>CAWUFW010009525.1:0-600000 GCA_963921515.1 Calotriton arnoldi
TGCAGACTGGTCAGGTATTGGAGTGCTTTACATGAGCATTGGTTACATCATACAAGGACAAATTCATTTTGGCTGTAGGCATGGGGAGATTAAGTGATTTGATCAGAATCACAGAATGTCGAGCTGAAGCAGAAACTCCAACCTGGTTACCCAGTTGCAAAGTCTGCAGCTCTGGAAGTAACACCACATCCTCTACCCTAAAGCGTAACATTTAATCAAGTGGTCAACTGGATAAAAAAACAAAGATAACAAATAATTTAAAAGTGCTTTGTCGCTATTTGAGAACTCTGAAAATATGTCCTCATTTTAGTTTTTAGAGCACTAACCATAATTTCTATGCAAATAAGGCCCTCTAGTTTCTATAATTTCTAAAGGAAATGCTTTAGGTTTTACAGTTTTGATTACATCAAGATGACGACAGGCGTGCCACACTTTTGTAATAAATATAGAATGTTAGCAATCTAGTAGTTCATTAGGATACTGTTGGGAGGCAGAGGTCAGGGGCACGGACTCGGAAAATTGAAGGCAGGTAGGAGGGTGCAGAGGCAACAATTTGCCCACACTGGGCAGGCAGGAAGGGCAGTGGCAGTACAACATGGAGGTCAGTGGAAAGGGGGCACGGGCAACAAACCAACAATGCAGGACAGGCAAGAGAGTCTGTGGCAATATAATAGACCATTGAGGGCAAAAGGAAGAGGCAGTGGTAGTACAACCATACATGCCAACATAGCCGATTCAGGCAGGAAACGCCCAATGTTTTTAAGCCCAAAAGGGCTTTATTTTATCTGTCTCTTGTCTACAATCTCCTCTTTTTCAATGTAAGTCAATGGGGAAAATCCATTCCCCAGTTTTTTTGCCAAAATCACCCTCTTAACAAGTTCAAAATGTTAGCAAGTATGGTACATTGGATGATGGAAGGCAGGAGGAATTGGGGTAGGGACAAGAGGGACATGGACAGGTGCACCAAACTGACCTTACAGGGCAGGCATCAGGGTTTGCAGCAGCACAATACACCACACAGGGCAGGTGGGACAGCAGTGCAGTACAACAAACCATGGAAAGCAATAGGGAGGGGACAGGACCATGCACATTGACAACAGAGGGGAAGAGGCAATGGCAGCAAGCTGACCATACTGGACAGACAGGAGAGAAAGCTGCAGCATAACGGACCATAAAGGGCAGGCGGGAGGAATAAGGAGCATGGCAATGGAACAGACAAGCCAGGAGGGAGGGAATAGAGATCTGCACATGAAAAACGGAGGGCAGGGGGCAATGGGGTAGGCGCAGCAAGCTGACCATGGAGGTCAGGCAGGATGGGCACTAGAAGCACAACACACCATGGAGGGCAACAGTGAGACTATAATGGCACACACATACCATGGAGGGAAGGTGGGAGGGGGTCAGGAGCACCTAGCTGACCACACAGGGGAGGTGGGAGGGGCCGTGGCAGCACAGACCATGCATGGCAAACAGGAGGGTTAGTGGCAGCACAATGGCCATGTTGGGCAAGAAGGAGGGGGCAGGGGCATGCACAAAGGACCATGGAGGATAGAAGTAAGGGATAGGAGCTGGGCACAGACAAGAGAGTTCAGGGGAGGGGGCCTCACAACAGACCACACGGGGCAGGCAGGAGGAGCAGTTGCAGCACAACAGACCATGGAGGGCAGAAGGGTGTGGCAGTAAAATGGACCATGGTTGGCAGGAGGAAGGGGATAGGGGCATGGAACGTGGACAGGCAGGGTGGAGGTGGCAGGGAGAGGTTACAGTCATCTGACAATGCTAGGCAGGTGGGAGGGGAGTGGAAGCTCAACAGAACACTCAGAGTAGATAGGAGGGGCAGGTCCATGGAACATGGTGGGCAAAAAGGATGGATCAGGGGCAAGCACACAGACATCGAAGGGCAGGGGGAAGGAGAGTAGGGGCAGCAAGCTAACCACAGACGCTAAGCAGGAGGGCAATGATGGGGCATAGAATTGGGCAATGGAGTGCAGGAGGAGTGGACTGGGACATCATTCTAAATGGAGGGCAGTGGCAGCAAATCAGACCATGCATGGCAGGAGGGAGGAGGCTAGTGCATGGATTGAGACAACAGAGGATAGAGTGGAAGTAGATGGGGCAGCAAGCTAACTGTTCAGAGAAGGCGGGAAGGCCAGTGGCAGAACAACGGCCACAGAGGGCTGTAATGAGGGAGCAGGGGCATGGACTTGGACAATGGATGGCAAGGAGGAGGGGAGGCAGGAGCAGCAAGCGGGTGGGGGCAGCACAATGCCAGGCCAGGCCCAGCTTCCAACCCCTCACCATCCATTGTGATAGGCATCTTACTTAACGTTAAAAAAAACATAGAAATTCGCTGAAAAAAACAAAGATTACAGGGACGTTATAGTTATACTCAGATTTCACTCGTACAAAACCAGTGAAATTCAGCAGTTATAGTTACCTGAGCTAACTATAACTTATACCCCCGCAATGCACTGCTCATGACCTCAGAAATTACATCATTCATGACATGGTCAGTGACATCATTCATGACGTCACTCATGACATCTCAAATGAGCTGTGAATGGAATGGAACTATAATCGCTAGAACTTTATTTAGGGATAGTGTGTGTATATTAACACCCCTTTTTTTTCTTTTCTTTCGTGTAAGAACCACTATAATACGCAACGTGCCCAGATCAATATGGCAGATAGCCTTTCACTTTAAAGTAATGTGTAGTCCATTGTTTATGTTGATGTTTGCTATTGTAAGTATGTTTATTATGAACAAGTCACGTTGACGAACATACAGGTACGGCGGTCACGGGCAAGATATGCTGAAATGACATTGTGTGCATATTAACACTTGTTTTCTTTTCTTTATTGTATGAATTCCTGAATTTTCGCATCGTGACCAGGCCAATATGGCCGACAGCTTTTTGATTTAATGTAATATGTGGTCCTTTGTTAATGTTGGCAACTGGAGGCATTTGTACATTTAAATAAGAAAGCTACAATGACGTCTTGTATCGTGAGCAAGGTTCAGACGAGCCAAAACGCGTGGATCGCGTCCTTTGCAGATTAAATACTTCCAAACGACAACCTGAGTGCTGATTCCTTCCTTGTAAAAGTGAGAGGAGATTAAATATATACATATATATATATATATATACCTCTCTTGCCTCTTTCTGCAGCTCACTCTCTTCTTTCTGCACCTCTCTTGCCTCTTTCTGCACCTCTCTTGCCTCTTTCTGCAACTCTTGCCTCTTTCTGCAACTCTCTTGCCTCTTTCTGCACATCTCTTGCCTCTTGCACATCTCTTGCCTCTTTATGCACCTCTCTTGCCTCTTTCTGCGCCTTTCATCCTCTTTCTTCACCTCTTGCCTCCTTCTACACCTCTTGCCTCCTTCTACACCTCTTAGCTCTTTCTGCACCTCTCTTGCTTCTTTCTGCACCTCTCTTGCCTCTTTCTGCACCTCTCCTGCCTCTTGCTGTACCTCTCTTGCCTCTTTCTGCACCTCTCTTGCCTCTCTCTGCACCTCTCTTGCCTCTCTCTGCACCTCTCTTGCCTCTTTCTGCCCCATCTTGCCTCTTTCTGCACCTCTCTTGCCTCTTTCTGCACTCCTTTTGCCTCTTTCTGCACCTCACTTGCCTCTTTCTGCACCTCACTTGCCTCTTTCTTCACCTTTCTTCCTCTTTCTTCACCTCTTGCCTCTTTCTACACCTCTCTGCACCTCTCTTTCCCAGTGGCGGCTGGTGACATTTGAAAGTGGTGGGGCGTAACATTGTTGTCTTACTGCACTGTGGCGAGCGAGCGTAACGAGCACGAGCAACCTACGGGGGGTTTGGGGGGGTTCTCCCCCCAAGAAAATTTTGAAAAAAGAGTGGACAAACGGTGCATTTTTAAGCAAATTTGAGGAAGCAGGTAGGTTAATAAAGCAATTAGTGCTGGGCCTAATAAACAGATCGGTCACTGCACCTCCGCTCCCCTCACTTCACACAACTTTGCTCTTGTACCTTCACCCAGCTCCACAGAGACCCATGCTCACTACAGGTGTACACACACCTCTCTACTGGGGATTGCCAAGTAGACAGACAAATACACAACTAACAAGCAGACACATCTCAGTCTTGAAACTGTAAAGCAGAGACACCCAAACGGATCTTATAATAGGAATTATAATGCAGACAAATAGTCAGACACTCAGCCTCCTCCCCCTTCCATCTCAAATGTTCAAGCTTGTACCTCTGAAACACCACGCTGCATTCTAAAAGCCGGGAAGTAGTTAGGGGTATGAGGCATTAAAATATGTTTAAATAAATACAACCATTACTTTTCCATTAACATATTGCACGTTTTATAAAATGGTGCACTGTTAAACAGTCAATACAGGTACAACCCCTTAAGTCTGCCTATTTCCTGCCCATTCTCTGCTACAGGGTTATACCAAATCACTCCACAAACACTGGCAAATATGAAACATTATGCGATGCGATTCTATCAGGATCACACCTTGCATCAATGGGGACTGAGATGGTGTTGATGTACAAAGAGGAGAAAAGGGAAAGCAAAGCACTGTGTCCCTTTCTCCCGTATGCTACGCGAGCCTCCATGCTTCTGCTGTGACACAAGCACTGCAATTTTGGAGCAGCTGCAATGCCCACAGATGACTGCTTCTATCTTTTCTCTGTGTACTCCCCCTTCCCTTCGAGCAGAGGCATGGGCTCAGGGGTTTAGATCCTTTTACCTCATGCACTTATGGAAGACAGATTATGCTGTCGTGTTTTTGGGACATCGCTCAAGGAGCCTTATTAGCATGGTTCGTGCGCACAGGTCTCTGTGGTGGGGGAGAGACGTCCACATGACACACAGCACCACACTCCTACCAGGAGGAGAGGTCTCAGCACCGCTGCCCCATGAACACATTCCGGGCTGGATGGAGACGCCAGGTGCTCCTGCCAGAGGAAGGCGAGAGTGCTAACCGATGCTGCATGTCTCACACATTAATAACTGAAAGCAGCAAGGCGTGTCATGTAACTAGTCTGCACCGGAATTCATGCTTTACATGCACGCAGACCTTTCACCTAGTGGCACAGATACAAGCATGCTATGGTGGTGTTTTCACATATGTATTTTCGTAAATATCCCATAAAACCACAGATTATAAAAACTAATGTGAGGCCTACTTACAAGTGAGGGGCATTTCAACATGACACTGAAATCGTTTACACTCAGGGGAAAGTCTGACACAACGGGCAGGTTTACAACAAAAGACTAACACTGGGTTCTTAAACTGTCCTGGTACAGTGCTGTTAATGTCGTTGAAATAGCACAACTGATGATACCAATTCGCTCAATGACGGAAGAACAGCGTGTGTGAGTACGGGGAACAAAACTAGGAGCAGAAACAGCAACGACGCCTTCTACTTACCAGAGCAGTCATGGTTAAAGGGACTTTTGTCTTCACCTGGTCCAACAGTCACTCTCCAGGGCGCCTACAAGAAGAAATAAAGTGCTATGTGGCTATGCTACCAGGTTCAGCAACCTGCTGCCGGTAAAGCAACCCACTAAAAGTCCTGCTAACCAACCCTGCACCTCACCACAGCAAGAGCCCGGCCACCAGAAGCAGTGACCACTGTGCGAGATGCTCTCAGAGCCAGCACCCCAGAAAGAAGCATGAAAGCCCTGATACAGAGACTAACAGTCCGTTGTGTGGCCCACGACCAAAGCTATCAGTCAACAAGCGACAAGATACCGGGTAAAGCACCCCAACGATTCGCCTGCTCCTATGTCATCAGCAAAAGGCCTTAAGGCCATCGTGACCACTGCTACTGGGATTAGCCACAGAGGAGCAAACCCTGCTATCAAACCATCAGCAAGGGATAGCTGTGAAAAGAGAACCAACAGCTTAGAGCCGGGATTAGAAGCACAGGAGTCCGGATTCAATTACCAGCAAACTATACTTAGGGAATCCTGTTACCGTGACCAGCAGCTCCCAGGACGCGGGAAGCTCTGCTACCGGAACCGACTGCCTATATAAACAAACACCAGGTTACAGTGACAAACTGTGCTCTACTTACACTAAACGTGTTAAATCAATCTCACATATGTTGCTGGTAGCTGTCTTTAGAACCGACAGGTTACATGCACAGCACCCCCATGCAGCCTGCGCACGAACCCACGCAGCTACTGTTTCACGATCCCAACCCGTGAAGTGCAGTAAAAGACACCGAAGCGCGCGCACACACGTCTCTCCTGTTAAGATTGTGCCCTGGGTGACCCCCGCAAGATGCACACCGCCCTCAGCAGCTAGTGCACGAATCCACCGAGCTATTTTTCAAAGCTGTACCTTGTCCTGTACACACAGAGACTATTGTATCAGGCACACCGATCCCCGGCTCTCTTCCACAGGTTCAAACTCCTGTCCTGCAGGATTCGGACACAGTTCTCCACAGCTGGCACATGAGCCCACTCTGCTGTCTGTCATACAAGCACAGCACACAGACCTATAACTGCAGGTTACACATGGGTCTCTCCAGCAGGCGCACTAACCAGCCCCGCTACTCACCAGGCTCGCCTACCCCCAACTCAAGACACGGATCTTTACACTCTGCAGTCTGCAGACCTATCTTAAACCGGGTCGAACACGTACCTTGCACCGCACGTGCGCGCACGCACGCACACACACCTCTGCAGCTGGCGCAAGAACACCCTGAGCTGCTTGTCGTCCACATACCTTGCCCAGCAGTTTGCCCCTCCGGTAGAGTTTTCCGCTGCCCGGGTCCCGTCCCGGACATAGTCCATGGGTGGCACGGGTGGGCTCCTCACTGCAGGCCCACAGGGGTCCCCCAGGCAGGCCCCTGCACCATGCCCAGGCAGACCCCGTGTGCAGACTCAGCATGGCAGGCCCTGTCAGCACCTCGCACTGCTGGTTAGCAGGAGAGCTGTACTATCGTGCAGGGCAGCCAGACGTACATTCAGGCATTGCTCAACTCCAAAAACTAGTGAAGAGCAAACAGACTGCTTTCAGCAAACACTCTCTGCAGCACAGGCCGCCAGCAGTCGCGGCCGGCATGACTCGGGGATACGCGAGGGGGGGGGGGGGAGGAAGTGCGTTTAATTTAATGAATAGTAAGATAAAAAATAAAAAAACTTACCAGGCATCTCCTCCGGTCCCGCGTCGCATCACGTCTCCTCTCCCCATACTAACTTCTCCCCGCTCTTTTGCTTGACTGGCAAATGAGAAGACTGGATGCGACTGGGGGCGGCTACTCGGCTGTATCCTGGCATTTGGCAGGGCATGGGCAACTGTACGTCACCGCCCGAGCAGGATCTATCTACAGACGCCTGCACTACACTAGGCATGCGCAGCATACCTAATGTAATGTGAATGGAGTGGGGAGCTGAAAGATGGACTGCGCATCTGCGAGAAGAGCGATCTTTATTTGAAATAAAGATCGCTCTTCTCGCAGATGCGCAGTCCATCTTCTGGACTCCTGCTCTCGCCTGCGTGCGCTGTGCGTTCGTTGACATGCGCACTTTCACCTGTGAAGCAGCTGCCAGCACAGGCCGGAAATGTAAACAGACGAATTGTCAAAGCTGTCAATTCGTCTGCTTACATTCTTGCTGGCCGAACTGCAGTGAGCAGTTTCTTTTTGTGTTGATTGCCTAGTGGGGCGCTGCCCCGGCGCCCCTATGGACCAGCCGCCCCTGCTCTTTCCTCTTTCTACACCTCTCTTTCCTCTTTCTGCACCTCTTGCTTCTTTCTGCACCTCTCTTGCTTCTTTCTGCACTTCTCTTGCCTCTTTCTGCACCTCTGTTGCCTCTTTCTGTACCTCTCTTCCCTCTCTCTGCACCTCTCTTGCCTCTTTCTGTACCTCTCTTGACTCTTTCTTCACTTCTCTTGATTTGATCTGCACCTTTCTTCCTGTTTCTGCACCTCTCTTGCCTCTTTCTGCACCTTTCTTCCTCTTTCTGCACCTCTTGCCTCATTCTGCCCCCTCTTGCCTCTTTCTACACCTCTTGCCTCTTTCTGTATCTCTCTTGCCTTTCTGCAGCTCACTCTCTTCTTTCTGCACCTCTCTTGCCTCTTTCTGCACCTCTCGCCTCTTTCTGCACCTCTCTTGCCTCTTTCTGCACCTCACTCTCTTCTTTCTGCACCTCTCTTGCCTCTTTATGCACCTCTCTTGCCTCTTTCTGCACCTCTCTTGCATCTTTCTGCATCTTTCTTCCTCTTTATGCACCTCTTTTGCCTCTTTCTGCACCTCTTTTGCCTCTTTCTGCACCTCTCTTGCCTGTTTCATTACTTCTCCTGCTTTTTTCTGCACCTTTATTCCTCTTTTTGCACCTCTCTTGCTTCTTTCTGCACTTTTCTTGCCTCTCCTGCACTTCTCTTGCGTCTTTTTGGTTTAATGTAATATGTAGTCCTTTGTTAATGTTGGCAACTGGAGGCATTTGTACATTTAAATAAGGAAGCTACAATGACGTCTTGTATCGTGATCAAGGTTCGGACAAGCCGAAACGCGTGGATCACGTCCTTTGCAGATTAAATACTTCCAAACTACAACCCGAGTGCTGATTCCTTCCTTGTAAGAGTAAGAGGAGATTGAATATATACATATATATACTTCTCCTGCCTCTTTCTGCACCTCTTGCCTCTTTCTGCACCTCTCTTGCTTCTTTCTATGCCTTTCTTCCTTTTTATGCACCTCTCTTGCCTCTTTCTGCCCCTTTCTTCCTCTTTCTGTACTTCTCTTGCCTCTTTCTGCACCTCTTTTGCCTCTTTCTGCACTTCTCTTGCCTCTTTCTGTACCTCACTTGCACCTTTTTGCATCTTTCTTCCTCTTTCTGCACCTCTTGCCTCTTTCTATACCTCTCTTGCCTCTTTCTACACCTCTGTTACCTCTTTCTGCACCTCTCATGCCTCTTTCTGCACCTCTTGCCTCTTTCTGCAGCTCACTCTCTTCTTTCTGCATCTCTTGCCTCTTTCTGCACCTCTCTTGCCTCTTTCTGTACCTCTCTTGCCTCTTTCTTCCTCTATTGCCTCTTTCTTCACCTCTATTGCCTCTTTCTGAACCTCTACTGCCTCTTACTGCACCTCTCCTGCTTCTTTCTGCACCTCTCTTGCCTCTTTCTGTACCTCTCTTGCCACTTTTATGGCTGATCACCACCGTTTTCGTAGGGAACTAAAAACATGGTCTTTTGACAACTAACCCCCCTGTTTTCCTTTATCAGCTGTTTTAGTTGGAGATGCCTGTAAGCGCCATGAGACCTTCGGGTGATATGAGCGCTTTACAAATGTCCCATGATTTGACTTTCTGCACCTCTCTTGCTTCTTTCTGCACCTCTCTTGCCTCTATCTGCACCTCTCTTGCCTTTCTTCTCCACTCTTGCCTCTTTCTTCACCTCACTCTCCTTTCTGCACCTCTCTTGCTTCTTTCTGCAACTCTCTTGCTTCTTTCTGCAACTCTCTGGCTTCTTTCTGTGCTTCTTTTGCTTCTTTCTGCGCCTTTCTTCCTCTGCATTTCTCTTGCCTCTTTCTTCACCTTTCTTCCTCTTTCTGCCCCTCTTACCTTTTTCTGTACCTCTCTTGCCTTTTGTGCACCTCTCTTGCCTTTTTCTGCACCTCTCTTGCCTCTTTCTGCACCCCTCTTGCCTATTTCTGCACCCCTCTTGCCTCTTTCTGCACCTCACTTGCCTCTTTCTGTACCTTTCTTCCTCTTTCTGCACCTCACTCATCTTTTTGCAACTCTCTTGCTTCGTTCTGCACCTTTCTTGCTTCTTTCCACACTTCTCTGGCTTCTTTCTGTACCTCTCTTGCCTCTTTCATCACTTCTCCTGTTTCTTTCTGCACCTTTCTTCCACTTTTTGCACTTTTCTTGCCTCTTTCTGTACTTCTCTTGCTTCTTTCTGCACTTCTCTTGTTTCTTTCTGTGCCTTTCTTTCTCTTTCTGCACATGTCTTACCTATCTAGGTGTAGTTAGAAATTAGCATTTAAAAAACCTTAGAAATTCACTGGAAAAACCACAGGTTTAAGGGACATTATAGTTAGAAATTAGCATTTAAAAAACCTTAGAAATTCACTGAAAAAAACCACAGGTTTCAGGGACTTTATAGTTAGAAATTAGCATTTAGAAAACCTCAGATATTCACTGAAAAAAACACAGGTTTCAGGGACATTTAGTCTGACATTTCACTCGTACAAAACCAGAGAAATTCAGGCATTATAGTTAGCTGAGCTAACTATAACTCACGCCCCCGCAATGCACTGCTGATGACGTCACATATTACATCACTCATGACATCACTGATGACATCATCCACCTAATCTCTGAGGTACCTACTCACACCCTAATATAACCTTTCATACACCCACTCTAAAATACAGACTACCATTCACGAAACCATAGACACACCAATACCAGTTACTACATACCCACTCACTGATTCATAGTTCTACACACACATCCACTCACTCACCCATACAGTCTCTCATACATGCAGTCACTCATCAATACAGTCACTATTATATGCACTCCTACACCCATACAGACACTCACACACCACCACTCACCCATAGAGTTACTTACACACCTAGTCAGTCACCCAAATAGTCAATAACCCTGCCAGTTACTCACCTAAACAGTTATACACACACCACCTCACTTATTCATACAGATACTAACACATACTTACTCTCTTATACAATCACTGACACAAGCACACACTCATCCATACATCTACTCTCACAATCACTCACTTTCACATACAGTCACTTATATACTCCAACACTCACATATACTGCCATTCACATATGCAGTTACTCACACATATACCACTGAGGCATCCATTCACTCACCAACACAGCCATATGCACACTCACTCACCCATATAGCCCCTCGCAGACGCACTCATGAACCCATACACCCAGTGAATCACCCACTCACACATCCATGCAGGTAGTCACACAACACACAGACACTCAGGCACCCATACAGGTACTCAGACAACCAATCAATAACCCATATAGACACTCATGTACTTATTCACCAACCCATGCAGCCACTTACACACCAACTGACAGACTGGTACAGACATTCACACAGATTAGTCACTCACCCATACATTCCCTGAGACACATATAATCACTCACTTATACAGTCAGTCACACACTGACTGAATCATCATATATATATCACATTCTTAAACTTTTTAGAAACACTCACTGGATGATGTCATCAGTGATGTCATCAGTGATGTCATCAGTGATGTCACTGACCATGTCATGATTGATGTAATATGTGAAGTCATCAGCAGTGCATTGCGGGGGCGTGAGTTATAGTTAGCTCAGCTAACTATAACTGCTGAATTTCTCTGGTTTTGTATGAAGTGAAATGTCAGACTAAATGTCCCTGAAACCTGTGGTTTTTTTCAGTAAATATCTGAGGTTTTTTAAATGCTAATTTCTAACGATAAAGTCCCTGAAACCTGTGTTTTTTTCAGTGAATGTGTATATATATATATATATATTTTCAACGAAGTCCTCCATTACTCAGGAGCAATAGACCCTGCGGAGTGGCAGCACACGGGAAATGGAGCACCCGTCATTAATTGCACACTAACAGAAGAGGTTGCAGCCAAATCTCTGAGATGACTCTATTTCAGGTAAATAAAAGGCAGCAACGTGCTATCTTGCAAACAATTCAATTCCTGATGCTTTTCAGTCCACTAGGGGGCCTTGATATATATATAAAACCTACCAGTAGGTAGTTATAATTAAGACCAAAGTTTCCATTAGAAAAGCGGTCTTTGTTTTGGCGCCGCTTAACGTCACAAAATTTTCAAAAAACTTCCCCTTTTTGGCTTTAGCTGCTGTGTTGAAAGTTTTGGGATGATCTGTCAAGCGGGGGCCGAGAAAAAAGGGGGGTCCCAAAACATGTTTTCCCAATGTTATGTCTATAGGGATTTTTCATTTTTTTAACACAACTGTAGCCCGAACCGCTGAAAGGAATTACAACAAATTGTGCGTGCTTTTTGTGATTTGGTGTAAATCCATTCAGTCGTTTCAGAGATATTAAAGTTGAAAAAACATAGATATCTGGGGACGCGAGTCCTTGCAGTGGACTCGTGGATCCTACTATAATTTGATTGGCTGCCAACACTTCAACCAGGAAGTGTTGGCAGCCATCTTGGTAATTGGCTTGAAGCCAGAGTCCGACAAAAAAAGTAAAAAATAAAGAAAAGGGGGCAGGGTAGGAATACCCTGACCCCCCAGATATGGTGGAAGGGTCCCACAGGTACCCTGCTGGGGGTAAAAAGTATTTTTTTAATTTAATTTTACCACAAATTCAAAGGTAGACCCGTGGAACTGCGGATTTTTGTTTTGTAAAAGACGCACGGTCTCCTGCGCATCTTTTTTCTGAAATCCCCGTGTGGGAAGAAAAATCCCTAGGGCATGTTACAATCAAGGAAGGGGGTCATGGGGCCCCCCTCCTAAGCTTTTGAAAAGCCCTGGGGAACGCCAACTCCCCGGGGCACTGAAATATACAAATGCGGGGGCACCCATCCCCTGCAGCCCCGGGGACCACAAGCTGAACTATACAAGTGAACAATACAATTGCAGGTGGCTTGCCTGGCTCCCCCAGCCCCGGGGACATACATTATTTTCAAAAGAATGCAGGGGAGGCCCTACGGCATTCCCCACAGCTCTGCGGACCGCCATCTCCCTTGGGCAGAAATTATATATTTGTAGGGGAGTGTTATGGTTTAGTCACTCGCCTGAAATCCAGGTGTTCCTTTGAGGAGATGCTTGAACCCAAAATCCCCCTGGAATCTCCCTCAGCAACAGGAAATAAGATAGCACCTGTGCTGGCGATGATTCCTAGGGGAAAGGGGATTGGGAAGACAAGAAAGAAAAGAAAGCTCTCATTGGACACTGGAACGTCCGTCTTTGGTATGGGGAATTGTCAGGATTGAAAATCTGGAAGGAGTACTTCATGGATATGGACCTTTACTCCTTGTGACAGGTTAGTCTTCAAGAAAGATCTATAATATAATAACAACAATCTATTAGTCTATGTAACACCCTTAAGCAATCTGGTTTTTACTTATTTTGCCAAAATGTACAAATTTAATGCCTTTTTATACGAGTATCATTTTTTAAGGTGGATTATCAGCTTTTGTTCCTTATGCACATATAAAAACCTATGAAATAAAACATATATATACTCATTATACTCTTTTCAGTGTTCTTTCTCAAAGTGCTATCACTGTAAACTCTATGAATTCTTCGTTATCTTTTTGTTTTTTCAGAAAGCTAAGAGTCCAAATCCAAAAGTTCTGTATACGTGAATCACCTTTTTAATATTGCTTAAAAGGTGATTGCTTGAAAGTTCCCAAAAAATTGAAAACAAAAGAAACTAGAATTGCTCCAAAAGCAAATAGAGAAATAATAAAGGAGAAATATCAGTTTTTTACCATTGTCCAATAGGAAAGGAATTTATACAGAAATCTCTCACCAATGTCTTCTTTTTGTGCTTAAAACAACTCACGAGAAAGGAGATCCGATGTTTGCCTGTCTTTTTCACTGGTTGTCCTTTTTAGGTTGAGCATTCGAGACCTCTTGTATACACTTTAGTATATACTTATATGTGTATGTACTTTGTGGGCTTAGGGACATTTTTTTCTGTTCAACTGCCTCTATTTAACTGTTTGATAGAAAACGACCAGTAGATGTCAGTAAAATACCAGATTTGCTTTCTGTTTAGGGACTTCATTTTTTAAATTTTTCTGGCAAGTGCCTCTATTTAACTTTCTTGATAGAAAACGACAAGCAGAGGTCAGTAAAATACCAGAATCACTTTAGCAGTCTCTAGATTCCAGTCCATAGAAATTGTCTTCCATGAGCACCCGTAGAGAACAATATATTTTTTTCAAATCTTGTATTTTCAGTGATATGACCAGCGAAGGCCCTGATTTTATATTAAAAACAGAGCTTTGGACTATACCATTTCCTGCTGAAAGGCAATATTTTTCTCCATGTGTTCACGTACCTGGCGTGTCATGCAGTTTGGTGCTTACTTTCCCTCCATGTTAAAGAACAGTAGATGTTTCAGCACCCAGGCTAATGTGCAGCATAGCTAAATACATATAAGGTCCCAAAGGCGAGACCGATTGCACTGCAAATGCTTGTTGTGTTTTCTTGCAGGTTCGTGGAAACAGGATGGGATGTACTGGCTGGAGGCTTTGCCTGGGATACCAGAAGACGCGAGGAAGAGGCCGGCCTGAAGACGGAGCTCTGACTGGAAATCAGGTAAGCTTCTTAATTGGAAAACGAGGCCAAGCGTCTTTCGTGCGCTTTGGTCTTCATTTTATACTTGCCGTGTGGAAGATGCCAGAATGGGCACGTGGGGGGGGGTCTGTTCCTGAGGTGTTACACGGGGCCTTAAACAACCGTTCATCGAAAGGTTTAAGAAACACGCGTGCACATGCGAAGACAAGGCGGGAGAATTCTAACGTTTATTTTCAACTTGTGTTTTCTATACGGTGTAATTCCAAAAGGTTACACAATAAACAAGTGTTCATTTTTCTATTACCTTGTGTTTTCTCTGGCAATGAATCATGATAGTGCAATCAGCAGTACACAGTAAATAAAACAAACAGTGCATGTGCACAATGGAATACCAGTTCAATTCAATAGCACACAATTTAGTAAATAAAACAGACAGGATTGTTTTCTATACAAACAACAGGGTACTTCGTACTTTGAAGAAAACATATTGTGGGTGAATACTTTTAGAATTGTGCCATTGGTTCACATTAGTCCAACATATCGAAATATGCTTCTTTGTTTAACAACGTTGTGTGCCAGCTCTGTTCTGACTCATGACAGGGAGCCACGCGGCTCCCCTGCTGCCCCGGGCACTGCTACCTCCCCGGGGCACAAACAGAATAATTAAGTGGGTCCATTGCAGACCCCCGGCCCTGGGGACCACCACCTCCCTGGGGCTAAATACCTGAAAGAGGGGGGCCGTGCGGCCCCCTCGTGGTGCCGTAGATGGCCCTGGGGACCACCACCCCCCTTAGGGCCGGATCCAGCAATTTCCCGGGATGCCCACCCCCAGGACATTGGTGTTTGCAATGGCTTGGCAGCCACAGCAAATGCTGCTCCGCTTTCTGCAAGCGAGAGCATTAAAAATGCTCTTGCTTGCGGAAAGTGGAGCAGAATTGCTTTTGGACAGAGGGAGCTGCATGTCCAGCAGCTCCCTCAGTCCAAAGGAAATGTAGGCTCCCGCAGGATAAGGAGAGCCAGCAAGGACCACAAGGGGTCTTCAGGCTCCCCCTGCGATCCCCAACAAAAACTACTGGGTGCCATGGGTGGGACCAGGGCACCCAGCATAGAGGCCAGGCCCCAGGGGATGGGATCCCCAGGGCAAAATTTAGCCCGGGAGAGGTGCTGCGTAGCCCCCCCTGCTTTTTTTTTTTTAAAAGGGGCAGGCCTTGGGGGATAGGGTCTCCGGAGCCAAAATCGGCCCAGGAGGGGGGCCGCGCAGCCCCCCTCCTTTTAATTTAAAAACAAATAATTTTGAAAAACAAAAATGAATGGCCAGGCCCTGGGGGATCTGGTTCCCCGGACTAAAACTGGCCCAGGGAAGGGGGGAAACGCAGCCACCCCTTATCTAAAAATAGAAAAAAAAGCCCAGCAACTCACCAGAGGCCCCACCCCCTTTCTCCACCACCTTACAAAGGCACCTCCAGGCGTGCTGCTGGTTGGGGGATGACGTCCCCTTGCCTCCAGAGGGTCCTTGGGGGGCGAACAACCCCTCCTGTTACATCCAGTAAGTCCCACACAGCGGGATTGCTTAGAGGTTGTCGGAGGCCATTCCCCCTTTCTCCACCACTCTGCAAAAACTCCTCTTGGTGCACTACTGGTTGGGAAATTAATTCCACTTTACTCCTGAGGGCCCCTAAAGTGATGAACTCAAAAATCTAACTTGCGCCCGTCATGTACAGTGATGTCATAAATTCATAAATGTAATTTTATATGTCAACAGTGCTAATGATACTCAGCTTGTGTTCTCTTTCAGGGATCACACTGAGGCAGCATTCACCAACTTCAAACAGTGCTTGATTAACATCTCAACTTGGATGACTGACAACTGTTTGAAGCTGAACACTGATAATCAGCCTTCCCCTCCACGAGCCGATCTATTCTGGCCATCTGAGCTCAATCCTCCTCCTCTTCCAGTCGCTTCCGCTAGGAATCTGGACTTCAAATTTGACTCTACCCTCTCAGGCAAGGCCCAGATATGCCAAGTTTCCTCGTCATGTTTCTGGAAACTGAAATCCCTGCTGAGATTCCTTCATCTCCTGCCAATGGACTGTAGGAAAACGGTGGTCCACGCATTGATCACGGCTCAGCTGGACTATGCTAACAGCTTGTACTTGGGTCTCCCAGCCTATTTGATTAGGAAACTACAGATTATCGAGAATGCGGCAGCCAGGCTCATCCGAAATGTGCCACTCCGCCACCACATCTCCCCCCACTTGTGCAGCCTGCACTGGCTGCCTGTTAAAAGGAGGACAGAGTTTAAGGCTCTGTCCCTCGCCTACAGAGCAGCAAGAGACACTGGCCCTCAATACTTGAAGCCGAGACTCCAGAAATACCACCAGACCAGGGCTTTAAGGTCGAATCACCGGGAACTCCTTGTTGTTCCCCGCTTCGCAAAAGCAAGGGTTGGCGGCCGATCCTTCCCTGTTAAAACTGTTTCTCATTGGAACTCCATGCCTGAGCACATACGGAAGGCCAAGTCAGAACCTATATTTAGGAAGATTCTAAAGACCTGGCTTTTTGGCCTACCTTAGAGCTTTGCTACCAGTCTTTACCTTCTGCATCCGCTGCTAGCGCCGGGACACTTCCGTTGGAGGTAGCTGTGTGCTCTATAAGCTGCAATAATAATAATAAATATGATGCCTTAAACTTTCTTTAGCACTCTTTAAGCCACAAAAGGCAGCCATAGAACCAACCACAAGAAGCCACCGCAATCCAGCTGAGGAGCACACAGCTCCAAGTCAGAGTGCTTTATGGTAAGTTCTCCGGGGGTCATGCATTTAATGTCCCAGGAGACTTACAGCTTTATTTTTAAAGACTTTCCTTGGGCGGGATGCTGTGCAAAGTGCAGCCCTTGACAAGACTTTTCAGAATTGTAGGTGGTGCCTCTGCCCCTCATTGGGGCTGCAAGGCAACCATATTTGTTTTTGTTTTTTTTCGAAAAAAACCCATGCATTGCATTATGAGCCGCTCCTGAGAGACAGTTTATAATTTATCGACAAGGCCACTTGCTTTTTATTTTATGTACTTGGGTGCCCTGGTCTCACCCATGGGTCCCAAAGCCTACATTTATGATTTTTTTTTTTTTTAAAGGTAGCGCATGGAGCCCACTGCTGCACTGCTTGTTTCTTTATTTTTTTTTATTGGGTGCCCTGGCCTAACCCAATGCAGCATCAATCCCAGTGTGGGGGCTGTGTGGGGAGGCCCATGGACACCATGGCTCCCCTGCCAGCACTTATCCTGGGTGTTGCAGGAGTCAGCTCTCTTGCTTTTCTCCCACAACCCCGTCCCCAAAAAATTAACTTGTGCCAACCCCCCGGGGCCCTTGTCCACCCCAGTGGACTTTAAGTTCAAAAGGGCAGGAGTCCTCCTATTTTTTTATTTTACTGCGGACCTGTGGGCTGCTAATACAAAAAATATGGTTTTAGTGACGGGGGCCCTCGGGGACCCCCCAGTACCAGGCTTAGGGGGTAGGGGCATTCCTACCCTGCTCTCCTATGTGTTTTTTAAATATTTTTTCAGGACAAGGTACTGAGTCACTGAGCCCTAAGATTGCTGCCACAACATCTTTGTTGATGTTGTGGCAGCCAATCAGGTCTTATTTTTTGATCTGTTGGATCCGCAGATCCTCTGCATCCCCAAATATACATAAATGTTAAAACTTAATTTCTTAAACTACTGAATGGATTTACACAGTCTGGATCATGATCTAGTTTTGGCTATTGCAGTGTCTAATTTTCTTGTCGGCAATTGCATACAGAAAATTCATTTTGAGATCCCCCTTTTTCTCAACCCCCGCTTGATGAATCATCCCAAAACGTCTCCGGAAAGAGCTGAGGGTGGATGACATGCGTTTTTAGAACGTTTTGTGAATAGTTGTCAAACAACACCAAAGTTTTTAGCAAGCCAAAAAATCAATTTCCTATGCACGGTAAGAGTTATATGCATGCAGTGGTTTCTAAAGAGGGCTACAAGAGGGAGCAGTCCCTCTATGTTTAAAATCCACTGCAGATTAAACTTTAATCTTCAGTGATTTTTAAACATAGAGACTGCTCCCTCTTAAAAAAACGTTACTGCAGATTAATTCCACCAGAGGAACGGTGGAATTTATAAGTAATTCCGCATTACAAAAGTAAACGGAATTACCAAATTCCTCCAATCCCACCGACGGAATTAGACATTCTGTCCAGACCTAGTCTATTTGACACGGTAGTGTCAAATCCTACATGACTGGTCTGTATGAAGTACATCTTAAAGATCGGAGTCATTCAGAGGGAGCAAACAGGATGCTAGAACAATTCTTGTATATCGCCGTTCTGGTTGCTGAAAAACCCTACATTTATCTTACCGGACTTCTGTCTCTGGGTTTTTTGTGGGTACAGTGCCTGCTTCAAACTTTTCTTAATGTTAGATGGCACTAGGATTACCACAGTACACTCCATACCCACACCCCCACCCTCAGACCCCAAGTTGAGTGTGGCTGAAGACTTTCGCCATCTTGGATTTGCCCAGGCACAATGTATTTTGGGCCTGTTTGGAACTACTGCAATAGTCAGGGCTTTTGAACCGTTACTCGTTCAGTCAGTGAGGATCTAGGAGTTTCTTAGGGTGTCCACCCACCCAAAGGCTGGTGAACCCTACCAAGTTTGACTCTAACCCAGTCTTCCTCAAAACACTGCTGTTCATGTGAATAGATACCAGGTGGACTGAACTGACCGCACTTGGCATCTGCGACCAGTGGGAAGGACCTGAGAAGGTTGGAACCATTTCCACTTGAAATCCAAGGACAGGAAAATCTCCAACGCTCATATGGCTGATCCCGTAAATGGCTCCAGTAGCATAAAAAAGCTAAAGGGGAAATTCCTCTGAGGAATCCCAGCTGACCATTGGCAACTGGACCTGGCCTTGATTTTGCTTTTGCCTTCTGCCTGATACCCTGAGAGTCTCTAGGTTCTCTCTGAAGTCCTGAGGGCCTGAAAAGTAAATTCCTCTGGCTGTTTGGGAGCTTTTTCAAAACATTTCTTCTAGAGCGTCTTAGTTTTAAGTGCCCATCTATGGTTTCCCCTAGTGAATTTTGTTTATGAAATTTTACTCTACTGTTCAAAATTGGAGTGGAATTTTTATTGTGTTGTGTTTTTGACTTTTTAACTGTTTTGATATTTCTAAATACTTTACACATTTTTGTTAAATAAGCGTGTCTGATGTGTGCCATAGCTGCCAGGGGTTGAGCTCAGGTCAGGCTTAAATTATTTAAATCTTAGACCGGACCTAACAGGATAGTGACTTTATTACTTTTGGTGGTCACCAGCACACCCCAAATAATAATCGCATTTCTATCAAATGTTATTTTACCTAACTGCATAAATGTAACCCCTTTCCTACTGGTTTTGGTCTAATAATTTTTTTTAAAGAAGTACACATGGAAATGCCATGGAAAAAAATCATATTTGCAGATGCTCAGTGTCTAATATTTTATTTATCATCATTTTTAAGGGAGGGGTTCTCATCACAGGTTTTTTTCTCGATTTTGTGTTAGCTGTACCATAACTGACTTTTAACTGTGTTTTTTTCAGTGAATGTTGTTGTGGTTTTTTTATGATCTGCTGCATTTACCTAATATGTACGCATTTTGCGCTGTGCCTGACATTCATCCAGGCCCTGTTCCCCACCCACTTCAGTCATGTGCAGTGGGGTAGGTCAAAGGTTCTTCCCATCCAGGCATTGGGCATACATTTTGTTAGACCTGTCAGACTTGGCGTGGTCTTCCCCCAAATCTTTTGCCTTCCGCCTTCATTTTTGCTAAACTTGTTTTTGCTGGCCTAAGGATTCTGCCACTTTACCACTGATAACCAGTGCTAAAGTGCATGTGCTCACTGCTTAAACCCTGGTAACATTAGATTATTCCCAACTGACATTTATTTTACTTATAAGGCCCTAGTAAAGTGGTAATATATGTGCCCAGGGCCTGTAAACTAATGCTACTAGTGGGTCTGCAGCACTTATTGTGCCACCTACTTAAGTAGCCCCTTAAACATCTCTCAGGTCTGCCATTGCAGCCTGTGTGTGCAGTTTTTAAACTGCTGTGTCAACGTGGCAAAATAAACCCTTTGCCATGCCCAAAGCCATCTTTTTTAGTATATATAGGTCACCCTTAGTGTATCCCCTGGACAGTCCAGAGGGCTGGTTGCAGTGCATTTAAAATGTAGGACATATACCTTTAAGTTTTATTTGTCCTGGTAGTGAAAAACTCTTGAATTAGGTTTTCATTACTGCAAGGATTACCTTTCCCATAGCATAACATTGGCGTTACCTTATTACATTTAATAAGCCATAATTTCCAAATGGCAGCTGGTGACCAGTTCATTTTTGGTGTCTTTGGAATTGTAATGAAAAATCTTAACTTATGGTGAAGTCGGATTTTAAATTACAATTTTGAAACTGCCACTTTTAGAAAGTTACTGAATTGGGGGGTTGGGCCTATTTTCTCAGAAAGGTTGGGCCACTTGTAAATCAAAGACAGCCATGGATGGCATGAAATACTCAATGCAATCTTTGGACATAAAACCTCTTTCAAAAAGGAAAAAAGAGAGTTCAACACCGGCATCGTCTAGAAACCAGTCTTGGTCCTCTAGATAACCCATAATAAGGGGACACAAATGCTAATATCACAATGTAAGAAAAAAATATTGTAGGAAGCTGGCTCTCTATATTCTATACCAAAAAGAGGTATAGTATGCACACACAGTCCAGTGGATCCCGAGAGGCTTTACAGAGACTAAAGTAGATAATACTAATGCTCTCTTTTGTGATAGTGTGGGTGAGCAGTTAGGCTGATCAGGGGGTAGTGTTGAGCATTTGTTGCACATACAGTGGCAATACATGAGACATACATTCAATGAATAAATCTTGAGCAATTTATAAACATAATACTTGGTTATATTCATTTTATAGAACCACAGACCTTCTTCTCAGGAAAATACTTTTTGCTATAGAAATACTTTTCACTATAAAAAGAGGACACAGTTCAATTTTCAGTCTTTGCAATGTTAACCTATGGGAGGAAAAAAATATTCAGCATACATATAGGTAACATCAACTTACAAGACCAGGCTTCGGAAGTTAAGATCAGTATTGGGCAAGGTTCAGTTCAGCACCAACAGTGCATCACCAGCTGCACGGGGCGGCCGGGGGCAGGGTGCAAGTTCGAGTTCGGCCACCCAATACAACTCAATGAGGATTGGGGCAATCAGACAGGGGCAGCTTACAGGTAAGTAGCAGTGGCTTGGGGGACCAGTCTCCGGGGTTTGAGGTAAGCACTGGGCAGGGCCCAAAGCAGCACCAACACTACACCACCTGTGCCACAGGGGTGGCCGGGTGCAGGGTGCCAACGCAAAGCAAGCAATGGATAAAGGCCAAATCGGAAAGGTCTGCAGGTTCAGGCCAGGAGGCCGGTCACAGGAAACCAACAGCTATAGAAGTAAGTTGCAAATCTCGGGATGTAGGGACACCTTTTGTCCTCTTCACCAAGGCCCAGGACGGACAGGTGCAGGGGTGCCTTTTGGTGTCAGAAACGGCTTACCGGAGCAGGTCGCTGTTGGGGGGTCTCTGTGCAGAGGCTGCAGGCAGTGCTTAATTTGCAATAAAAAATTAAGTGCCAGGGCCCTTCACAGAAGGCCACTCCATCTTGCACCACACATTGCCCCTGCCAGCGCTGCCAATGACATTACTAACATAACACCTAACCATCTCCTGCAAGTGTGACAATTCAGACACTTTTAGGCCACACAAAGCTATAATAATGGTGTGAGAGGCTGGCATTATTCATTTTCAATGTATATTGTGTTAATAAACACGATTGCTGTGCTCATCTCAAAATTAAAGACAACACCACCATGTGGTGGACTGTCACTAGAGCCGGTACTGACATTTAAGTGTCGGTGCCGAGCACCGGAAACCACCAGCTCAAATTAAGCACTGGCTGCAGGTGACATGGGGAAGTCCAAGAGAGATCAGCTCATGGTGGACTGGGGAACCTTGCTGAAACCAGTGGGCCACTTGGGCCTGGGCCGGAGGCGTCAGGTGCAGAGGTCAAACCGGGAGCATGCTTCGCGGTTTTTCAGGTCTTAGAGTCTTTACTTTGAAGATGGTTGCGTTGTGAACAGGTCGGCTGTTCTCAGGAGATCTTGATCTTTATCAAAGGCAGGAAGTCCTCCCAAGGTTCAGGAGGTCGCTGGCTGCAGGACGAGTCATCTTTTGGTGCAGGATCTTGGAGGGCTGCAGACAGGCAGGTAGGGCTGGGACCAAGTCAGTAGTTCTCTGCAGTCTTCTCTGCTGGTGTGGCTCTGTAGTGTCCAGCTCTTCTTGGGTCATCGGGAACTGAAGTTCAGGGCTCAGGGGGCCATCTAAATACTACATTTAGGCACATTTAAAGGACATTCCAGGTCAACGGGCTACTTACCTTAGAGGTGCATACACCCACCAAATGCACACCCCATGTGAGGGGAGGGCATATCACTTATTGGAGGAGGCACATCCTCTTCAAGATGGCGGCCACGGAAAACTGTACTTCATCTCACCTCCAGCACCTGAGGGGGGCACACCTCCTATTCTTTCTACGTTTCCCCACCTGCCCTCCTTCCAAAAGGAGGGTGAGGACAGGAAGGGGGGGCGCCTTCTCCATCTAAAAGGATAGGTTTGAATCCCTACCACGGATGGCTCTTCCTGACCAGGTGGAGGTGTGAACACCTCCACCCAGGAAAGGCATTGTTCTGGGTCTCAGGCGCTCTCCCCATGAGGTCAGAACACTGTCTGGTGGTAGCAGGCTGGCTCAGGCCAGTCGGTGACCACACTAAAGATTGGTAAGTTTCAGGGGACCCCTCTAGAGGGTCCTCTGTGGGCACTTTGTAATAAATCTGACACTGTAGTCAGTGCAGGTTTATTATGCTGAGATGTTTGGTACCAAACATCCCATATTTCAATGAAGACATCATGGAGCTGGGGAACTCATGACGAGTATCCAGCCCATGTAATTACTATGGCTTCCCTGATCACTTACAATATCCAGGAATTGACAAGGATATTGCAGAGGCATATCTGCTCATGCAGATATGCCCTCACAGGAGATATAGTGCACCCTGCCTCAAGGCTATGCCCTGCTAGAGGAGTATCTTACCTATATCTCATGGAGTGTCTGTAGGTGTGGCCCACTGGGATGTGTGCAATGTCAACTTTTCAGTTTTCACTGCACCAAAACATGCAGCCTTGCAATAGCAGAGAGCATAGTGAGGGGTACCTAAGGTGGCACAGCCAGTGCTGCAGCCCCAGAGGACGCTCTTCAGTACACATGCCCTCAGTACCAGGGGTACCACTTACTAGGGACTTATAGGGGTAACTGAAGTAGTGCCAAATGTGGTATAGTTTTAGGGAAAGTACACTGATACTGGGAACCTGGTTAGCAGGGAAACAGGACTCTACAGTTGCATCAAAAGCCAGGCAAAAAATGGGGCAGGGGTACTGCAATAGAAACCCACTTTCCTGCAAACATTATGACCGATTTAGCCACTTGAATTTTCTGCTTTCAGATTACCTGGTTATATCAATCTTACTGTTTAGTGAGTCTCACTAACTGAGTGTAACTCACTGTGAACTCTATTAAAATGGATTGAGAGTGTCACCAGTGTCCATCTTCTAAAACAAAATACTTAATGAATGAGTGCTACAATAGTGTTTGGGGTTGGTTCTGTGGCTAGCAAGGTAGTGGGATTATAAAGTTTTCATGTGTGAGTATTCTTATGTGTATGAAAATATGCTTTTTCTATAAAGGGGGGAACTGGAAGTGCATTCAATTAGTAACTATTTTTACTATGTTTCTGACTTCTGTGGGGCCAAGCTTATGACATGTCTTTGACCTAGCCTTAGATTGATCTGCCTCTCTGCCCCAAAAGACCTGCTAGTTGCTAAAAGTACTTGATTATACATTTTGCTGAAGAATAGTACTATGACCTTCGGACACCAGTGATGAATGACTTCAACTGCCACAATTCGAGCTGGTTCCTGGGGACGCCCAGGATCCACATTTCACATTGGCAAGAAAAACGACAAATATTTCAGGTCGCCAGACTAAAACATTACCTCCTGAAACACATCTCATCATACTCCACACTAAACGCTAAAAACCTGGTTCTTTCCACTAATTGCTTAACTCAGAAATAGCCTGAACAGAATCTCAGGAAACCTTGTGTTCAGCACCCCTTACTTTTTGAGGTACATCCAGTTAGAGGTCCCTTGCTCCCAGAGGGAAAGGGAAAGCCAACAGGTTTTTAACATCTTTCCCTTCAGTCTATACAGAAAAGGCAACTGGAGAGCAAGAGACCTGTCAGAGAACAAACAGGAAATATGAAAGACCTATGCTGTCTTCTGTCCCCCAACCAGTATACATATATATGCTAATTATAGGAATGAGGATTTATTATAACCTAACCAATTGTAGAGTAGATGGATTAGAACAGTAAAGATAATAATACCAATACAATTATAGGCAAATAATATCAGAGTAAAAATAATAAACATACCAAACATTATTAGGTATTCGAAAAAGTCCTATCCAAAATGTCTTCTTAGATCTTTTGAGCTATGCAAAAGCACTCCACATACATTGTTTCTACCCACATAACTGGGCCACTGGATTATCATTGGAAATAGGCCTGGAGCAAGCATGACTCCCAGGCTTGTAGATTGTCCCTTCCCCTCTCATTAAGTGATACAATGTTTTATTGTCTTTGTGCTAGATACATTGTATAGGAAATTGGGTTATTTGTGAGGGGGTTGAAAACCCTACTCAAGCAACAACCGCATCCCATGTCAGGGTGAACCACAAAAGTAATTAAATTAGCCTTTGCTTATCCCTCTTGTAGCTTGGCACAAAAGCAGTCAGGCTTAACATAGAGGGAATGTGTAAAGTATATTTGCAGTACTCAGACAGTAGTAAAGTAAAACTACAACACAAGAAAAAAGCCAAATACATTTAGAAAACTTAAGCAGGCTTTAATGAATAAAATGACACCAAAATGAATTACATTTAATCTGTACAATGAGAGTTATGAATTGTAAAGGGTTTTAGGGTGAAATATCACATAAAAAGTCAAAGGGTCAACCTCGGGTATCTGGTAGAGCGAGACCGATGCAAAGTCAAACGTTAAGGCCAACCATGATGGAGATAGATTGGGCCTGGACTCAGCTTACCTTTGGCTTTAGAAGAAGAGAGGTTCCTGAGAAGCAGGGCAAGGCAGCAGATGTTGTCCAAAGAGGAGGTGGCAGTGGCAGGGAGCCATTGGATGGAGTCCCGTTGAAGATTTTTACCTTCGGACTTTGTCATTTTTTTGGACATCAAAAATCTTGAGTGGGACCAAGCTGCAAACTGTAGCTGGAGCATCCTGGGCTCCCCTCACATTTGGGGAAATAATTCCCTTCCCCTGCCAAGGTTCCAAAATGTTTGGGGGTGACCCTGCAGAGAGTGCCAGGTCCAATACACTAGTGAGGATGGAAGGAGAGAAATCCATTCCAGGGAGTGAAAAAAACATAACTGTCCTGCCTGGTATAAACATCTCTCAACTTACAACCACTTATTCAGAGACCTTGCAGTATACAACCCTAAGCTCATGAAGCAACACAGTGAGGTAAAATATGAAGGCTATCAAGTCTCATATTTTAGGATAACAATGAAGCAGCACAGGGCCACTCTTGTAATAAAATATCTATGATGGACACATCCCACTTTATGTATGATACACCATGGAAATTGGCCAGATACCAATAAATAAGACGTCATCCAGCCATTGTGTCCTCATAAGGGAATGATCTGGTTACATTTCAACTCGCTCAAATGCAAATATATGAATGCACTTATCTCGCTAACTATATTACCAACTGCTATCAATCGGAGTTCAACAGAATAAAACAGTAGATCTACCACCCTCTCGCATAATTAATACAGCACCAAGAATCAAGGGGCATATTAGCAAGGGCTGGCGATATAATTATCGCCGCTTTAGCGTCCGTTTTTGGGCGAAAAGCGGCGATAATTATATCGCAATATCATCAAGGACACGCTAGCGCGTGTTTCCTTGATGTAGAGCCCGTTTTTTCACAGCCTCGCCTCGCATCGCTAATGAGATGCAAAGAAGGCATGGCTGTGAAAACAACACATGTTAATATCGTGAAGGCAGCTTCGCGATATTAACAAGGAGGTGCAGCGATAAAAAAATCGCGCTACCTCAGCCTTAACTCAGGAATTTAACGTCTGTTAAATTCCTGACTAAAGCATACTTTTAATGGGAGATGGATTATGCTGATACGACCACAGGGTGCGTATCAGCAATGTTATCGCTGTTTTCAATGGAACATCGCTGGAAAACCAGTGATGTTCCATTGAAAACTACCACTATCGCTGAAATATTATCGCCATAGCGCTATGCGTTGTAAATATAAGCGTTAACATGGCGATAATATTCAGCGATAGCCAGCGATAATATTTCTATCGCTATGTACGGCCAGCGATAATTATCGCTGGCCGTTGATAATATGCCCCCAAGCTTGTTAATGGTACTGTGGTGCTCTACTGTATTAATTACCTCAATAAGAACATCTCTAAAAAAACAGCCATAATCTAAACATTAAAACCCAATGAGACAGAACCAAGAACACTTCGGCTCACCTGTTTAATGTTCATCAGCATTCCAATTCTTCAGAAAACATTTGACATTCCATGCTACGCTGTCATGCAACCAATACAGCATCAAGAGACATACAGTGTCAACACTCATTAACCAATGATTCAAACAACACTTTACATCACTGACAATATGTTGAGGACCATCTAGGCCCAATTCAAAAGAACTTTTAGATGCAACAACACACACTCTCAATCAACATAGCATTAAGAGCCTGAGATGCCATTGTGTTGCTCTGCACCAGCGCTTAAAAAAATTAAAATGACTGACCATCTACAACTGTACATAGATACATATACTATGTAATGCCGAATGTTTCAGTCACAACAAAATACAAGCCTATCAACACCCAGTTGATCAGAACACATACATGATTAGATTTACTAAGATTGTATGTAGGGAGGGGTTGATTCACTTCTGTAGCACCGCCCAATGCAAAATTCATTTATGGCATTTGCTAAGCCATGCAATGTCGATTTGTGTGGCTTTGCGTGGTTTAATAAATATAAAGAAACGCAACACACAGCACTGCTTTACTTTGCTTCAGGAATGTGTTCCATGGGTGGAGCATAGGAGTTCCAGTGCATCCACCCAGGTGTTTTGACAAAAACCCATATTTACGTAGACTTGTAAACCTGGGTTTACACCAAAATTGTGCGCCTAACTGACAGAGGCATAACAAGGAGAAATATTTATTTTTCTCCTGGTTACTTCCTCTTTCCATGTGTGCTGTATTTTGCATCACACATAAAGAGTAAGGATTGTTTTAGTGTAGGTAGGTCTTTCTGCACACAAACAATTGTGTCTGTAACACAGACACCCTTGTACCATGACTCAAGGGTGCCCTTGTTAGCACTACATCATCCCCTTTTGTATCGCTTTGTTCGCCCTAAGTTGGCGGGGGTATGCCCAGACGTGGGTCCCTTGCTCACTTTGCCACTGGATTCAAGCAAGCCTGGCTGATGACGGCTGGAATGCCAGAAACCGGTCCTAGGATGCTTGTTTCCGGTCCAGGGAAGACATGGCTTGGCAGTTCGGGCTGGACTGTTCCCATGAGGCACAGGGTCAGACTGATTTGCATATGGCCATGTCTGAACTGGGGTGGTGGAGTGAGCTAAAGAATGATGATGGATTAAACCCAGATCAGTTGACTGGGGGTGAGTGTTTGATTGGCTCAAGCGTTCCGTCCATCATCCCCTTTTGTATCGCTTTGTTCGCCCTAAGTTGGCGGGGGTATGCCCAGACGTGGGTCCCTTGCTCACTTTGCCACTGGATTCAAGCAAGCCTGGCTGATGACGGCTGGAATGCCAGAAACCGGTCCTAGGATGCTTGTTTCCGGTCCAGGGAAGACATGGCTTGGCAGTTCGGGCTGGACTGTTCCCATGAGGCACAGGGTCAGACTGATTTGCATATGGCCATGTCTGAACTGGGGTGGTGGAGTGAGCTAAAGAATGATGATGGATTAAACCCAGATCAGTTGACTGGGGGTGAGTGTTTGATTGGCTCAAGCGTTCCGTCCATCATCCCCTTTTGTATCGCTTTGTTCGCCCTAAGTTGGCGGGGTATGCCCAGACGTGGGTCCCTTGCTCACTTTGCCACTGGATTCAAGCAAGCCTGGCTGATGACGGCTGGAATGCCAGAAACCGGTCCTAGGATGCTTGTTTCCGGTCCAGGAAGACATGGCTTGGCAGTTCGGGCTGGACTGTTCCCATGAGGCACAGGGTCAGACTGATTTGCATATGGCCATGTCTGAACTGGGGTGGTGGAGTGAGCTAAAGAATGATGATGGATTAAACCCAGATCAGTTGACTGGGGGTGAGTGTTTGATTGGCTCAAGCGTTCCGTCCATCATCCCCTTTTGTATCGCCTTGTTAGCACTAGGCAGCCACAAGCGTGCCAGCACATAGAGGGAGCTGAACAGTGCCATATCTTGGCAAATATGGCACTGTTTGACTCTCTCCCATTCATGCAGCACATTAACTTTCCTTGTTGTGCTGCATAGTGTGAACTACTACTAGGCAATATGCCACAAATATCACAATCTGCACCATCACGCAATAATGTCTATCTTCATCATATCAAACACACTGAACACATCTGCACCACATCATCATGGAACCTACACAGGCCTGAAATAAGACAGATGGCACGGTCATACTTGTATACTACACTAAACACAAATAGGATACAACCCTTAGACAACCACAACTCTCACCCCCAATGTGACCAAACAGGGCATGGGTCTCTGAAAACAATACTCCATGCAATACTCTATAGCTTGTATGATACTAGACTTCACCACTGATGTGGTACACAGCATACCATTGATTTGCTAGGCAATGTGCAAATACACTTTTTTAAAATATATCTTTATTGGTATTTCAATATACTTACACGTACATATATGCAAGAGCCCCTAGGGTTTTAATAGACAAATCGCATGCCATCTGCAAACAGAATTACCTATCGTATTTAACATATCCATTTTGGATAGCTCCTCATCAGGTCTCGGCATAATTTAAGAGTAACATAACCCAGAGCTCTACTCAGATTAAGGTTCACATAGAGTTACTATAGTTGCCAGGTTACAGACATGGTTGTAATGACTTGAATAAAGAAAAAAACATGCAACAAGCACAGTCATAAACATGTAAAAATTATTGCACCCAGCTAAGTTATATGGAAGGCGCATCTTCAGGTACTAGATTATTCCGGTGAGGGAGGTGTGTGTTATGTAGGGACTTAGTTAATATTATGCACTCGAGAGGGTGAGAGTAGTATGTTTCCTCCACTAATCAGTACCATCTACATTTCGTGTCTTGTATTTCAAGGGGTAAACCTCAAGGGGTCAGCCCGTGTAGCTCCCCATTGCAAGGGAGTGTTCGGGCCAGGACGTCATCAATCACAGACAGGACTGTGAGCCAGTATCTGCTCAGTGTGGGACAGCTCCAAACCATATGAGTGAGCCCCGCATCTGCTGTCTTGCACCTTGGACAGTGTTGTTCGACATTTCCGAGTATAAGTTGCAGTCTATGTGGGGTTAAGTAGGTCATATGAAATAAAGTTAACTTGAATGAGTTTCAAATTTGTATTTTTGGAGACCTGCTTCGGGCTCCTCAACGCCTTACACCAATCTGTGTCGGAGAGCTCCCTGTCAAATAGGGCTCCCTACCACTCCCATGTGCGGGTCACCGGTTTCACAGTCATCTCTAAAAGCGCCCCGAATAGCCATTGTACTAGGTGGCACGCTGGCCCCCAGAGTCACCATCGTCTGGAGCAGTATGAGACTCTTGTTCTCGCCCCTCTCCAGGCCACAAATCCTTGTATATCCTCACCAGTGTGTGATAAAGCAGAAAGTGTCCAGGGGGGAGGTCATAATGCGCTAAGAAGTCCTCCAGCGGGATCAGCTCCCCCTGTTGGAAGCAGTCTCCCAATGTTATGGCACCCATTGCCGTCTAGTCGCTCAGCTGGAGCTTCGTGAAAGGAGAATGATCGCTGCGTGCGGGAGCCCCACCAAGGGAAGGCCCAGGGCATATAGAGGGGCACCAGAGGTACGCCGCAGGCTCCTGCGCCAGCACTTCATTGCCACCGGTAGCAGCACCCCCGGTATGGGAATTACTACTTCCGGGTGTAGGAGTCTCGCTATCAGCAACTCTGGGTTGTCTGTCAGTACCGCGGTGCCTGCGGTCTCTAGCCCCTGGCCATCCAGCCACCCAGCTAGCCATTGAAGCTGGGCAACCAGGTAGTATATTTTGAAGTCTGGGACTGCTAACCCTCCAGTCTCTGGGGTCCTTTGCAGCACCTCCAGGGAGACCCTATTCCTTTTCCCGTCCCAGGTCAGGTCCCAGAGCAGGGTGTCTAGGTCCCGGAACCACTCCTGTGGGATTATAATGGGGAGGTTCACAAAGAAGTACAAAAGCCTCAGGAGCATAATCATTTTAGATAGAGTGATTCGGGCCATGACCGGTAGCTGTAGAGAGCACCAGAACTGTATGTTAGACCTAAGGGAGCGCATCACTGGGCCCAGGTTACACTCCAGGAGGTCATCCTGGCCGTGAAACACTTGTATGCCCAAATATCAGAACAATTGGGGAGACCAATTCAGGTCGAGAGGCAGGGTTGTTGGTTGCTGTTGCCCAGGTGGGGTAGGGAAGACACGGGTCTTGGATTTGTTCACTCGGAGGCCCATTAGAGCCAAGTACTCCTCTAGAATAGTCAAGGCATGCAAGACTCCCCGGGCTCTGTATCTCAAAAACAAAAGTAAGTCGTCAGCATATAGCAATATTATATGTTCTTTACCTTCCGATTAGGAGGCCATATTGTGCTCTCTGTTGACTGAAGTGCTCTGCCAATGGTCAAGGCAAATAAAAGTGGGGACAAGGGGCATGCCTGCCTGGTACCCCTATGGACGTCATATGTGGCTGAGATGATGCGGCCATCCTCACTCGTGCCGTGGAGCGCATATACAAAAATTGCACCCACCTAATCCACCCCTCCCCCAGCCCCATCTGCTTCATGACCACTAGAAGAAAATCCCACCTCAGGGAGTCAAAAGCTTTCTCCAGTTCAATTGCCATTACCAGCGTATCTGGGCTGTCACCAATGTCGCGGTGGTATCAAATGTGGAAAATTCGGTGAAGATTACCCGAAGTCGACCTATTGGGTATGAACCCATTTTGATATCTGTGGATCAGGCAAAACTGGAAGCAGCCTCGTGGCAAGTATCTTACTTCAGAAACGCAGGGCTGCACCATATTTACAACAATATGGTGCAGCCCTGCGTTTCCCCCTGTGCTGGCGCTAAACTTAGCAGCCTAGCACCAACACAGGCACCCTTGCACCATAGTGCAATGGTGTCTGCATTGAGGGAAGATTGTTATGTGCAGGAAGGTCTCAATTCCTGCACATAAACAATCTTTAAATGACGTTTTGTAATTTTTATGTGTGCTGCTCAATGCAGCACACATAGAAGTTGCAAAACGTCATTTTTGTGTTTATGTGCAGGAAGGGTCACCTTCCTGCACATAAACAATCAATGGCAATTTGCTGTTTCTATGTGTGCTGCACAACGCAGCACACATAAACAGCAAAAACGAGGAGAAATAAAGCATTTCTCCTGGTTTTGCCTGTTTAAGACCAGGTTTTCCCTGGTCTTAAACAGGCAGTGTCAAATTCAATGGGTGTTGCGGTGGAACACCCACCGCAACACCAATTGCCCTCCCCTTTCACGCTAAGTACAGTATGAAAGGCAAAGCCCTTATCGCCACCACAAAGCCACTAAAAGTGACGTTGTGGTGGCAATAGGCTTGTAAATATGCCCCTAAGTATCTTAGAGTCTATGCTTATCATGGACAAGGAGCGGAATTCGAACGGACCAGCCGTCTTGCATTTAGATGTTGGAAGAGGGACCACAAGTGCTTCCCTTGAGGAGTTCGGCAATACACCTATGCAAAAGGATTCAGCATATTCTGTCTCCAGGATGGGTGCAAGACTTTGAATAAAGGCAGCGTAAAACTCGGCTGGGATTCCATCCGGGCCCAGGGTTTTGCCTCTCGCCATTTCTTTATTGGCTTCTTGGATTTCCTGTACGGTCACTGCCCCCCCCCCTCCAAGTCTTTTCTGTTTGCAGGGTCTAACGTTTTCAGTCTCAGAGTGTTAAGAACGCCATTAGGTTCCCCGGTAATTGTTCTTCACCCTTCCCATAAAGAGTTTTATAATAGGTGTAGATGGTCATCTTAATGGCATTTGGCGAATATAGCACCGTCCCATCTCCTCTTAAGATTTGAGTTATGTGAGAGCCCCTAGATTCAGGTTGCACCAACCACACCAGTAGTTTCCCCGATCTACCCCCCTCTGCATGCGTCCTGGTTTGGTAGCCTCGATGATCCAAGAGGCGCAGCTCTTCCAAGGCAGCATTATATTTACTTCTGGTTTCGGAGAGATGCATCTGGGCAATGCCCGCTGGGTCCAGCCCGCCTCCCAGGTCATGAAGGGTAGTCTCCAAAGAGATGATTTCTCCATGAAGTTCCCTACGCACTCCGACAGTCTGTCCCATGCAATGGCCTCGCACCACCATTTTGAATGCATCTCATTCAATTAGTGGGGAGCTCGCAGTGCCCCGATTCAGTTGGAAATACTCAGAAATGGCCGACTGTAGCGTGCCTCTAAAGCAACGTCTTCTAAGAAGGTAGGGTTAAGGTGCCAGGTGGGTACGACCGTGCGTTCCATGACTGGGCTAAATCCTAGGAGCAGTGGGTTATGATCAGACAACGTGCGCCCTAGGAACTCTGAATGATTCATCGTGAGGCCTAGTTGGGTCGAGCATACAAACATATCTAGAAGGGTATGGAGCACAAGGAGAGGAGAGTAGTAGGAGTAGTTTCCCTGTCTCCTGTGTTGCACTCTCCAGATGTCCATGAGGTCCCAGTGCCCCAACCAATCCTGGAGCCCCTGGGAATTCCTGGCCACTAGCGTGCCACGTATTGGAGGCATGAATCTATCCAAGTTCACGTCTGCCATGCAGTTAAAATCTCCCCCCATAAGTAGATCTTCTGCTAATATCATGGATAAGGGACCTGACAACAGTTGAAGAAATTGGGTCTGTTCCTGATTTGGGGCATAGTTACTCCCTAGTGTCATCTCTTTGCCTAATAATCTGCCTTTCACCAAGACATAGTGACATAGTGTGTGTGGCTTTGAAGGGGTTTCCCGCCCTAACCCACAACAGAACTCCCCGGGAGAATGCAGAGTAGGAGGTCGCGTACTATTGTCCTCTCCACCTGCACCATAGGCAGGCTCCCTCCTCTGTAGTGAAGTGCATTTCTTGTGACATCAGTACATGCCCCCCTCTTCGGCACACGTACCTATGAATATTGTAACGTTTGGCAGGTGATCCCATCCCTCGCACATTCCAGGATAAAACTTTTACTTCTCTAGTGGGGTTACACATTGCTGTCATGTCAGTGGATCAATGCGCGATCCCCCTCCTGATCCTCCCTCCACCCGAAGTGTCACCCTCCCCTCTGTATCAGAATTACCTCAATTTTGCCGGGTAACCAATCGAAACCCACAACTACAAACTCCCCATCACAAGGGCAACGTTGCAACATGAAGCTGCCCAAACCTGTAAGAAAAGAAAGCATTACAACAAGATGGCCTCTCTTAGGTGCCTAGTAGGGACTTCCTGGTGGGGGTAGGTCGAGTAGAGTTGAATAGTCTTTCTCCAGTTTGGCATGGTTCTTTGTGGTCGATTCATAGCCAGCTGGGAAGTCAGTCCCTCAAACCCAGTCAGGACCGTTCAAAGCGAAGGAGAGTCAGTCCCTCAAAGCCAGGTACCTTTACACAGTCAAATGTCTATTAGGCAGGCCAATCTTTTGGGAGATCAATATTTTGTGGTGGCCCACCTGCCTGATTCATTAATGTATGATCAGAATATTTCATCGGGCCCATCAAAAGAACTCTTCTGCTGGCCCCGGAGTCACATCAGGCAGCTGGCAACTGAGTCCCCGGAGTCCGAAGCCTCAAATTTAGTTTCCGAGGAGGCTTCAGCCGCTATTCCAGCTTCCTTTGTGGATAGGAGCTCGGATACAGCTTGCAGCGCAGCTCTCCATTCGCTCTCCGTCTCTGAGGAGGTAGGCTTCTTCTGCAGAGTTTATCATGACTATCGTCGTGGTCTCTTCCTGAGGGGCATATTCATTGGCATCAGCCTCTTCGGAGGTTTCGGCTGAGGGGCCCGCCCTGTAGGCCTCCAGCCAGGACCACACTGCCTCGGGGATTTCACAGAAATGGGTGTTGCTGTCAAGCATAATGCGTACTTTGGCAGGAAACATTAGGGAATACTGGTGCCCCTCCTCACATAAGGCCTTCTTTGCCTCCTGGAAAGATGCTCATTGGGACTGCACTTTTGCGGTAAAGTCCGGGAACACCGGGATCTTACTGTTCTCCATTGTGAAGGGGCCATGGGTCCAAGCTCTCAGAAGTATGACGTCCCTGTTTCTGTAGTGGAGGTGCTGCACCACCACCGGGTGGGGAGGGTCTCCCCCAGCGGCTGTCGATAGGCAAGGACCCGATGTGCTCTCTCCAGAGCGAAAAACCGGGTGAGGTGCTCCGGGGCGACCTCAGCGCGGAGCCACTCCTCCAGGAAGGTCACCATATCTGCCCTCTCCGTTCCTACAGATATCCCCACCACCCTGATATTGTTGAGGCGGCTGCAGCCCTCTGCATTTTCAGCACGCCTCCCTGGCTGTGAGCTTGTCGATTCTGCAGGCATTCACTTTCTGATCAGGTTGGATCTCATCCACTGATCTTTCTGCTTCTTTCACCCGATCTGCCAGCAAGAACCCCAGACCCACTGACACTGCTCCAATATCCAGCTGCAGTGCAGTCTTGGTATCTGCGATGGCTGCCAGCACCTTATCTAGGTGGATGTGTATGGAGTCGTCCACCGCATGGCTCTCTCCGTCTCTAAATCCTGATGAGGCAGGGAAAGTCCCCTCCGCCGAGTGGGGGGGGGCTCATTATGCTTCAGCTTTCCAATCGCGGCTACCACTCCTATGGGGAGTAGTTGTGCCCAGGGACCAAGCCCTCCTCTAAGCCCACGCAGTGCAGGGCAGCCCAGAGCCATCTGCTTTGCGCCAATCTGTGAGGGGCCCCCAGTCCATCTTCAACTCCCATCTCCCAGAGAGCCAGCGGGCTCCTCCACCTCCCCAATCACCTGAGAGGTTCTCGGTTAGGTGGTGCGCTTCAGAGTGTCTCTGTGGGGTGGTGGGGCCCTGAGTTGTAGGCCCGACCCGGTCTAAGGAGAGAGGTCCCATGCAGTCTGGACCCAGTCCTTAGCCATGAAGGGGCTCCAGTCCCCGGGGCCCACCACTCAGTCCCACGGTGGGCCGGTAATGCTACTCTCTCTCATGCCATGGGAGAGCCTCCGCTGCTCCCCAGATCCCGCTTCATTTAGCAAGCGGGGCAGAGGCACCGCTCGATCTCAGCGGGCCCCTATTACCACCGCGATTCTCACCGACTAGTCTCTGGGGGGGGGTGTCCGCCGAGCGGAAGACCGCGTCTTCTCTAGCTTTCTCCTGGGCCCCTCTGGTCTTGCTGGAGCCTGTGTAGGGCGAGACCGCAGCCTCCCACCCAGCCACTCTACCTGCACTGTTCGTGCACTCTTCTCCCACCGGGCCTCAATTCTGGCCCTGATCCCTCCTGTTGCAGCTGCTCTCACCTCTGGAGCTTGCGAGCTGTTCTCCATGTAGGGGCACCCTTGCCGACGTCCGATTGCCGCAGTCGCCTCTCCCCTCACCAGATCACCACCACCAGATCTTCTCAGGCAGCTGTGCAGGCTGCACTCCCCTGCTGCTTCCCGCCGGGCTCTCGTCGCAGCTCCGAAGCCCCGGTTCATTAAGGGCAGTGCCTGGCCTGTGGGGATTCAGGCGAGCACAGTTCCTTCGCCCGTTGCTGATTAATTGCAGTGCTCGCTGCCTCGTTTCTCTGGCCTACATGGCCCTCTCCGCAGGACAGCCGCCGCAATGCCGTCAGACCCTCTGGTGCCGGGATAAGGGTCTGCTCCCACCGAGATGCCGACTGCACCCCGCCAGCAGCTCTGTGTTGCAGGATTGATGGTAGGCCGATGACAAGCTAACGGCTCACATGTCTGCCATCTTCAGTGTCTTGGCCACGCCTCAGCAATGCGCAAATACATCATGTAGGAATCCACCTTTTTTGTTTGGTCACCCTGGATTTTTTGCCGGCTTTAGAACTCTTTTCATCTTATCCCGAATAACCAGTAGTGAAGAACTTATACTCTGCCTTAAACCATAGGTAAATTGGCTTATCCCTGATTGTCGCATTTAACTTGCATTCTAAGTCTCTACTGTATGATCTAGAAAATGTTCCCTATTGTGCCATATGCTACAGTGGCAGTGCATACATGGCTTCAAGCATACCCTGTGTAGCCCGACAGCTACAGTGTAAAACCTGCAGTGCAATCTGTCAAAATAACTATTTTTGAAAGCTACAGACCTCCTCTTTAAATATTAGTAAGTCACCGCTAGGTAGACCTTGCAGCTCATAAGGCAGGGTGCATGATATTCAAAGTGGGACAAGTAGAAAATTAATATCATTGTTTCCTTACAGTAAAAAAGGTCTAAAAGCCTTTTCATTGTGGCAGGCCTAGATGTCCTATGGGGAAAAAACTAGAAGACAGATTAAAATACTAATACTATATCTCAGAAAAGAGACCAGCTACAAACATAATGAAACAAGTATTTTTAATGGTTTATTAAAATCAAATTCAATAGTGAAGTCAAATTTCTAATAAATATTGAGTAAATGTAACATTTGATGGGTTAATAATTTCCTTTAACTCTCCAGCAACTCCCAGCTTGTGATCAGCCCAGGACGACGTGCGAAATTCTTCCCAGGAGCACACAATAGGTTGACCTGAATGGGCAGAGTTGACTCCTCTGAACCGACTAGAATATGCAGGTTGAAGGCTCTGGGTATTCTGTTGACACCACAGTGTTGACTCCTTCATGATAGGTCTGTTGAGCCACATGAAAAACTTTGGAGTATTTGAAAGGGAGAGACCAGGATGCCATGACAATTCTTGTGTATCCCCTGCCTGGTTGCTGAAGGATTCTGCTTTTGTACTCTGTCTCTCGATTTTGTTTCATGGGAACAGTGCCTGTTTCAAACTGTATTTTAGTGTTAGATATAGGAACGCACCAATGATTACCATACACCGTAACCTTAAGGACCCATGTTTAGTGTGGTCAAAAGCTTTAACCATCTTGAAAATGCAATGACACGTGACACATGGTATTTTGTGCCTGTTTGTAGTATGGAAAACAGGAACTACTGAAAAAGTGGGCAGGGTTGCCCCTGAGAACATTTACTGCATTGATTAGGGAGCGCCCAGGAGTCACCTCTACCCACTAGCCAGTGGCAGTCATAAATGTGGTACTCCAAGGCACCTCAACAGAAAACTTTCAGGACCTGCAGAAGAACAGAAGAGGACTAGACCTGCTATCTGTGATCCGGGAGGAGCCCTGAAAGACTGGAACCACTCCCACTTGCATCCAGGACACGGAATTGGACTCCAATGGTCAACTGTCTGACCTCCTGTGTGGCTACAGGGACACAACAGTTGCAAGAGGCCTTTATTCTGGAGTGCCAAACTGTCCAGTAGCAACTGGACCTGGACTGTTTCTTGATGGTGGCCTCAGCTGGAGTGAGTCCTTCCCCTAAGTGCTGCCCCTGAGGTCGTGGGAGCCTTAGAAATGATCCAGAGAAGCTTCTCCAGAAACCCGGAAAAGCTGGGACATAAAAGACTAAGGGCCTGATTTAGATCTTGGCAGATGGGTTATGGGATTTATATTTCGGCAGACGGGATATCCGTCACCGTTGTGACAGAATACCCCGTCCAACAAGATCTAAGTCTGAAGGAAAAATCTTTGAACGAACCTGGATAGTGTATCCAACTAGCGCTCCATCACATCACAGTCAGCCTGGTATTATACCTAGGTCCCGGTCTATCACTACCATAGACTATTATTGGTGCTTAGTGTTTTTTGGCACTATTTCTACCAACAATTTAAACAATTCACATCTCCTGTTTCCCTTATTCGATTTTGTCTTTTAGGTGTTATTTTCTTTATTCAGTCAGTCAATCTGATTTTCTTTATTACATTTCACTCTATTTTCAAATTTGGTTTAGGGGTTTCTTTTTTGGTGTTTTGACTTTATAACTGTTTTGCTACTGCATACATTTTTCACACATTCCCTAAGTTAAGCCTGTCTGCTCTGTGCTATAGCTACAAGCAGGTTGAGCTCAGGTTAATTTATTGACTTTGACAGTTCATCCTCACAAGGGTTGTGAATATTCATTGAGGTGGGCATTCACCCACCACAAATAATAATTCTATTTATTACACATCCCTAAGAACAGAATGCCAAAATGTATAAGCCCCTAGTCCATTTCTCACTCACGCACACAAAACGACAGGTTTTGTAAAGGATAAAACACTCAAAGATTGCCAAGACAAAATCATAGCTACCCAGATGGTCCTACAGTAATCAAGACAGGAATCTGGTTAGTTCTGCTCACATTTACGGCAATACATACCACTAAAATTAACTACCTGACACATGAGACAATATTCATACATGCATAGTGATTAAGATATACAACAGAGATGCAGAATCTATTCTGCAAAAAAGAGCATAATATACAGACATATTCTCCACAGAATTGACAGCAATACAAATCTACATTTCTTGGTACATATGCATTATACAGACACGCACCCTCCAGTTGGCCACCTAACTTGTATGTGTGCGAGGTGCCCTCAAAGTTCTTCAAAGTTTGAGATATTTTTGTTCTTGTGGAGAAAAATCAGTTGTAGTATTACATCTTTTTGACATTAAATATTGAAGACAAACTGGGTGGTACAAAGTGCTCTCTTCCCAGTGCCCTCAACATGTCTTGTACTTCAAAAGCGTAACCAAATACAATGATAATTCATATAATTGCTTACTTTGTACAGGTGTTCACAGTAGATGGGTACTGGCACTCATTTTTGGGGTCTGTACCTCATTTTTAGGCTGAAGCCTACCAGATAGCGCAGCTGTCTATTGCAAAAAGACTTCTTGGTGACATTCTGAAAGCTTCCCTGGGAAGGCATTCCACCCATTGGCTTTGTAACTCACGTTTGCTTGCTTTCTATTTGCTGGCTTTATTTGTTTTAGGCTTTCCAGCATGTCTTTTTCTCTCCAGTGGATAATAGCCTGTTTACCATCCCTCCTTGTAATCTTCCACGAGTGCTCCCTTTCTGTAAATAGGCCTTTAAAGTTTGTTCTTATCTTGTCATGTTTGCTGTGCATTCAAAGACAGAGGTCAAATGTCAGGCACTGTCTTCCAAGGGAGCTTGATGTTTACTTTTCTTTTGCTGACGTCAAAGTAACAGGATTTATGTGACAATCTTTTTTTCTGACTCTTTTTATTGGGTTTAAGACATGTGAACAGCAACTAAATAAACAAAATAATAGTGCTGTGAAGTACGTAGAATACACCCACTTCAGTAAATAATCTTTGAATGTGATTACAATCTTGCTGTAAACTGGGGGTGGGAAAGGAAAGGTTTTAAATGTCTGTAAATGAACTGTGCAAATATTTCAGAATATATTAGAATTTGAAAAGCACAAATGAAGCCCTTTTTTTTGCAATTCTGAAGTGAGGTGGAAACTAATTTTCAAGTATGATCAAAACAAATCAGCACACTAGGTGATGTCATTTCCACACATTATCGTTTGTGCGCTGCATAATTTTATCAGTAAAACTGTATGTGAAAATGTAATAGTCATTTCACTTGAATGCGTTGTCTGTAATGTCAGCGTGCTACCACACCAGGCATACTCCACTTTACAGCACTCCACTCTACAGAACTCTACTCCACTCTATGCCACAGCTCTCTTTGCCACTCTACGACACTCCACTTTACATCTATCCACTCTACAACACTCCACTCCACTCTATCCCACTTCACTCTATCCCACTGCACTTTACAACATCCACTCTATGAGATTCTACTCCACTCCACGACAAAACACAACACTCCACTCCATGCCAACTCTGTGCCACCCGACGCCACTCCACTCTACTCCACTCTACTCCACTCTACTCTATGCCACTCTATGGCACTTCACTCTAGGCCACTCTACTCCATTCTAAGCCATTGCACTCTAGGCCACGCTCTCTATGACACTCCACGACACTCTACACCACTCCATTCTATGACACTTCAATCTATTCCATTGCACTCTGACAGTCCACTCTACTCCACTCTACGGAGCTCAAATCTATGGCACTCCACTCTAGTCCACTCTACAGCACTTTACTCCACTCTATGCTACGTCAATCTAGGGACCCCCACTCTATGGCCCTCTACTATGCCACTCCACTCTATGACACTGTACTCTACTGCACTCCTAGCCACTCTATGCCACTCTATGCCAATCCATTCTATACCTCTACTCCACTCTACATCATGACACTCCACGACACTCCATTGTACCACTTTTCTCCAGTCTATGCCACTTTACTCCACTCTATGCCACTCCAGTCTATGACACTTTACTCCACTCTATGCCACTCCAGTCTATGACACTTTACTCCATTCTAGACCACTCCATGCCACTCCACTCTATGCCATGCCACTCCACTGTATGCCCCGCACACCACTCTATGACCCTTCACTCTACAACCATCTACTTTATGACCCTCCACTCTACTCTACAACACTTTACTCCACTCGCTGACCCTTTTCAACCTGTTCCTCTCTGATCTTTCATCCACACTAAGTAAGATCAACAGCCATGCTCCAAAACTGGGAGGAATCCAACTTTCCAACTTACTTTATGCTGACAATCTAGTGCTAGTCAGCAGGATGAAGGTGGGCTTACAACAGCTTCTGGATGCAACTCTATCCTATTCTGAGAGCAGTGGGCTGATAATTAATATGAAAAAGATCCCAACCATAAACAAAAAAGTGTGAAAACACTCCACTAGGTATCTGGGTAGAGATAAGCTAGAGTCCATCAACGATTATATGTACCTAGAGGTGCTTTGTAATGCCAATGGAAGGTTCAGTAACCAATTGGAAGACATCAAAAGGAAGTGTAACGCTCTCATAGTAGGCTTGGGAGCTTTGCATAAAAAAATTGAACGGCCCAACTCTAACCCCGCTATTACAAGTCACCCAAGCAAACATTTCTCCCACTCTGACCTATGGGATTGAGGCACAGAGAGGCTGGGAAGATATGGCCCACGTGTTGTATCTGTGTAAAGCCACACTGAAAGATCGCCGAAAAATCCTATGCAGGAAATTTAGCAGAAGAAGAATAACAACATGAAGAGAGGTGGTTGTAGTTTGCTTTAATTCAAGTGATCCTCAACTGAACTGTGCGGTGGTAAAATACATTTAGAGGGTAGAGAAAAAGGTGTTGAATATGGCAATTGAAATGAGAACCTAGACATAAATTAATTCTGAACTGGAACTAATTAAACCCATCATGTAAAAGGCAGGAATGAAGCCACATTCAAACTGTCAGTACGCAGGCCTGGAAGATTTAACTGAAAGACTAGCATGCTGCACTTTAAGAATTGCTTGTAGATTTACGCTAGGCTGAGGCTAGGCACGATAGCATTTTATATCACAAGTACTGTAGGGGTTTTCATATGCTCAGTCATTTTAAAGCAACTTAAAAGCTCAGATTGTTTTAGTTAAGGAATTAGCTGAATTATCTGCGCTAGGTGGACACTAGGCACCAAAGCACTTCTTTAGGTCGAGCCTAGAGGCAGCGCACATGAACTGCTTGCTCTGCGAGACTGCTGTAGTAGAGTATGGGAGAGAAGCCGCGCACACTCTCCTCCCATAGTTTTCATTGGCTTGTGTCATTGTCTTTCATAAATGCTGCCTCTGGATTCGTTAATAGGCTTGTTAGTCCCTTGTCTTAATTTGTACCCTCCCATGGTGACTAGCCCTTTTACTTCTGTTGTTACACTGGACCTGCTATTTAGTCTGTAAGCACTATTTATTTTATTGAGTTTCTCTTACTGCAGGTCGGACATGCGCTGCTTCAGCTGAAACAGCTTGTGTTTTGTTTAAGCAGAACCCCCCGGTAACACAGGCACCTGCTTTCAATCACTTTAACCCAGCATTATCTTGTGTCTGTTTCAACCCCCCAAGTAAAATGGATTTTAAAATGATTAGCGAATTAAGTCATGTGAATTCCAGGTAGCACATAATCCTGTGCTAATGGGCTGAAGCTGACAACAGCACATCTGTGTTACATGCCATCTGTACTAAAGCCACCTGATGGGTTGTTTTCAAAAGCCTGTTTTATTAACACCACCACCACCACCAATACCACCACCACCACCATCAATACCACCACCTCCACCAATACCACCACCACCAATAGCACCACCACCGCCAATACCACCACCACCACCAACAATACCACCACCAATACCACCACCACCAATACCAACACCACCACCACCAACACCAACACCAGCAATCCCACTACCACCACCAATACAACCAATACCACCACCACCAATACCACCACCACCACCAATACCACCACCAGTAACACCACCACCACCAACACCACCAATCCCACTACCACCACCAATACAACCAATACCACCACCACCAGTACCACCACCAATACAAATACGACCACCAATACCACTACCACCACCAATACCACCACCAATACAACCACCATCAATACCACCACCTCCACCAATACCACCACCACTAACACCACCACTACCACCACCACCACCAATATCACCACCACCACCAATATCACCACCACCACCAATACAACCAATACCACCACCACCAATACCACTACCACCAATACCACCACCTCCACCACTACCAATACCACCAACACCAATACCACCAACACCAATACCACCACCACTAATACCACCACCAATACCACCACCAATACCACCACCACCAATACCACCACCGCCAATACCACCACCACCACCAATACCACCACCACCAATACAATACCACCACCACCAATACCACCACCACCAATCCAATACCACCACCACCAATACCACAGCCAATGCCAATACCACCACCACCAATACCACCACCACCACTAATAGCACCACCCCCAATACCAATACCACCAACAGCAATACCACCACCACCAATGCCACCACCAATGCCAGCACCAACACCAATACCACCACCACCACCACCAATGCCATCTCCACCAAGACCACCACCAATATCAGCACCACCATCAATACACCACCACCAATACCACCACCACCAATACCACCACCAATACTATCACCACCACCAATACCACCACCACCACCAATACCACCACCACTAGTACCACCACCAATACCACTACCACCACCACTACCACTACCACCACCAATACCACTACCACTGCCAATACCACCACCATTAATACCACCACCACCACCAATACCCCACCATCAATACCACCACCAATGCCACCATCAATACCACTACCATCACCAATGCCACCACCACCAATACCACCACCACCAATACCAGCACCACCACCAATACAAATACCATCACCAATACCACCACCACCAATACCAATACCACCAATACCTCCACCACCAATACCAGTACCACCACCACCAATACCAGTACCACCACCACCAATACCAGTACCACCACCACCAATACCACCACCAATACCGCCACCACCAATATCACCACGACCACCAATACCACCACCACCACCGATGCCACCACCACCAATACCACCACCACCAATACCACCACCACCAATACCACCAATGCCACCACCACCACCACAAATTCCAATACCACCACCTCAGCACCTCTCACTCACTAGTAATAGCGGGGCACTGTACGAGGCCGGAGCTGCAGCCGAGACCATCCCTCTCTCCCTCCATGCCTGCCATAAAGCACAGCCCACCCTGCAACAGGAGATGAAGCCAGGGCCCTACTACAGCTGGAGTGTTTTTTATTAGGCCAAAGATAGCAATGACATTACGCAATGCCACACTGCACACTCAAATCACGGAGAGGGCAGGAAATAGCCCCCCACCCACTCTTCCTCCTGAGCCACAACAGTGTAATCACAGAGCGAAAGGTGTTGGAGCGCTTTGTTAGTGTTTATAGCTCAGATGATATGTAACTCTCACTTCACACTTTGTGTCTGTGTGATTTACAACACTAACACATCTTCTTCAATGCACTATTTATCACTACTTTGAAGACATCGCAGGCCGGTCTCTTCCTCTGATATTTACAGTCTAACAAATGGTCAAGAAGGCCCTTTATTGCAGTGCAATAGGTCTCACATTTGCGAGAGTTTAAGCTATTAGTATTGTAAATGACAATGCCTTTTATTTGTTTTAAAACCCAAAACATAAATAAAAGGCATTGTCATTTACAATGCCAATAGCTCAAATTTGCGTGAATGTGAGACCTATTGCATTGCAAATGCGTGTTTACTGTGATTACCTCTGTAATGTAGAGTTTTTTTAATGCTCACTGTCACTAAATACTTTTGGCAATTGCCTATTTAAATCGTAAGCGCTCTAGTCAGATCTCAGGATTAGATGTTATGTAACTAGTATAACGAAGAATCAAGGCAGCATTATACTTTACTAGCTCTGGGTTACGTATTGGCACAACCACGCTTATAGAGCCTTTAAGGCTCTGCCTATGTTAGTTTTATTTTATTTTTACTTGTATTTCTGGAAATTCGTCTTTTAATGTTTTTAATAGTGATCATTGTGAGATGATTCCTCACTTTATATCTTTTGCAATGGTTTTTATTAATCAAGCAAATAAACAAAGTTATTGTTCCTGTTGTCACTCTGACACTCCACTCCGACATTCTATGCCCCTTCACTCCATGCCCCTCCACTCTACACCCCTTCACTCCATGACCCTCCATTCTACAACCCTCTATTCTATGACACTCTATGGCACTCTACCCAATTCCCTCTATGCCACTCCATGCCACCTTAATCCACTCTACACAACTCCACTTTGACACTCCAATCCACTCTACATCACTCTACTCCATTCTATGCCACTCTACTCTACGACAGTCCACTCCACTCCTTACCACTCCATGCCACTCCACCCTACAACACTCTGTCACTCCACTCTATGACACTAATCAACTCCACTCCCTTCCACCTATGCTCCCCACTCTACGCCCCTCCACTCTAGGACACTCCACTCAAAGACACTCCACTCTAGGTCACTTCACTTAAGGACACTCCACTCCAAGAAATGGTACTCGATGACACTCCGCTCTATGACACTCCAATTCACTTTACACCACTCTATGCCACTCCAGTCTATCCCACTCTACTTCACTACTCCACTCTACTCCACTCCACTCTACGCCACTCGGTGCCACTTTACTATATGGCACTCTATGCCTCTCCACGCTACAACACCACTCGACACAGCTCCCACTATGTCACTTTACTCCACTCTATGACACTCCACTCTACTCCACTGCACTCTACTCCAATACTCCATTCTACACCACTCCACTGTATACCACTGTAGGCCACTCCACTCTACAACACTCTATGCCACTCCACTCTATGACAGTCAACTCTACTCTACGACACTCCACTCTATACCACTCCACTCTACGACACTCCACTCTATGACACTCCACTCTATGACACTCTGGTCCTCTCTACACCACTCCACTCTATGACACTCTACTCCACTCTATTTTTTTTTTGTTTGAGCTGTTTATTAAGATTTTGTTGTTGTGAACATATATAGAAAACAGTACATCATCGTAGAAAACGCCATACAAAGCTAGTAGGTAAGTAACAAGTCCGAAACACAAATTAGCTGTACCTTGGCATAGGTGCATCCGTTGAATTTGCATTTCTGAGATTGACACATGGCATTTCCCATCCATCATATACCCCCCACCCACCTTTCAGAATGATGCACAATCACATTATGGTGCAATAAAACTGTATCTGAACAATACGTATCTATCACAAAAGTTCAGCATTTATGGCTTCACTCTCCCATTTCACATTAATCCGGTTAGTAAGCCAAACAATTTTATAAAACAAACCCCTAACTTGGGAGGAACTGTCCGGAATGGGGTGGGAAGGGAAATAGGGGCCGCAGAGAGGTGTGGGAGGAAATACAGATCCCGGGGAACCCAAAGGGGGGTCCCATCAGCTATCCTATAGATGCACATCCTGATTGTTAGGAGAAATGGCCGTCCAGTGTGGGGTGGGAGGGATTCCATCCACGCAGCAATTTGAAGCTCAGGTCACAGACCTACCCAGAGATAACACTCTATGTATCTGATGTGGGGACATCTGTCTGATCGTCCGGCAGCAACAACCCCTGTAACACACACAGCATAGTGTTCCATGCAGCGAAAATAGGGAATTTTCGCAATCCCATCGTGTCCTCCCGAACCAGGGAAACTGCTTCAGCCTTCGCCCAATTCAGCATGGAGAGGAACCAGGCTTTTGTCGGCGGAGGCTCTGCTGCCTTCCAACAGCGGGTAATCAGTCGCTTGGCCACAATAAAACCCAGATCCAGAAACCGGGTGGATGCTTTGTGCTTTTTATTTCTGGGAAAGACGCCAGTGATGCTTGCCTCCCATGTTTTTGATACTTCCCTGTCCATGCACGTGGCCAACGCTCCGAGCACCCCCTCCCAGTAAGCCCGCAAAGCGGGGAAAGCACAAAGCATATGCAGGAGATCCGCATCTGCCACCTTGCAGCGCGGATAAGACGCATCCTGTCTATGGAAATATCGATTAATCTTGTCCGGGGAGAGATAAGCCATATGGACAATGTCAAACTGGATCAATCGAAAACGAGCATTTCTGGGGACCGACACTCTACTCCACTCTATGTCTCTCCACTGTATGCCTCTCCATTCTACTACACTTTACTAAACTCTACATCACTCCACACAACTCCACTCTACTCCACTCCAGCCTACTGTATGACACTTTACACCACTCCCCTCTATGGCACTTAACTCTAAGCCACTCAATTCTATTGCATTGTACTGTACAACACTTCACTCCACTCTACGCTATGCTACTCTACTCCACTTCACTCTATATCACTCTACTCTATGACTCTCCACTCTACGACACTCTACTCCACTCTGGGACACTCTTCTCCACTCTGGCTCTCCACTCCATGCTACACAACTCCCTCTATTCCACTTTACTCCACTCTCTGCCACTCCACTCTACTCCACTCTACTGTACTCCACTCTGCTTCACTTCACTCCACTCTACTCTATTCCACTGTACGCCACTCTTTGCCACTCCACTCTGGCACTCTATGTCACTCCACTCTGACACTCTACTCCACTCTATGCCATCCCACTCTATGACACTCTACTCCACTCTGTGGCCCTCCACTCTACACCTCTCCACTCTACACCACTCTACTCCACTCCACTCTACCCTACTCTGCTCCACTTCACTCCACTCCACTCCACTCCACGAAACTCCAGAAAGTGCAGTCCCACTGGAAAACAGTACTCTTTCTTCTCCCGGGCACATAACGCCTTCTCACTTAGACCACTTTTTACACAAAAATTGTATCTACCCCCAGTCTTGAATGCACGTTTCCTGGCCCGCGTAATCTCTGACCACTTACCTATCTGCGCAGACTTGGTATATGCAGACGGGTGGACCATAGAGGGTGGAAATTGGACCCTTGGCTATTGAAACAAAAGGGGGTGATGGATGAATTGCGCCAAACCACTGAACACTATATCTTTGAAAATGAACATACCCACAGTGTGATGAAAGATGGTGCTATGGGAAGCATATAAAACAGTGCTAAGGGGACAGACAATCTCCTTAATGGCAGCTAAGCATAAGGATAGGTGGCAGGGAATGCAACATATTGAAGACCACCTCATCCAAGTAGAAAGACTGAGCGTGTTGCAGTCAAGTGAGGACTTGCGCCACCATATAGAAGTCGCCTGTAGGGAGTAAAATGAACTGGCTACTAACGCAGCACGTAAAAATTCGGCAACTGTGCTGAGACTAATTTATGAGGTGGGCAACAAGCCTGGGAAACTATTGTCATGGTTAGGCGGGGGGGAAGAAGCAGAGAGATGGGTTGGGGAAATCCACACCAAGACCCAGAGAAAAATTATAGGCAACACCCGCATTGCAGAGGAGTTTGCCTACCACTATGCAGACTTTATACATTGACATTGACTTGTACTGCAGAGGAGATACAGGCCTTCCTCTGAGATATTCCACTTCCTCTACTTCTGGTCACTGATAGCACAGCACTTGACGCTCCTAAAACAACGGAGGAGATAGAGGACGCGATAGGAGTCCTGCTATCTGGTAAGGATCCCGGACATAATGGCCTTCTTATAGAACTCTAAAAATTTCTAGCTAGCAGCATATCTATTTACCGCCTCCTGATGTATAGGGAGGTGCTGGAAGAGGGTTGTATGGTGGGAGAGACTCGCTCTGCGATGACTGTAGTCATCTACAAAGCTGGTAAACTTGTGGATTAATGTAGCTCCTATGGGCCCATTTCTCTCCTAAACACTGAGACCAAAATGTTGGCCAAAATACTTGCTAATCTCCTGTCACTGGTGATAAAGGCCCTTGTACACCTCAACCAATCTGGTTTTATGCCTGGTAGGAGCACCAGGCTGAATCTCCGACGACTGTTCAGTTGCCTCGCAAAGATGGCTGATATTGCAACACCGGCTGTGGTTGTCTCTTTAGGTGCAACCAATGCATTTGACTCTCCTGAATCGCCCTATCTATTTCAAGTTCTAGAGATGATGAACCTAGGACCACGATACTTGAAATGGGTGAAATTACTCCATTCTCATCCCTTGACATGCGTTAGAGCCATCAGTGAATACTCTACTGTTGTCTCTTTATATAGGTGCACTAGACAGGGCTGTTCACTATCACCTATGTTAGTTGGCCTGCAAATAGAACCCCTAGCATGCTAGGTGAGAGAAGACCCGCTAATAAGTGTTCTGCAGTGGGATACGGGCTGGCTGCAGGAAATTTCACTAAATGCTGACGACATCTTACTATACGTCTCTGATTCAGAACTCTCCGTTGATAGAATAATGCAGATTATACAAATATTTGGGAAAAATAGTGGATTGCACATCAATTGGTCTAAATCTATCCTCAATCCACTTACGACATGGAAACGTATTCTACTGCTTAGGGATGACTCTCAAATATCCAGACAAGGTTTTCAGTACTTAGGGCTTCACATTACCCGCTCTCCTAAGAACTTTCATAGGGACAATTTATATAGTATAATAGAGAAATTCAGAAGGGATGCTGCACATTGGCAAACACTGCTGCTCTCACTGTTGGATAGGGCAGCTATATACAAAAGATAATTTTACCCATATTCTTGTACGTATTACAAAACACACCATACATCGTTCCAATTCATATCTTCCAAAGTGTAGATTGCGACCTGAGACAATTCCCCAAGGATTGCTTTGCCCAAGGTTAACAGAGGGGGGGTTGCCCTCTCAGACCTCCAACAATACTTTTAGGCTGCCCTAATGGTTCTAGTCAATGTCTGTGTATTTACAGCCCTACATGAGCCATCTGTGAGAGGAGACAGGGCACTCATAGGGCCAGGAGGTTACATCATGGCCCTATAAGGGCAAAAAAGTAGATCACACGGGCCAACATATTTTAGAGTGCTGCTCCAGGCGCGGGATAAAGCTCTCCATCAGATGGAGTGGTTTGAGACCATAACAGGAAGCTCCCCACTGTTGCAATCCTGAAGGCTACCCGAGGTACGGAGCTTATCCTTCTTTCAGTGCTGGGAACTATTTGGGATCAGCGCTCTGAGGGATATCTGGGCAGGCACGACCATGTAAGAGTTCTGAGTGCTTAGAGAAGGATACATGAGTCCCGAGGGGGTGTCTTCCGCTGCTTGCATCTCCGACAAGTATTATCTAAAGATACTCCAGAAGAAATTCAGATACACCGAATCATAATCACCTGGAGGAGCTCCTAAGACGTAAGGGGATATCTCTGATTTACTAAAAGCTTATGAATAACTTACAGAATTCCCTTGAGGCATTTAGAGGGCTTTGGGAACGTGATCTCTGAGAACTCTCTGATGACGCGTGGACTGAGGAGCTTTAGGGCCCTAGGGAGGTGGCAATTAAGATGAGGTTCCACCTTGTTCAGATAAATATTCTACATAGGATCTATTAACCTGGAGGTCTGCTGGCTACAACTGGTAGAGTTGACAGCGATGAAGGTCTCAGGGGAAGTGGGCAGAGTGGAACTTTTCTCCACACACTGTAGGAATTTCCTGCCCTGCAACCATATTGGGGGAAGATTGTGCAATCCTAGGTGATGATCACAGGCCTGACATTAGCCCAAGAAGGGCCGTTTTGCATCTTGAGTATAAAGGGTGACACAGAAGGTACCAGATATCAACGCCGGTTTTGAAATTTGGGTTTAGTGGTAGCCCGACAAAATGTGGCACAATTATGAGGATCCCGACCCTACCACAAATGGAGAGATGGAGTTGGAGATGCACTTGTATTGGTAAGTGGACACTGAGAACTCTATTGTACCAAGTGAAGGGGTGCCCACATACATTTCGGAATATATGGGACATGTGGATGGACTACCGTGGCCTGCCATAGTCCTATTTGTACGATGCAGTTCTTGTGGAATGCATTTCTCCCTCGAAGATATTCATTTTTCAGCCGCCCTGGTTGCCCACCTGCGCACTGGGTTGAGCATCACATGTCACCAGCAGTACAGTCGTCTGTTCCTCAGAATTTAATAAAGAGAACGTAAAAAAAAAAAGAATTGCAAAATAAGAGTGATGTCAAAAGACGGGGGTATATGGGTGAGAAAGAAATTGGCATGAGGTGTAATCAAAACCACGTTGCAATCATGTTAGTCAGCTGTGATACTCAGCAGCGACAATCGTTGGGCCCTTCATCAGTGTTTGCACACTTTATTGATAAACAAGTAGCAATAATGAGTAGTTAGTACCAGCTCAATTCATGTAGTGTTGTTATATAAGGAGCTTAAACAATAACCAGCTGGTTTAAGCTAAAAAATATTTGTATTTTTGGTCACGTGAAATAATAATGTTTTAAGATTTTCTCTTAACAGTTACAGAAATGGTAATGTCAAAATAATGTCTGACTTTTGGAAAATGGCTGTTTCTCCGAGCATTGCTGGCAGAGAAAAACATGCATGGACTCGTAAATATTTCTAGTTAAATTATGCGCTGAATAGGACAAAAAGAAGCGCAAAGACTCGGTGTGCGCAGGCGCAGCACAGAAAGCAACATCATTATACGGCCCTGGCTCAAATACTTGAAAAGTTAACAATGAGTTGTAGGATATATTTGCCTTCGGATACACATATTGAGAAATGTGCGAGGAGATTATGTGGGTTTTCTCAGACAGTGAGCATTTGTGAGTTTGCATCCAACTGTGCGTAAATGCAGACACATGGCCATGGGAGATATCCGCTCTTCCAAGACATTTACAAGGCAGCGAGATTATTTGCCGCTGCGGAGCTGATAGCTCTTCGCTATAGGCACGATTAACTCGCAGAGAAAGGCGTTGTCATCGGGAGGGGATAGTGAAATAGGCCCAGTCTGAGCCATGGAGCTCCAGGGGGAGCGCGGCAGCCTTTGGAGGCAACTCCTCACTTCCAGATGGTCGCCGCGATCACAGCAGGCGCTGGGGCTGTCTGCTACAGTGCGCAAAACCCGGAGTGACTGTGACGCGACGAAAGAATGTTATACAGAGACACTGGGTACTTGCAACGCAGACTTCTCAATACATATTAAATATATAAGATCTCTCACAGTGAGAGAATATATTCTCAGTTGCTCTTTGACTATTGTGTCCGTCCCGAGTCAGATGTCCTCGGGTTCCAATCATTTGTTTTGTAGCTCACATGTTTTGTTGTGAAACAATTCTCAAGAACACTAATCATGTAATGCCTTGACCAAATGTTTTCTTATTTGAAAAACATGTTAGAATATTTAAAAGTAAAAAAAATGCTTTGAAAACTACACATATTCATCTTTAAAAAATATGGCATTTCACAGACGTTTGTGGCATCCATCTCCTAATGTGATGTTTTTTATGTGAACTGTGTATTAATATTTGAGTACAGTAGCTTGGATTTATTACTGATCGTGATCACTTTTTTTCTGTGAACCATGTATTAATATTTTAGGAAAGTGAATTGGATGTATCGAGTTTCTGCTTTCGATATTTCATAAAAGCCATGACATTTTTTAGAGATTCCAAATAAATAAAGACATAGGTGAATTCGTTGAAACTGAGAGAGCTAATGTGTTTTGGAAATGCCTAATAACATGCTTTACCTACAAAACTACACCACGATTACTTTATTTCTTCCAAAACCATCTAAGCCAGGTTTGAAAAAAACATAGGAACTCTCAAATTATCACCTGTAAAAAACATATAATTTCACAATTACACTATTGCAATTCATTGTAAGTTTGCTTTTTTCGGCAAATTCCATCATCTAATACCATGCAACATTAGAGGTAGGAGTCATTAAATGGCTGTCGTTTTGTCATCATTTACCGTTCTTCAGATAAGCCGAATATTTTAAATTTGGAAGGTATCGCTATTAAAACAAAACTTGAGTCACATATTACAATTAGTACTATTTAATTGATGGTTTCTTTGCACCTTGTCAATCTAAAATAAAGTCTCTTGATATCTAAAAATGGGCACAAATATGGACGGAGGCTTATTCCCCTGCTGGCCACAACATATTTTTGACTTATTCTTGATAAAACATTGCAAACAAGCATTGGTAAAACCAATATGTCAGACCTTGGGAAGTGTGCAGTGTTTTTAATTGTTTTGTTTTTGCAAACGCATGCACTATGAAAAAAAGAAAAATATGCAAACATATTAAAGAAATGTATATAGGAGTGGTCGAGCAGTGACATTTAAGTCAACTAATTCTCAGGAGGCTGTACACATGTGAAATGGCAAGACAGCCAATGGATGAAGTGGGCTGACCCGTGCCAAATATTGTCTGCTGTGAAGGGAGGAAGGAAAATGGGACTGACAACTGAATTGAGCAGTGGATTAAGAGTTCTGACCGAATCCCCTGTATTTATGTATTTTTGTTTGTATTTTTTTGTATTTTGGAAAATATGAGCCTAATGAGACAGCTAAAACTGTCCTTTAGACATGTGACTATGCAGCTGCCTAAATAGTTACACATGGAAGAGTGCCTAGGATTTAATATTTTGCATTTTATAGAATGAGAACATAGAGATAACAGAATTCACCTGAGGTGGGAAAGTGAATGGGACACCCGAAACTACACTATTTTATAGTTTAGATTATGTAATTTATACACTTATAAGTGCTGCAGGTCCCCTAGTAGCATTTAATTTACAGGCCATGGGTACATTAAGTGCCACTTTACTAGGGACTTGCAAGTAAAGTAAATATGCCAATTGGGTGTAAGCCAATGTTACCGTGATTAAAAAAAGAAGCATAAGCACTTTAGCACTGGTTAGCAGTAGTAAAGTCTGCAGAATCTTAAGACCAGCAAAAACAGGAGGCTGGCAGGCAAAAAGGATGTTAGGTGCAACTGTCAAAAATCTGAAAATGTCACTTTTAGAATGTTAGCATTTTCTTGCCTTAACCATTTCAATCAATCAATCAATCAAGACATTTGTAAAGCGCGCTACTCACCCGTGAGGGTCTCAAGGCGCTGGGGGGAGGAGGGGGTGCTGCTACTGCTCGAACAGCCATGTCTTTAGTAGCCTCCTGAAGGTTAGCAGGTCCTGGGTCTGACGTAGGAGCAGGGGGAGGGTGTTCCAAATCTTGGCGGCGAGGTGGGAGAAGGATCTGCCGCCGGTGGTTGTTCTTCTGATGCGTGGGACGGCGGCGAGGGCGAGGTCAGCTGAGCGGAGCTGGCGGTTCAGGGTGTAGAGGGTGAGTCGCCTGTTGAGGTAGGCCGGTCTGGTGTTGTGGAGTGCTTTGTGAGCGTGGGTGAGGAGTTTTTTTTTTTTTTTTTTTTTTAAATTTATTGAGGTTTTATTCAAATTGCAAATACAAACAATAGGAACCTAGGTTCCAACCAAAACCAGCCAGCATGTCTTCATATTGGTACAAGCAGCATCACAGCATAATACATCGGAATGTTACATATTGAAGAATACATCAGATGAGTGGCATGCACAATCGAGGTAGCAATAGGACCATACATATATCACAATCTTTAATATAGTCCATCACAAAACTGAATATCATACACATTATTGGTGGTGACCGAACAGCAGGGTACAGCCAAACCCGTCACACCAGAGTCACACGTGGGGGGGGATTCTGCAAGCACAAGTCACCCTGACCCAGTAGCGATAGGCAACGCAGCACTAGGCAGTCACGCCGGGGCTTGGAATAGGGGAGTCAGATCTATTTCGCGCCCAATTTAGAAACGGTTTCCATATGTCCCGAGGTCTCGAAGTCGGGGGCATTAGTTCCCAGAATACACCAAGTTGAGTGTGACCATACGTCACATCAGACAGCCAATCCCTGAAACCAGGCATCTTTTTCCTCCCCCACCTGATAGCAACCTGCCATCTTGCATATAGTAAGAGAAGTGCATGCAATTTGCGCTGTTTTGGTGGTGTGTCTTTCACATAGCCCAAAAGGCCCAATGCAGGTGAGGGAGCGTCCGTTCTGCCAACAATCTGGTTAACCGCAGTAAAGATCTCCTGCCAGAATTCAAGAAGCATTGGGCAGTCCCAAGCAATATTCAAAAAGGATGGCGAGGCATACCCACAACGCCAACATCTATCATCTTCCCTAAGCTTCATGCGATATAGGCTGACTGGTGTCCTGTAGTACCTGTGCAGAAATTTAAAATGTATCAGGCGAAGCCTATAGTTTGGGGAAAGTTCAGTCAGCTGCCTACAGCAGAATTCACATTGTTCTTCTGTCAATTGGGGGTCAAGTTCGCTATTCCACTGTAGTAGGGATTTTGGCTGTACCACCGGGGCTGTATTTTGCATGCTGATATACAGGCGCGTGACTAGTTTACGTGGGGAAGATGATGTGGGTGAGGAGCTTGAAGGTGATCCTCTTGTCGACGGGGAGCCAGTGTAGGTCCCTTAGGTGGGGAGTGATGTGGCTGTGGCGAGGTGCGTTGAGGATCAGGCGTGCAGAGGCGTTCTGTATGCGCTGCAGTCGTTTCAGGAGTTTGGCCAGAGCTCCGGCGTAGAGGGCGTTTCCGTAGTCCAGCCTGCTGCTGACGAGGGCTTGGGTGACTGTTCTTCTTGTTTTGGTGGGGATCCATCTGAAGATCTTGCGGAGCATGCGGAGGGTGTTGAAGCAGGAGGAGGAGACGGCGTTGACTTGCTTGGTCATGGAGAGTGTTGAGTCGAGGATGAACCCCAGGTTGCGTGCGTGGTCGGTGGGTGTCGGGACGGCTCCTAGTGCGGTCGGCCACCAGGAGTCGTCCCAGGCTGAGGGGTTGGAGCCGAGGATGAGGACCTCCGTCTTGTCCGAGTTCAGCTTCAGTCGGCTGGTCTTCATCCATTCGGTGACGGCCTTCATTCCTTTGTGGAGGTTGGATTTGGCAGTGAGGGGGTCCTTGGTGAGGGAGAGGATCAGCTGGGTGTCATCGGCGTAGGAGATGATGTTGAGGTTGTGCAGTCGGGCGACGTGGGCGAGCGGCGCCATGTAGATGTTGAACAGAGTCGGGCTGAGAGATGAGCCTTGGGGCACGCCGCAGATGATCTTGGAGGCTTCGGACTGGAAAGGGGGGAGGCGGACACGCTGGGTTCTGCTGGAGAGGAAGGAGGTGGTCCATTCCAGAGCCTTGTCTCGGATCCCTGCGTCGTGGAGGCGTGTGCGTAGGGTGCGGTGGCAGACAGTGTTGAAGGCGGCTGAGAGGTCCAGGAGGAAGAGGGCCGCGGTTTCACCGTTGTCCAGCAGGATCCTGATGTCGTCGGTGGCGGCGATGAGGGCGGTTTCGGTACTGTGGCCGCTGAGGAACCCGGACTGGGTGTCTGCAGTATGTTTACTGGTTAAATTACTAGGTGCAGTTGGCAGTTGACCTTTGTGTATCCCTCTCAGGCAGTCACACAATAGAGGGAATGGGTCTTGGCAAGATAGACCATCCAAGCAGGATGGTTGGGGGGAACTGTGCACAGCTGCACTTGTACTTCAAAGACCCTGCCTTAGCTCACACACAAAGAACTTCACAGTAGCCTATTGTGCCCTCAGGCACCCTGGGAACAGGGCAGGGAGGCAGGAAATTCCAGACACTTCTGTAGGGGGAAAACTCCAGAAGTTTCTTCCACTTACTTTAAAGAGTTATGCATCTAGGACCCTCAGACACACTCTTCAGTTCATTTCTGGGCTTGTGGAAGGGCTCTCAGTGGACTGCTCTACTACCTGTGGCCTGCTTTATACTTCTGAGGACTGCCCTGTTGCACCAAGAAGTCTGACCTGCTTCCTGAAGCCTGCACTGGGCCCTCATAGGACTGCCCTACTGCTTCAGCTCTCCTTTCCTGCTTGAATCCTTGACTTCCAGATTGACTCCAAGGGCCAGTTGGCTAGCCTCCTGATCAGAGCCTCAGTGACCGAAAAGGCTCCAACCATCTTGAGCCTGCACCTGGGCCCAGTTTGAGTGAGAATCAACCCTCCAAGTGGTCCCCTCCAGTCCTGAACCCTTGGAAGTGGTGTGAAATGTGCCCAGGTAACTCAAAGGCAAAAAGACCTTAAAAACTTTTCAGCCAAAAAGTGCTCTGAGAACCGAGACCTACTGGTCTCCTCTCGGTTCTCAGAGCATCAATTCACCCATAGAGCATCTCCAGCCGGCCAGACTTTGTGGTAGCTCCTGCTGCTTTCTTCTCCGTAACATCAAATCCTGTTCAGTGGCTCTTCGCAGAAGGGGTATCTGGCTTCATTGACCCCTTGTCGGATACAGCCACCTCTTTGTCCTGCTGGAGATCGTCAACTTCCAAAAAAGAGACTAAGTCTGAATGAAGAACGAAGAAATCTTCACTGCGACCTCGTCCAGCGGCTCTATGATGACAACTCTTCCTACTAGGTCACCAACGGCTTCCTTGCCGCGCTGAACTTTACCTTCTCAGACATTTTTCTTTAAAAAAAATTCCTACGTCCAAAGGTAAGCATAGACCGGGCCCAATCCACTTTGTGTATTCAAACCACGCTCGACCATAGCTTTCAACTTTTTCCGCAGTTTGTGCTTTGATGTTTCAGGTGCTATTTTTCACTCTAAAATTTTTAAATGTCATAACTCTGACTCTGCTGATTGGAATCTTGGTGTTTTGGTGTCAAACAATTTATTAAAATTTACTATAGTTTTCTAAATTGATGTGGGATTTTTCTTGTGTTGTGTTTTCACTTTATTACTGCTTACGCGCTGCATAAATACTTTACAAATTGCCTCTAAGTTAAGCCTGACTGTTTTTGTGCCAAACTACCAGACGGTTAAACACAAGTTATTAAGTGATTTTTTGTAGTTCACCCTGACAAGAATCAAGAATTGTGGCTGTTGCTTGATAAGGGCTCTCCCCTATCCCACGCCCCCAAAGTATCTCGGCAGGGGCACTTAACATTCTGTGATTCTGGGCAAATCACTTAATCTCCCCGTGCCTAACAAAAATGAATGCGTCTGTACGTAACGTAACTGGTGCTCATGTAAAGCGCTCTGATACCTCCGGGTCTAGTTAGCGCTATATAAAAACTCCACACAAAAAAAAAAAATACCACCTAATTTCTCACAGACGGTCAGAGACATGGAATATTGAGGGACTGCTTTACATGTATGGATTATTTGTGAAGTGTTGATTTAGGATTTCGATCTGTGATAAAGATACTAAGTCAATTGACCTATTTAAAGGGAGTTTTTCTTACTGCTAGTCATGTCAGAACAATGCCACTCTAGGACTGTGGTCACCAAGTGCAACAAGCACAAATCTCCTTGAAATCTCCGAGCAGCATATTATGTGAATAGGAAAGCAATAATTTAGATATGGGAAGATTGCGTATGTTAGACGGTGAGGACTGTAAGGCAGGATGAGCTCAAGGGGCCCAGGTGCACTTTGAAAGGCCAGCATGAAAGGTATGCGCCTAAACATTTTAGCACCCAAACATTTTAGGCAGGGTTACCACCTTTGCTGGAAAAAAATACCATCCATGTACCAGCCATTCATTGCGCGCGCTGCATTGCCAAATGCGATGCAGCGTGCGCAACGAAATTCGTTTTATTTATTTATTTGTTTACTTACCTCTGTTCGGCCGTATGCCGTAGTTTACTACCTCCCACCCTGCTCCTCCCCCGCCCCACCGCCCCGCGGCACTCCCTCCACGAGCCGCTATTGCAACTAAATACTGCTCAGTTATGCCCATCAAGTGAAAAGGGTTAAGGTGCTACTCGCCCATAAGCCATATAACAGAGAGCCAAAAGTAATTTGCTGCTACAGCACATATATGTATGTAAAGCACACCAGGCATCAAAATTTGCAATACATATGCAGGAGGCACTGACTAATAGAAATGTATTGCCCGGCGTGTCAAACTCCCTATCAAGACAGAAGTCATTGAGAAATTATCATTCAAATGTATGTATTTGCGTTTCCCAAGTGAATGTAATTTGATTCCTACAACATGCCTACGCAAATAAGACACAACATGTATCCATATCAGTAATTCACACAGATTTTTTTTAAAGTTGAAATTTCATTTGTTTAAAAACAAAATACCAGACAGCGTGCGCAGTAACAAACAAGCATTTGCAATGCAATAGGTCTCGCAATTGCGGGATTTTGAGCCATTGGCATTGTAAGTGATAATGCCTGTTATTTATGTGTTTAAAAAAGAACAAATTAAAGGCATTGTCATTTACAATACCAATAGGTCAAAGTTTAAAAAATGCAAGACCTATTGCATTGCAAATGCTTGTTGTTTACAAACGTCCCATGCTGCACTTTCACTCCGGACGACAATACTAAATATGAGACATACACGCAAATGTGACTTACATTTAGTTGGGTTCTCTGGGTCGAGCGAGTAGCACCATTTTTAGAGATTAACTGGAGAATGAAAGAAAAAAATGTAAAAATGCGAAGCAGGATGGTTGCTATACTTTTCTGTAGGCTTAAAATTCAGTACTTTTCGCTGCTCAGAATTCAAATAAAGTTCATAATGAATTCAAAGGTGTCCTCAAATCATCATTATCGCAGCAACATGCTAGCCCGTTTTCGCATCATTGTTAAGTGCTCTGGGGCATATTCACGAGGAAGTGGCTGTGAGAGGCGTTAGCCTCCTTGGCTTAACGCCTCTCACCGCCACTTCGGAAACGCCAGGCTGCACCCTATTCTCAAGAATGTGGTGCAGCCTGGCGTTTACCCCTGCGACGGCGCTAAGTCTCACGACTTAACGCCAACGCAGGCACCCTTGCACCAGAGTGCAAGGGTGTCTGCGAGCAGGGAGGTTTGTTTATGTACAGGAAGGTGTCCCTTCCTGCACATAAACAAACCTAAAATGCCGTTTAGTAACTTACATGTGTGCTGCTTCATGCAGCATACATGTAAGTTACGAAACTGCATTTTTTTTAAAGGTTTGTTTATGTACAGGAAGGGACACCTTCCTGTACATGAACAAACCATGGCATTTTTCTATTTCCATGTGTGCTGCACAAGGCTGCACACTTGGAAATAGCAAAAACGATGAGAAATTAAGCATTTCTCCTCGTTTCGTCACCTTAAGACTAGGATTTTTCTGGTCTTAAGTTCGGCGATGCCACCTATTATCGCCGCCCTTTATAATAGGTGGCAGCTTCGAATTCAATGGGTGTTGCGGTGGTACGCCCACCGCAACACCCACTGCACGCCCCCTTTCACGCTAAGTTTAGCATGAAAGGGGCCCTATTCTCAAGGCAGCTTTAAGCCACTTAACGTGGCTTTAAGCCACGTTAAGTGGGTTAAAGCTGGCTTGAGAATAGGGCGCTGGCCCCATCGCCACGGGAACGTAAAAAAAAGTGACGTTCCCGTGGCAATAGGGGCTTGAGAATATGCCCCTCTGTTTTTTTTTTTTAATAACGGGAGATGAACAAAAAGCGATGCAGAGAATAAACAACCAAACCAATCAGAGCAATAGCGATAACAAATAGGCACGGGCACCGAAGCCACCTTAATATGGACAGCCATAGCCCTGTTTCACTCCAAACTCCTTCAGAACCAAAACCCAAACGAGTTAGTCAACATGGAAGGTCCTGGCTGGGAGAATTATCTTGTTCTCTGGAAAAACGAAACCAGAGGCTTTCTAGAATGGATGGTGAAGATTCCCCACGGATTGCATTTAGACTCCTTCTCTCAGCTCTAGATGCCATGTCTCACTCACTCTGGGATCGGCATGAGGACTTTAAAATATCGCGAGGTCTTTTTGCGCAAGCAATCCATGTTTAATGTAAATCGTAAAGTAAAATAAGTAACTGAATTAATTAAGAACGTAAATCAAATATGTGCATTGAATATGAATTTGCTACTGTTATGCTTAATGGAATAAACATTAGTACTGCCAGAATGATACGTGTATATTAGAAAACATCAAAATGCAAAACTATTTTTTTCAATTGTAAATGCTCAGTAAATGTCTAAAACGTAGATGTTCAGTTACTACAACAATTTTACCTCGAATTCAAGGTTTCAGCCCCACTTCTAAGATGCCGCCGAGTTTGTTAAAAAAACGAGCTAATTTCCGCAGTCCTTTCCTGACCTGGCCGCTACTTTACTAATAAAAAAGGTTACTTTGTAACTATTTGAACACACAACCTGTGCCCTGGAAGACGGGCATACTGGCCACACATAAATTATGCATCAATAACAGTGAATCGCTCCAAATAGGCTCTGCAAAGTCAGCTACCCGGACCCGCAGACATCATGTCAAAGGAATCCTGAAGCGCAAGCTCTAAAGGATATAGATAAACATCACCAGCCCAGTCAGTAGTCTGTCTGATCGCACCAACCTTCATATTTATTGTTCCAGGAGACTCAAATTTGTCTAATTCCACCATGGCGGCCACGTTTACTCAAATGACTGCGAAGCGCACTCGCAGTCTCCTTTCCATTTCTAAAGACCTTCACCCAACCAAAATGATGTACGGCTTCATCCTGCATTGTTGGCAATAAAGATTTCAGACTTAACAACCTAACAACATTTTCACACAGTGCGAGAACAGCGAATAATCATAAATACTAAGGTGCTTAGGGTGACTGTTAGAAGGTGGTTCTGACCATCTGAGCCGCCCGGATTTTTCGCTTTTTGAACACTTATTTGTTGAGCTTTTACTGTGGGAGAGCCTCATAAGTTGGGACTCACCCACAGTGCACTCATGATGAAAGAGACTGCATGTGGATTTTACCGGTGTCCCCCTGGTGAGAGTAGGCCGCTGCGTTGCAGCCAGAGTAAGGGGCACCGGGCTGGTTACATGCAGACACATGTGTACATGCGTGTGCACACATGTAGGGTCTGCGCAGGGGAGATTCCTGGCGTGCGCAGCCCAGGAGCAGGTACAGATAGAATGGTGTGGCAGGAATTATGCAGAGCTGGGTGGTGACATGGAATAGGCTTTATATAATGGGAAGAAACATGTAAGGGAAAGTCAGTGTGCTTTACTGTTTTCACTGAAGGACCACTCCATTATTCTCCTATGAGGATGGGGATCACATGGGATAGTTTCACTTCCCTAGGATCTACAAATTCCAGACACGCACTAAAGTCCACTGTAACGTAGGTGAAAAGTACTATTCTGCAGAGTCCAAAGTCATATCTGTACTGCTGTTGGGTCATCCAGAAATGTCATATTCCTCAGAGTCAGCTCATAACCAGAGACTGGCTGGGTGTGGCCCTGCCAGGCTGGATTAATGACCTTCCTCCCCCAACTGAAGCATCAGAGGCCCAGCCCTTCACGGCAAGCATTCCAAGGGCGATGGTCTCCTCTCCAAAAGGGAGAGAAGGTGGGTGGAGCTAGAAGTTATCCATCAGCAGCTGTCACCTGGTGCCAGGCACCAAGCTGCTCTGGAGAGAAGGCAGCAAGGGGGGAAGGGGCTTTTCAGAGGCCATGTGGCATGGGACCCCTGGACGACGCCATTTTGAACTATCCCAGAGGCCTGGGCAGGAAGGAGGGAGCAGGGGCAGAGAGGTGATGTGTCGCTGCCTGATAGGGCAAGCAGAGCCTTCCTGCCAGCCCCCTCCAAATTCTTTTAAAAGGTCTTGCACAGGAAGAGGAGCTCTCTCTGGGGTGTGGTCTGCTGAGGAAGACTGGTGCTGGAGCCTGGTGCCATGGGCAGTAGGAAGGAGAAACCCCCTGACTGTCCCAAGACCCTGAATTGCGCCAGGAGGGGAGTCCAGGACCAGGGAGCCAAAGCCTGGGCTTCTGCGCAAGGAGAAGTGAGGCCCAGGAGGAGAGCCAGGTGAAAGGCTGGCGCAGGGAGCCAGTGAAGACAGCTCCCTGCTGAATTCAAACTCCTTGAGACCAGGAGGGCGAAGTAAAGTGCTCCCAGCGACTGGGGCGCACCACCAGGAGCAAGAAGAGGCCAAAATGGTGAAGATGGGTCCCCTGGGGGCTGAGATATGCCCCCCACAAGGTAGGCGACCTTTGACCTCTGAGAAGACCGACCACAAAGCATGTGGTGTTCCGCCGCCGGTCTCGAATGGGCCCCTGGGGTGGGTCAGGTCCCGGGAGCTGCCCCCACAAAAAGTTAAGTCGGGGAGCGCCGTCGCGCTCCCCGTGAAACTGCCAAAAGGGGTGCCAGGAGTCAACCCTAGCCCCAGGTGGGACTGGAGGGAGGGGAGCGCCACCGCGCCCCCCTCGCGGGAGAAAAGAAGCCGTGGAGCACCGTCGCGCTTCCCTCAAAGAATTCCCTGGGGCCCGGGACCCCAACTCCGGGCCCCGTCGCTCAGAAGAAAAGTCGGGGAGCGCCGTCGCGCTCCCTGTGAAGACTGCCTCGGGGGCCCAGGATCCCAAGTCCGGGCCCGAAGACCAGAAGCTGAAGCCGGGGAGCGCCATCGCGCTCCCCTTGAAGACCTCCATGGGGGCCCGGGATCCCCAACTCCGAGGCCCAGTGTGCCCCAGAGAGAGGGGGAGTGCCACCGTACTCCCCTGCTGCAGGAGGAAGGTGGGGGGAGTGCCGTCACACTCCCCCGAGGTCCGGCCGGACTGGCGGGAGCCGCCGGGGGGGGGGCTACCCAAGTGGCTCACCAGCGAGCCAGCAGTGCGGGGTTCCCAGGTGGGACCGGGACCCCAACGGCATAAAGACGCGGCGTGAGGCCACCCGCTGTGCAGTGCGGCTCTCCCCGGAGCAGCGGGAGAGCCGCTGCTATAATATTCACGAGCAAGAGAGAATCGTCCCATAATGCCTTGCAGGCCCGGACCCGCCTGCAAGGAAAGGAGGATGGTTCTCTGCCTGTGGTGACCCCAGGAGGACGGGGTCACCGCCAAGTGAGTGAAAAGGTGGTGGGGAAGCTGCAGGAGCAATGCAGTCTCCCCAAGCATGAAGATGTTATGTCCCCCCCCTAAGTCTCTGGGGACTCCATAGAAATAATCCCTCAAGGGCTCAGCCAGCAGTAAACAGCATCCTGCGGCTGGAACTTTTATTCTACAGCTGGGGGTGCGTTATGGACTGCACCAATGTATGGAGAGCTGAGCTGGGGATGTTTGGAGAAGGGCATCCCCTGGAGGTGGGGAGGTGCAATTGCATGAGAAGTGCAGTTACCAATGTTATTTCTATTGCGGGACTGAAAATCACATGTGTAATGTGAAGTCATAAGCAAAGTGGGGTTATGTTGCTGGTCATTCCTGTCCGGGTGTCTGGCTGTATATGCTTAACCCTGTGATTACAACTATGATGCCTTTTAGTGGCTTTTATTGCAATGCATTATAATGGTTATCAGCTATGATAAGTACCATCATTTTAAAGTGATGCTTAAACATGTATTCTTGCTGCTGCGTTAGGTGAGGAACAACCCAGACTGTTAGCCCCTAAGATGTAGAGGTGCATACTGTAGGGTCAGTATGAGATGCTCAGTCAGGGTTATGTGTCACCAGGGCAGGTGTGCCCATTTTAAATGCTTGTTGAGATAAAGGGGTGGGGCGCCACTGGGATGGTGGCAGTGGGCAAGGCCCTCGCTCCAGGTTATGTTCAACCCACTGCATTAGGGGGCAAGATGATGTGCATACATGGGAGTGGTGGTACTAGACCCCCCCCTGCGGGAGGGGTGGGAGTGTTATGCAAGGTCACAAAGTAATTCCAACAGCTTATGTATATTTGTAAATCGGTGCATAGTATTGAGTAGAGTGTGTGTTTAATAAATGTACTCTTCCTTTTATAAAGCAAAGTAAAGACTGGACAATGAATTATTGAGTGTTATTTCTGCGTACTGGTAAATGGCGATTACTAGCCCACACCACCTCACTTGAGTAAGCCTTCGACTGCTCTGCAACGCTACCCTCTGAGAGTCAAACGCTACAATGGGGTGTTTGGTTCCCAGTGAAGGACAAATGTTTTCATGTTATTTGTGCAGGCCTCACAAGTACTGCCTCGTTTTCCAACATTGGTGTCTAGCGGCGGGAAACATAGTATCCCATTCTGGTACGCATTTATAGCATTTGATAAGTCCAGTTTTGCCACACATTACCTATGCAGTAATGAGCAAATGAAGGAGCACAAGGCTCTGAGAAGGGTTCAAAGTTTTGGTTATGTGAACTAAAAGTATGGGAAAGGAAAGCCCCGTGCACATATATGTCATGTGAAGATATTATTGTTTAAATGTAAACTGTATTGATGTGACTGAGTTATGTTGATTATCATGTGATAGCGGGATGGTGCTTTCCAGGAAATGATTACATACAAGTGTTCTAAGCCATATTGTACACCTTTGAACCCTAACACTACACACACTACACCTGCATGAGGAGGGTGTCTTCTCAAGAGATAGGGAAGGCAACTGATACCTACATCACAGATGGGGGTGTGGGGGTGGATCGCACTTTGGAGGGACAGGAGAGGTAGGGGGTCCTGGGAAATTCCAGCGCTTTTTAAGGGCGGGGAGGGTTTCCACAAAAGGGGCCCCAGATATCCTTCCCCCGCTGAAAGTTTTCTTGCCATTGGCGCATGCCAAAACCATTAGAAGGGTGGGGCAGGAGGTTTCTTAACCCCGGGTAGTAACACCCCAGGGGTTCCCATGGTGGGGGACCCTCAAGAAACTTTTCCCACGGTGCGAGGAGGGTGCGGTAGAGTTGTTTGTCCGGCAGGTCCCCCAGGTTAACTGGTGGGGAGGGTGAGCAACCCAGGGGTGGCCCATAGTGGTAGGTGGCCCCAAAGGAGGGTAGTTCTCGAGCTAGGGTGTGTAGTTGTAGCCCCTAGGTACACTAGGTGGGCTAGGTAACTGACCCAGTGGAAATCTGAGAAGGGGATGATGTGCTCCCTAGATTCCAGGTGATGGTTAGTGGTGGACCCTGAGGTGTCAGGGTCGGGTAGGTTGTTACCCAAGGAAGCAACAGGATGTCATTCTGGAGCTTGTGTTGTGAACCTGAAGTGGTGGCTGGGGCGATGCCTAGCCGGTGACCAGTCAGGTAGATCCTGGGGGGTTGGACCCCAGGATCAGGAGCATGGGGGTGTTCCCCTAGCTCGATGCAGGAGGTGCACTTCTGCCTGGTAGTACCACCCTGAAGACAGGTGGGGCCCATCTTAAGTGAAGGGACCCTGTGCTTCAGAGGAGGGTGGTGCAGGCCAAGCCGGGATCTTGAGGATCCCTGGCTGATGGAGGTAGTACCGCCCTGAAGACAGGTGGGGCCCATCTTAAGTGAAGGGACCCTGTGCTTCGGAAGGGGGTGGTGCAGGCCATCCAGGGATCATGAGGGTCCCTGGATGGTCTCCCAAGGCGCTGCAGGGAGACCAAGGAGGGCTCTGAGAGGTGGGCCTGGGTGTAGCTGACTCGGGGCCCACGGGCTCTCTAAGGGTACTCCGGGAGGAGAGCACGCCTCTCGGAGGGAAGGGTGCATAGGCCCTGTTCTCGCAGCGGAGAACAAGTAAAGGGTCTAGGTTCCCGGGGTAGTTTCCGTGTGGAGCTACTAACGGGGGGAATGAGCTGTAGGATGTCTGACGAGGCACCCTCAGTGTTCCTCCCTGGCACTGCCAGTGTGGTAGTGAGGCCGGTCTGAGGTCCAACCCTTCAGCCTGGGACGACTCCTGGTGGCCAACATCACTGGGAACAGCCCCGCCACCCACCGACCACGTACGCAACCTAGGGGTCATCCTCGACCCCACCCTCTCCATGACTAAGCAGGTCAACGCCGTTTCCTCATCCTGCTTCAACATCCTCCGAATGCTCCGCAGGATCTTCAAGTGGATCCCCACCGAAACAAGAAAAACAGTCACCCAGGCCCTCGTCACCAGCAGGGTGGACTACGGAAACGCCCTCTACGCAGGAACGACGGCTAAGCTCCTGAGACGGCTGCAATGCATCCAGAACGCCTCTGCACGTCTTATCCTCGACATCCCCCGACGCAGCCACATCACACCCCACCTGAGAGACCTGCACTGGCTCCCTGTCAACAAGAGGATAACCTTCAAGCTCCTCACCCACGCACACAAAGCACTCCACAACTCCGGACCAGCCTACCTCAACAGACGACTCAGCTTCTACACCCCCACCCGCCAGCTCCGCTCGACCAGCCTCGCCCTCGCCACAGTCCCCCGCATCTGGAAAACGACCGCCGGCGGCAGATCCTTCTCCCACCTCGCCGCCAAGACCTGGAACACCCTCCCCACCAACCTCCGACAGACCCAAGACATACTGGCCTTCAGAAGACTCCTCAAGACCTGGCTCTTCGATCATTAGCAGCACCACCCCCCTCTTCCCCCAGCGCCTTGAGACCCTCGCGGGTATGTAGTGCGCTTTATAAGTGACATGATTGATTGATTGATTGATTGATTATCAGGGAGCCAGGCCAGGGGCCAAAGGTGCTTCTCTGTAAGGGAGAGCACGAGTGGCTTTGCTTTCTTTAGGGAAGACAGTCATCCCGAAAGGGTGGTGGCAGCTGAATGACCCCAGCGGCAGGCTGAGGGTGAGGGTCCGGAGAGGTTGCATCTTTATGGTGCAAGGACCAAAAGGAGAGAGGGTACTGGTTGGAACAATCTCCGGAAGGGAGACCAGCTAGTGATCCCGGGGATGGGATGTAGACCTATCCCAGAAGACCGCATCGGTGCTGAGGCACTGTACCCTTGTCCAGAGAAGTGGAAGGCATAGTGTTGCGTGACCAAGGGCAAAGGTAGGCCTAGTTAGGCTGAGTCCATGTAGACCGTGAGGGACCTAGAGGTATCTAACCAAGAGCCCGGAGGGTTCTTTGGGTAGTCTGGGATCCCTGTAATGGGGGGAGGTCTCGTGGATGGGAGGAGTAGGTGGTCTGAGCGGATAACTGGTGAGTAAGGGGGGTCTGGTCAGAACCCCTTATAACTAGTTATCGCTGACTACGGGAAGAGTACCCATGCATAGTGGCTATTTCTTCCCTGTAGGAATCAGCTGGGCGCGGCGTGTGTTAGAAGGTGGTTCTGACCATCTGAGCCGCCCGGATTTCACTTTTTGAACACCTATTTGTTGAGCTTTTACTGTGGGAGAGCCTCATAAGCTTGGGACTCACCCACAGTGCACTCATGATGAAAGAGACTGCATGTGGATTTTACCGGTGTCCCCCTGGTGAGAGTAGGCCGCTGCGCTGCAGCCGGAGTAAGGGGCACCGGGCTGGTTACATGCAGACACATGTGTACATGCGTGTGCACACGTGTAGGGGCTGCGCAGGGGAGATTCCTGGCGTGCACAGCCCAGGAGCAGGTACAGATAGAATGGTGTGGCAGGAATTATGCAGAGCTGGGTGGTGACATGGAAGAGGCTTTATATAATGGGAAGAAACATGTAAGGGAAAGTCAGTGTGCTTTACTGTTTTCACTGAAGGACCACTCCATTATTCTCCTATGAGGATGGGGATCACATGGGATAGTTTCACTTCCCTAGGGCCTACAAATTCCAGACACGCACTAAAGTCCACTGTAACGTAGGTGAGAAGTATTATTCTGCAGAGTCCAAAGTCATATCTGTACTGCTGTTGGGTCATCCAGAAATGTCATATTCCTCTGAGTCAGCTCATATCCAGAGGCTGGCTGGGTGTGGCCCTGCCAGGCTGGATTAATGACCTTCCTCCCCCAACTGAAGCATGAGAGGCCTAGCCCTTCACGGCAAGCATTCCAAGGGCGAAGGTCTCCTCTCCAAAAGGGAGAGAAGGTGGGTGGAGCTACACGTTATCCATCAGCAGCTGTCACCTGGTGCCAGGCACCAAGCTGCTCTGGAGAGAAGGCAGCAAGGGGGGAAGGGGCTTTTCAGAGGCCATGTGGCATGGGACCCCTGGACGATGCCATTTTGAACTATCCCAGAGGCCTGGGCAGGAAGGAGGGAGCAGGGGCAGAGAGGTGATGTGTCGCTGCCTGATAGGGCAAGCAGAGCCTTCCTGCCAGCCCCCTCCAAATTCTTTTAAAAGGTCTTGCACAGGAAGAGGAGCTCTCTCTGGGGTGTGGTCTGCTGAGGAAGACTGGTGCTGGAGCCTGGCGCAATGGGCAGTTGGAAGGAGTAACCCCCTGACTGTCCCAAGACCCTGAATTGCGCCAGGAGGGGAGTCCAGGACCAGGGAGCCAAAGCCTGGGCCTCTGCGCAAGGAGAAGAGAGGCCCAGGAGGAGAGCCAGGCAAAAGGCTGGCGCAGGGAGCCAGTGAAGACAGCTCCCTGCTGAATTCACCCTCCTTGAGACCAGGAGGGCAAAGGAAAGTGCTCCCAGTGGCTGGGGCGCGCCACCAGGAGCAAGAAGAGGCCAAAATGGAGAAGATGGGTCCCCGGGGGGCTGAGATATGCCCCCCAGAAGGTAGGCGACCTTTGACCTCTGAGAAGACCGACCACAAAGCGCGTGTGGCTCCGCCGCCGGTCTCGAATGGGCCCCTGGGGTGGGTCAGGTCCGGGGGGCTGCCCCCACAAAAAGTTAAGTCGGGGAGCGCCGTCGCGCTCCCCGTGAAACTGCCAAAACGGGTGCCAGGAGCCAACCCTAGCCCCAGGTGAGACTGGAGGGAGTGGAGCGCCGCCGCGCCCCCCTCGCGGGAGAAAAGAAGCCGTGGAGCACCGTCGCGCTTCCCACAAAGAATTCCCCGGGACCCCAACTCCAGGCTCCGTCGCTCAGAAGACAAGTCGGGGAGCGACGTCGCGCTCCCCGTGAAGACTTCCTCTGGGGCCCAGGATCCCAAGTCCGGGCCCCAAGACCAGAAGCTGAAGCTGGGGAGCGCCGTCGAGCTCCCCTTGAAGATCTCCCTGGGGGCCCGGGATCCCCAACTCTGAGCCCTGGTGTTCCCCAGAGAGAGGGGGAGTGCCGCCGTACTCCCCTGCTGCAGGAGGAAGGTGGGGGAGTGCCGTTGCACTCCCCCGAGGTCCGGCCGGACCGGCGGGAGCCGCCGGGGGTGGGCTACCCGAGTGGCTCTCCAGCGAGCCAGCAGTGTGGGGTTCCCAGGTGGGACCGGGACCCCAACGGCATGAAGACGCAGCATGAGGCCACCCGCTGTGCAGCGCGGCTCTCCCCGGAGCAGTGGGAGAGCCGCTGCTATAATATTCACGAGCAAGAGAGAATCGTCCCATAATGCCTTGCAGGCCCGGACCCACCTGCAAGGAAAGGAGGATGGTTCTCTGCCTGTGGTGACCCCAGGAGGACGGGGTCACCGCCAAGTGAGTGAAAAGGTGGTGGGGGAGCTGCAGGAGCAATGCAGTCTCCCCAAGCATGAAGATGTTATGTCCCCCCCTAAGTCTCTGGGGACTCCATAGAAATAACCCCTCAAGGGCTCAGCCAGTGGTAAACAGCATTCTGCGGCTGGAACTTTTGTTCTACAGCTGGGGGTACGTTAGGGACTGCACCAATGTATGGAGAGCTGAGCTGGGGATGTTTGGAGAAGGGCATCCACTGGAGGGGGAGAGGTGCATTTACCAATGTTATTTCTTTTGAGGGACTGAAAATCACACGTGTAATGTGAAGTCATAAGCAAAGTGGGGTTATGTTTCTGGTCATTCCTGTCTGGGTGTCTGGCTGTATATGCTTAACCCTGTGATTATAACTATGATGCCTTTTAGGAGCTTTTATTGCAATGCATTATAATGGTTATCAGCTACGATAAGTACCATCATTTTAAAGTGATGCTTAAACATGTATTCTTGCTGCTGCGTTAGGTGAGGAACAACCCAGACTGTTAGCCCCTTAGATGTAGAGGTGCATACTGTAGGGTCAGTATGAGATGCTCAGTCAGGGTTATGTATCACCAGGGCAGGTGTGCTCATTTTAAATGCTTGTTGAGATAAAGGGTTGGGGCGCCACTGGGATGGTGCCAGTGGGCAAGGCCCTCGCTCCAGGTTATGTTCAACCCACTGCATTAGGGGGCAAGATGATGTGCATACATGGGAGTGGTGGTACTAGACCCCCCCCTGCGGGAGGGGTGGGAGTGTTATGCAAGGTCACAAAGTAATTCCAACAGCTTATGTATATTTGTAAATTGGTGCATGTACTCTTCCTTTTATAAAGCAAAGTACAGACTGGACAATCAATTATTGAGTGTTATTTCTGCTTACTGGTAAATGGCGATTACTAGCCCACACCACCTCCCTTGAGTAAGCCTTACACTGCTCTGCAACGCTACCCTCTGAGAGTCAAGCGCTACAATGGGGTGTTTGGTTCCCAGTGAACAACAAATGTTGTCATGTTATTTGTGCAGGCCTCACAAGTACTGCCTCGTTTTCCAACAGTGGCCAATTGGCATCGGTGCAAATTCAGGACGGTGAGTGTAAAAATTCAGGACAAAGAGTCAAAATTCAGGACAAAAATTCAGAACAGGAGTTTAAAATTCAGGACAAAACTTTGGGACAAAAAGTAAGTTTTACAGACGCATCAGAGGAGGTCGTGCAATAGTATATAAGTAAGTAAATAGACAACCACTTAAGTACAAGTCAAAATAAGTTTATATTAGGTTGAGACAATTGTGCACTTCACAGTTTTTCAGTATGCACGCAGCTTTGAGCAACTGTGCAGGTCTTTTTGTGGTATTTCATATGATAATAATCTATGTATATGGTTACTGCACTTGGTTGTCCAGTCTGATATTTTGCTTACAATTCATGGTCCTGAGCAGGCATGTTTGGTGAGAGAAATGGTTGGGAAGATCTGCTGGGATAGACATTGTGTGATGTAAAGCGGCAGGCATAGGATGCAGCTAATTGGGACCTGCAGTGCTGTACTAGAGTTCAGTACTCCGAGTGACCAGCTTCATTTGTCAGATCGCTTCAAGCATTCCATATCTGTTCAGCTGGTGATGACTGGTACAGGGGCTGGTATAGTATTGAGTGATGGATAAGACCCATAGCGGAGAGGTCTTTTATAAGGGTAAGAGCATTAAGCAGGAAAAGGGAGTTATTAACCAGACTGCATGAGCTATAATTGGCTGCACACTGCTGAGTGTAATAGTATTATTGTGGGTCAGAGCAGTTAGATAGGTGTTGACATTGCTATATCATGCCCTGGCTAGCCATATATCAGCCCTCCTTATTTTAGCTGTATATTGGAAATAGTATACTGATTGGGCCATTTCATTTCTGTGAGCTTTAAACTGCAGATTCTCATTGATGCACAGAAGTGTGCTACAGACTGGAAACTGTATACACTGTTGAGGCATTATTGTAGGGCAGAAGGAGGCACTATCTTTTACATACAGAACATTTTCTATTGAAATGAAAGCAAGATGCCATCATTCAGTTTTACTGATAAATCTATATAGCGCACAAATACTAATGTGTGGAAATGTGGTTTCAGCAAATATGTATCATTTGAACATCACCAAGTAAAGTGTCTCGATTGTTTTGATCATATTAAAACTCTGTTTCCAGCACACTTCTGAATTACAAGCAAGTGGTCCATTTGTCGTTTCCTAACTGCCGATATGTTTTGAAACATTTGCACAGTGTATTTATAGATATTTAAAAGTTGTGTGTTGCAAACAAACTGACAGCTCCCAGCCTTTGTTTTTGCACCCCCAAGAAAATTTGGGAAAACATGGTTCATTCTACAACACATTTGTCCTTATATATCAATTGGATTAGCTTCTAAAGCATAGTAAATAATGACTTTACTGTGCACCAGGATATGACAATCTTTGATGGGGCTCTTCAATGATTCCCTCACTATCACCAACAGTGCCTATCATCTCTAAACAGCCCCTCTCTCGCATGTATTTCATTTGTTTTATAGCCCGTCTTGTACCAGTATAAGATGTCGAAGCACTTTACATCACACACACATACAGAGACAATGAATCATACGTGTGTAAATCAGTGTATAGAACATGTTACATAAGGCAAAGGGCACTACAAGGTGTAGGATGCATGTCACCAATACTGGTAGGCATTTTTGAAGTGTGCTTGGTCTAAAGAAGCACAAACTCAGAATTCAGAACTTAACACCGTGGTTAGAGTTACCTTTAATTATAAGAATTTAATCCTACCCTAACAAACATTTTTTAGCAACATCAGGATAATGAAAGACTAGGAAGAAAACATAACTTTGTAACCTGTACCATCCAGCTTGCATGCAGCTCTTTGATGGCAGTTGATAGCTCACTGCTAGATTAAGTAGGTAACGTATGAAATGCACAGTAACAAAAGAATCTCAGTGACAAAAGTAGTAACCCACTGAGATCTGCACATAAAATACTATTCTTTGATATGCATAGTACACATTCTTTGCAGCAGGCATATTAACCCTCTGTGCTACCTTAGATGATTCAAAACTCCCATCTCGCTCCTGCAGATACATTAGTCACCAGACACTGGTGAACCACACCTGAATATAAGTGAGGCCGCTTTTATTGTTGCCTGAAAACTGCTGGATATAAAAGGAACATTGCAGTGCCAGCCCCCAGTAACAAAACTGCCCCCCACCTTTCCAGCCTCCCAGGGAAACGCCTGATGGCCGGTCCAGCCAGTCCGGCCTTGCTGCCACCCTCCAATGGTGCCCCTCATCTTCACATAGACCGTCTCTCATGTGTATTTAATTTCTTTTATAGTGCTACTCATCCCAATTATGTAGGGCAGGGTGTCAGAGTGTGTTACATCACACACATATTATATACAGAAAATGACTCATATAAATGTGAAAGTCAATGTATAGGAAATGTTGCTTAAGATAATGGGGGTTACAAATCGTAATCATACTTTCATCCATCATTCAGTCTTTCACCATTCATTCTGTCCTTCCATCTGTGTGCCTATACATGTCCATATTCAACCATTTACAAACCTATCCATCATGTATCCTTCCATCCATCATTTCACTCATCCATCCCTTCATCCACCCTTTTACTCATCCATCCATCCATTATCCATCCACCCTTTCACCCTATCCATCCGTACACTCATCCAGCCACTCTTCCACCCATTCATCAATTCACTCATCCATCCAGCCATTTACCCATCCAGCCATCCTTTCACTTACTCATTCATCCACCCAGTCACTCATCCTTCCACCCATTCACCCGTTCATTCATCTATCCACCCATCCTCCCTTTCTCTCTCCATCCCCCTTTCACTTAGCCATCCATCCTTCCATCCACCCACTCACCCATCCATCTACTCATCCACTCATGAATCCATCCATTGACCCTATCATTCATCCATCCTTTCACTCACCCATCCATCCTTTCTCTCATCCATTCATCCTTTCACTCCAACACTCATCTATCCATCCTTTTTGCCATCTACCCGCCCTTTCACTCACTCACCCAGCCTTACATCCACCCTTTTACTCATCTGTCTATCCATTCACCCTTTCATTTATCAATTCATCAATCTATCCATCATTTCACTCATCTATCCACCCATTCACTCGCCCATCATCCACCCTTTCACTCATCCATCCTTTCACTTATCCATCCATCCTTTTACCCATCCATCTACCCTTCCACCCATACATCCATCTATTTACCTTTTCTCTCATCCATCCTTCCACTAACTCATCCATCCATCCTTTCTCTCACGATCCATCCATCCATCCTTTCATTCATCCATTCACCCTTTCACCAATCCATCCAGCCATCCATCCCTTCACTTACTTACTCACTCACCTTTTCACATTAATTATGAGCTGAGCCTTTGTCTGCAGAGTTGCAGACAGAATAGGCCCATCAAGAACTCCACCCTCGCTGTAGTTTCTAAAGGGGTGGGGTGGGGGAGGGTTCACTATGCCCCTGCACATAGGCAATCTGAAAAAGTTGAAGGCATGAGTCATGCATGATGCACAGTGCCAGGACATGAGGCGACTGTGACATGGTGCTGTTTCCAGAGCTTTAAGTGGGATGTAAAAGCTAGGGGTTCTCTACAAAGGGGGTGTTCGATGTAATTAAGTGCGCGGCTTAAAACACCTAAGCTAAAAATCTGTGCTTAGTATAATGTGCCGCCCAACTGGTATTTTTGTTTCTTCTGTCATTGCATCCAGATATATAATACAACAAGTAACGTTACACCTACAATAAGCCAGAACTATTGGCTTTGTCAATGGTTGTTAGTTGCATAAAATAAAAAAGCAGCAACCATGGATTCCTTGAATATAATATTGAAAATGCATCAGTTCTAAAACAATGAGACTCTGAAAGAACTATAATACTTTCCTTTTAACTTCTTTCACCGCCTTACTTTGATATACTGGATTCTCACGTAGCAGCAGCATGGGCGTTTTTGCACTTCCATGTGACTGAATGCCCTGCCCTAGACCGAGGCTGGAGGAGGCCACCACATGCTGTACCAGCCCAGTCTGACCCATTGTCATTCTGTACGTTGCAATCAGCCTCCATACAGAATGAGAATGGGTGGGTGGGCTGCTCTTGTGCTCAGAGGAGTGCGAGGCGGCCCCATCAGGGAGCAGCAGCCTCTGCAGGGGAAAGCTCTGCTCCTTGAAAGGCCCAAAATTACGGACAAAAGGCGTCCTTAAAAAGGATCCTCACGGACAACGGACGTGAGGTTCAAATTACGGACGGTCCGTGAAATTTACGGATGGTTGGTCACCCTAAACAAGCATCAAGTAAACAGAAAACGGATCAAAAGCACGAGATGAATCAGCGTGTACGTACAAGTAATGTGGACAGCATACCATTAAGCGGGCACCATGGGGAATCACAAGCAGGAAATAAACGAAGTAGTCCCGAAGGGAAGAACTAACTAACTAGCTACAGCGTAAGTAAGCTGTAGTTGGTCGGTGCTGCTTGGCAAAACCGGAAATGATGTATCGGGACAAGTAACCAATTAGTAGCCAGGAAAGAAGAGTAGCGGAGGAGTGAGCCAATCCCAAGCAGCAGGCGGGATTACACTCAGTACAGTGTTTACACCAGGTCTTGCGACAGCGCATGCGCTGTCTAGCCTAGACCTAAAAATAAATGAAATACCACTCCGAGTGCTCAGCAAAATGCAAAGCCCCTTTCCCGCGGTGGACGCATCGTTGGTGAAGAGATCCTCTGTCGTTCTCAGCACATGAAAACTCTTAATTGCACTACTCACGTCATATGTGCCATGGATGAGTAGGTCGGTCACCTGGCTTAAAAATTATGATTAAAAAAAGAATGCATTTGTCAACCCCCCCTAACACTGAGGGTTACTACTCTTATGGTGGATGTGCACAATGTGCACCAGCAAAATGCCATCACTCAAGCAGAGAGAAGCCAATGGCTCAAGTGACTGGGCTCCCATGCTTTACTCTGACATTCAGGGTATCAAAATAAAGAACATTACCATTAAAACATCTGCTTATGCTGATGATGTTTTACTATTTCTTAGCAACCCACGTTCTTACTCTTATCAATACTCTCATATTTAAGGGTACACATCAAATACTAATAAAACAGATTTTTTCCCTTTAAATGCTTTCTGTACCCATGATATGTTTTTTAATACTGGTATTCCATGTCAAAAGGAGAAGCTAAAATATTTAGGTATTCAATTTTCACATTCTATTAAACGCTCTATCACACTGAACTGCAACTTCCTCCTGTCCAAAATAAAATATAAATTCTATGAGTGTTCCCCCTTGCATCTCTCATGGTAGGGAAAATTTGAATATGTTAAGATGGTCATTGCTACTAAAATACTTTACATTTTATCTATGCTTCCAATTCAGCTACTTCTCACATTTTATAAAAAAACTAGATAAACTTCTGTCTCAATTAATTTGGAACCACAAGCCCACATGGTTAAGCTACACTAATGTTAAACTTGCAAAAGATGCAGGTGGATTTGTTTTACCAGATTTTCAAAAATATCATAAAGACTTTTTATTTTGAAGCAAGTATTATTATGGTTTAGACAGGTAGATCCCATGAGTTCTCCCAAATGGCTTTCTATGAAAGAAAGTTTGGGTTTTACCTTTCCCTTACCTACTCTTTTATCTGTGTCTAACTCAAATGTTTTGCTAAAATCCTCTGTCATTCTCAAATGCACTAAATTAATTCTACAGGATTTTGACTCTTTATTTCAATTACGTTTTTCAGTTTCTGCAAAAATGTCACTCTGGCACAATCATTTGATAACATTTTATAATACCAGCAAATGTTGGCATTCATGGATAGATGTCAGCATTTTTTATCTTAGTGATATTTGTGACAATGATGCCTTTTTAACTTTTTTAGAATTACAATGTAAATTTTCATGAACCGCAAGGGATCTTCATAATTATGACATTCTGTGCAATTCTGTTCTAACTTGTTTTTCAAAGGAATAACCAACTTTCTGTATTTATGATTTGGAAATGTGTATTAATGCTTTTACTGCATCCCCACATGCTGTTCCAAGTTTTACAAACAAATTGCATATCACAAATAATAGCAATTCACTTTTTCTTTGTAATTTTTGGAATCCTGAACTCGCCACAACCTTCTCCTCAGATTGGAAAACAATATAGTCGACTAACACTTCTGGTTGCCTTATACCAAACACATTATTCTGTTTAAATGTCTATGGACCACTTTTTAATTATTTAAAGCTAAACTTTTAGTTTCTATATTGTGTTTGCATTTTAAGTTATTGACTGAAACACTAAAACATATTATATTTGAATGTTCTATTTTTGCACAGTTTTGGACAAATGTATGAGACGTTATTTTGAAGATCCTCCCTAATTTTTGGTAATCTTTCTTATGACATGCTTATTTGTAATCTTCTCCCTTATCCTCTACATTATTTGACAAGCATAATAAATAATTCGTCTTCTTAATATCCTCAGCTCTCAAATCAATTACCTCTAACTGGAAGGATGCGTCCCTATTATCAGCACACACCTGGTGATTTTGGATTATTTTCACCCAGTGAGGAGCCCATTTATCTCTTAAGGGTATTGTCGCTACTCCATTCTCTTTTCAGTTATTATGGAAACCAGCTGATGAGTATATTACATTATATTTATAATGTTCATTAACATTATTTCATTTTTGTTATCCCATTCTTACTTTATTTCATATGCATTGAGTTGCTCTTATCTTGTTTTCATCGTTTTATTTTTGCTTATTTCTTTTCATACTGTATTGTATATAGGTTTCATCACTATTCACCATTCTTAAGGTGCAATAGTAAGTGAATTTATGAAATGTGGATCTACATTTGTACCAATTCGGTGTTCTTTTCTGTGTTGTCGCTTTCACTTAATTACTCAATAAAATATTTTATATGAACCTAGTTTCGGAGTGAGTCTGCTAGAGATCCCTATTTCCCATGCCTCTGTCAGCAGGAATCCATCATCTTATTATCACAATTGTCTAGACATGCAGGGATATATTGCCACATGTATACCATTTTATATAGCAGCTCCTTACATTGTTGGATGAGGTTTATTTAACCACTAGTAGCATTTAATTTACAGGCTCTGGGTGCGTGTAGTACTACTTTACTAGGGACTTACAAGTAAATTGAATGTGCCAATTGGGTTTAAGTCAATTCTACCATGGTTTAAGGAGAGAACACAAGCACTTTAGCACTGGTTGGCAGTGGTAAAGTGTGCAGAGTCCTAAAGCCAGCAAAAACGAAGTCAGCAGAACAGGAATACCAGGTGTAACACTGCACAATGGTTTGACAACCAAAGTAAGTAGAATTATAGACATTGGGCACCCCTGCTTTGTACCCCTCCCTATCATAGATGTTTTGGTGTACATTCCATAAACTCAAGTCCTAGTCTCTGGGTTCTGCTATTTTGTCAGTACTCCACCTATATAGTGAGGTAAAGCCATTTTTTTGCATCTCATCAGACATAAAGGCTATTTTCACCTTGTCAGATACATTTTCAACATTTTCGCAGCAGTAGAGGTGTGTCATAATCAGCGATCACCCTCCACCCTTTGGCGATGTCAATGATGTGCAAATGTTTTTCAAATATTGTCTTAAGTTTTTGTCCCTTGACAAATCCTGAGTGAATAAGATTGGTTAATATGTTTTCTTGTCTTGTTACTAATACCGTGGCAAAGATTTTACCATCAATCTTTAACCATGAAATAGGGATATACAATTGACAGAATGGGGTCTTTACCCAGTTTTATTATTGGGGCAGTTACGCCCTGGTGAGTATCCTATTCATTAGGAATGTAGGATTTCTCAATAAGAGGGGTCCACATCTGGATTGGCTTAACCTACAAATTTCATGGTCAGTCACTGTGGTTACAGAATTATATATTTTAACTTGGAATTTTCTAAGTTTTCACTTAGTTGATTTAAATGATTTAGCTTGAGTTTTATCTTTTGTCATTGTGTTGTAACATTACTTTCCAGGGACATCAATATACATCCTGAATATTTTGACTCTGAATGTTATCTTTACCACTCCTTTATCCAATTTCTGAACTACATCAATTCATTTGTAGTTATTTGTTATCAATTAATAAAAGCTTCATCACATATTCATATTCCGTTTAACATGCTTGTACTTTTCTATTGCTGATCAGAAGAACGCTTTCCACACTACCCGACATACACCCAGTTGGAAAATGCTCCCTGATGACTTCCTTGGCAGGTTGTCACACTGTGAGCTAAAGTTGGAGGTGCATCTTTCCCCTCCATCCATACCTGTGTTTGCCATTAACCATGGCTGGTTACCAGCCGGGGAATAAAAAGGGTAATGTGTTAGGAAATCCCCATGTACAGTGAATATGGCTGCTGGTTTTTCATCCAACCACAGTTTTAAACTGTATTTGTCATTTGCAGAATCTATAGTATTAAAAGGCCTGGTCTCACCAGCCCCAGCCAATGCAGGTAAGAGTAGTGGGGCGAGGGTGCGGGGTGGGGCGAAGTCGACAGATGATTACGAGGGAAAATAAAATTTAAAAAAAGAAAACCACTCACCATGCGCTCACCGCATTGCCGACTCGGTGATGCGGCGAGAGCAAGCTGAGTGGTTTTCTTTTTTTAAATTTTAAATTTTATTTTCCCTCATTGTCGTCTGTCGACCCCTTCCCACCCTGCCCACCGCTCTTCCCTGCACCTGCCACAGCTGGATCTCACATAAGAGAAACAAGAGAGCGGACACATTATTTGCCTCTCCTTTAGACTTCCACGTGTTTTCTATTTAAGGATCGGCTTAACTTGCCCTACTCTATTTTAGGTCTGTTAACTTGTTTTGTGTTTAACTACAGGCTCTCCCTCCTCCATGAATTTGAGTTTGAGAATCTCATTAATGAAGAGTAATTCAGAGAAAACATCAAAATATGGTACTAAACACAAAATATAAAATGTGTTTTATTCATGATGGGGGTGGTTTACTAACATTTTGTGCTTGGTTTGCGTCTTAAAAGTGATGCAAATAAGCACAATATTTTTTTATTATTTACTTTCCAGCGCAAAACTTGATTTGCAGTGGAAATTGACTAAACGTAATGCAGATTAGCTCAAGGCACTGCGGGCATATTTAGAACAGAATGGCGAAGTGTGGCGTTAAGCAAAAATTCGCCAACGCCACCCTTTGCCATATTCTCAAGAATGCGGCGTACACTCTGCACTTCCCCTAGTTCTAAATCTAGCTGTCTAGCACCAACGTAGGCACCCTTGCACCATAGTGCAAGGGTGCCTGCGTTGGGGGGAATGATTGTGTATGTACAGGAAGGTGTCCCTTCCTGCACATAAAGAATCCAGATTGCCAATTTGAAACTCCTATGTGTGCTGCATTGGGAAGCACACATAAACATTGCAAATCGTCATTTTTTAAATGATTATTTATGGGCAGGAAGGGACTCCTTCCTGCACATACACAATCATTCATGGTGATTTGCTGTTTCAATTGTGTGCTGCACGATGCAGCACACATAGAAACAGCAAAAACTAGGAGAACTTAATAATTTCTTCTCATTTTACCATGTTAAGACCAGGTTTTCCCTGGTCTTAACTTTGGCGCTGCCTCCTATTTACGCCACCCTCGTAAATAGGGGGCAGCGTCAAAACTAATGGGTGTTACGGTGGAAAACTCACCGCAACACCCATTACCCACCCCTTTCACGCTAAGCGTAGTGTGAAAGAGGGCCTTATTCACAAGGCGGCATTAAGCCATGTTAAGTGGCTTAACGCCACCTTGTAAATAAGGAAAAAGGGATTATCGCCACAGGAACATCACAAAAAGTGCCGTTCCTGTGGCGAGAGGAGCTTGTAAATATGTCCCTAGTTTTTGTTACTTTTCATCGAGGGGGCGTTAAATGGGCATTCACATGCAATCATCCACCTATTTTGATGCAAATCCCGACCTACCAAAAATGTGAGATAGGTGTTTGTGTAAAAAAATAACACTTTTTGAAACCAGGTGTTAAAGGGAGAAATCTATTAATTTCTCCTTTTTTTTCTGACTTTGCATGTGTGCTGAACTGTACAGCTCACATACAAAGTAGGACAATTTTTAGAAGTAGTCTAGGCATACAGTTTGCACTGTAAGAGAACCCTTCCAATATAAAACCTATGCTAAACTCTGGTGCACACCATTGCACTATGGTGCCAAGGTGTTTGCGTGGCGCATGGCGGCAAAATTCTGCACTGACGTTAGGGAGAGGAGAGTGTCAAATCTCTGTAGATATGCCACTCTCTTGCTCCTTCCCTTTCACGCAATGCAGCACAGCATTTTTGGCTGCTGAGCTGCGTTGAGTGACAGTTCAGTAAATCTGCCCTGCAGTGTCCTACAATTAAGTTACATTCTGCATCCCCTCACTACAGGGGAATGAGGAAGTGGCAGAATAGGCAGTAGAGCACAAGGATGAATCCAGAAGAAAGGAAATAGGCAACAAAGGAGCCAACCAGACAGAATTAGAGAAGGACCCAGAAGTCAAGGAAGAAGCAATGGCAAATGAGAAGGGCGCTGGAGAGACCGAATCATGGGAATAAACAGCACAGAGGAGAGGACCATAGAAAGCCATGATCCGAGACCAAAACTTTCACTGGAGGAAAGAAAAACTCAGGTAGTGGGAAGGAGTGTTTACTGAGGAAGATGATAAAACATCTGAGGCAGACCAAGAATGTGCTGTGGACTGGTGTTTCCCGTATCCACCCAGATACATAGAGACCTCCATTGAGGACCATGCACAGTCCAATAATGGACTGGCGTAAGACAAGCAGCCACAGAAGTAGCAGTAATGGAGTTGGAGAAGTCTCTATCGGGCAGTGAGTAGCATAAGAGAGAAACAGGGGTGACAATTAAAATCACACTAAAACCCAATTGATAAAATCGACAAGGGAATAATTGTAAGACACACCTTTTTTCACCAACTATACGGATTGTCACCAGTGTAAGATGGCATTTCTTTTCTTGTATTCATTGTTATTTTATTTCATTGGTATTTTTACCTTAAGAGCATTATTTTAAAGTAAAGTCCAAGAAAATACTGCCTAGCATAAGTAAAACTAATGCTTTTTTATCAGGCCTGGAAATTTGAACGGGTTGCCAGTAAAGAAAAGGATGATGTTATGTGCCTATGTGATGCGCGCGCATACAAAATAAGAAAAATCCACCCATCATGCCTAACACAAAATTTGCAATTTTGTGAGCTGGGACATCTAATCATACTCAAATCTTGTTTTAAATAGATGAACCCATACTGTGAGATCGAGTTCCAATTAAGATTCCAGTGTTTTTAAGTTTTTTAAAGTGATCAGATTATTTCTGTGTAGGTAATAGTTTTTATGGTTAAAGACATCACATTTTCCCTTCTGCAGTGCTTGCGCAATTCCTTTTTGCTATGGAGTATCAGATGTTGTCAGATCATCCTGATTCAAACCAAGCTGCATTTAGTCGGTATGCAAATGTTATTCGCCACTTCTCATGTAGTGAGACACTATAGGTGGGCTGCTGGGAAGCACTGCATTGCCCTGCCACAGAAACCCTCCTTTCCCTTAGCCGCCTAGGCAGGCTTTGCAAGGGGTTACATGAGTAGTTGGACGGAGGACTGATACAGCACTTTTTATGATTAGATCGCTTCTGGGATTGGGGCAAGTGAGATTTATTGACCAGCTCAATCCAGTGACTTCTCTACTTTGATGGTCACAGCAAGGAGCAGAAGTGTTCTTGGACAACTGATGTGCTGTAGGGGGAAACAAAGTCAAACACCTCCAGGTGACTTCAAACATGAGTTTATTTAGTGATGGCACAATGGATTAGGGGCAACAACAAGGAGGCTCTTGCCTCTGCCATGTTACACCTTCATCTGTCTCCTTCAACTGTCACCTTTGCGTGCGGACCATTCCAGAGCCGACATAACCACACAATCAGGTTCAGAAATGCTTGGCCTGCGTAGGGAAACTACGCGCTCTACACACGCAAAGCGCTGGACATAACACACCTACTTCTTCCCAAATTAACCTAAACAGAATGAACTGCCATAAGACAGCTGAAAACAACACTCCTGACAAAATGGCATGCATCTCTTGAACAAGGTAATAAATAACATTTGACACCTACAAACATATCAGAATCATTAATACACTACAAGTCAGGTCAAAACAAAATCCTTATATTTTGAAGGAAAATAATGGCTTCTTCAATAAGTTTGTCTCCTCTGGTAGGTAAGTGACTCCTTCTAACAGTGGTTTTAGCCTGAAAAATTAGATTATTGGCAATGCTGGGATTACCAACTTAGTCATTAAACTGGGTAATGTCATCTTTGTCAGGCAAGGTGTCTCCAGTGTGCTTCACCTTAATCATACTTTCGCAATTCTACCAATGACCATTCTCAAGTCTCACTGCAAAACCATCAGCACTTATTTCCACCACCTTCTGTTGCTGACCAAACCTCTGATGACCTTTCATGACTTGATTCTTGGGTACCTTGACTTGTAAAGAATCTCCTATTGCCCAAAACCTGTCTTAGGTGTTCATAAGAACATCATACATATATTTTTCCCTTTGGTATGACTGCACATTAGGTTTTTCTTTGTTCTGTCAAGTATCTGTGTACAATCTTCGAACGGCAACACACTCACTGCTCCCTTAACCTTGGTGAGCTACTTGGGAAAGACCATATCACACACATTACACCTCCTCATAGCCTTAAAAGGTGACACTATGCAGTGTATTACCGTAAGTCCACAACATAGCTCTCACAGCATCTTCGACACCAGACCTCGAATTGACAGCACCTTTGATGAACTAATTGACCAATCTGTTCATCCTTTCCACATGACCATTGCTTTAGGGATGATACAAGCTGCACCTCTTGTGTTTAATGCCAGCATCACTCCAAAAATAATTTATCTCACATGATGTAAATTGCACTTCATTGTCCGAGACAATTTCTGAAGGGAAACCTCTTGAAAAAATATTGTAAAAAACTCAATCACACTACTTGTAAAGGCTCCCTCCAAAAATCTAACCTCCAACCACTTGGAATCATAGTCTACCATGACAATAGCATACCTCTGATGGAATGGTAACAACTGGAAAGGTCCAAGAAAATTCACACTTAGTTTTCCCCTACATCGCTGGGACATTCTACCCAACTCTTAGGAGGAGTCTTGCATTGCAGACCTTGGTCATTTACTTTATACACCACACATCTCTCAATCCAGTTATTAACCTCTCGATCTATAGCAGGCCACCCAAACGTTTCTCTCAACCTCTTCTTACTAGCCCTCATATTAAGATGTCCCACATGAGTATAGGTCCAACAACCTGCTACGGATCTTACAAGGTGGAACCAATTTGTCATTGCATAGCAGTAAACCATTTTCTAAAGTGAGTTCACTCTGCACCTTGCTTTACTCACATGGAGGAGAAAGGGAATTCTCACACGGCCAGCCTTTCACCACATAGCCCGTGACTTTGGCCACTTCATCATCATTTGAGAGTTCTTTTCTTCATTCATCTTCACCCACATACTTACCAGACATCCAGGACACACTTGCAATGCAACATTCAGTGCCTTCTTCATCATGCTCATCAGAAATGAGAGGGTCTGAATCTTCATTCACAGGCAAGCAAGAGAAACAATCTGCTTTTTTATTTTTGCTGCCAAGTAGATACTGTACATCAAAATGATATTCTAGCAGTTTAGAATTTAACCGTAACAACCTTGCAGTAGCTTTCAGATGAGCTCACAATTTTACCTTTTAGGATTGGAACCAATGGTTTATGGTCTGTTCACAGCAGAAATGTTGTTCCCCAAATATATGGTCTAAATTTATCAATAGCCCATGTACACACGAGCATTTCTCTTTCAATAACTGAGTACTGCCGCTATATGGTGTTTCAGCGTGCGGGAAGCAAAGGTGATAGTGTGGTCACTTCCACACTGCTGTCATCAACTTTGACACACAATTGTTTGCCGGAAATGTAAGATTTCAAAAGTGGAGCTTGAACTAGAAGTGACTTGATTGAGATAAAAGCTTGTCACTGCTCCTTACCCCACACAAACTAGAATTTGTTTAGCAACTTGTGCACGGACTCAACAATGGTTGGGAAAGTTTAAAAGAATTTTGAATAAAATTCACACATCCCCACAAAGGCTATCAAGTGTTCACAATCGCCGTGAGAGGACTCTTCCTCAATTGCCTCCAGAAGTCCTGGTCTCGGTTCAATCCAATTCCCAGTGATCATATGACCAAGGTATTCAACTACACCCATGCCGAAACCACACTTATCCTGCCTGAGTTTGATGCCTCTCTCCTGGAAAGCATTCAAAACCTATGCCATCCTCTCAAGGTGCTCTTTCTCAGTCTCCCCATAGATTAGTACATACTGAAACACCAGGACTCGCTCAAAACCATGCAAGATCTGATCCATCAATATCTGGAAAACCGCTGCCACCGAAGCGAGACCAAACGACATTCTGAATGTTAGGTCGTTCTACTGACACATACACTTTCTCATGCACTGGCCTGTCTCTGAATTTAATAGAAGTTTCAAAGGCCCCTTCAAGATCAATTTTGGATCCATTGTAACGCCCCCACCCTAGAATTAATATCATGAGGAATAAGAGCACGTTGTAAACCCTTCTTGTCAATGGTGGCCCGCGAAATAATGGTGATCTTTGACCCTGAATCTGTCATTAAAGGAACTGTAACACCCCAACACAGCAATCCCCAAAGGAATCTTTAGCCAGAGGAACATCTGTCTCATAAACACTCACACATGATACCAAATTATTCATCTTGTCACCTAACCCTTGGTCTACTTGCAAATCAGCCACAATGTTAACACTAACCGGGGCCTAAGTAGAACGACAAACTCTGGCAAAATTTCCAACAGTGCCACATTTCATACATCTTTCTCTCTTTGCTGGACATAATTGAAAAGATGCAATGTGGCTTTTTGAACCACATCTAAAACACATGCTCTCTGAAATGCTATTCTTCTTTCTAAACCTGGCATCTTTTCCAGGATCAGGTTTATATCTTAACGGTACACACAGCACTATTCAAGACCATGGCTATTTCTTTAGATTTTTCGATGCTATTGGCAATCTCAATTGCCTCATCAAAAGCAGTATGCTTGCATTTTAGAAGCCTCTCTTGAATTTTCCTATTGAACCACTTGATGACTAATTGGTCCCTAATTAGTTGCTCTGTGAAATTAGAGAATTTGTATTTGGAAGTCAGAGCTCTCAAAGATGCCATATATATGTCTAAAGTTTTGTTGGCATATTTTTCCAGTGAGAAGAATTTATGTCTCCTGACCACTAACTTAGGCAGTTTAGAAAAATTTCTTTCAAGTCTTTTCACCGCTTCTTCATACTTATCCAGTTCACCCTCAATATCATCAGAAACAAATGTCGTAGGTGTTCGAAAACCTCCTGACCTTCTAAACCAAGAGAATGCTCCAGAAGCCATCTTTTTCTATCCGGTTTGAATTTTAAACCATCTATCACTCCCAGATATGCATTGAATGCTCTGAACCATTACCCCCCGGTCCCTCCTGTCCATGTCCCCTTCATTAACAAAGTGAGATAACCTATCTCACCGGTAGAAAAAAAAAGAACGAAGGAATGCTGGCCCTACCCCACTCCCTCCCTCTGGGAGTACATAAGCGTACCAGTCCCAGCATTCCTCCTGTTCTTTTTTTTTTTCTGTCTACTGACAGAAGGGGACGATGCAGGAGCGTGGACGCTCATGTGGATTACTTACGTTCTTCGCTGTTGGGCAGTGTGGACGTGCTGGCGCGGCTTCCTCTCCCTCCCTGCTGGGCTTGGGGGGCGTTGGAGTTTTCCCTCTGGTGGTTTGCACCACGGGGGTCATTGCCCGCGCCTCCCGTGTTGCCTGGCTCGTCAGGAGGCGCAGCGTTGTTCTTTCCCTGGAAGATGGTGATGTCGGCTGGTCCTCTTCTGGGTCCTGTTGCCTGACTTCCAGGTGCCGGGTGGGACCGGAAGTCAGGCGCTGCTGTGCCAGTCTCCTACGCGGGGACATTTAGGAGCCGGCATTAGGTAAGTCCGCATAGCGGATTGCTTTCTTAATGTTTTCTGATATTTGGTTTCCAATGCGTCCTCTCACCTCTGATTGCTCCTTCATTTCGCGGCTCAGCGGTGGTGATGCTGGGTCAGCCCTGTTCATACCTGGATGTGAGAACGCCTGGGAATTCCAGGGGCTACATTTCATTGGAGAGGTCACTGTTTGGATGCAGTACTGCTGCTTCTGGTCTGTGTCTTTGTGCTTCCTGGTAGTTGTGCTCGTCTGGGACTTTGTCGCCTGTGGTTCCTGGCTCTGTTCTATCATGGGCAAGCATTCTCGTAAGAGCCGACATAGGGAGCGCTCCCCCTCCTCTTCCTCTGCGTCCTCTTCGTCTCCTTCTCCGGCCAGGTCTAAACGCTTCAGGGAAGGAGATGATGCCAGGATCAAACGTTTGATTCAGGAGACTCTGCATGAGATGGGGGGTGAGGGGGCTCTTCCTAAGAGCTCTCTGTCGGTTCATTCCTCCACTTCTTCTGGTTCAGAGGACGAGTCGATGGGGGGGTGTGGAGCATAAGGGAAAGTACATTGACAAGGATATGTTGCCAGATTTGATTAAGCATGTCAAATCAAACATGGGTTTTCCGATGACGAGGCTCCTAGCACGTCCGGTGGTTCCTTGTTGCGACAATTCCAAATTTCAGCCGCTGTCGATGTTCCTGTCCATCCTTACATCAGGGAAGTCTTGAACAGGGAATGGAAGGATCCCGACCGTATCATGCTTCCACAGTTTATGGCAAAACTTTACCCTCTTCAAGATATGTCTAAAGAACTTCCGGACTCTATTCCAATTGATTCATTTGTGGCCAGTGTTGTGGGTCAGACTTCCTTGGCAGAAGATGTGGTGCTTAAGGATCCGGTTGATAAAAAGTGGACGCTTCCCTCAAGAAGGTGTACTCTCGTTCTCATCTGGCCCTGAGGGCGGGCATTTATGGTACTTATGTGGCTCAATCCCTGATTTCCGATATCAAAGCTCTGTATAAGTCGATGGATGATGCTTCCGACTGTTCTGGGCTTTTGGAGCATATAGAGAGGCAGGTGGAATTCCTCTCGGATGTCTCCTTCAATGTGGTGCGGGCCTCGGCCCTGTCCGGTAGTGCGGGGGTGGCTGCCCGCCGTAATTTGGTGCTCAAGGACTGGAGAACGGACTTTGCTCAGAAGGCTTGTGCTCTGCTCCTGCCTTTTCAGGGAACTATGATGTTTGGGGAGGAGTTGGAGGGGAAATTGCATAAATTGTTTAAAGAGAAAAAGCATTCTTATTCCTTTAAGCAGTCCTCTGCTGCTGGTATTTCCTCTAAGCCTAAATCTTTTTTCCATCCTCCCTCTTGTAGGCAGTTTTCCAGGGGCCACGGGGAGTTCTCTTCTGGCAGGGGTCGGGACAGGAAGGCTAAGTCTCCCCCTTCCAAACCTCATTCCTGACTATATGTCTGCAGATCCCAGATTGTTGGTCGGAGGTCAGTTGCGGTTCTTCCTTCCGGCTTAGGTGCAGTCATGTTCAGACGTATGGGTGTTGGACATTGTTCGTCAGGGTCATGTCATCGAATTTTCGGAGCCTCCTCCAGAGTCAGGGATTCGTCCGACTCCTTGGTCGTCATGTCTGGCCAAGAGGTCCGATCTGTTTCTGGTGGTCGAGTCTCTCCTGCTCAAAGGGACAATTCAGGTTGTTCCTCCTCTGGAGGTGGGGAGGGGGTTTTACTCTCTGATTTTCCTGGTTCCCAAAGTGACGGGGGGTTCAGGCTGGTCCTGGATTTGAAGGCTCTGAACAAATGGGTGGTTCATCGGCCATTTCGGATGGAGACTCTTCAGCGGGTGATTCCGTTGGTTCTTCCAGGTCATTTCATGTGCACCCTAGATCTCCAGGATGCTTCTTATCACATACCGATTCGCCCCAGCTCTCGGCGGTTCCTGAGGTTTTGCATTCAGGGCCGTCATTTTCAGTTTCGGGTCCTGCCTTTTGGGCTCAGGTCGGCTCCGTGGGTGTTCACCATGGTGGTAGCTCCACTGGTGGCTTCCTTGTATCTCCAGGGCATCCTGATTTACCCTTATCTGGACGATTGGTTTATTCTTGCTCCCTCTCAGGAACAGTTGCTGGTGGATCGGGAGTTGGTCTGCTCTGAATTGAGAGCTCATGGGTTTCTTCTGAATCTTCCCAAGTGTCAGCTGGAACCCTCTCAGGACCTGACTTTAATTGGTGCTCGCTTTCGGACCAGTCTCAACAGGGTGTTCCTGCCGATCCCTCCTGTGGTGTCCTTTGTGTCCCTTGCTTGGAGGTTCTGGGAGGGGGTTGCTTTCCTGTTCGCCTTTGGTTGCGGCTTCTCGGTCTCATGTTATGTTATGTTATGTTAAGCAGTTTTGTAAAGCGCTCAGCTGCCCCAGCAAAGGGGCGTCCCGGCGCTAAGAGCAATAGTAGCAACTGGCTGCAAGAGTCCCATCTAGCAGAACAGAAAAAACCCAAAAAATATGAAAATAACAGTCAGGGGAGCAGGTAACCTAGTGAGGAAATAGGTGGGTTTTTAGTGCCTTTCGAAAAGCAAAATAGTTGTCCATGCTCCGTATCTGGCTTGGAAGACCATTCCAAAGCTTGGCCGCCATCACGCGGAAAGATCGCCCACCTGCGCGGGCTCTCCTCACACGTGGGATGCAAGCAAGCTGTTGATCTGCAGAACGTAACTGACGCATGGGAATATGGGCAGAGAGTAGATCAGATAATACCCCAGGGGTCGGGTATTTCAGAATCTTAAACGCGAAGCAGAGAGACTTGAACTCCACCCACCTCTCTACTGGCAGCCAGTGTAGCCGCCGGATAGTGCTGGAGGTGGAACAGCATCTGGGCATGGCAAGAAGGGTTCTAGCGGCGACATTTTGGACCCTCTGCAATCTAGCAATCTCGGCCTTATTGGTCCCCAGATAGAGCACACTGGCATAGTCCAATCTTGACAGCACGGATGCCTGTACGATCGTCTGGCGGATAGAGGGGTCAAAAAGCCCAAAATGGGCCTGAGGCTGCGCAGAATACCAAAACAGGTCGCAGCTACCCTCTTAGTTAGATCTCGGAAACTAAGCGCCGAGTCCACCCAGACGCCAAGATTTTTCACCACCTGTTTGGGAGTGGGGGCCGGACCCAGGGTGGTGGGCCACCAGTGCCCTTTCCAAAGCTCAGGATCTTTTCCTACCAGCAGGACCTCGGTCTTGCTGGCGTTGAGCTGAAGACAGTTGGTGGTCATCCACCCTGCGACATCCGCCAACCCACTTCGAAACCTAGCAGCATCGTTTAAACAATCATTGGAAAGGGCGACAACTAGTTGAGTGTCATCAGCGTAAGACACTATGGTCAGTCCACTCCTCTTAGCTATTACAGCTAAGGGCTGGACATACAGGTTAAAAAGCGTAGGGCTTAAAGCAGAGCCCTGTGGGACGCCCTGTTTGACGAAGTGCACCTTAGAAGAAAAAGGGGGGACTGACACCTGAAAGGACCTGTCCGAGAGGAAGGAGGTGAGCCATGCCAAGGCTGGGCCTACAATACCAGCATCCTTCAACCTCTGGATCAGTATCTGGTGGGAGACCGTATCGAATGCGGCACTGAGATCCAATAGGATCAGTGCCGAGGTACGTCCCTCATCCAGAGCCACTCTCAGGTGTTCAGTCACAGCTAGCAGTGCGGTCTCTGTACTAAGACCGGGGCGGAAGCCACACTGGGAGGAGTCCAGTATACAATTCTCCTCCAAATAGCCTGAGACAATGGTGTTAACGTAGGCTTCAGATATTTTGGAAATCCAGGGAAGCAGAGAAATGGGGCGATAGTTCTCAGGATTTGTCGGATCCAAAGTGGGCTTCTTCAATAGCGGCTTTACCGCAGCTTGCTTCCATGTCCTTGGGACTGTGGCCGTGGCCAGGGATTGATTAATAACCTGGCCCAGAGGTGTAAGAAGCACAGGTAAGAGTCTTATTAGATGTTCCGGCTTCATAGGGTCGGTGGGAGAGCCCGATTTAATCTTCCTGCAAAGTATGCCGAGAGCTTCTCCAGAGATAGGTGGAAAAGTGGCCAATATATGGGCAGGGGGAGCAGGGTCCTCAAAGTCAGAGCTGACTATCTGGGGAAAGGTTTTATAGATATTGTCCACCTTTGTTATAAAGAAGGTGGCAACACTGTTCATGGTGGCTTGGGCTCGTTTTCACCTCCGTCCTCTGTGGTTGTATCTGTTGGCTCATTGGAGTCCGTTGTCTCAAAATCTGGCACTTCAGGTTCCGGTGTCCCCTTCCATCCTCCCTCTAGTGGACGGTATCGGACCATCTTTCTCGGGGGCTGCCGCTTCAACCCTCTCCTCCAGTGGTCCTGACTACCGATGCCAGTTCTTTCGGGTGGGGAGCGACTTTGGATTCTCTGTCTCTTCATGGTCGTTGGTCCCTTCTGGAGGGTCGGCGTTCATCCAATTGGCGGGAGTTGACGGCAGTGTTCTGGGCTATGATGGGGTTTCGCATCCAGTTGTCGGGGTGCAATGTGGTGGTGCGTTCCGACAACATGGTGTCAGTGGCCTACCTGAATCATCAGGGGGGTACCCGGTCCTTCCCTTGTTTTGTTGGGCAGAAGGGCATCTGTTGTCTGTCTGCTGTTCCTATTCTGGGTGTAGACAACGAGGTGGTGGATGCTCTCAGCCGTTTTTTACCCGCCTCTCAGTAGTGTCTCTGACTCCAGTGGCTTTTTTGCTTGTGTGCAGGAGGTTTGGTCTTCCCTATCTCGACCTCTTTGTTTCCCGGCACAGTGCCCAGCTGCCTCGGTTCTGCTCCCGGGTTCGACAGGAGGGCTCCTGGGGGGTGGATGCTCTGACCGTTCCTTGGCCATCTTGCCTCCTCTATGCGTTCCCTCCGCTGGCTCTTATTCCCCGGTTTTTGGCTTGCCTATGCCGGGAGTCCCGGGAGGTGATTGTGGTGGGTCCATTTTGGCCTCGTCGGTCGTGGTTCCCCTCTCTGCAGCTGTTCGCTGTGAAGGGTCCCTGGTTTCTCCCTTGCCGTCTGTCTCCCCTGTGGTCTGCTCCTCTGTTGTCTCTCCCTCGGCTGCGGCTGTCGGTTTGGAAGTTGAGAGGCAGGGATGGCAACATCGGGGGTTTCCGGAGCATTTAGTGGTGGCTCCTCAGCAGTCTCGTAAGCATTCTACCTTGAAATCCTATGGGCGTCACTGGGATAATTTTCAGCGCTGGTGTCTGGTCCTGGATCTGTCCCCTTTGGCTTCTTCTTTACAGTAGGTTCTAAAGTTCCTTTGGGAAGGCTTTGAGAAAGGTTTGGCAGTTTCCACTTTGAGGGCTCAGTGGGCGGCTATTCGGGCCTTCCGTTCTCCTTGGGGTCATTTGTCGGATGTGGAAGATTTGGTGTCTCATCTGTTGCAGAGTTTTTCCTTGTCTCGTCCTGTTGTGCGGCCTTCCTTTCTTTTGTGGGATTTACCTTTGGTTCTGAGAGCTTTGGTGGCTCCTCCTTTGGAGCCGTTGTCTGAGGTGGACATCAAGTTTGTTACTTTTAAGGTGGGCTTTCTTGTGGCCAGTACCTCAGCTTGGCGCCTGGGGGGAATTGGGGGCTCTGATGGCTTGAGAACCGTTTTTTTCCTTTTCGGAGGATGGGGTTGATCTTCGGCTGGATTCCTCCTTTGTTCCCAAAGTGTCTTCTCAGTTCCATCGCTCCCAGGAGCTGGTGTTGCCTGCTTTGAGTGCTGATCTTGACTCTCCCGATGGCCATCCTTGGTCTCTGTTGGATATGCTCAGGGGTTTGCGTATCTATTTGGATCGCACAAGTTCCTTTCGGAAGTCTGACTCCTTTTTTGTTTCCTTTGGGGTGGCCTCTCGTGGTGGGAAGGCTTCTTCGGCTTCCATTGGTCGTTGGCTTAAACAGGTCATTGGGTTGGCTTCCTCTCTTTCTGGATCTCCTCCTTTGGCTGGGGGTGCAGGGGCGGTCGACTTAGGGGGTTGCAGCTTCCTGGGCTGAGGTTCGGGGGAGTTACCCTGTCCGAGATCTGTAGGGTGGCCACTTGGGGGTCCTCTAATATCTTTGTGAGACATTATCAGCTACAGAATTTGCTGGGGGATGATGCTAATTTTGGTTTGGGGGTCCTACATGCTGTGTGCTCCTGAATTTCTTGTTCTGCTGTTCAATAAATCACTGGGTTTGCTGTATTTGGTGTCCTGGTGGTTTGCTTGGATGAATGCCGGTGATTGCTTGGGTATTCTCACTTTGTTAATGAAGGGGACGAGGACAGGATGGACCTGGGAGTAATGCCATATTACTTACCGGTAATCTTCATTACTCCTGGTCCCGTTGTCCTTGTCCCCTTCATTACTTCCCTCCCTCCCTGTCTTACCGGCCTTCATCTGGGCTTGGTATTCTCAGGAGGAGTGCTGGGACAGGTACGCTTATGTACTCCCAGAGGGAGGGGGTGGGGTAGGGCAAGCATTCCTTTGTTCTTTTTTTTCTGACGGTGAGATAGGTTATCTCACTTTGTTAATGAAGGGGACGAGGACAACAAGACCAGAAGTCATGAAGATTACCGGTAAGTAATTCAACTGATGGGAGGGTCTCTTGGAAATTGTGAAAATGCCAGTGGTGGATTGATTCATTGCATCCTGAATTTTTGTGAACAAAAGGTTTGATGCAAATAGCGTGGAAGAAATATTTACAATATTGTTGTCACTCAATATGTATGAATAGCATTCAAAGAAGAACGACTAAGTCCATTGATAACTGCCCAAAAATATTGACTGAGAATGTATAGGAAAACGTAGCCTGTTGTAAAATAAGCAGTGTTCCAAAAATGGCTTTTCCATGAATTTGGGCCCATGCTCACTCCAAAATGGCCACCAAAGTATTTTAACCAACTCTGGCAGATGCCCAATCTAAAATGGCTGCCCAAGTATTTTAACAAACGTGGGCCGATGCCCAATCCAAAATGGCTTCCATGGTGTTTTATAAGTTTGGTCCGATGCTTAATTCAAAACGTGATAAAAAGCAGGTCTGTATCAGTAAAGAAAAGAAAATGAGCTGGAGCTGCCCCACACACAAAAGTATGTTACAGGTTCACCAGGCCAAATTGTTACAGGTTCACCAGGCCAAATCTAAAATGGCTGCACAAGTATTTTAACAAACTCGGGCTGATGCCCAATCCAAAAGGGCCTCCACAGTATTCTATATGTTTGGGCCAATGCCCAATCCAAAACGTGATCAAAAGCAGACCAGGATCAGTAAAGAAAAAAATAATGTGCTGGCTCTGCCCTACACAGAAAAGTACCTTACAGGTTCACCAGGCTCGTTGTCTGAGCCAGAATTGAGTGTGGACCCTCAGCCTGAATGTTGCCACTTGGGTCCGTGAAGCACTCGTCGCCAGTGTCGCGGTGAAAAGAAAGCCAAAGACCTCCAAGTGACTTCAAACATGAGTTTATTTAGTGATGGTATATTGGGGCAGCACCTGCAACAAGGAGGCTGTTTCCTCCACTGCTTTACTCCTCCAACCGTCTCTTTTAACTGTCACCTTCAGGTGCAGACCATTACAGAGCCCCCATCACACAACAATCAGGTTCTGGAATGCTCAGCACGCAAACGGAAACCACGTGCTTTGCACCTTCAGAGCGCTGAAGATAACATGATGCTTTTTAAAAAAATTGATTTCACTAACTAAAAAGGATTACATAGCATACAGTGCATTTTTAGGTATCACAATTAAGAAACATAGGTACATGTTCCAGGTACAGGTGTACTTTGACCAGGTTAAGAGTAAGTGCAGAAATTCTATACTGCTTGGAGTCAGGTATAGCATTCAGTGACATTTACTACAAACTCTGCGATGAGATAGCAACCCCAGGTGTTTCCCGGTCTATCCCAGCCCCCATGGAGGTGTGTTGTGGCAGTGTTGAATAGTCATCTATGTCCCGCGTTGTCCGCAGGTAAGAATGAAATGGTTGCCAGATATCCATGGGCCTAGCTGCGGGCGGCTGCAGTTGTGCATATGTGTCACTATTAGTGTTGAAGTATGTCATAGTACGTAACCATGAGTGCAATGTGGGGGTGTGCTTACTACCTCAATTGATGGCTACTTCACGCTTAGTGATGAGGAGTGCAATAGCGACAAACCATCGCTTGGATTTGGGAAGGTCTTGTGTGCATCCGAGTAGCGCCATCAACGGCATGGGCGCGATCTCCATCTCAATCATACGAGAAATTTCCCCAAAGACTACCTTCCAATAGCCCTCTATCTTGGTACATGTCCAGGTAATATGTGCGAAATCTGCCTCTGGGGAGCGACATCTCGGGCATGCGTGTGGTCGAGCGGGGTCTATACGATGTATTTTGCTAGGTGTCATATACGCTCTCCAAAGGAATTTAAAGTGCAACAGTTTGTGCCGATGGTTAGGGGAGACACGGCGTATTTGTGTACAATACCGCCCCCACTGTGCATCCGTAATTGGGTGACCAAGGTCGCGCTCCCACGCCGCCCGCACCCCAGTATCCCGACAAGGAAGCATTGCCACTGCAGCCTTATACACTCTAGCCAATGTGATGACTCCCATCCATCCTTAATAACCCCTGTCAGAATTGGGAAGACAGGGGGTTCTAATGGATAACTAAACATACTCGCCCCCAATGCCCTCTGAAGCCTCTGCAGCACAAAGTGATCCATTATAGTGGCATCGCGGAAGCGGGGGTCTTCCGTGCGCGAAAAAATATGACCTTCGGGGAACAAGTAGCCAAATGTTACCAGATGGAATTTAGCCAATGTGCACTTTACCAAAGCCTCCTGCAAAATGGGGATCCAGCCATTACCCGCTAGTGGCAATGCGGATGAATATAATATGCAGGATCCAGTTACCATGAGTATTTTATGCCATGCCCAGCTGGTTGTGGACAGCGTTTGGATATCGTGCGGGTCTCGGGGAAACCCAACTGGTAACAGGGTGTTAAGCGGCGCCAGAAGTGCCAGATCGGCTTCTGGTCTGTGTTACGGGTTCCTGACATCTGCATGGTACCAGTGTCGAGCAAAACTCGCCTGCGCTACTAAATAGTACGAAAGTTTGAACATAACATGATGCTTCAAGAATCTGGCCATTGCGTTTTGCTTAGTGGGAGATTAGGATCTACAGTCTTCTTCTGTAGCAGGAATTAATGGTTTGTAGGAGAGAGAAAATAATTGATATCTAACTAATAATCACTTTGGAGCTTATTGCTTTGTTCAGTGTGACAGCCCAGCCCTCTGCCCCACAAACACATTTAGCCATTCTGACCATAGTTACCTTGGGGCCTGCCTAACCCAGTCTCTTACAGTACCTCCCCCACTCCTCGCTATCAGGACTACAGGTGCCACGATCCCGAGGTTTGGCGCTGCTCCCTGGTGGTAGTGGTCTAATGGTCCACTGAGGTACTTGGCCTCATTTTCTTCCATCATGGCCGGTCCTGGGACCCAACTCTGGCTTCATGCTTGCTTCCCTTACTTCAGCCCAGCATCATTGTTTTGCCATTTATTTCCTGCTGTTGTAAATGATCCTGCAATGGAGACAGTGGCTCAAGCATGACCCGTTAATAATAATAATGCTAATAACAATAATAATTATTTTTATTATTGTTATTTGTATTATTATTATTGTTATTATCAGTATCATTATTATTAATGTTATTGGTATTGTTATTATTACCATCATTATTATTACAATTTTGTTTACGAATATTGTTTTTCTTATTCATATTATTATTATTGTTATTATTACCATCATTATTATTATTACACATTTTGTTTACGAACAGTGTTTTTCATATTCATATTCATATTATTATTGTTGTTGTTGTTGCTGTTTTTAGACTCAAAACCCGCGTGAAGTGTATGTCGAGTGGGGTAAGTGAATAAAGGGATTTCCTTAATGGAATAAAGGGTATTAGCAATTTGCATTTTTGCCTCAAGGCTATAGACCGTTTTTGTATATTTAGCTAATGAGTTCTGTTTCTTCCTTGTTCTGCTGTGAGCTCGGTCATTGTTTTTCGGGTTTGTTTTTGTTAGAACATGTAAGCACACACAGGACACATTACTGTTTTTGAAGTAAAGTAGAGGCATTAGGACAACGCAAGTACATTATCAAGGTCTCTTGAAACATTTACTGATTTGATTGCAGTGGAATTGAACTCACTGCCTAAACATGGAAGCAAGGAATAAAGTAAGACATGGGCAGATAGTAATATTCATAGAACTCTGTCATGCATTAGAGGGGCCCAGCGCCCTTTGCTTTATAATATAAGGCCTCTCCTTTTCAAAACAACTTAATAAGTGTGCTTTCTCCTTGCAAGTGCTGCCAACTCAAAGTGTATTCCAGCAGCCAAGATCAAGCGGCGACTTGTTTATGAAAACACCGACGTGATTCAGAAAATATTTCATGACACTGAGATGAATTGTTGTGGCATGTGATGTAAATATGTTGGCTAAATTAATTCTACCTGTCCCCTCCCACCTCCTGCTCGGTCATCATCTGTCCTTGAGAGCAGCAACATTCAAAATGTTTATTGTATGGGAATAGGGCAATTCCAATCTGTTGTTGCTCGGGCATAGGAAAGTCAAGCAACAAAATAAAGCAGTTGTTTCTTGTTTTCATTTTCATCCACATAAACGTTATCTTCATGCATCTGCAAAACATAAAAAACTGAAAGCAGGAACAGGTGTTTATAAAGCACCTGCATCAGGGCTCTTTTGGATCAAGTTCTGCTACAAATTACCATGATGGATAGACGCTATAATTATAATTGCATTTTCATATGTTGCGTAGGGTCGGCCAGATCTGATGCAATCAAACCACATTTCCATCACCCTGCCAAAGACCAGGCCAAGCTGAAACACTTTCTTTTGCCAAGATAAAATAAAAAAAAAATAGAATAAGCTTGTTCCCTGCTTTCCTGCATTATGAATCGCGTATTTCAACGAAATCAACACGCACATTCTTCTAACATTTGTACACAATTTTTATATTCAGATGTTTAAGCAAGCGAATTGGCACCTGGACCTGTTTGTGGCATCAATGACAACACTTAAGACAGGCCCAGCCAATATACTGATGAATATGCCACGTGTAAAATGGAAGACACATCATTACAAAATGTGAAAAAACGTCCAGTTCGATGATGTAGTGTAGTTGTCTTTGGCCCTCCAAAAGTTAAGGCTTATCAGGTGTTTGTTTACATCTGGAATAACTTAAACCTGCTTACGGTGCTCTTGCAGTGCGTCACGTGCTGTAATTAAGTTTCTCTCCTAAAATCCCACCATTTTCGTGTCTACAGTGAAACAGAAACATAGGGGCTTATTTACAAGCCCCTTGCGCCACTCGTACGTCACTTTTCCCATGTTAAAAATGACGCAAAAGTGGCGCAAGGGGCTTGTAAATAAGCCCCATAGAATTTGCCCCTGCTTTGCGCTATCCCAAACTGTACGATCGAGAAGCCACTGTAAGATAGCATTATCATTTAATTTGATAAGCTGGGAATTTCTCGTTTCCCAGTTTCTGCAGGTTTATCAAGACCTAAAACATCTTTCTAGTGTAACTTAGAAGCCCGTTCAATTGATGTTATAAAATAAGCTTCAAATGTATGGCCCTTCTTGAATAGCTCTTTGCATTGACCTGGAGCGTCAGCTCTCCAGTTTCCTAATATGTTGTCATTAATCATGTGAAGAGTGCCAGTATTTTGTTGTGACATTATGTTGCTCAAACGGATCGTAGTGCTTAGAGACGGACCTTTGATAGAGCGTTCGGCGCTCTTAAAATTTGTTAGGGTGCATTATACTCATGGGCAAACTGCACTCGCATATATTCTGTTGTTTTGCTGTAATTCGTGTTATTAGAATGAAGCTTATATCACCATATTAAGACAGTAGAATGTAATTTGTAATGTTATATACAGGAATGATTAGGATTTTGCACGTGTTTAGAGAAACCATGTAATCATGCATATGCATTATGAATATCATGCAATATATATGTATCCACTGTTGATAAATGATTCGTATAGAGACTTGTGTAACGGGTGTGCATTAAAAAACGTTCTTAGGTTAGCCAATCTTGTAGGCTTAACTTTCGTTTTTCCTAAGTTTCGTTTCTCCTTGTTTGCTCTCAAGCTATAAGTTAATTAGAATTTATGTGTGTAGAAGTTTCCTTTTGCCTCTACTGCAGGTGCAGGAATTCGACCTCGTTATTTTAGATTTAAAAAGATACATGGGGAGGAAAGGAATGTTTTTGAAGGGCCTGAACAGAGAGAAGGGAGAACACCTTTCGTGCCTGGTGAAACCTGGGAACCAAGGTCGTCGGAGAGAGCCGAATTAATTGGAGTTTGTGGAAAGTTACTCAAAGGAGGTTTTCATGGAATAACTTACCATGTGACCTGTTAGGGATGTAACTTTGTCTTTTTGTATTAGGCACAGGGACAGTTTGGAGGGACTTCTGCTTTGGAATGAGGAAAGGGAGCATCCGTAGCTTTACTCTACTTGACCCATTTAACGTGAGTGTACTTCTTAGGAAGTCAACACGTGCTGACACCTTTTGAGGGGAATTCAACAGGGAAGCTAGGTAGGGATGTCACTCTAGAGGTAGAGTAGGGACAGACTATTCTTTTAATTCCTGAAATACAAATGAAAAGGGATTTGGATACAGCGTCTATACTCAGTTGTGTTCTGATATTGGAATTCATTGTTCTGTGCGTACTGTGCCGAATGAACTATATTCGCAGACTTGGCTCGGTATTAGTATTCATGTATCTTTATACTCTTATATTGAGGTGTGTCTATGTTCTGCTATTTTTGGCCTTATAATAAATTAGCAAAAATTGAATTTAAAGTCTGTAGTCCCTTGGTCACATGGGGAAGGGAAATGTATTATTCCTAACTTGTTTTTCTCCCCTCTACACTTTCTTAGCAGGCAATAAAGACCATTGACCAGGTGTTCCTAAGTAAATCTAGAATGTGGAATCAGGCCCCATCACCTTCATTCTTTGTTTGAAGAGTGTGTGGTTGTAATATGTTCTATGAAGGATGGGTTGGTTGTAAGGCATGAAGTCTTGACGTGGTCTGATTGTGTTGCATCATTAACAAGAACCACAAAAATATAACTAGGTCTAGCAACTAGTATATAAATAGTCTTTGAACAAACGTTAAAAGCCAATGTTTCTGGCAAAGAAGAGAAGAGATCCTTCTTTAGGACGAGAACCCTCACCCACCTGTAAGTGGCATGCTTCATCATAGGGTCCCTTCTATTGTGATGTGGACTACAACTCCTACAGACGAAGGAGGTCTTTGATCTTAAACCTGGCCCTATGACAGCTGGGTAAATTGTGCAGAGTGCAGAAAAAAGGTGAGATGAAGTTAGAACTAACTTCTGGTCAGAACCTGCAACTTTATTCTGTCTGCTAGGGACAGGATGAAAAACAGTGAATTAAAGCAGGGTAGAGACTCATCCCTTACTATGTAGATTTGTCAATATGTTTCTGCCCTACAGTAGTTACCCTTAAAGAGGCATGGTGGCCATTCGTCAGGACCTAGTAGAGCCACTCTGCTGAAAAAACGAAAGTGATAAATATGAAATATAAACAATTTCGAAAATGTATAGCTACAAAGAATAGTCACCAAAAGGCAGCGGCGATCCACCTCTTGGGGTACCTATGGGATAAAAATCTTTAGTTAGAACATCATACAAACAGAGGCATCCTTATGCACCACTATACACACCGATTTTATAGAGGTGTATGACATGAGATAGAACATGCTTCACTCAGCTTTTGCTATTTGTCCTTGATTACTCTAGCAAAGCATGTTGGGTTTGAGGGAGTATACTGTGAGTCCTTGCTTGTATGAGGCTATGATTGTTTGGTGTACCTTATTTAAAGTAGATTGCTGTGTTGATGGATTTGTCTTGAATAAAGGTAAAGATTTATTAGGGGTTCTGCCTAGTGAAGAGCCAAGTTGTTAATGGCTTTACAGATGGTGCGGTTTTGCAGTGTTCTTTGTAGGATCAGTGTATTATTATATAGTTAGCTAAATTAGACATATAAGGAACAATTTAACTTAATGTAGTACTTTAATTATTGCTCCAATGTTGGAGGAGAGGCTTTGATGAAGTTGGGGAACGTGCACCTTTTGCTGGATTTGTATCATTCATTCCTTGCATAGCATGATGTTTGAGCATAAGAAAGTCAAGCAGGAAAATGAGGCACTAATGTCTTATTTTAATTTGTATCCACATAAGCTTTTTCTTCCTACATCAGCAAAAAACAAAAACTGAAAAGAGGAACAGCTGTTTATAAAGCGCCTGCATCAGGTATCCTTTGGATCAGGCTTTCCTACAAATTTCCATGCTGGATCAATCAAGTTGGCTCATATAATGTAATGCCAAGTTTAAGGTTATAGGAGGAAATTAACCCCTCGAAATGTTGGAGCTCTTAGCTAAAATCTGTCTCTAGCGCTTCTTCGGAGTGAATAAAAAATAGGAGGGAATATTCTTAGGATTTAAAGCACATTCATAGAAAAGTTAGTGAAAGCCAGTAAGCTCATTAAAAGGGTTCTTTTTAAAAATCAAAATGGATTTTTTCACATGCACTAGTAGTGAGTAATAAGTGAGAGCGAGTGAGAGTAATAGTGAGTACAAATGAATGTGAATAAGAGTGTGAATGGATGAGCTAGAGTGAGTGAGAATAAGTGGCTAAGAGTACAAGTTAGTGTGAATGATTAAGAATGAGAATGAATGAGTGCAAGTAGGTGAGAGTTAATGAGTGTGAACAATTAAAAATGGATGTGAGTAAGTGAATGTAAGTGATTGTGAATAAAAATTTGGTGCTTGTAAGTCAGCTGTACGCCCTGGCATACTGAATGTAATTCTAAGCGTATATGGACATACATGGCAAAATACTGACACTGGCATATCAGAGGTAATAATTGGCAAATGGGCACCCAGAGAAGAATGCTGATTCTGCAGGTAATTCTTGGTATGAGGTCACCAAAGGTAAAATGCTTACACTGGCATATATGAGGTAATTCTTGGCATAAGGGAAGGCAACCATAGCATATTGGAGGGGGACATCCATGACAAAAAGCTGGCCCTGACATGCTAGGGGAAATTATTGACACAAGGCTCGCCCACGATATATGGACGACAGTTGTCATAAAATTCTGGCTCCTGCATATTGTTTGTAAATTTTGGCCTAATGGAGCAACCCTGGGATTTGGAGGTCACACACAACACAATGCTAGACATGGCACACTGGATGTAATTTTTCATGCCTCCATAGCATAATTTGAAAAAGAATTTGGTCAACTTCAGAGCAGCGTCAGGTTTCATTGGCTTGGAACACTATGAAAGTGATGTTTGAATAAACTTCACCTGTATGCTTTGCATGTGTCCAGAGGACTGCATTCCATGAGTGCTATGCTCACATCCATTCTGAATGCCTCAACCTCTTTCATGACCTTTCCAGATACTTGGAAACACACAACTGTCCTACCATTTCTGAAGAAACCCTCCAGTGATACTTCAACGCTTGCCATCTACAGAACAAGCTCCTTGCTACCATTCTCAGCCAAAGTCTTAGTGAAAATCATCAACAGACGCCACACCGAATAACTCGACGGTCACCAACTCTTCAACACCACTTAGTCTGGTTTCAGATCCAACCACAGCATGGAAACTGCCTTCATCGGCGCCACTGGTGACATTCTCATGTCTCTGGACAGAGGAGACACTGTGTCCCTCATCCTCCTGGAGCTCTCCACAGCATTTGACATGGTCTCTCACCCCATCCTTATGTAACATCTTCACAGCATCGTTATCCAAGCACACACCAATGGGATCTGCTCCTTCCTGACTGGAAGGACCCAATCAGTCGGCAAGGCACCATACTCCTTAAATACCTGTGACCTCATCTGCAGAGTCTCACGAGAATACTCCCTGAGCCTGACCCTCTTCAACAAATATATGATTCCTCTAGCTACCATCATCCACTATCATGATGTCAATGTCCTCTCCTACACCGACGACATGCACCTCATTCTCTCCTTCACAGGCAAAACGCCCAGTACCCAGATCAAATTCAATGCCTGCATGACTGAAGTCACCCACTTGAGGAAGACCAACTGCCTAAAGCTGAACACTGACAAAACCGAAATCATGATATTCGGGAAGAGCACTTAACCATCGGACTCTACCTGGTGGCCAACAGAACTAGGATGGACACTCACCGCCACCACCCATGGCAGAAACTTGAGATAGTCATCGACAGCAAACTCAGCGCCCGCCCAAGTCAATGCCATCACAGATTCATGCTTCCATACCCTAAAGACACAGAGGAAGATTTTCAAATGCCACCCAATCAGCATTGGGAAAACTATTGCGCACACTCTGGTCAGAAGCAAGTTGGACTACGGGAACACCTTCTATGCAGGGATCAACTAAAAACTCATCAGAAGGGTGCAGACCATTCAGAACACAGCTGACAAAATAACTGTCAACCTCTGACGCTGCACTCATATCACCACACCTGAAAGAGCTCCACTGGCTCCCTATACTCAAACTAACACGATTCAAACTCCTCACCCACAATTTCAGGGCACTACATAACACTGGCACAGCATATCTCAACAATGTCATCTGCTTTCACAAACTTTCAAACACCTCCGCTCATCCAGACTCCTACTTGCACACAATCTACACATGAGGAAAACCAGATCCGGTAGTCAAGCCTTCTTCTACATTGCTCCTAAAGTGTGGAACGACCTGCCACTACACATAAGAGCCGCCTTCTCTATTCTTGAATTCTGTAAGCAGCTGAAAACCTGGCTTTTCGAGTAGTCCCACTAGACCATAGTTTTCACTAGACTCACATCTGTTCAGCGTCTGGATACCCTCCCGAGTGGTAGTGCGCTCTACAAATCTGCATAACATACCATACCATACCATAACATAACATAAGATAAGATAAATACCAAAACATAACATAGCTGATAGCGCCTTGCACATGGTCATAAACCAAACTGTATTTATAATAAGGAATAAATCAGTGCTTGGGTATGTTGCCACAAGGCTAGTTAGCTCCTCCACAGGTTGGACTGGGAAGCCCAGAAAAATAAAATAGTTTTTGGAGCTTTGTTTACTCCATTTAATCTATAAACCAAACATATATGCACCTGACAAAGTCAAGGTTGGCTGTAATATTAGCAATATTAGAGAAATCACTTTAGCATGAATACTCCTTTTGTCTCAGAATCAAGCTGTCTGCTTGATTATTACCTCACCTTTTTAAGTGCCTTAATGGACTAGAATACACTTGCATCTGTAAAGAAAGCTCTTTTTTTTTATTTTCAGACTTCAGTCTGAGGTAGGTGCCTTTTTCAGTGTCATATAACATCCTTAGCTAAAATAGTGTAGTCTGAATTGACACCCTCTCACCTTACATCTTCATAAGGAAACATCCGGGAGGCAGAATCTATGTCAGAATTCCTCAATTTATGTCAGAAATTCCAGTCTCTGATAAGATTCAGTATATAAGGACTGTCACTTTACCACTTAGTTAGGAGCAAAATATCACCCAGGTCGCAGAGGAAGATTGCAGATCCAGATGAGCACAACACCAAATTCCATCTCGATCAAAGAAGCCTCAAGCAATACTTTCTGAGGCTCGGTGAAGCATTTTATTCTGCCTTCACAAACTGGTGCCAGGAGTGTGTTCACTCGTGGACACAAACTCCCAGCTCTTGGCCATGTGCTCAAAATAGCTGACATGTTATTCCAAACAGACAACAAACCCTGTTGTCCAGGTATGCGCACCACCTCCGAAACACAGGCTTATTATGTATTCATCTACTAGAATTCGAATAGCATTTAGAGATAGCACACTGAGGGCATAAGAGCGATAAATTGTGATGTTATGATTTTTCCTTGTTTTCCCTGTTATTGAAATGCTTAGCTGCTTTTTATTATCTTCTGTGATGTTACCAATATCATGTGCACTAGATAAATATTTTAAAATAAATATGTTGAAATACATATTCTGTTTCTAGTGATCTTGAGTGTGTAAATCATTAATGAACGAATGTTTGGATTTCCACTGCTTCCTGTTAGGAAACCAAAAGCATTGACACCATCTCATTTATATGTTGAGGTGGGTGCTGCAGGGCTGCAGTAACCTGTCGTTCACATTCTGCGCTGGTGCATTGGACTAAGTTCTCTTGTGTCATCCGTGGGTATGAAAACAAACCTTGTAGAGCTGAGCCAGAGATTCAGTTTACAGAACAAGCCTTACACTACCAGACATTTTATCCATAAAATTGATGTCTTTGATTGGACATTAAGAGCAGTTCTTATTCAAGAACTTAAAAATTAACATTCCATTGTCTTTTACTCCCGGTAATTATCCAAGCCAGAGATAAATTATGTTTTAGGAATCACAACACATTAAGTCGCTATGTGAACAGATATTTGTAATTTTCAGGTACTTTCAACAAGCAGAGTGCAGAAACTGTTGACGGGCAAGATGGACATTCTTTTTCCAGCAAATTAATTTCTGTATAACATTCATTACTGGAGCACAGACTGCAACAACTTTGTCCTTATGATGAATTAAGGAAAAGATCTTGAAACCAAGCCAATATCCTTGGTATAATGAGAAGAAGAAGCGGAGGCAAATATGAGTTCAAGATGGCCTGATTTTTCTTGACAAGAGAATCTTTGTTCTAGTAAGATATTTAGGCTAATCATTCTACAGTTGTGTCATGATTCTATAACATCTAGCCTTTGAGGGTTGAAAGTCACAGAAGACCTGATTAATCATCAATTTTCATGGCCCAACCTGCAAAAAGAGCCCAAACGCCGCCACCTGCCGCCACACTGCTGCTACAGGGGACCACAGCCCGCAGTAATCACTGCGGCTGAATGCCACCAATGCGACATGATGCGCCAGGAGGAGCACAAAAACTATGCAGGACTCCTGCAGCGCGGGAGCCCAAACGCCGCCACTTGCCGCCACACTGCTGCTACTGGGGATCACAGCCACCAGTAATCACCATGGCTGAACGCCGCCAACACAACGTGATGCTCCAGGAGGCGCACAAAAACTCTGCAGGACTCCCGCAGCGCGGGAGCCAAAAATGCCACCACTTGCTGCCACACTGCTGCTACCCGGGACCACAGCCCCCAGTAATCACTGCGGCTGAACGCCGCCAATGTGACGTGATGTGCCAGGAGGAGCACAAAAACTATGCAGGACTCCTGCAGCGCGGGAGCCCAAACGCCGCCACTTGCCACCACACTGCTGCTACTGGGGACCACAGCCCCCAGTAATCACCATGGCTGAATGCCGCCAACACAACATGATGTGCCAGGAGGCGCACAAAAACTCTGCAGGACTCCCGCAGCGCGGGAGCCCAAACGCCGCCACACTGCTGCTACTGGGGACCACAGCCCCCAGTAATGACTGCGGCTGAACGCCGCCAATGTGACGTGATGCGCCAGGAGGAGCACAAAAACTATGCAGGACTCCTGCAGCGCGGGAGCCCAAATGTCACCACTTGCCGCCACACTGCTGCTACCGGGGACCACAGCCCCCAGTAATCACCACGGTTTAACGCCGCCAACGCGACATGATGCGCCAGGAGGTACACAAAAACTCTGCAGGACTCCCACATGCGCCTGTTAGAGCCTGGAGGAGGCTAGGCTGGGCCACCCCTCTGAGATCTGCCTCCAGAGTCACCTGGACTTGACTCCTAGTCATAGTTTGAGCCGAGGTTAGTGTTTCTTCTCCCTGGAGAGTGCATACTTTGCTGTTGAGCCTCCTTTGACTTTCTTACTTGTGTGGTCTATTTAAGGCTCTGTTTATCTTTGGCTCCTGCTGTCATTCTCCTCTTTGTATTGGGGTGTTATCTTCACTTGTAGTGAGAGGAAGGACAGAGCAACAGCATTAGACGTAAATGCGATCACACATACCCTAACGTGCTATAAATAAACAGAACAATGGGGAAGCAAACCTGTGTTGAAAAAAAGCAAATGACACTTCCACAAACCCCCTCATCATTGCAACCGACTTCTATTGATAGGATGCTCCAGAGGGCCATAGGTGTGGTGGCCACTGAAATTAAACTGACCGAAAGGTGGCTATCGCTAACTCCAAACTTAGACCTTCCCTTGACAGACCTTGATCAGTGGCGTAGGAAGGGGGGTGCGGTGGGTGCGGGCCGCCCCGGGTGTCATCACTGAGGGGGGTGACAAAATGGCAAAAATATGTTTTAAACACATATTTTTGCCATTTTGTCAAGCCGGGGGGAACAAGAAATCACTGAGGGGGGTGACAAAATGGCAAAAATATGAGTTTTAAACACATATTTTTGCCATTTTGTCAAGCCGGGGGTGACAAGAAATTTTCCCACCGGGTACCACCTGACCTTGCTATGCCATTGACCTTGATGCCTCACGTACTTCAGCAGCCTCGGCCACTAATTCTTCTAAGGCTCAGCCAAGGGGTCGTGTGACGACACACGAAACACCTAATGTTGATCCGCATCCGGAGGCTGCCCCCCATGGCCCGCTAAAAAAGGGAAATCCAAGCCAGCTGTGAGATCTGGGGAAAAGGGAAGAAGTGTGTAAAAGAAACATCGGCCACTGGAAACATTGGGGAGGGGGGAATAGCTGGTTGTCCACCCTCAGCCATGGAGCACCCACCATGGGTGACAAATCTGGTGGGGGAGTTACGGGTCCAAGTTAGGGCTATTGTGAAGGATGAGCTTAGTTCTCTGATAGCACGGGTGGATAAGTTGGCATCATTGTTTGAGGCCTGGGTAGGTAATCAAGGAGTAACAACTAGGGGGATTGAGAATGCCTGCTGACAGGCAGCACAAGCTGCTCCCCCTAGCATTAGGTTGGACCCCCCACCCGCACAAAATTTGATCCCTGTTATTGCCCCAAATCAGGGGGCCACAAATGAAAGTAGGATTAAACCAACTCTGCCGATAGCGCATGGTAACAGGCATCGCCAGGGGCCCAGTCATTGGGAGGGGGAGGGACTCGTCCCATGTATAGAAGTTAGCGAAGAAAGGCCAGTCCTGCCATGTATTAATCTTCCATCTGCCTCCATCCCATATGTCATTGTCCTAACAGGAGTACCAGAGCTCATGAGGGGGCAAAGGGAATCACACCATGAATTAAAGAATAAATGCATGTTTTGGCTGGCCAAGCAGAGGCAATTTTCTTATAAAGATGCAGGTGAGATCCTCTTGACACGCAGGGTAGGTTGGGTGTGTTGGATATCAAAAGAAGTACAGGGGGACTGCATTGCGATCAATTTTAGAAATCCATCGGTTGCCCGTGCTCTCCTAGACAGAAACCATCATAGGAAGGACAAGGGTACAAGGTCTCTTCCACTGGGCTATTTTTATCCTCTGGGGCGAGCCTCACAAATTAGAAGGCAGAATGGACAGGGGGTGGGGATTTGGAACCAGTACAACCAACCTATTAATTTAGGTCAGGAACAGCCCAGACAGTTATTTTTTAACATACCACTAGCAAACAAATATGGGGCCCAAGAGTCAGTTGATTGACTCGAATCTGCGTGGCACCAGATAGAGAAATTCCCCCGTCAGAGGGAGCCCTGTGGGAGAGTTTTGCAACAGGGGGAGATCCCTCAACAGAGTGTGTCACTCAGGTGGGTCGGGGACCATGGGAAGGCGTGCGCCGACGAAATGGAAGAAGTTGATAGGAATCATTGCCATAGGGCTATAATAAGCCGACCTCCGCCAAACCCACCCAATGAGATTGGGCAGGCTTCTGATTCATTTCATAGTGGCGGCTTCACAATCCCCATTTCTCACACTTGATAAAAGCGTTGCCAGCACTGGACTTATGATAGTGGAGGGGGGAAGAACCAACCTCTCTCAGCAGGCATCTTGTTCATCATCGATAGCTGGCCAATCTATTACCACAGATAACTGTTCGGGCCCACCCAGGTTGCGGGTATTATCTTGAAACGTAGCCAGACTCACCACTAAAATGGACAACCCTGAGTGGGGGGTATTCATGGACCAACATGAGGTTTGCATGTTCCAAGAAACCTGGGCTAGAGTGGATATGTTTAGATTAGGTTATGCATCATTTAGTGTAGCCGTTATCTCTGGGGGGGGGAGGGAAGGCCTTCAGGGGGGCTCTGTATCTGGGTTGGTGTGCACTTGGGCTGTGTAGCAAAACAGATGGAGACATTCTCAAGTGATATTCTATGCATCTTTCTCACTTTTTCATCAAGGGTCAAAATTGCCTTAGTTAACGTTTATTCCAGACCGGTTGGCTACAGTCAAGGACTCTTGATCAGTTGACCACCTTTTTGTCTACCATCCCCGGCAACTTTTTGGTGATTCTTGGCGGTGATTTTAGTTGCCAGTTCGAGCCCCTGGACGGCTTGAACGGAGGTAACCCCAGTGAAGAGGATCTACATTGGGCCATCCCAGAGCCTAATATTCAGCCAACTAGGGCCTGGACCCCATTGGTGCTTCAGATGAATTCCCTTACACTGAAACATTCACTAAGGGCATGTAATAGTCGAACAAAATCAGACTCACCGGAGAACTACACCTTCAATAGAATGGGGCATGCCTCCATCCTAGACTATATCCTGGTAGATACAAAATCTTGGCATAGGATGATAGATTTTAAGATTGTGCCCCGCAATGATAGTGCCCACAATGCCCTGATTTTAGAGGTGGTCACGCCTTGTGCTGAGAGTGCATCTGACTTGAAAGCTCCAGCTGATGCTAGATTAATACTCACTAACTGAAGAGAGTCCGATGGGTGGACATATGTCAATCTCAAGGAAAGTTGTCCTCCTTATATCAAACCATCATTCCGTACTTTATGATTGTGAAACAATCTATTTTGGCTAATGGTACTTTTATCTCTCTCTTAAAAGTTGCTAAGAACCATATAACATTAACAACCACTATGGCCAACATTTGTTACCCAAATAAAAGAATTTGGGTACATAAAAAATCCAGACACCCCTGGTTTAGCGAAAGCTGTTGCATGGCTAAATCAGCTCTCATCTCTGCTATAAAGGACAAGGTTAAGCCGCTAATTAGAGAAAAAAAGGCGGCCTACAAAAGCACTATGGATGAGGCTAAAAAGGGTGGAAATGTGATAAGTGGGATACCCTGAGAAGTGCCCTATGCATCCATGATATGAGGACTTTTTGGAACGTGGTAAATATGGGTTGCTCTGAAGGCAAATAGGAAATAGAACCCAATATAGGGGCGAGCGTGTGGAAGGCTCACTTTGAGTCCCTCTACTCAAGGGTAGAGTCAGAGGATAGTGTAACAGGTAATGAGTCTTCCCCCGACAGATTAACTGTACTGAGGCCCCCTTGACAACTCTTAAGGAGATAACTGACGCCCCTGTGATAACCCTCAAGGAGATAACTGATGCTCTGAGCAAAGTAGCACCATCCAAAGCTGCAGGGCTAGATAAGATCCCCAGGAACCTCTTTCCCAGTCAACCTACTATCTGGGCCCCCTATTTGTGGACCTTGTTCAATGCCATCCTGCAAGGGATGGTGATCCCCGCTACCTGGACAGGTGCGGAAATTGTACCAGTTTATAAAAAGGATTCACCACTCTTCCCTTTAAACTACAGACCCATAAGCCTCATCGATGTCAGCCAAAAAATATTTGCCCGAGTGCTGTTGGGACGACTCCAGAGCTGAATGGAGGAGCATAATGTCCTTAGCCCATTTCAAGCAGGGTTTAGAGAAAAGATGTCTACAATAGACCAAATTTTTAGGCTCCAACTTCTACAATGGAAAACTGTGTGTATAGAGGGTGGCAGTCTCTATCTAATATTTGTGGACTTAAAATCCCCGTTTGATCTGGTGCTGAGAGACAAATTGTGGGCAACTCTAATGGATCTGGGGGCTCCAGTTTATCTTTTTCACCTCCTGAAACGACTACATGAAGGCAATTTCGCCCAAATTAGGTTTGGCAAACATGGACAACTCACTTCCCCCATACCTGTAAACAGAGGTGTTCATCAAGGCTGTGTCCTCGCCCGACCCTTTTTTGTCTTTTTATAAATGGATTAGTCGAGGCTTTGATTGCAGGGAAGGACATAGATGCCCCCAAGCTGGCGAGCCGTAAAGTACTGGCTATGATGTTCGCCGATGACACTCTCTTGCTTTCAAAAACACCTATGGGTATACAGAGGGTCCTTGACAATTTTGACGCCTTTTGCAAGAATAGGGGGCTTGAGATTAACATACAGAAAACTGAATATATGGTGTTTAATGCAGGTAATAGTACTCAGCCAAATTCTTGCTTGGAAGGCAGACCCTTGGAAAGGGTGTCTGTATTTGAGTACCTTGGAATTACGCTCAGAGAAAATATGGACTCGGGGCCCAAGTCAAGAAAGCTAGCCTAAAACTGGCCCAGACAACGCGGGGCCTGACAAAGGCATTTAGGAATTCCACCCATAAACCTGTTGGCCCGGTGGTTGAAATATATAAAGTACAAGCTGGAGGTGCTGCCTTGTATGGGGCTGAAATCTGGGGCCACCGCCCATCTGGAAATATAGCAAAAATTGAGAACACCTTTGCCAGGCAGCTATTTGGCCTTCCCCCCAGCTCCCCCCTTACACTGCTTCGTCTTGACCTTGGGGTTAGACCAATTGCAGACAAAGCCGCTCTCAGACTCCTTTCATTCTGGCGGCGTTTGTGGGTTACCCCACAACTGGCTGAGTATGGGGAAGAGCTGATAGAGGTGTTGAGTGTACAGGGTGAGGGAAAACTACAGTGGTTGGCTTTCATTAGGGACACATTTCTGGCAATGGGAAGGGGCAATCTGTGGCATAATGCGGCATAATGCAGAAGTAACCTGTCCTACAATATCAAGGAAGGATCTGATAGGGAGCTATCGGGAAAACAAACTTGCCCGTCTCCAGGGGAGCTCTGCAACTGGCATGCTCCCCACAGTGTTCCTAGAAATTAAAGATCAGTACAGACTAGAGCCCGTACTGGATTATATCAAACTGGCCTTTGCTAGGAAGTTATACCTGCAGTTCAGGCATGGGGTACTCCCGCTGCGTGCTTTTACAAACAAATGGGCGGGTTCCCCCATTTTGGGTTGTCCGGCTTGTACCAACCCAGCAGAGATGGAATACCATGTAATATTTTTTTGTCCAGGCTATAAGAAGGCGAGACAACAATGGCTGATTCAGATATGTAGAAACCTGGGAACCAAGCATTGCATAGAGGCTTTTAGGATACTGAAATATGATACTTGCCTACTGACTGTATTTTCAGTATCACGCTTTTTATTCTCTATGTGGTGCATACATAGAGCTCTCTTGAAGTCGACCCCAAAGGTTCTGGTTGATCACCCTACAATATTTTTAATTGGATTCGGAATGTTTTTTAACCTGTATACAAATGTCATGAGTTTTTAATAAGTCTATTAAATTATAATACTGAAGTATACTTGGTTTTATGAATATTTTATATTTGTGTAAAAAATTGTCAATAATTTGAATGCTGGATTCTGGGCTAGGGCGTATGTCGATGCAATTTTATTATATGTAAGGCACATGCACTTTCTACAAGCAATCACAATGGAGGGCTAGAGGGCTCTAGCTCGTGCCTATGTGGATTACTTTGTGCTTGTCTTCTCTTGTTATTGCCTTTTGTATTGCTCACATATTGCACACGCACTTTAATGAGGCCATTGGATCTGGGCATGTGTCATTACAGATTTTTTTATGGAATATTAATGTGATGCACATGCACTTTCATGAGTAATTTTGGCCCTTGTTCAGATGGACGGACTCCTTTTTTTATTATTTTATCTTTCAATGAAATGTATTGTATTGTACATATACTTTTATGGTCACAACGACCGAAATAAAGTTTTTCTGAATTGAACTTTCAAGGATTACATAAGCACTTCTGATGTCTGTCAGCAAGTTAAGGTGGATTTACAAAATAAATGTGGTTATATACAGACTTTGGAAAGAACATCTTGGCCTTGAAAATATATTTCCACTGATTTCATATAGGATCTTCCAGCATCTGAAGGGTGTAAAGCAATCATGATCACAGTGGATTATTTCATGAAATTGGCACATTTCTCCCCTTTGACACAATTTCCTTCTGAAGCTGAAAGGTGATGTTTAGTTCTTGCTGATATGTTTAAACTTCATGAATTTCCAACGAGGATAATTTCAGACAATGGTCCTCAGTACATCTCTAAATTGTGGACTCAGCTCTTTAAGGAGTTATACATTCACAAGGCTTTAGTGTAGCTAAGCGCCGACGAAGATGGACGCGGAGTGAAAGAGCTCCCGCGATCTCAATTCCCCACCGCCATCTATCCGATTAATTTATCCGTCAAAAGTGCCGAGAGGGACACAACAGACTACGGTCCCGCAATCGGTGCCCAGATAACCTGAGGAGGTCACTCCAGCTGCCGGAGAGACCCGAAAATCGGAGCGCAGAGCAGGCCCGAGGTGAAGCCGCGGGCGTGCGTGAATTACGTAGCCGCACGCCGAAGCAGAAGGAGCGGCTGTGAGGAGAAGCGCGACATGCGGTAAGCGGCTGTCACTGATTCACCAACACGATAACAAGAAGCAAGAGCCAAGGAGAGGACCTCGACCCCGCGATGTTCAGCAAGTGGCAATAAAGTGTGTGGAGCTGGTTTGGTAGAAAACGGAACGACCTGTGATGCCGCCTAGTATGCATCGCCCGCAGATTCCAGAGGCAGTGGACTTGTTGAGACGGTCCCCCCTCAACTTGGAGATTTGTAAATTGAGGCGCCGGGTGCAAGTAACGTCAAACGGCCGCACCCGCAATTGATGAAACCGGGCACGGCGGTGGGTGCGTCACTAAGTGCAGGAGGGAGACAAGGCCGGATCTTGCTCCGCACAACCAAGGAGCACTCACCGGGGTACAATTAATTTCATAAACTGCAGGCAGCGTATGGAAGCACGAGAAACCCATGGGCCACAACGTAGTTGAGCAGTAGCAATAAAACTACCCAGTGGCTACTGATTTGCAGGGCAGTCAAGAAGTGAAAGCATTTTAATCCCGCACGGGAAAGGACTGAGGGAGGTCACAAGAAGACAGTAATTGCAAAACTGCAGGAGCCGGTTCCAACCTGTTTATAAGCGTCCTAGGCCATCAACACAGTGTGATGAAGAACGGGCAGATCGAGCTGCAACCCTGGGGAGAACTCCGACAGGCTGCTTGGGGACTGATAGCTAGTGCTCCAAGGCCGGGCGGCGGGTAGTACCTACCAGGGGCGGCAGGACAGCTTTGCGGTGGGATTCTGGTGGCGCACCCTCCCTCCCCACTGGTGGTTTGATCAGGCAATGTCTGGAAGCAGGGGAGCGAGAAATACACACCAGACAAAAATGGACAAATATGCCTCCTCCGAGGATGCGGACAAATATGCCTCCTCCGAGGATCGGACGGGGCAGGAAGGGTCAAAACGAAAACTATAGCCGGTCCAAATACCGATGATCCCTCCCTGAAAGATATTATGGAGGCCATCACAGGAGTACGGGCATCGCTTGAGCACAGGATGGACTCAATAACAACTGAGGTAGCATTAATTCGAGCGGACCTACAGAAAATTCGTGAAAAAGTAAAATCAATAGATGCAGTCACAAGTGAACTTTCTCACGAGTCCAAAACAATGCAGCAACAAATCAGAGACCTGCAGATAGCGAGCAAGTTGATGGAAAACAAACTGGACGACTATGAAGGGAGATCGCGAAGGAACAACGTCCGAATATTGGGAGTGCCGGAGCGGGCGGAGGGACCAACGCCTGATCTCTTTGTGGAAGATCTAATCGCGAAACATCTTCAACCCAAGAATCTCTAAAAGTTCTTTTCCGTGGAGAGAGCGCATCGGGTCCCAGGTGGCAGGCCGAAACCTGGAGCTCCTCCGAGGCCTATATTGGCTTGCCTATTCAATTCAGGGATCGGGACGTGGGCTTGCAGATGGCCCGCACAACTGCACCAAACAAGATTGAAAATAGCACTGTGACCTTGTTTCCCAATTTCACACTAAATGTGCAAAGACAGAGGCAATCTTTTCAAGGTATTAAAACTCAACTAAGAGACAAAGGGCTTAAATACGCTATGCTATTTCCTGCGAAATTGCGAATCGAGGCGGATGGGAGGGCCTGGTTCTTTGACACCCCAGAACTGGCACAGGACTGGCTCGACGGTTGGAGAGTGGTCAACGGAAAGGGTGCTAAACTCAGAAAAGACCACTCACCCAAGAAGTTAGAAACAGCGGAGACTCAGTGGAGATGGCAGTAGGAGAGTGACAAAGAGGACTAATAGAAGTCATTGATGCACTTGTTGGGCGTGTCGGGTGAGGTGACTCGCTAATTCATTACCGAGGGAATTGTGGAGGGACTTCACTCTATTTCTGTCTTTCGCCTCTTTTTCTTGCCTCTCTGTCACGACATTAAGGCGGTGGTGCGAATTGGGAAAGAGCACCCCCCCATTTTTCTTTGTTAAGAGTTCACTATGGGGCCACAGGCACTCTGCATAGTTGGGGATAGGGGCACCGTTTGGCCCAGATTGCAGGGAAGCAGGGAGGGGGGACCGGGGTTGCACTCGTGCTTAGTTTTAGTTATTCAATTAGTTGACACTAGTACATTAGACACAAAAATATCTGACGATCTCAAAGATACACGTTCTAAAATACTATCACCAGGTTACCATACAATAGTGATCACGTATCCTATAAAGGTACATGCACAGGCAGAACCATTCAACAAACTAGGTCATACAGACAAAGAGAGAGATGGGTAAGATGGGGAAACAAAGCATTAAACTATTATCATGGAACGTAAATGGCTTGGGGAACAAGTTAAAAAGGGGGATTGTACTCCAGTTTATAAAGAGACACTCACCAGACGTGGTGCTCCTCCAAGAGATGCACCTGATGGGAAATGCATGTAAGGCCCTCACTAGATGGGGATATAGGCTGGAGTCACACTCGGCATTCACGACCGGCTCTAGAGGGGTGGGCATACTGATCAAAAGGAACTTTCTTTCATCGATTGACCATACATGGACAGACAACTTGGGCAGATACACCGCAATATTGGGTACATGGGAGGGGCAAACACTAACACTTCTCTCCATGTGTGTGCCCCCGGGCCTGCACACGGCGGCATTTAAGATCTGGGAGAGCTGTTGTTGACTCTCCCCGATGGACTATTATTAATGGGAGGGGATTTTAATTCCATAGTCTCCGGACACCTAGACTGTCACTCACCAAGGGAGGCCCCATCCTCTAGAACACATATTCGGGAATTTATGGAAGCAATGGTACTGGCAGACACATGGCGCATCTTTCATCCGACAAACACCCAGTTCACATACAATTCTGGAGTTCACAGATCTCTATCCAGGCTAGATTACATAATTGTACCGGCGGCTCAGATGGGCTATATTAAGGAAGTGCGACATATGGCGAGGGGGATATCTGATCATTCCCCACTGTGGGCCCTAGTGGAGACAGGGTAACGACAGGTGGGAAGGGTGGCACCGATAAACCCCTGGTTTCTTAAAAATCACAAAATCAAAGACGCAATAACTAAAGAAATAGAACTGTTTTTTTAAAGAAAACGAGGGATCGGTGGAATCGACACAAACGTTGTGGGAGGCCTTTAAAATGGTGATCTGGGGCCATGCAGTCTTCCACATAGCAGGGGCCCTGAAGGAGAAGGTGGCCCAGATTGCGGAGCTGGAAGAGGCAATACTCCGACTGGAGGGGAGGTTAGGAGGAGAAGATGAGACAACAATTAATCACATGTTAGAAATTAAGAACAGAGAATACAAAGACCTGGCCACAGAGGTGGCCCGGGAACAATATAGAGCCACGCAAAGTAAACTGTATGACATAGGGGACAAAGCAAGTAAACTCTTAGCATGGCTGGATAGAAGGGAACAGGCCAGTAGGCTAGTGGTGGGACTGACGATGGACTCAGGGAAATACCTGACAGAACTGCAAGAAATAGTGCAAGGGTTTGCAGACTACTTCCAGAACATATATACGTCGCACACGACCTCCACGGAGGAAGACGCCAATGCCCTGCTGATGGATATGGCCCTCCCCGCTCTCTCTGAAGAGGATTCCACCAGCTTAGATGAGGATCTCACACAGACTGAGGTTGAACGGGCTATTCAGGAGCTACAATCTGGGAAAGCGATGGGTCCCAACGGATTACCCATCGAACTATATAAGCTGGCATCAAGCAAGAAAGCGCCATGTCTCACCGCCAGGTCCCTGGAGAGTCGTGACATGGGGATGCTCCCAGAGGACCAAAGGCTGGCCACAATAGTGGTTATTCATAAGAGTGGTAGGCCCAGAGACAGATGCTCCTCCTACAGACTGATATCATTAATAAACCCAGAAGATAACATCTTAGCTAAATTGCTGGCCACCCATCTCTTGGGGGTAATAACGAAGCTCGTACATCCAGACCAGTCTGGATTCATGCCATCAAGGAATACTTCACTAAACCTCCGGCGCCTACATGGAGTCATGGGTAGAATAGAGACACTGAGAGAGGAGGCGGTAGTGATGTCATTAGATGCCACTATGGCCTTCGATACCATCGAATGGCCTTATATGATGGCGGTCCTGGGAAAAATGGGATTTGGACCTAACTTCATCAGCTGGGTGAAACTCCTATATAGGAACCATTGGCACAAGTAGTGGTCAACAACAGAAAGTCAGGTATGTTTGTGCTGGGGAGAGGAACGGGCAGGGCTGTCCTCTGTCCCCGCTGCTTTTTTCCTTATTGCTGGAAGCCCTGGCGTAGTGGATAAGGAGAGACCCAGTTATGAGAGGATTGCGGTGGGCAGAGGATTGGGAGGACCGGATCTCATTGTACGCAGACGATATTTTATTGTATCTGGCGTCACCACGAGCTTCTATCAATAGAGTACTGCATATCTTCACGAACTTGGTCAAATATTACGGTTATCAAATATATTGGTCTAAATCAGCCATTTATGTATTAAGAGGTAACTTTCCGATCCTGCCTAGAGGTTGCGAGATAATGGAAGCAAAGGAAGGGTTTAAATATCTAGTAATCTTCTTTACCCGAGATTCAGCTCTTTCATACGAGCGAAATCTCCTTCCTCCCTTGCTAAAACTCAAACGAGATATACAACATTGGAGATTCCTCCCACTGTCCTTATTAGGGTGTGCCGCACTGTTTAAAATGATGGCACTGCTGCGATTCCTTTATATACTGCAGAACTCTTAGGGCCCAGTACATGCAGAATATTTCAAAAGTATTGAGAACGCGCAGAGGGAATTGTTGTGGGAGGGAAAACAACCCTGAATAGCGACCCGAAAACTGATCAGAGGGTGGTATGATGGAGGCATAGGGCTCCCGGACATAAAAAAATATTACTGGGCAGCACAATTGACACCAATTAACCAATGTATGTATAGACCCAGTGAGGACCCCGGATATAGCATGGATAGATGGATCCTTCCTGAAGGGCACTACACCAGGGTACTGTACACGAAGTCAGCAAAATTAAACTTAACGGGCCCAACCAAACACATAATCCAAACATGGCACACCATGAATAAAAGCATAGGATGGGACAGGAAACTAACGCAGGCAACCCCACTGTGGGACACAGAAAAAATAGGCAACCTGAGGAAATCAAAAGTCTTCGCAGCCTGGGACATGATTGGCATTTCCCGGGTGGGCGATCTATGGAAAAAGGGGGAGGCGATCCCATTTGCTCAGTTGCAAAAAGAATACTAATTGGCCGACAAATAAAAGTTTAGATATTTACAGATCCAACACGCACTACAAGCGGCCATTCCGCGGGGCCAATCGCTTCCTGAGTCCTCCCCACTCGAAGATAGGATCCTAGAAGATTATATGCCTAAAAAAGCAATCTCATTGGTATATAAAAAATTAATAAACAATATGCCTGATCCCCTTCTCCAGCTCCGAGGTTACTGGGAGGTGGATGCAGCGGAGATGGAGGATGAGGAATGGCAGAAAGCTCTATCGTCCCCTAAGGAGGTTGCAATCTCATAAAAATTGCGACTAGTGCAACTTAAAATACTACACAGAACATACTTAGCAAACACTGTGCTGGCAAAGATGGGATATAGGGAAGACCCCAAATGTAACAGAGGTTGTGGCCAGGAGGGAACCTTTATACATACCATCTGGAATTGTGTGTATATCCAGCGCTATTGGATAAAGGTAACACAGTGCATGACAAATGTACTGGGCAAGCAAGTAGAACCCAAGGTGAAACTGTGTATCTTGAATGTATGGGACGCCACAGATATGAACGGGAAAGAACGAACATGGGTGGGTTAGGGCTGATGATAGCCAAGAGAAACATCACCAAATTGTGGGGAGTACCTGAGATGCCTACGTTAAATACGTGGGAAAAAGATATGGATTGGTGCATGGTGATGGAGAAGACGGTGTATATATCACATGGCTGTCCTAAGAAATGGTCACAGATTTGGGAAAAATGGAACGTGTATAGAGGGAACATTTGTGAACCCCCTTCAGATAGTCAGTCACTTGACACTAGAGGTTAATTAAACAAGGGTGGGAGACACTTAATAAGCTTAAACAAGAATGTACAAAGGAAAATGTATACTATGTGATCTTAACAAAGCTGGGAATGTACTTGAAATGTATTTACGATGTCAACAATAAAAAGAATTTCTAAAAAAAATACACAGGGCTTTTTTGTCTAGGTTTCATTCCCAGACGAATGATCAGAGTCTTGTAAATATCATCCAGACAAATAGGAAATCTCTTCTACCTACTGTGGACTTAACCTATAACAACGCTGTTAATTCATCTTTGGGATTCAGTCGTTTGTTTGCTAGCTATTTAATACACACTAAGGCTTTTCCTCCAACAATTTCTGTTGACAAAAATAGTTCACTTAGTGCTGTCAATTTTGAAAACCATCAGAGAGAACAGAAAACAAGAAGACTCAAGAGTCACAGAACAGGCAGAGCAATACATTTGTAGACAGGCTCTAAATTATAAGATTGAAAACATGATTTAGCATTTTTCATTTCAGTGGGACAATTTTGTCTAAAGTAGTTGTGAATGTGCCCTCTTAGCATGATAATAGAGCTCAGGTTCCATCATTAGTTTTTAGTGCTGATAGAATATCAGAGTCCGCATAAGGGGTACCTAATGCTTGTTGTGTGCTAATCATGTTCTCCAGACACAGTATAATTCTATGCTCTGTAGAATCTCTGAAGAAGATCAGGTTAAATTTCTGCATGGGATTTATGTAGCTTGTATCAAACCTACTACACCACAGCTGCTCAACAGAGCCAAACTGAGATTTCAAGCCAGAGAAATGTATATCTTCCCTCTACTAAATGACTCAAGGAAAACTGGAATATAAACACATGCTACACCAAAAGTTTCATCTAGCAGCACTTTTAAAGGAGAAAGTCAAAGCAGTGTGTGTATATCTCACAACTAATTGCTGAACCCTAACCACGCACTCAATATCCCTAGAAATTGAGTAAGCTAATGGGCACAAAACATCAGTGTGATTGGTGTGAAGTAATTCTAGGCAAAGTCATACAAATATTAATGAGTGAAACCAGAGTGTGAAATGTTTCCCTCTTGTGTACACTAGAGTCTAATGGAATAGAACCAGCTGTATTTGCATTGAGTTTGACTGACAGTATTGCCTTCATGAATTGTCTTACTAGTAAAATCCATTGCATGGATTAAGTTAATAGCAAAAAGCTTTAAATCACCCCCGTCAATACTTATAGGCACAATAAAAATGGCCTTGGTGTAAAGCTGTCATAGGAGCATTAAGAGTGCAGTATCACAAGGCTACTTTTCAGCTCTATGCTTACTCAGAACCCTTCTTTGGTAAATGCAGGTTTTCCAAATGTTCTATGTATGAAAGCTCTAGTGTTATATTAAAGACCTGGAGGGTAGAATTTAGTATTTCTGTTTTGCTGTTTGTTATTCTCCAAAGCAGCAGAAATAAAAACAATAAAAATACAAACTTAATGAGAAAAAACTATAATACCCAATAGGCACTAGTAGTATAAGTACTGAGTAGTCATTCCTCTTTCTTGTCACAGATGATATTAATCTATATTGTGCAGGAACATGATGAATAACAAATTAATGATGCAAAGACAATTGACAAAGATCAATTTCTTGTTATCTGACAAATACATAGGCCAGCTAAGGCATTATAGACCAAGAGACTACAGAAAAACAGAATGAAAGTAGTTGAAGAATGTGGTATAGGAAGGGTAAAATGGAAGAATTTTGGAACAAATAAGATTTAGTACTTCAGAGGACAGAAAATACTGGTCTCTGTCGCTTTAATAAAATTAGGATTTTCCAACATAGAACATTTGGGTAGCCTAGAAAATCCCCTCACTTCAAAGGCTGGCCTCAGGCATACATTTTGGACCCTCAGAACAACTCTTCAGTACGCTCCTGGACCTGTGGAAGACTTCGGAAGGACTGTCTTCCCCCCTGAGAATTGCCATGAGCTTGAGGCATGCCTTGTACTTTAGAGGACTGCCCTGCTGCTTGAGGCCTGCCTTACTGCTTAAACCCAGGACTACAAGAGCTAGTTGGCTATACTTCTGTGTGAGCTACAGGGACATAACAAGCACCAGAGACCTTTAACCCTGCACCTGGCCTCTGCTGGAATGAGTCCTAACCCCTAAAGCGGTGCACCCCCAAATCTTGGACCCTTGGTTGGGGTGTTATAGGTGCTGCCTTGCCTATCCATGAAAGTTGGGATTTTGAAAATGTTTCACACAACAGTGGCCAGAGAACTAACAGAAGATAGGGAGCAACCTGATCGGAGATCCACCGAGGTGCATCATCTGCACAGTAGCTCCCACTTCAACAAATCCTGTACAGTGGACATCTTGGTGAAGGTATCTGACCTCATGAAGCCCTCGTCAGCTACAGCCTGCAGGTTTTTCTCGCTGGAGATTTTCAACTTCCAAAAATGTGACTAAGTACAAAGTAGAAATCTTCACCAAGTCTCCATCCAGCGGATCCCCAGCGAAAATGCCTTCTCCTCGGACACTGCTGGTTGCCTGGCCCACTTAACTTTACCTTTTCAAGATCTCAAGAACTTTTCTTCAAAATTTCTTCTAAGTCCAACGGTAAGCTGAGACCAAGCCCAATCCATCTCATGTATCCCACCTGCCCTCCATCACGGTTTGCCTTAATGTTTGACCAGATACCTGCAGTTGGTGCTTTGATATACTTCATGCTATTTTTCACTAAAAACTTTAACAATTCATAACTCTGGTCCTACTGATGGAATTTAATTTGTTTTTGTGTCATTTTATTTAATGATGTTTCTCTTTTTTTCTAACTTGTTATGACATTTTTCTTGTCTTGTGTTTTCACTTCATTACTGTTTGTGTGCTGCATAAATACTTTACACATTGCCTCTAAGTTATGCTTGACTGCTTCTATGCCAAGCTACTAGAAGGTTCAGCACAGGTTAATTTAGTAACTTGTAGTTTACCCTAACAAGGATTGTGGTTGTTGCTTGAGTAGGATTTTCACCCCTTCACCCAATAATCCGTTTTCATACATTGGTGCTCAGTGGTATGATCCAGTACTTGTGTTTGTGCAGTGCCTCTCAGTGATTTTTTGTAACACGAAAATCCCATAAAAATAATCTGACATCAACTTTATTTTTTCTAAAATCTCTTTAGTTTTTGATTTGGCTATTTTTTCCCTGTTCCAAATTTAAGTTTAACTCTCATCCTTTTTGCTACATTGGAGATGGAGTTGACCAGTTTAGAAAACCTCAACAAGGCAGAGCTACAGAGGCTTTGCGAGTAATGGGTGCTGCATGTGCGAACGAAGGACCACTTCGAGCATTTGAGGAAGTCAGAAGGATGCAGACCTTCTAAGAAGAGCAGGATGAGAATGGTCCTGAGAAGGAGAAGGAGGTGGTACTAGAGGCCCTGAGTACAGCACCCCAAGGAGGAGGACAATTGGTTCATAGGAGAGGAGATCCCTGCCAAGGCAGAGAGCAGTGTGGCTTCGTGAAGGCTGTGAGGGAGCTTAAGCTGCAGCTAGCAAAGTTAAAACTAGATGCTGCCAAGGAGGAGGCAGCTGCAAAAAGAGAGACAGCTAAGGAGGAGGCTGCTGCAAAGAGAGCCTTCGAATAGAAGATGGCAGAGGCATATGAAGTGAGTCTTAAAGAGCTGGATGGCAGAGGCAATCAAGCCTTAGAGTCCAGCAGCATTGGTGGCAGCAAAAGAGTGTCCAGTGGATACTTGAGGGTCCACATTCCCCTAGATCTATTGCCAAGCTATCTGGTGGGGATGAAATTGACAAATTAATTTCAGCCTATGAGGTAGCCGTGAGGATTCACAGGATCCGAGAGAGGATTGAGGGCCAAAACTCTGGAAGCACATGCGTACAGTGGGGAGGGTTACCTCCATGAAAGCCATTCTTCTCACTTAGTTTGGGCTTACAGCAGAGAAATACGGCATGAGATTTAATAACAGCCAGAAGCTGCTAGGTTAGTCGTGGGGGAAATTCATTGATTACACCAGTAAGGCACTGAGTTGTTGGGTGAAGGGCAGTAAGATGAGTGATTTCAATGTTCTGTATGACCTGATTTTTAGGTAGCACATGCTCAGAACTTGCTTTACTGAGTTACACCAACACCTAATTGACAGCAAGCTCACTTCACCTAGAACGCTTGCCAGGAGGCGGAACTCTGGGTCAATACCAGAGTGCCCAAGAAGGTACCTGATAGTGACCTCAGAAAGGGTGGTTCAGGTTGCCCCCTGAAAGTTAGTGGGAGGTCCATGGACACACAGACAGGTCCCAAACTAAGGTAGGAGAAAAATGTTCCAAAGCCCCTTCTAAGAAACAGGGAGGAGGTACCGGTGTGGCAGTGGACCAGGGCACCCCATTTCCAACCCCGCTGTTTTTAGTGTTACAAGTTAAGACACAAGCAGGAGGACTCTATCTGGTGGGAACTCTAAAGGGGTGGCCAATATGGACTATGGGGAAGTAGTCCCCCAAAGCAGAGCATGGAACATGCCCTAGTCTCCTTTTGTTGAGAAACAGACTCAGAGTGTGAGCTTTTTATCCCTGAGGGTGGAGGTAGTCACTTCCACCAATAAATGGGATTCCTCTCACTGCTCTGAAGGATACCGGTGCCAACCAAACCATCATGATGAAAGCTGGTATTACCAGATCAGTACACTGGACAAGTTTGTAGGGTAACTCAGAACCATGGGCAGAACGTTTTCCACCCTATGGCTCTGGTATCCCTGGAATGTGGTTGGGAGGTGAACAAGATGAGGGTCATAGTCATTCCCCAGATGCCCATTGGCTGAATCCAGGGAAATTAGCTATCACCAGTGTTGAAAGAGCTGAAAGAGGCAGCAGCCCAGGGTGCCCTGAAAGCTCAGGTTTCTGGGGGTAGCACTCCTAAACAAAGGGTATGAGGTTCCAGATAGAGGGGCAATTGTTGGGAAGGTTCAACCCTGTCCCCTTTTCAGCCTCGGGGTACAGACCCTGGGCTCAAGAACCAGCCTCAAGCTACAACCCATTGACTGCCAGGAAGGAAGGTAAAGTTAAGGTGCCTAAAACTGGATCTGTTGCCCACCTACACCACCCTGAGAAATCTCAGAGGCCTGACAAACCTCAGGAGCATATAGTGAACACCTTGCCAAACCCAAGGCTGTAAGTGAAGCCACCCTATGCTCCCATTTGGAGCCTCTACCTGTCTGTGGATGGCACAGGTCTTGCTCTTGACACTGACCACTGGCAGTGGCCTCTGCTTGGTGTTGTCCTTATGGACAGAATTTGCCTTGGGTTGGGGACAGATGTCTGATTCAAGGAGCGAAATGGGCCACATCACTTTTTTGGCCATGGTGGTGCTGTATACCTACTTTGATGCATCTGTGAGGATATTAGGGTTAGGTGCCTCACAGATGGGGTCCACAGGTGAGAAAAAGGGTTCCCTATGGGTCAGTTCAGTGGCTCACGAGAATGTTGGCAGAGGCATCCAACTGGGTTCAGAAGAGCAAAGAACTGACAAATGCCACTGCAGTAGAGGCCCATTGTCCATGTTCTATCACCTTAGCAGGGAAGCCCATTATGGTACTGATTAGTCTGCCCTGGCTTTTGGCTGGAGGGGATCATGTTGGACTTTGCCCTCTATGCAGGGGAACCCCCGAGGTTTTTGTCTTCACTCCACCTGTTTTCTGAGTTTGGTTTTTGTTGGCATCAGAACTCTGTGAAATTTACCACTGCTAACCGGATCTAAAGTATGTGTGCTCTCTCCCTAGAACATGACAAAATTGGGCAACACCTAATTGGCACGTTTAAGTTACTAATGAGTCCCTAGAAAAGTGGTACTACATGTACCAGGGCCTTCAAATGAAATGCTACTAGTGGGCCTGCAGCACTCATTGTACCACACACAAAAGTAGCATTTTAGGACATGTATCAGTTCTGCTATTTTAGCCTGTAATGTAATTTTAAACTTCCAATTCGACCTGGCAGAATAAACCTTTTGCCAGGACGAAACCTTCCTTATTCATACATGTACGTTATTCTTAGGGTAGGCTTTAAACAGCCCATAGGGCAGGGTGTGGTGTATTTAAAAAGTAAGACGTGTGTTAGAAATGGTGTTTTTGGTTGGCTAGAATATGCACCTAAGTCAGGCAGAACCCACCACTCTAGTCAAGGTAAGTAAGTTACACACTAAAGGTAGCCTGGGTTCACCCTCTGGTAGTTTGCTACAGAGCAGGCAGGCTTAGCATCAGAGACAATGTGTAAAGCGTTTGCGCAACACACTCATACAGAAACACAATGAGTATATCACAACAGAGACCCCCCACAGGAATATATAAAAATATTGTATATATAGTATAAATAAATCATAGACCAAAATGACATGAATCAAATTCTGTGCATATTATGCAAATATAGAAATAGTACTCATTATAATGACAATGCAATAATCAAATGACATACATTATAATATCAGGGCATGACATGTAGCGATTGGATTAGGAACATACATTTGTAGATTATCAATGACCATCAGAAGTATATAAATCACCAGGTATCATCATGAATGCCTAAATCCTCACAGGACACCCCCCACCTGTCACCATGAACATAGGGTAAATCATGCAATACTCTGGAGGCACTCGTACATCTTGTGGTCGCTTCAGCAATACTAATGTGACTGCTACAGTTAGCATAGGTGCTGCAGGATAAGTGATAATAATCATGGTGGTCATATCGAGATAAACAATGGAGTGCAGGAGTACCTGAGCTCCTATTAACTGTTTTACAGGAATTCCTTTTAGAAATCCCCACAGCACCTCCCTGTGTTGAGGGTTTTATATTGTGATCGGGACCTCCGTCTAGGTTTCGCCCCAACACGCGATTGCAGCAAATGCTCCCTAAGGTATGTGACGATGGTGAGGGGGGCACTCATTCTTTATCACTCCGCTGACAAGAACTGAAGAAGGGAAGCTGCCCGTGAATGTGTGGTGCAGCTGCTGCCAGCCCTGACAGTACTGGGGAAAGAGGGCTGCACCTTGGCTGTCGAGCCACTCACGGGGAATCAAGCGAGCCGCATGGGGCTGCAATGGCGGCCTCGAGAGACATGCTGAGCCTCCTTCATGCAGGTACGGAATCCTCCTTATGGTGGCCGCGGGCCTCCAGGGAAATACGTTAGTCAGCCCCCACACCTGAGCCTTCCAGGCACAACGGCGTGGGTAAATCAGGCAACCAGCTCCATGTCAGAGCTACAGCGCTCAACATGCGCTGAACGGAAATCAAGTGCTCACCATGTGGTAAATGGCACAGGACTTGGATGGCTGAACTCATGGGTCCTACGGCCAGTTCAGTGCAGTCCACAGTCCCAGGAGAACACTTGGTGGTACAAGAGGTGTAGTAAGCAGGCAGGCCAGTACATCAGGGTCTCTTTAGCAAGGTGGCAGTCTTCTTTGCAGCCCAGTGAAGGTCAGCACAGCAAAGCCAGTAACTCCAATGGTGGTTCCTCCTGGCAGCACAGCATTCTGGTAATGTGCAGCCTGTGGAACCTAATAGTCCAGAGTCAGGCAGCAGCTGGTAGCAGGGTAACAAGCAGAAAAGCAATCCAGTGAGTCCTTTAGGCCAACCAGCAAGTAGCAGGCAGCAGGACAACAGCAGATGGGCAGTCCAGATGAGTCATATAAGCAGTGCAGCAGTCCTTCTGACAGAAGTGCGGTTCCAGATCCAAAAATGCTCTGAAAACATGGGGTCAGAGCCCCTGTTCTTATACTCAAAATTGTCTTTGATGTAGGGGTGTCTTCACAAGAAACCGTAGAAGTGCACAACTGTCCCTTTCAACCCAGCCCTGGCTCCAGACATCAATAGGGGGTACATCAGCCCTTTGTGTGAGGGCAGGACACAGCCTATACAAATGTAAGTGTGCCCCGCTTCCCTCTCTAGCAGCACAGGAAGACTATCAGTATGCAGATGAATGCAGATGTAACCATGTCACACTCAACCCTTCCTGTGTGATGGCTGTCTGGAAAGTATGCACAAAGTGTAGCTGTCGCTCAGGCCTAGACATGTAATGGAGTCAAAATACAAAGCACAAAGAGTCATAAGCACAGAGAAATGCCCACTTTCTAAAAGTGCATTTCTAAAATAGTTATAACAAATCCAACTACACCATATTATATTTCTTGCATGCGCAATAATGCCCACTTTCCTATGTCTATCGGAGCACCATCTTGTAAATTCATATAGTTGCTGAGATGTCACAATGAGATGTTATTTATACCAAATACAGGATACAGGAACATGCTCGAGCCATTAAACATAAGGATGAGCAATATCCTGTAGCCATACATATACATCAAACACATCCTACTCACACTACAATTTGGTTCCATGTGATAGAGCAAGTATCCATCTGCAGGATTTATCCCTACCATTCTAAACATTCCAAGAGGTCGATTCCGTTGTCAGTCGGAAGGGCTCCGAATCGGATTCGGGTTTGCCGAATCCGATCTGTAGCCCTTGTTTCTGACTGACTCGTTCCCCGTTCCGAACGGCCAAGTACGATGCCTGGAAACTGTTAGGGTTGACTCAATCGGTTCCGAAAGGCATTCAGACAGGTCAAGCCTTTCCGGAGCCGATTCGTACAGCTCTAAGGACTTGCTTTCCGAACCAGCGAGTACGATGACCGATTCAGACAGCCTTTCACAATCGGTTTGCCCAGAACAAAACGGCTGCCGGAATCGTTCTTTGGGGGCCCGTTGCAGGCCCCCATTCACCCAGGGCCCTCCTAATCAGGCACGTGGGGGTACCCGTGTCCTCCCTTTCCTACCATGCACAGTGTGACAGACACCAAGGGGTGCCCGCCACAGGGTGCACGATTTTCCCCAGCCACCCCTTTCTTCAATGGGAGCCTGTGTTCACGTTCGGAACACAGGCTCCTATTAAAATCAATGGGAGTCCGAATCGTATCTGGATGCAAATGGATGCATCGTACTTGTTCGGGTGGACTCCCCCGATCCGAGTCATACGGAAAGCATTCCCGAACCGATTCGGTCGGTATACTTTCCGAATGAGATCGGAATCGGGCCCCAAATGTTGAAACGCTACTCCATTCAGATCAGGAATTACCACTTAACCACATATAAGTGAAATCCCAAAGCTAGCCTAAGAGAGGAGTAGGCCTCACAGTAGTGAGAAACAAAATAGGCTATTTGTCACTACCAGGACATGCTAGCCAATAAAGGCACATGTCCTACCTTTTACCTACACAGCACCAATGTCATAGGGCTACCTAGGGCCTACCTTAAAGGTGACCTATATGTAATAAAAGGGTATATAACTAACTTGTGTAAAGTTAGAGGCTGAGGCAACAAATTACCACACCCACCACTTTAATGTGGCAAATTTATTATATATGCTCAGTGCTCCGCACCAGAAAGTTCACCCCTTTCAACTTTTAGATGGAGAAAAACTCCTTAAATGACTTACAATACAAAAGGTTCAGCACCAATTTCCACCAATATATGTCTCATTTTAGTTCAAAATTATTCAGCCTAAAAATCTTTTTACTTTTTAACAGTGATGACGCAAATATTATGCCAGTCTGCACATTTATTATATAAAACTTCAAAGACTATGATGAGATTTAGCTCAAGCATATGGCTGGGTTCAAAATGGAATGGCATGGGGAGCAAAAAAACAATGGATTTAGGCCCAGATCTCTTTTACTGGGGTGAATGTATGACATTGTTCTGCATTCTGTCCATCAATTGTTCTTATTGCATTTGTCACCCCGAGTGGGACGGGTATGCCCAGACGTGGGTCCTGTGCTCTCCATGCCACTGTAGTCAAGCTATCCTGGCTGATGAGGGGTGAAACCCCGAAACCGGTCCTAGGATCCTTGTTTCCAGTCCAGGGAGGACCTGGCCTGGCAGTTCAAGCTGGACTGTTCCCATTGGGCGCAGGGTTAAGACTGATTTGCATATAGCTGGGTTCAACTGTACTGGGGTGAATGTATGACATTGTTCTGCATTCTGCCCATCAATTCTTCTTTTTTTTTTTTTTTAACCTTTATTTAACTTTTTTCCATTAATACCATACATGGATGTACAATGTATAAACACAGATATACAGTTCTCGCAGTCTTCAAGTAGAAACAAAGATTTCAAACATCTTGCAACACATGTAAATGAATCAGTACATTCCCTCCTTTAACCCGTGTTATAATCTCTATAATGCAAGACATGGTTCCCTTACTTTCCTGTTCTTACATGCTCGCTCCTTGTCTGGAGTTTGTGTTAATTGTTGGGCTCGGTGCGGTCCCCCTGACCCTGCGTGTGCTTCCCTTCTGCATGTGCGCCCTGACTCATTCCGTGTTCCGCCTGGCTAACAGATGTGCTCTGTGTGCCCTATATCCGGAGGTACTCTTGAAGAGGTTGCCATATATCTTTGGGCCGCGAAGTGGGAGGTTGTAACTCTGCATACAATTCACTTGTGGTGTCGCAATATGACATGCTTTTGAGCCAGCCCTTTACAGTAGGTTTTTGCCTGGTGCCCCAGCGAAGTACCATTTCTCTTTTTGCCAGTAACATGGCTATCTCTGTTTTTTGGGAAGTGATTCTACATAGCCCATCAGTTCTATCAGTGGAGTTACTGGTATGTGTGACCCCACCATCTGTTGTACTAAATTGAAGACTTCTTGCCAAAATGTGGTGATTCTGCTGCAAGACCAGGTCATGTGAAGGAAGGGAGCTGCCTGTAAATTACATTTGGGGCAATGTGTGAAAGAATTGCTTTTTATCCGGACCATTTGCTGCGGTGTAGTATAGACCCTTCTGAGAATCTTAAAATGTGATAACTTGTGCCTGTGATTGCAGGAGACTAGCTTAGTCTGTTTGCAGCATCCCTTCCAAACCTCATCTGTGAGTGGCTGTCCAATGTCAGCCTCCCATGCGTCTCTAACTTTAGTATATCGCTGTGGCAATAACGCAAGGCAAGTTTTATATAACCTGGAAGTGATGCGTTCTCCGCTATTGTCTGTTATTATTGTAGTAAGTGGGCTGAAATCTGCAGGTTCGAGCGGATAGGTAGGAATCACATCTCTTAATGCGCTTTGTATATGAGCCAACGAAAAGTGGTCTATGAACGTGGCTGTAGCAAAACGTGGATCTTCAGAACGAATAAAAACGTGGCCTCCCGGGAACAAATCTCCGGTAGTTTCTATGCCTAACTGAGCTAGCGTGCTTTTGATCCTAGCGTCTGTTGTGGGAGGGATCCAGGGGTTCGCCGATAACGGTAGGGCAGGTGAATACAGTGTGGACCCTCCCGTTCTCATAAGCAATTTTTTCCATGCCCAGCATGTGGTGGATATTGGTTGAATGTCATGTGGGTCTCGTGGGATTCCTACCAGAAGAACAGCGTTCAGTGGAGTGGGGTCTGTCAAGTCTCGTTCTGGTTTAGCATAAGGGATGCATGCATCTGGGTGGTACCAGTGGTATGCATACCCGCTTTGCGCTACTGAATAATAAAGATGCATATCCCGAACCCCGAACCCTCCCCTTTCGTATGGGAGTGTTAAAATATCCCATCGAACCTTGGGCTGTTTCCCTCCCCAAATCAATTTTAAAAGGGGTGTGCGGAGTTGCGCAAAAAACTGGTTAGTTAATGGAATGGGGATGTTGGTGAATAGGTAAAGGAAGCGAGGTAATATCACCATCTTAATAATGGCGATGCGACCTGCCATTGATAGTGGAAGTTTGATCCACTGTTCTACTTGGGTCTGCAGACGATTAATAGCAGGGCCATAATTCAATAGCAGGACTTGCTCCCGGTCCCTGTGTAGGTAGATGCCCAGGTATTTAGTTTCTGGTTCACACCATTGGACTGGGTAGTCCCCACATTCGTGGTTCTGTACTCCAGTCAAAGGGAATACCTCCGATTTCGCCCAATTGATTTTGAGGCCCGAGAGAGCGCCAAAACGATCTATTTCTTGTAGTATTGGTACCAAGTTCTCTTCGGGCCTCCTAATATACAATGCCATGACATCAGCATAGAAAGTTACTAGTACCGGGCCATGTTTGAATTGGAGCCCTCTATGTAAATGATCTTTTTGAAAATAGCGTATGAGGGGGTCCATGGCTATTATAAATAGTAAAGGGGACAGGGGACACCCCTGACGGGTGCCCCTCGTCACTGTAAACGGTTCTGCGATGGTGCCGTTGTAGCGAATACGGGCTGACAGGCCTGTATAGAGCAATTTCACCAAGTCCATGAAACTTTTGGGCATGCCCATTTTGGCCAGTACCGCATGTAGGAAAGGCCATTCCACTGAGTCAAACGCTTTTTCAGCGTCTAAAAAAGCTGCTATTGCAGGTGTGGCTGGATCTATTCTATTGACCACTGAAAAAAAGGTGCGGAGATTGAGTGCTGTGGATCTATGTCGCACAAATCCGGACTGTGCAGGTGCGATGATCTGCTCCATTAAAAGCGACAGTCGGGTTGCCATCATTTTTGCCAGTATTTTATAGTCAAAGTCGAGAAGAGACAGTGGGCGGAAAGAGCCACACTTCTCAGGGTCCTTGCCTGGCTTAGGAAGGAGTATCACCACAGCCTCTCTAAATGAGGGTGGGAGGGTGCCTTTGTCCAGTGCTTCAGCGTACACCTCCAGGAGGTATGGGGCTAAGAGTGTTTTGTACGTTTTGGAAAAGACTCCGGGGAGTCCATCCAGTCCGGGGGCTTTGGAGCCATCCATTGCATCAATGGCTTGTTGGATTTCCTCGACTGAGTATGGTTCACTTAAAAATGCCCTGTGGGCGTCCAGTAACCATACCATAGCGATAAAAAAATCCGTATTTGTAAAGCGCGAACTACTCACCCTTAGGGGTCTCAAGGCGCTGGGGGCCGTTGTGGAAATTAAGTGAGCTATTGCCCAGAGTCACACGGTGCTGAGCTGAGCTGCCGCCGGAGCCGGGGATCGAACCGTGAACCCTGTGCTCCGAAGTCAGCTGCCCTGGCCGCTGCACCACACCTCTCCACGATCTCATCTAAATATGTCCTAATGTCTGCGATGTTAGAACCCGACTTTGATGTATATAAATCGGTGTAGTATGTCAATAGGGTGCGTCCTATGTCAGTGTTTCCAGCTATGACCTTATATTCCTCGTCGCGGAGTTTAGTGATATAGTTTTCGGTATACCGGGGCTTAAGCAGCCTCGCTAAGGTGCGGCCCGGTCTCTCTCCTTCTCCGTACCTGCGGGCTATAGCATACTTTCCTAGATAGAGTTCCTCTCTACTGGCGTCCTCAGTGTATTCCGCTAATAATTCTGTCCTGGTGCGTAGGTAGTCCGCCCCCGCTCCACCGTCCTTTGTCATGTTTTCCCTGTCCAGTATCTGCAGCCTATCTTCTAACAACGTCAGCCTGTTCCTCAAGTCTCTCAACACCACTGTATGCGTAGATATACAAACCCCCCTCACACATGCCTTAAAGGCTTCCCACAACACTGCGTACGTTGTGACGGAACCGACATTAATGGCAAAGTAGTCCACTATTGCATTGCGTAGCTCGTCATGGAATACTGGGTATTTCAACGCCATAGAGGGGAATCGCCATATTCTCTCGAAATCACCCTCTGCAGGCAGTTGTATGGAGAGGGACACCCGGGAGTGGTCCGATAAGGTACGGGGTAAATGCCTCACACCTTGGCCCCATGCTGTTGTCGATCTAGTGAGTAGCCAATAATCCAATCTAGTCCATGTGCCATGTTGTTGTGCATAGTGGGTATATTCCGTGTGAGTGGGGTTCATGTACCTCCAAACGTCCACCAGATCGTGGTCTCGGCACACGTCCCGAAGGACCTTGTGGGCCCGGGGCTTGTGTGTGGGGGTTTTCACCATGCTATCCAGCAGGGGTTCAAGTAAAATATTTAGGTCACCTCCTAGTACTATATGGTCTGCTGATATATCGTCTTTCAGCATCTGCAAGCGTGTAAAGAAATTTTCATCATCTACATTAGGGGCGTATACGTTGATCAGAGCTATTTTATGTCCTGCTCTGTTCCCTTCACTATCAAGTATCGCCCTCCCGGGACAGATATCGTGTCTATATGCGTGAATGGCACTTTCCGGCTTATCAGGATAGCCACTCCCCTGGCATATGTGCTGTAGCTGGAGAAATATCGGTGAGTCCCCCAAGTGGATGCGAATTTCAGCAAAGTCTGTGGGGATAGATGCGTTTCTTACAAGTAAACTATATCTGCCGTGTGTTGCCGTATATACTGGAGCACTAGACTGCATTTTTTAGGGCTGTTCAGCATGCGGACATTCCAAGTAAGTAGGGTCATATTAGCGCTGCGTCTTAACTCTACCTTATGAGCCATGTCAGAAAGGAGGTGCTTGTACAATACGTCTGCTCTCCTGTATCTATGTAACAAAGTAACATGTGTAGTAGCGAAACTGCGTCCAATGTATGGTTAAACAATTCTACACTCCTCCCCCTCCCTCACTCAGTGACTGTTCACTGGGCGATGTCTCTACAACCCTCCCCATAACTGTTGCTGCAGTGAGTGCCAACATGGCATATCTCTCCCAATCAGTAACATTGAGATACCGCAAGGGGAAGTGGCTACACCACGTGAAACCCCGCACTCCCGGCGATGAATAATAATACCCCTCTAGTGTTAAGGGTCTATTTACGTAAAAACATATCTCTCTAGGTGTGCCCTAGTGTCATTTGGCATATAGTTACAGTTCAAAGTTCTCTTACAATGTGAGCACAATTGCTTATCAGTTCGTCCATCTAAGTGTTGCGCCTCAGCTTGCCGTGAATAAATCCGCACTCGTCCCTGATGATGCTACTTGGGAAGCTCCACCTGGTAAAGATCCGCCGTCCGCATCTCTGGTTCCCGCGTGGTGTTTACAAAAATTATGGACCTCTTCAGGGGTGTCAAAAACTTTTACTTTGCCGTTTACATCGATTCTGAGCCGGGTCAGATACAACATGCCGTAGCGGAGACCCAGTTTCCGGACTACTACCTTGGCTCCTGCAAATTTGCGCCTAGCTTCTTGAACCATTGCTGTGAAATCTGGATAGAACGACACAGTAGAGCCCTGCCACGACAATGTCCCCGCTTCTCTGGCCAGCCGGAGTGTAGTGTCTCTATCTTTAAAATTTAGCAATTGCGCCATGATCGGCCTGGGTGGCAGCCCCGGGTTAGGACGAGGACCCAGTGTTCTGTGAGCACGTTCCACGGTAAAAGTGCTTGAAAAATGCTCTGAGCCGAATAGATCTGTCAATAGTTGCTCCACAAAACGATCCAATTTTCCAGTGTTGGTGGATTCCGGGACTCCCATGATCCGTACATTATTGCGCCGGCTTCTCGCTTCCAAATCTTCATTCTTAGCCGCCGCTGTCTTTAGTATGCGTTCCAATCGGTCGACTCGCTTGGTGGTTTGAGCTTCTCCGTCTTCCAAGTCTGAAGTGCGGCCCTCCACATTGTCCAGTCTCTTGTCGTGGTGGTCGATGCGCTTGCCCAGGCCATCAAGTCGCTTGTCGAGGGAGTCAAATCTGGTGTCGAGCGCCTTGAAACCAGAGCGTATATCTAGCAGCAGGGCTGAGTTGTCTGGGGGCACAGAGCCGCCAGTGGGGCCAGCTGCAGCTTCTGCAGCCATTGAGGTGGGTTGCCAGGCGGTCGTCTTTGCAATGGGGTCAAAGTTGAGTTGTTTTTGCCTGGGATCTTTATGCACCATTCCCAGCAGGCGTAGTAAGTGCTAATCAGGTGGCTCTTAGTGGCGCAGTAGATGGCACAGAGCGTGTCAGGTCAGAGTTCAATGTGTGTTTATTTGTAGCAGGCTTATTGAGCTGCTTTTTAGCTCCTCCAGAGGCTGGTCCTGCTAGCCAAAAGGCGCACTGCCCCTGGGTTTCTCTAACGGTGCCCCCTGGGTTGTTGAGGCGCTCTGTTTTATTGCAGGGGGGGATGAGCGCCCCGGTGCAATGTGCCTGTGTCTGTGAGCCTTGGGCCGTGCTCTGGCCCAATGTCGCGTTACGGGCGTCTGCCACCCTCGAGGGAGCCTTTTCAACTTGTGATGCAAGTGGTAGAGAGAGTCCACATCAAATCTTTTAATGCGGCAATATTGGGAAATTATGGCTCTGCCCAAAGGAGTTCGGGCACGTCAGCGGTGCTCTCACCTTCCCCCGCAGCACCGCATCCACATGTCCGTGGGGCACTCGGGCTCCGGCAGTCACTGAGAAGCTGCGGCTCGATTCTTCACAGCCGCGCTGCGTTCCCAACAGCCCCGCCAGATCTATGCCCCACAGGGCTTCCACCTTCGCATCGAGACCTACGTAGCTCAGCGCATCTGGGCTCTGCCGCCCTTTCCGACACCAATCGCAGTCTTGACTCCGATTCCTGTGGGGGGCTGCTATGCTCAACCCCTCCCGTTGAGCAGCGTTAGAATCATTTTTCGGTGCTCACGCTGGGTGCCGCTACTCTTCAGGAGCGCTTCGAGAGGCACAGGTGTTTTCTTTGTTCCTCCGTTCAGTGCTAGTGTCCGCCATCTTGCTTGTCGGGGCTCCGATGTAATAATGTTTAATCCGGGCTCAATTTTTAGTTTTCAGGCACAGTCTGCGGACCCTCAGGCTCCGTGAACATTCCGATCCCGGATTTTCGGCGGCGCTGGGGGATTAAGCGTTGTTTACATGCTTTTGGATGCCAGGATATGCGAGTTCGGCACGGAGCTTCAGTTCAAGCGGCCATTACGGTCGCCAATCCGGCCATGCCCCATCAATCAATTCTTCTTTTTGACATTTAGCTCGAAGCATGTTTTTTTATTAATTTCTTCTTAAAAAACAGTAGCCAACGCGTTTTATCCTCATGGACTTCTTCAGGGCTACGGCATACACATAAATTCAAAAAAAATTTTTTAATACAAAACATTATCTTATTAAAATATGCAAAATTCATAGTTCCACAAATCATGAGTCATGTTTTGGGGGAAAAATATAACACCCATTACCCTACCTATTTTAGAGCATTTGCCTAAGATCCTATCTCTTTGCTTTTTTTAAAACCTAGTCAGAGACAAGCTAAGGGATGGCTTACGTTGTAGTCAAAAAGCTACAACCTCTATATCGTGTATTTCATACCATTAAGCAAGTCTTTCCTTTCAAGATTTGAAGTAAATATTTCCTAGCGCTGGTAATATATTGAGATCCCATTCGCCATTCTGTCTCGTATATCCTAAAATGAATTATTAGATAAGATGTTATAGATCTCTGATGGTATTGTGGGATTTTAATTAGGGAATATTTTTATATATCGAAGCGAAAGGGAGAGGTCAGCTTCAAACTACATTAAGTGAGGAGATCAGAGTTACATTATATTCGTACCTTAGTTTTTGACTTGAGCACAACTCGTACAAAGGATCAATGTCTTGTGAGTTTTCTGATATACGACTTATTCAGGACTGGCCAGTATTACTTAGCTAGATCCTGTTAAAAAACAAAGCTTATTTCAAATGCTTTGTATATATAGTACCTCTTTCATCTACATCATTGTACAAAACGATCTGTTAATTCATCTTGTAAATTCATATAGTTGCTGAGATGTCACAATGAGATGTTATTTATGCCAATTAAAAAATGTAGCCAATGGGTTTACATTCCAGGAGAGTCTCAGAACCTCAATGAAGCTTCTAGTATACATCGACATAATATACACAAATGTGTTAATAAGTAAAACACATTAAGTATGATTCTCTGACAAGACATATACAAACAGTCATTTTTTTGCATTATTGTAGCTCCAGGGCCCAGATTAAAATACTGTATACTAAAATTCATACATTGTAGTTCTCGCCAGACCAGAATAGAAATGAGATAATTGTTAATTGAACATAGTAGCTAAGACTTCCAAGGACACATAGGTGAACATAAGTAGTTAAGGTTTGTGAACAGAGGTTTCATCAAAATATATCATTTGCACAGACAGCAATGTTGGTCCAAACTATGTTTGTGGAGATGTATAGATAGTTCGCCAATCAGTGCTGGTTGGCACAATTAGCCTAATGGATTCAGAGAGTACATGTTCCTACAGAAGTAACTTCATCTAAATAGAAGCGATAGTCTATACAGGACATGTTGCGCATCATAACTCCTACAGATACTATTTCACCTGAAACAATGCAGTGTCAAAGTCAAAAATGTTTTATTGTTTCAGTTAATTAAAACCGTAACAATACAACTACTAAAACGGAGAACTGCAATAAAAATGTTGTTTTCCTAAAATTCATAAAAATCTTTTGTTTAACAATTATTAACACCCAAGTTTATATAGAAATATCATAGTTCAGTCGATTTAATTATTAATAAAATGCAGACGATTTCAAAGTACGTAGTTTGCAGTTAGTAAATCCGGAGCATTGATTGACTCGTAGTCCGCTATATATAATTGAAAATGTTCCTCCCAGTGTTCTTGCATTGTTCTCCCTTGTGTTCGGAAGACCCGATCTACCACTGACCAGTCCGTCTTATTTGGTGTTAGGGAACAACGCACAAGATTCTTTTTTTAATGCTTGCGCATGAACGGAGAGGAACTTTATTCGTTGGCAGTTCAATGAAGTGTCTGTTGGATCCAAGCCCGCTCTAATTGCCGATCTGCAAGTCCTTATACCTCTAATGTTCATGGCGTGTTTTAATAAAGTGGCTCGTGCTTGTGATAATTTAGGACAGATGCAGACTAGGTGGACAAGGTCCTCTTTGCTGCTCCCACATAGTCTACATTCTTTCGACCTTTTGTAGGCCCAAGTTGGCTGGTCCGCAATGGACGGCAGTTTGCCTAGACGCAAGGCCATTAGTTTTAGCTTTCTGTAGGCCGAGAATGTGATATTTAAATATGGCGCTGGAGTGAGTGTCTTGTAATTGGTCATTACCATCCAAGCGTGTTTTCTCATACTGAAGGTATTTTTATCAACTAGCAGCGAGTGAAGTTTTGCTGATTTATTTATAGTTTGCTTAAAAGCTGAGTAGGGCCGGTTGGTTTCCCAAAGCTCACCTGTACAGGTTTCTAGTAATGCCTTTTTTAGGTATTGATTGTATGGGGACTTTTCATCTTTCTCTAATTCGTCCCACAGAGCCTTATTCAATTCCGAGTCTACAGTAGTTTGCTTCAGGCTGTACCATTGCTTGATGGTTGCGTACATTCTCCCCAGCTTTTCATTGGTTACCCCAAATTCTAGTCTAACCTGAGCTGGGGATGCTGCCTGATGAATTTGAAAGACTCTTTTGTAGATTGTAACCTGAGATTTGTTTAGCAGGTCGGCGTCTTTCCCGTATAAACCCGTACTGCCATATGATACTGTTGGTAGCATTTTGGCTTTTATTACTGCTAGTAAGGGTTTAAATGATGGCCCCTTAAGATTATTTGATAAGGACCTGAAGACGAATGATAAGGCGTTTGTTCTCTGAGTCATGGAGGTTTTTTGCTCCCGGTGGTTGTGCCTGTTGTCGATGTAGAACCCCAGATACTTGTAGTTAGATACTACTTCTAACTTTTTGCCTTCTAGTTGGAATTGCTGTTTAGCTGTCTGATGTCTGCTAATCAGCATTGTTTTGCTTTTTGTAATGTTTATCTCTAGCTTGTTCTCGGTTATAAATTCCAGCATTCCTACAAGTGATCTTCGTAAGCCGATCTTAGTTAGGCTCATCAAAACAACATCATCCGCGTATGATAAATGGGATAGTGGTAAAGTACCTAATTTAGGTGGATGGGATATGATCTTGCTAAGTTTTGGCGCAAGGTCTGCCATGAAAAGATTAAAGAGATGGAGGGCCAGGACACATCCTTGTTTGAGCCCCTTGGTGGTTTTAACTTTTCTTGACGCTGGTGATGATGCCACAATCATTGCTTAACATGCTTCTAGAGTACTGCTTTGTCTCAGGTATTGCTGCAAAACTCTATATTTCATTTACAGCCACAGAACCCTGGAACGTTTATATTTTGACTGTAGGTAAATGGTGCATATCACTCAAGGCTGGGATCTCCGGTGAAATAAAACATCACACATCCGGAACACAGTTTCCTTGCTAGCATAAGTGCTGGCAAGGAAAACAATGTTTATTCCCAACCCGTAGGAGCTGCAAAAATGCTCCCACCGGATGGGGGCACACATTTTTTCCTTGCCTACACTCTTACAGGCAGGGAGTCAGAGATTGCTCCCTCCCGGTGGGAGCAGAGAAAAAACCTATTCCCGCTAGGCAGGGGCAAAGCCGGCTCTTGCTGCACCCAGGATGGGTGTATGCAGGAGAACTGAATATTGTGGTCAAAATATTTTGTGCCATCAAGATTCCCATCTCGATATTCCGGGAGTACACCATAAATAGGTGATATTGGTGTGTCAGACTAATAACAGTGTTATATGGCCGTTAGGGTCATTGTCGACATTGCTAAGTTCCTGGAGTTTAGTCTGAACACTTTGTGCAAGGTCGATAAACAATGCCCCTTGTTATTCTGTTCTGGTCAGTCCCTAGGATCTAGACAAAACATGCTAACACAGCTGCGCTACTGGAAACTCGTGCTTTGATATTACAGGGATGCATGTTGTTCTGACACACACTTGGAGAGGGTCCTTTCCAGGGAGAAGAGCTATGCGGTTCCTATGATGTAAAGCTACCATCTAGGCACTAAGGTATGGGGTCTACTGACAAAGCCCAGAGATCTTCTTTTATATAATAAAACATCACTTTACCAAGGGGAGAGTGGTTAGGCCTTATAGTCCCTTTTCCACTGTCTGCATATGATGACATCCCACTTTATATTCTATGGAATTGTAACAATGCTAATTGTTCTAGGTTTATGCTGGCAGTGGCTCGTATACTGCATTATAGAACACGATAGTTAAAATAAACATTTTGAACTATAACAGTGACTCTGACCATTCTTATTGTGGACAAGTACGAGTGAGCGATCAAAAGGGTATGTCTTGCTACCGCGATTCTTGAGAGAGTCGGAAGTGTTGTGCTCTGGGTTGTCTAATCATTTGCAGCTTCGTGATTTTGGAGGAGAACAAGTGAGACACTATAGCTAGTCGGTTTTGGGATTTTGGGTACTAAGGTGGTAGGTTGGTACGCCCCTATACACCGAGGTCCTGTTTTCCTGCGCATAGTTCTGTGTAGGTGCAGAATCCCCCCAACAACAGCATATGTTTACATTGAATTGCGCTAAAAGTTGTAATTGCCAGTTGGAAAGACAATAGTGAACAAAATGGCATCAAATGGTGGAATTAATTTTGTAAGACCTATAGTTTTGAAAGAAGCAAGGCTGCTACGCTGTACAATTTTCCATTTTAGAGCGCAATATGAATTTCAAACTTGGTTATGTGGCATGCCCAGAAGAAGCCCCTTTACCAAATGGTGTAATGAGCATATAACACGGAGAACCTATCAGGTGTGTAATCTTTCTAAAATTATAATTGCTAAGACTCAAATATGCAAACTCTTTGGTGATGGTATACCTTTTAAATAGCCGTGAAGAAGACTTGGTCGAGAATGCTGTGGTTTTTAACGAATTACAGCCTTAAATCAATTGCATTATGACTGCCAAGATTACATTATTCCTCTCTGATATCTAATATTATTCCTACCTGCTCTTCCTTATGCTTATGAACCTGAGGAGGGGTTTTGCCCCCTGAAAAAACCCTCAATTAGGAAATATTTTCGAAATATGCCTAGTCAATGACTTTTCAAATATTAACCATTATATGTCTGTTGAATAAAGATGCATACCTTCGTGAAGTTAGTTAATTCTTCATGCATTACCTTTACAGAAAAGTTACTTTTGCAGAATTTCAAATATTCATTGAAGTCTGGTAGGTTTGTCCTGCTTCCAACTGCCTTTGTAGTTGAAGGGTGGAGGAGCAGAGTTACAAGAGCTGATTAAAAATAGTGTCATAAACAATGGAGGAGTTGAAGGAAAACGAAACACAAAGAAGCTTCTGTGTAAGAGACAGAGGGAAAGGATGAAAAATATGACGAGATAGAACCTGATAAACCATATGAAGCCCTGGAGGATTGAGATGGGTGGCAGCCAGAGTGAAGATGACGTTTGTATGGTGGCAAATTGATTGTGGACTGCCCATCCCATACAGCTAAGGGAGCAGTGTCAGCAGATGGGCATTAGTGTGATAAGAAGGGCCTTTTCTGAACAATGAAACAGTGGAAGGATGATTAATGCAGGCAGGGATAATCCAGATGTGTGAGAAAGAGCAAAAACGTTCAGTTAGATTGGGGGTATTCACGGTGATTGTCCCCGACAGATAAATGTAGGGTTCCGAATGTGACATAAGGTACAAAAAACAGGAAGTTGTACGGGGATGAGATAGGTTGCTCTGTGCAATGGAGGGGGAGAAAGCGGCCGACAGGGTATAGGGAGGTAAAGCAGGAAGTAAAGTTGGAAGCTGAACAGACTGATGGGGAAGAGAGCTTGACAGATGCAGGGTAGAGAATATGATTTAGGATAATACGTATTCATCGAGGGTAGGAGCAGATAAACATGATTAGAGCATGATTGTGTTTTTAACCATATCGAGCAGATCATTCATCTACATAGCACATGATGAAAGCTTGTTGTTTTTGTCGGTTTGGCGGTCTAAGACCAATTACGCTTTTTACTATATTTTATTATGAAATGTAGTTCAGTTCGTAAGGTGTCAAGGGCGGATTGTCTCTCATTCGACTGATCCTATGCCGTTAGGATATCATGTAGTATTGCACTGTATGTTTTTATCTTTTGTAATGTATCGCTATGTGACTTTCTGTTTTTTTTTATATCTGATATAGTATATGGAGCAAAATCGATTGCAAAACTAATGACTAGTAGGAATGAATGTAATATTTTTTTGCATATATATAAAACAGTGTCCATAAGCATTGCATACGCTTACAGTATATATTAGTGCTTCCATGTTGACTGATGTGTCTAATGTTTATCAAGAGAATGTCCAGAGAATGTTTACTGTAAGAAAAATATTAAACATGAAAGATAACAGTGGTTGTCTCTCCAAATCTGAAGAGTATTGGTACAAATCCAAAACACGATATGAATTTCAACACTGAAGTAAAATATAGCAATAGTGGGAACAACTAGAATTGTTCTTTGTGCATGAAATTGAGGAGGGAAAAACAATCGGAATAGTATCAACCTTGGGCTAAGAGCTCAAAAAGTCAGCCATGTGATCTATGGACATCAGTCTTGCAACACATATATAAATTAACTAATCTAGATGATGGATGGCATTATGATACCCAGAGTGTTTTTGTACACAAGCATGCATTTGTTGTTGTTGGCATTGGGGCTTAGTGGTGTGAAGCAAGATAAACTTTCGTGCCGGGATAATGTTGGAGAGGCATGGCTGCTGGTGGGGAAAAGAAACCAGAAGCAAAGAACTTGAAACACTGTTTTGTGCTTCTGCAGAAACAATGAATAATGATTTAGTTACATTTGCAGGCAGATGTGTAAAGTGTGCAGGTGGATAAGACTTGATAAATAATGGCATTGTGTAAAAAGGAGCTAAGTGATAGAGTGGTATTGGTGCATCTTAAGCCTCTAAGGCATCAATGAGGGAGTTTAAAGATTGATGGCATGAATAATAACACACTTCTGAAGAAATCACTGAATTTTACTTAATATTTAAGCGTAGACCTCAGACATAAGTAGATGACATGCAATGCTCAAAACACCAGGGCTGAAAACTCTGTAGTAATTCAGCATAATTGCTTGTACACAATGTAAACAAAATCCTTTTAGAAAACATTTTGGCATTTTCCATCACTTTAGGACTATATTGGCAAAAAATATACATATTCTGTAATACATTGGGTTATTAGTTGTCCAGGATCTGAGTACTGCAGTAATAGGTCCATAATTGTCTCCTTACTGGAAACCAATTACCCTATTGTAGCATTTGACTCTCTCAGGGTAGCGAAGCAGAGTAGTGCAAGGTCTACTCAGGTGAGGCGGTTAGGCTAGTAATCTCCATCCACTGGCACAAAGCAACAACATTCAATAAATGATTGTCCAGTTAGTACTTTGTCTTTGAAAAAAGAAAAACACATGTACAACACACACACACACTAGTAAATACTCTGGTTTAAATTTCAAATACATAAAGTGGAACCACCTTTGGTCAAAACAAATTTGACCCTTAGTGGTTCATGACCTCTATAATCACGCTGCTTCTCCACCTATACCAGATGCAGCATTCTAATCTAAGGGTGAGTGTCATTTTACGTAAGGTGAGCCTATTGGCTTTGCCAAAGATTCACCACATTAAAATATGAGGTACGTCTATTGGCTTTGTTAAGGTGTCACCACATTAATTAAAACAATATTCAGTATTAGGAATCACTACTACAATAAATGGACCCATTAATCATATTTAAATGCAACCATAAAAAATATATAAATTCCAATGTACTTCAAAAATAATTGTCAGCAACATATTTTAAATAAAGCCCTGACAATTCCAGTAACATGTGTCAGTCTTTCTTTACACTCATCAGGCCACATGAAAAGCAGTCATAGGAACAACCACTGAGAGTTCCCGTCATTCCTGAGCTGAAGAGCAAAAACTCTAGTTCCAGGAGTGTTAAAAAAGTAATCACCATGTCTGGGGTTTATGTTTTCAATGTACCCTCAGACTTATGGCAAGTTTCTAAATATCGATGCAGCCCTCTACAACTGTTAAGCTGATCGTTGGTGGTGCCCCTGCCCCTCCTTGAGGCACCGCAGTGAAGAGGGGTGTGGAATTAATCCCCCTTCCAGGGCATTATGGGGTGCTCCAGGCGTGGAGCTATGAATATTTTATTAGCAGGTTCTGCCAATTGGTTTACCTTTGCTGCACATGCCTCACAGTGTGTCTTTATTTATTTTTTATTTTTAAGATGGGTGCCCTATTCCCACCGGGTGTCTGAACATACAGTGGTCCCTGTACTAGTAATATCAATCATAAATGAACCAACTAAATGGTTTCTTTTATTTTTCACATTTAAAAAAGCTTGCATAAAACATCAGTAGCGGTGTGGTGGGTATGTGTTGAAAAATGTGTTTGGTGCTCTTATATACGTGATACACATATATGAAAAACAGTGGTCGAGAGAGCATATCAAAGAACAAGAACAACACAGTCTGTTTTATTTATATTAATGATGATAGGGTCCATGATAGTAATCGATGTTTCGATCCCATTGAAGAATGAAGGGATCATTGTCCGGGCTCTAATTATGAATGGACCCTAGATCAGACTGAAAGAGAGAAACACACAGTACATGCATAGTTGGTATGGAGATATTGTACATACATAGTGCGAGGTACAGACACAGATGATAGGGTTAATCACAGGACATTCCTCCTGGACAGACTGTTGAAAAGATGAGCAGGGCTCACCTGGAAATATGAGAACCAATGGGTGAACTGTGCCCACATAGGGACCAGGGAAAGGAGGAATCTTTAGTTAGCTCATCTAGGGAGTTCCAGCTGGAAGTGACATCTATAGATAAGGGTGACTTCTGAGTTAATCAGCGTCCGAAGCTTCCAGCACATCGAATTTCAGTATTACATAGCTTGAAATGGTGAAAAATAAGAGATAATGGTATGGCCAAACCTAAAGCTGCACGTGGGGCACCCACAGCTTTCTGTAATGTTGAGACAGCACATGATGCATGAGAGGGACACTGGCCCTGGAGAGACCCATCTAGATCTGGGGGTCAGCTGTAGGCAAAATCCTTAGTCCATCAGGGGACTACATCTTCAGCTGTCCATGATTCTGGGGTTGTTGCCCTCCAGGGTCTTGCTCATTGTCTCTCCCTTCTAAAGGCGTTTATAAGTGTGTCTGGAAATGTCTAGATGCCAGGCTTTCCTGGTCAACACTAGGATGCCACACCATCCCTCCACACCTGTTCTAACCCTCCTGCAGAGCATTCTGTGACAATATATTATGGCAGAACCCTCCTTCCTCCAGAGCTCCTGTGCCTACACAGAGGTGTTGCTATGAAAACGGGTAAACCCTCCCTTGGGGTCACTACACACTGGTTTTGGGGCAGCTCCCCTTCCCACTGGTTTGGATCCCAGTTGGATAGTGGGGCAAATGAAGGGGGCAGGCCTGATGTCAGGCTCATCAGCTTCTGGCATTGTAGCTCTCTTTTAAATATAACTAATCATTGGGCACAGCCCCCAGGCCATCCTGTCAGAGGAAGGCCAACCCCTGCCCACACAAAAGCCCTTTTTCCTCTGTCTCAGAGCAATCCACATTTCACCATAGGAGAGCCATCCAGCTGCCAGATGACATTTGGATACTTACAAGTTTTAGGCAAAAAATTGGACCTTTTTTAGAAGTACCTGGTGCTTAATAGATAAAATTCAATTTCACCAATAAATTGGATTTTGAATAACTATAAAAATGATTGTAACTACTCGGTGGGTGGTTATGTAGGGTATTGGTGTTCCTGGGTAGTGCGCAGCAAGTGTATATTAGTGATTAATTAGGATTGCAGTGCATATGGGTAGGGAGAGCCACCCTCCTCCCCAATGCGTGGATAGCCACTGGTAGAGCAAAACAACAATCCCTTGCACACGCTAACAGTATATGTAATATATCTTTAATAGTAAAAGAAAACGCTTGATCCTTCGCTGGAACAGTCACTTCAGTGTAATCTCTAAACCCTTAGCTAACATGTGTTTCATCGCGCTTAATGGTGGTACGCAGCGACTTCTTCAGGCCTATACTCTCTTCGTATGGGTCCTTAATTCCGGTTGTATTTCCGTCCTGAAAGGGATGATAGAGGTCCAGTAATAAACACACATTAAATAACTGTAAGGTGTATTGTGTCCGAAAATAAGTGTATCTCAGTAGTCATTCCTTAAGTATGGAACTTGTGGTATATTGATCTCTACTTCATTGAGAAGAACGGTGGAGTGGTGTGGTAGAGCCACTCAATGGGGGATGTATATGTCCCACGTACCAGCAGTCAAGTACTTGCTGGCATCTATGCAAGCCATCTCTTAAGTAGCAGGGCTTGCTCCGGCGTGTCCGCAGAAGAACTAGATGGAAATACAACCGGAATTAAGGACCCATACGAAAATACTATAGCCCTGAAGAAGTAGCTGCGCACTACCATTAAGCGCGACAAAACACGTGTTGGCTAAGGATTTCGAGATTAAACTGAAGTGACTGTTCCAGCGAAGGATCAAGCGTTTTCTTTTACTGTTAAAGGATTATTACATATACTGTTAGAGTGTGCAAGAGATTGTTGTTTTGAACTATAAAAATGAGTCCTTGAATTACTTCTCTATCTGCTACCAATCCGAATTTAGTGTTTATGAAATGTAACAATGACACCCAGTGTTTCCCTAAAAAGGTATCCAGCCTAGTTACAGTGAAAATTGTTTTGGGGATGTTTCACTGCATAGACATGTTCTACATTAACTTTTACATGTCCTACTTTTAAATAAAATGCACTTGGTCTTTATGGGCAGTAAGGCCTACTTCGGGGTGACATTTTATAGACGGAAGATTTAGGCCTTTCAAAAGTACTTATTTTGACACATTGAATTTGGATTTAAAATTCCTATGTGCAGGTTACCTGTGTGTCACTCCCTGGACAGTGGTCTTTCAGGTGCAGCCCGCACACGTCTGTGCACACGGGTACACGTGTAACCAGCCCAGTGACCCTTACCCTAGATGTGGCATAGCAGCCATATCTTAAAAGGTGGGCACTGGTGGTGAACAGGCTCGGTCCAATTGCCATGAAAAGACGGTGGGTGAGACCCAGATAGTGAGACTCACTCACAGTAATGGTCCAAAAAACTGGTTGATCAAAAGCAAAAAAAAAACCTGGAGAACTAAATGGGCTGAACCCATTTGCAACACACTTAATTCACAAACTGCATTTTGTAATACATAATTCTAGTATTCCATTTATATCACTAGCTTACTACATTCTGCGATTCAATGACCTACGGAAGGAGATTCAGCATCTGCTACACATTTACATATACTATTTTATAGTAAATGTGGGTGGGACCAGGGAGGTGGTGGGAAATAAGGAATAATTTTTCAAAAATATGAACTGTTAAGGGAAAATCAAGGAGGAGTTTGGGATGACATGCAAAACATACATACACAAAAGGATAAGACCATTGCAATTAACAAAATACACGTTTAAAGGTACTACAGCCCATAATGGTGCCAAAATACGCTTAAAGGTACTCTGGCCTAGCCTTGGAAAAAGTAAGGCCCTATGTGTAGCCCACTGCTGCGATAGTGCTGCAGACCACTTACATAGAGAACAATGGTGGCAGGGAATTCTAAATTTAATTATACAAAAGCCCAAAATAACTGGCTAAAAGCCTCAGAGGTGTAGTGCCTCCTCTCTGGATTTACATACTATGTAGAAGGTAGATAAAATTGAGGCTTTTTTTAATAAAAAGATTAATACTAGGTTAGAAAGATTTCTTTTTATTCTTTATTAGATGGTATGCTTTGCAGACGTACATTATATAACTGAGAGTAGAAGATATGTCAACTTTTGTGTTATGTTACATGAATGATATTCCTATTGCATCATCGGGGTTATAACGTTTACATTTAACCAGCAAAATTAAAATGTCGAAAGCATAATCAAAAACAAGTTCCTAAGTGCAAATTGGATCACTAAACAGTGTAGAACCCCAAGTAAACAAAAATACAACAACAGAAGAAGAAATATAGAATTACTGAATGATCATCTAGATACACATCTTAATATCAATTATTCTAAATTGCCATGAGGCCCCTATTTCTAAAGGTTGGCAAACCATACAAATCTAATCATGAGTTATTATGTGAAGAACTTAAAATCACACATTAACACCCATATTTTATTTAGCAATTTAAAAAAACGAAGTTCACTCATTTTAATAGTTATTCCTATAGAGCAGACCCTCTATATTAATTAATGGGTCAGGTTATTAGTACAAAGATCAGTATTGTTGAAGTATGAAAATTCAATGCACTCTTAAGCAATTTTGTCTCTTTTACCATTCCCACCACACAATCCTACACTTATCTCATTCTTTTGATAGTCCAGAACCCTGCCTATTGTTATATTTAACCGCTTGACCGCGGCGCGGATTCCGCCGCGGTGCTGGGCGTTCCCTTGAGTGGGCGTGTCTGGGACGGCCCCCGGCCGTCCTCCGCACAACCCACCGTGACGTCGGACGGCCAGGGGCCGTCCAACGCATGGAAAGGGTTAAGAGTTATTGAGTTATATATTAAATTCCTTTCTCAAACTCTAATCATAATATTTTAAATAATTATTATTTCATCCGAAAGCTTGAATCAATTTTTTTTTTAAAGTTAATTATAGGTCAAAGTATTTTTCCCAAAGCCAGAAGAAGTGTTTTAGCTTATCATACAATCAGTATGTGGATTTTCATCTCTAGATGAAAAATGTATCATGCAGCATCCTTTAAATTTCAAAGTCCAATTTGTGATATTCAATGGGATGACATTTGTTTGAAAAGTTTAAGTTACAAAAATGCAAAGTAAAGGAGGAACATATTAGTAACACCTTTTAATCAACTTACCAATTAAATATGGGCATGCTAACATCCAGAATGTTCACTCCGAAGTCTTCCACAATATAAAATGCACATTTAAGCGGCATTCATTTTAGACTTGGAGCCATTTTGAAATAGTTATAGCATGCATGTATAGGGCATGAGACATGTTATGCTGTTACTCATTCTGGTGAATAATATCGGGGTTCTTTCACAGCGAATTCTTCTATCACATTTTAATATTCAGTAGTGACTAGTAATTTTCAAGGATATTGAAATAATGTTTTATGACAACCAGGTCCAACATAATTCAAAAGAATTTAAAGGCCTAATGTTCCAAAATCGACAAGTTCCAGTTTAATTCAAAATAAATACATTCGTGATGGACATCTCGATGATGATCAAACTCATGATTCCTAAATAGGGCATCTCTCAATTGACAATATCCAAAAAGCAAGTTGTGCAGCATCAAATCATATCAACTGGAACCAAAGTAGATGTGTGTGCTTGATACATAGATATTTGAGGTCCAAAATAATCTTTTTAAACTGTATCCTAAAAGGACGCAATTTCCCAAAATAATTCAAGGAACTGTAGTAACTAATCACGAGGGTGATAATAAATAAGTAACGTAACGTAAAGGCTTCTCATGTGAATAATTGAACAAATAACTCTTGCCTTGCTTACTGATGTTCCAAAGACATGCCACATTAGGCCAGTACTTGCTTGTAGAGACCTAAATAGAATATTGAAATTAGAAATGTAAAGTTTGGCTTGTTTTTTCAGAATTCAGATGTAGGGTTTTTTTAACTCCTAGATGGATGGAAACTAGCTTCTTCACGATCAGTTTATAGGATTGGGAGATAAGGGTGCGGATTAGATATATAATTTGGGGACTCAAGGTGGTTTCTTACATCATGTGTTTAGTGAAGACAGGGAATTAAGCTAACACTTGATAGCAATTAATGGTAAATTGGTTAAATTAGTTCTACATTTAAATTTTATATTTGAATATGAGATTCCGGGATCCTTTTGTAAAAGTAAAATCAATGCATTTTTTAACTGCAATTCGGAATACACAATATATTATCTGGTGTGTCCCTGGGAAAAGAAATACATAGGGAGCGCCACGCATCCCCAGAAAGATGTGCTGGAACATAGGAGAGCAATTGCTAATAAAGATCCCTCATACCCTGTCATGAGACACTTTGACCTGATGCATCAAAGTGATTGCAATAAACTTAGATTCTTTTGCCTGCACCAAGTACTGAGAGGGGAGACAATAGAATTTGTAAGCTAAGGCAGCTGGAATCAAGATATTTTATCAATATGCAAACAAAGCTGTCTAAAGGGCTAAAACAGTGATGGGGAGCTTTGGGTTCATATAGGGGATTAATTCCCTGTGAAATGTAATTTAAATGTTGACTACCTGGCACTTCAAGTGGATGAGATTTTATTTTCTTTTTTTATTTTCACAGGGTTACTTTAGACAGGGGACGGAAATACTATTGCAGTTACACTTAGTTATAATCAGGTTGGAAAGAGGTAACGGTAACAAAGGCTAAAATCATGATGTTACAGATGGTTGTAATAAGGATATGCAATTTTAATTTTAATTATATCAAAATTATGAGAGGAGATATGAGGTAGGATGATAATATGTCAAGAGTATATAGTTCAAGGAATTTAGAAGTAAGAATCTAGACGAACCATAGCATTAGACCGTATAAAGCGTGATTGTTTTAATGAGAGTTACCTTATTTGTATTTTTTAGAGAAACATGTTTATATTTGACATAATGCATGCTGTCATTGAAATACCGTACCAGTTCTCATGAAATCGTAGGAAGCAGATTCATAGCTTTATATGGAGGGAAATATTTCTGATGTTACTGTGAATATGTTACCTATCATACACAATTAGGATGAATTATGATTTGCCATGGAAATTAAATTTGAAATGTGATCACCCTTAGGTATCAGTATTATGAACATTGAAGGTGCTAACATTGCATCAATATCTGTACAATAGATAACAATTGACAATTCATTTTGGTAGGCGGAATTTGCGTAGTCGCGCTACGCAAAGCTCCGCGAAACGGTAGAAAATCTCTGCGAGCACGCAAAAGTTCCGCAAACACGCGGAATTGCTTGTTCCGCCCGTTCGCGATGCTTTTTTCCTGTTCGCGAACGCTGTTTGCGTGCTCGGGGAGAAATATCTCGCGAACAAGCATTTTGAAAGCGCGAACAAACAAAGAATTCCGCGAAGCCGCGGATCGCGGAATTTTGGGCAATTTCGCGTTCTCTGCGGAACGCGAAATTACCCAAATTCCGCGAGTGGAACGGAATTTACCGCCCAGGCCTAGTGACAATCCTGAAAAACAAAACGTTAATTGTATGCATTTCGTTACTGTTCAAACCAAACTTAGATGTGTTAAGATGGTCGCCACACTCGCTACAGATAATGAAACAAATGTAGCACAATGTATTCTGTTGGTTTGCATTTCCTTTGTCATTTCAATGAATTTTGTATCACATGATTTGGTCTAAAAGGGCAAATGGCGATCAGTGCACTGACATTGACAAAGGCTGAGTGCTGAAACACATCTGTTGTTTTGCTAGTAGCAATAAATTGGATGCTTAAAGCCCCGTGAGTTCCCATTGTCTGTTCTTGAACAGAAGTTGCTGTAATTGATATGTGAGTCTACCCTCATGGACGGAGCACCCGCTACATTGAGGAGCGACAGCTTGGGTAAATATATGAAGAGGATATATACATATATATTACCTACTGGCGGTCGCCAGTAGGTAGTTATAGTTAGAACCTAGTTACCATAGGAAAAGTGTTTTTTGATTTACCAATATCTTGGGCGCTGTTTGACGAATCTTCGTGAAATTTTCCAAAAAAACAGGGCTGGACTGCTCAATTTGTGTGTTGAAAGTTTCGGGGTGATTCTTCAAGCAGGGGCCGAGAAAAAAGGGGGGTCCCAAAGCACCTTTTCCCCATGTTAATTTCCATAGGAACTTTATTACAGGCTACAGCCCGAACTGCTGATATATATATATATATATATATATATTCACTGAAAAAACCATAGGTTTTAGGGACAGTTATAGTTACTTGGACATTGCACTCGTACAAAACCCGTGAAATTCCCCCGTTATAGTTAGTTCAGCTAACTATAACTCGCGCCCGCTAATGCACTGCTGATGACGTCACATATTACATCACTCATGACATGGTCAGTGACATCACTGATGACATCACTGATGACATCTCAAATGACATCACTGATGACATCATCCAGTGACTGTGTGTTTCTGTAAAGTTTAAATATTTTTAATATATATAGGAAAAGACGTATTGAAGAATGAGTGGTTGTGTAAGTGTCTGTATGGATGATTTAGTAGGTGCGTGACTGACTGTATAAGTGAGTGATTTAACGTATCGTACTGAATGCATGGGTTAGTGACTAAACTGGGTTAATGTCTGTATCCGTCTGTCTGTTGCTGTGTAAGTGGCTGCATGTGTTTGTGAATAGCTACATGAGTGTCTATTTGAGTTATTGAATGCTTGTGTGAGTATCTGTATGGGTGCCTGAGTGTTTGTGTGGGAGGGGTGTGTGCGACTCTGTGCATAGATGTGTGAGTGGGTGATTCACTGGGTGGATGGTTTCAAGAGTGCATCTGTGATAGACTTTATGGGTGGGTAAGTGTGTGTAAGAGTGTGTTAGTGAGTGAATGTATGTCCCAGTGGTACATGTGTGAGTAACTACATATGTGAAAGGCAGTATATATGTGTGTTGGAGTATATAAATAGCTATGAGCTAGAGTGACTGATTGTGATAGTGGCTGTATGGATGAGTGTGTGCTTGTATCAGTGATTGTATAAGAGCGTAAGAATGTGCTAGTATTTGTATGAGTAAGTGGGGTGGTGTGTGTATAACTGTATAGGTGAGTAAATGGTAGTGTGTTTAATTATTTGCATGACTGACTAGGTGTGTATGTACCTCTATGGATGAGTGGCGGTGTTTGAGTGTCTATATAGGAGTATGAGTGCATATGATAGTCCTGTACTGAGTGACCGTAAGTATGAGTGACTGTACGGGTGAGTGAGTGGATGTGTGTGTGTAGACCTAAGAATCAGTGAGTGGGTATGTAGTTATTGGTGTTGGAGTGTCTATGGTTTTGCGAATGGCAGTCTGTAATTTAGAGTGGGTGTATCAAAGGTTATATTAGGGTGTGAGGAGGTGCATCAGATTATCACGTGGATGATGTCATCAGTGATGTCATTTGAGATGTCATCAGTGATGTCATCAGTGATGTCACTGACCATGTCATGAGTGATGTAATATGTGACGTCATCAGCAGTGCATTGCGGGGCGCGAGTTATAGTTAGCTGAACTAACTATAACGGGGGAATTTCACGGGTTTTGTACGAGTGCAATGTCCAAGTAACTATAACTGTCCCTAAAACCTATGGTTTTTTCAGTGAATTTCAAAGGTTTTTTAAATGCTAATTTGTAACTATAACGTGTCTGAAACCTATGGTTTTTTCAGTGAATTTCAAAGGTTTTTTAAATGCTAATTTGTAACTATAACGTGTCTGAAACCTATGGTTTTTTCAGTGAATTTCAAAGGTTTTTTAAATGCTAATTTCTAACTATAACTTGCCTGAAACCTACGTTTTTTTTAGTGAATTTCAAAGGTTTTGTAAATGACAATTTTTAAATGTATTAATTGTTATTTTAATTTTTTTCATACTGATTTACTACATTTTTGAAACATTTTTTTTACATATTTTATTTTTTAAATTACATTGTAATTACATTATACATTACATTACAAAAAATACTTTCTCTTAATGAATTACTTTAGTTTAAATACTTTGCAGATAGGCAATAGACTTTTAAGTACAGTAGTTACAGTTGTTGCAATGGGCAACACATTTTCAAACACAATGCAACATTCTGCTCAATGTGAATTTCTAGTTAAATGCAATTAGTTACTTTATGGATTACTTTTCTAACCACAGGACTGGATCCTAGATTCAGTCCTGGTACATCTCCTGTAAACAGTTGAGTAAAAGCGTTTTGGTTACAGTCGTGATTTTTAAGGAATATTATTGTATTTTAAAAGTTGTCACTTAGAAACTTTTTCTCATAGAATCACCAATGTTATCCTATGGAAGGAAATTCACTTAGCAGGTAAAAACTGTTATCGTTACTTTTTCTTACTCAGTGTTGGATCCTGGATCCAGCACTGGTGCATCTCCTGTAAACAGTTGAAAGAATGCGTTTAAGTCATACAGGCGATTTTTAAGGAATATTTGTAGTTTGTGAAAATCAACACTTTGAAACTTTTGCTGAAAACCAGTCAATGTTAGCCTATGAAGGAAATTCAAGTTACCGGTAAGTACGGTTAAAATTACTTTTGAGGATCAGTACTGGGCTGAAACATGCAGCACTGAGGTCTCTCCTGATAACAGGTGAGTAAATTGGAATTCGTATTTCGGCTGATTTTAGAGGAATATTTTAAAGTTCCAAAACTCCACACTTAGAAGAATTTCCAAGTGAAACCAGTCAATGTTAGCCTATGGAAGGAAATTCAAGTTACTGGTAAGTACGGTTAAAATTACTTTTCAGGACCAGTACTGGGCTGAAAGATGCAGCACTGAGGTCTCTCCTGATAACAGGTGAGTAAATCAGAATTCGGATTTCGGCTGATTTTAGAGGAATATTTGTATGTTTCAAAAATCAACACTTAGAAGAATTTCCAAGTGAAACCAGTCAATGTTAGCCTATGAAGGAAATTCAAGTTACCGGTAAGTACGGTTAAAATTACTTTTCAGGATCAGTACTGGGCTGAAAGATGCAGCACTGAGGTCTCTCCTGATAACAGGTGAGTAAATCGGAATTCGTATTTCGGCTGATTTTAGAGGAATATTTTAAAGTTCCAAAACTCCACACTTAGAACAATTTCCAAGTGAAACCAGTCAATGTTAGCCTATGAAGGAAATTCAAGTTACCGGTAAGTACGGTTAAAATTACTTTTCAGGATCAGTACTGGGCTGAAAGATGCAGCACTGAGGTCTCTCCTGATAACAGGTGAGTAAATCGGAATTCGTATTTCGGCTGACTTTAGAGGAATATCTTAAAGTTCCAAAACTCCACACTTAGAAGAATTTCCAAGTGAAACCAGTCAATGTTAGCCTATGAAGGAAATTCAAGTTACCGGTAAGTACGGTTAAAATTACTTTTCAGGATCAGTACTGGGCTGAAAGATGCAGCACTGAGGTCTCTCCTGATAACAGGTGAGTAAATCGGAATTCGTATTTCGGCTGATTTTAGAGGAATATTTTAAAGTTCCAAAACTCCACACTTAGAACAATTTCCAAGTGAAACCAGTCAATGTTAGCCTATGAAGGAAATTCAAGTTACCGGTAAGTACGGTTAAAATTACTTTTCAGGACCAGTACTGGGCTGAAAGATACAGCACTGAGGTCTCTCCTTATAACAGGTGAGTAAATCGGAATTCCTATTTCGGCTGATTTTAGAGGAATATTTGCACAATGGTGAAGGGAGGGGCGGGGCCTGAGGTGACATCTTTGCAAACGCGCCCCGTGGCGCGTTTTAAGTTGGGGGATTAAGTTCCCTTGAATCCTGAGGGTCCCTAGGGGCCAACTAGACCACCAGGAACCTCCAATATGCGCCAGGGGGCTGCGTTGCAGAGACGTGTAGAGAGGCCACACCCCTTTTTACACCTCTCTGCAACGCAGCTCTGTGGCGCTTTCTGGATGTACCTGTTGGGCTAGTTGGCCCCAAGGACCCTCAGGATTGAAGGGGATTTAATTCCCATCTTAAAATGCGCCACGGGGCCTGTTTGCACACATGTCACCTGAAGCCCCGCCCCTCCCTTCACCACTGTGCAAACGCGCCCGTGGCGCGTTTTAAGTTGGGGATTAAGTCCCTTGAATCCTGAGGGTCCCCGGAGTCCAACTAGCCCACCATATACTTCCAAAAGCGCCACAGAGCTGCGTTGCAGAGAGGTGTAAAAAGGGGTGTGGCCTCTCTACACCTCTCTGCAACTCAGCCCCTGGCGCATACTGGAGGTTCCTGGTGGGCTAGTTGGCCCCAGGGACCCCCAGTATTCAAGGGGATCGTTCCCCCTCTGCAAACGCGCCAGGGGCGCGTTTGCAGAGTGGTGAAGGAAGGGGGCGGGGCCTGTGGGCCGATCGTTTTAAAAAATATATATATTTTGTCCCCTGAAGGGGGCTGTGTGGCCCCCCTTCCTTTTCCTGTTTTTATGCCCTGGGGACCCCATCCCCCAGGGCCTTACCCTTTTTTAATTTTTAATTTAAAAAAAAACGGGAAGGGGGCCGCGTGGCCCCCTTCCCTGGGCCTGTATTGGCCCCGGGGACCCCATCCCCGGGGCATGGCCTCGTTTTTATTTATATTCTTTGGAGGGGGCTGCGTGGCCCCCTCCTCTGGCCATTTAAGGCCCCGGGGACCCCATCCCCGGGGCCGGCCATTCCGTTTTTTTTTTTTTATTAATTTTTTTTTGGGGAGGGGGGCCGCGTGGCCCCCGCCCGAGCCACTAACTTGCCCCGGGGACCCCATCCCCGGGGCCTGGCCTTCGTTGGGGACTGTGGGGGGTCCCCAATCCCCCCACAGTCCCGCCGGCTCCCCGCGTCCCTAGGGTGCCGGCATTGCTTTACACATGGGGAGCAGCTAACATGCTGCTCCCCATGTGTAAGCTATCGGCTTTGGATATTGGAAGAGAGAGCAGGTTTCCTGCTCTCTCTTCCAATATCCAAAGCAGCTTGCAATGACAGGACGGGGCCGCGAGGCTCCGTCCTGTCATTGCAAACAGCAGTGTCCCGGGGTAGGCACCCGGGACACTGCAGGAGCCGGCCCTGGGGGTGGTGGTCCCCAGGGCCATCAAGGGCTCCAGGAGGGGGCCGCGCGGCCCCCTCCCATTCAGTACACAGCCCCGGGAGGTGGTGGTCCCCGGGGCTCTGGGGGTCCGTAACGGACCCCCATATTAAAATGTTTAGTGCCCCGCACACAGGTTTAATAATTTTTTAAAAAAAGCCCCGGGAGGTGGTGGTCCCGGGGCTGCGGGAGGGCTCAGAGCCCTCCCGCACCATTTTTAAAAAGCTCCGGGAGGTGGCGGTGCCTGGGGCTTGGGGGCCCTTTGAGGCCCCCACACATTAAATTATCCCCCACCATGCCCCCGGGACTTGGGCCACCCGGGGGCCAATTAACATCAAAGCGCGGGAGACCGCGCTTCGATTTTTTTTCGGCAGGATTCGCGCACCCTGAGCGCATCCTGCCGATTTTTAAAAAAATTTTTTTGTTTTTGCCCAGGGGTCCTTGTGGGACCCCCTGAGCAAACCTAGGGGTCAGGGTGTTTCTACCCTGCCCCCTTGTGCGCTTTGCGCACTTGTTTCTGTCCCTCGGTTCTACCAAGGGACAAAATGGCGGTGGTTACGCCCGAAACGCGTTTGGCTACATTTGTGTTGGGAGGACCTGGCGGACTGAATCCTTTGAATAAATGGCTCCAATTCATCCAGTGTGGCTTCCTCTTTGTGGGCAACTCTTTCTTCCATATATATATATATATATATACACACACATACATAAACTCAGAGTGGGTCAAGTACTCCTCTATACTGAGCAAATTTCCCAAAACAGCATTACTGTATCTATTACCCAAATTTCTTAAGGACCTGGTAACACACCCGGGTAGACCAATTGTATCTTCAATTGGTTCCCTGTTCGAACATACATTGAAATGAATAGATTATTTTTATGACCATATGTGATTGCCTTGCCCTCCTATATACAGGATAACAAGGATTTCCTGTGCAGAATATATGACATCCCTTGAAAAGATGAGTATCTTTTGGTCACCTTTGATGTTGGCAGCCTGTACACCAGCATCAGGCATAGTGGCGGTGTGCTCTATCACACTGCTGTTCCATACAGACATGTTAATATCTATGATAGAGTTTTGTCGTGAGAATAATTTCCTTTTGTTTAACAACCAACTCTATAGACAGACTGAAGGCACGGCAAATGGAACCCGCTTTGCTCCCAGTTATGCAAACCTCATGATGGGGTGGTGGGAGCAGCCGCTGTCCAAAGCCCGGGAAGACTACAGTACACATGTGGTGCTGAAGTCACGATATATAGATGACTTGTTCATTATCTGGAGAGCGGAGTATGATCAGGAGTCCAAATGCATCTCTGCCCTCAATGAAAATACATACAATCTGAATTTGGAAGGCAATATCAGAAAGACAATGTGGAATTTTTGGGCATACTGATATGGGTTGATGGCAGCAAAGCTACACAGGAAACGTACTGTGGGTAACACACTCCTGCATGCTCAGAGCGGTTACCCTAGAAGTCTCATGAACAGCATCCCATATGGGGAGTTCCTACAGGCTCGTAGGATTTGTAGTTCAGAAATCACTTTTCAAGAAGAGTGCAGGGTGATGACCAAGAGATTCAGGGAAAGGGGAATTGGAGAATCTATTCTTAAGAATGCACTAGTAAAAGCTCAGGATAGAAGTAGAAATGCGATTTAAGCTTCCAAACTCACTCCCACCCAAAAGACTCCCAAAGTAACAAGATTCATAACAACCTACAATAACAAAGCCAAAGAAGTGAGGAAGACTTTGAATAATGTTTGGGACATTTAAAGGACAGAAAGTACCCTTGTTGATCTTTTAGGTGATCAACCTGATATAACCTTCAGAAAAGGGACTTTCCTTCAAGATAAGCTATTCCGAAATTAAGTTACTGATTCCTGGGTAGGGACAAGCACCACAGTGGTGGAATTCTTAACAAGTACTGCCTGTAAGTTATGTAAATATAGCTCCAATATGAAGCAATTCTTCTCCCCAGTGACCAACAACCACAGGATGTTTGATAAATTATGGACAAAAAGGTGCTGGATGGGTCGGTGGAAGTAGTACTACTGTCCACCACCCTAACTCCTGACCAGAAGAGGGACTGTCACCAAGTGTTGGGTCAGTTCCCTCTCTCTTCTCCCTTATCCCAGTGATGACCCCCGTGCTCCATGATGTGGACATAGGTAACAACCTCCCTGTCAAGAATAAGTCTTACAGGTTGTCAGATAAGATAAGGGCTAGCATCAAGGTGGAGGTGTCTAAGATGCTAGAATTGGGGGTCATAGAGCTGTCTAGAAGCCCCAGGTCCAGTCCGGTGGTTCTGGTACCAAAAGCCACTCCTGCGGGCACCACACCTGAACTCAGGTTCTGTGTGGACTCTAGGGGGCTGAACTCGGTGACTCAGATGGATGCCCATCCCATTCCGTGGGCAGATGAGTTGATCAACAGGTTGGGTGCAGCCCAGTATTTAAGTATTTTTGACCCCACCTCTGGGTACTGGCAGATTGCCCTAACCGAGGGAGCTCAGGAGAAAACTGCCTTCTCCACTCCAGGAGGGCCATGCCCTTTGGGCTCAACAATGCACCCCCCACCTTCCAGAGGCTGGTGAACCAGGTACTTGCCAATACGGAGGCCTTCTCAGCTGTGTATTTGGATTACATTGCCATCTTCAGTAACAGTTGGGAGGATCACCTCTTTCATCTCCAGGAAGTATTTCAGGCCCTGCAGCAAGCAGACCTGACTATCAAGGCCATCTAGTGTCAGATAGGACAAGGATCGGTGGTGTACTTGGGACACCGGGTGGGCTGGTGTCAGGTGCAACCCCTCCAGGCCAAGGTGGAAGCCATCCTGGCCTGGCAGTCCTCAACACCCAAAAGGGCATCAGAGCCTTCTTGGGCCTTGCCAGGTACTACCGGAGGTTCATCAAGGGATATGGCACTGCTGTGACCCCCTTGACAGAGCTGACCTCCAATAAACAGCCCTGGAATGTATTATGGACTGAGGCCTGCCAAACTGCATTTGACTCCCTGAACTTCATTCAACTAAGACCGCACCGCCACAATACCGTGTTTGGAGGCATCCGACTGAATGATGAATTCCTGAGAGAAGTTGGGGACCCAGAGCAAAGGAAAAGTTCATATGGCCTGTTTGAGGGAGTCCTCAAATCTGCTGACCACACATTCCAGGTCACTATGACATCAGTTGGATTTAGGCCAAAGTGTAGTTAAATGTAGATGGCTTACACCAAAGGATGGTTTCAGTAAAGGCATATGCTGTAAAACTTGCAAAACATGGTGAAAACCTGACGCAGATCAAAACACCCATCAATATAAACACAAAAATTAGAGGAAGACTCACTTGCAAAAGAAAATTTGTAGTTTACATAATGCCCCTCTTCCAAAGTGTACGTGGGCAGTACGACTCCAGCACATTAGGGAAGTCGCCAATAAAGACCGCAGCTACCCAGTTGCGAGACACATTGAAAAATTGCTTGGTAGTGATGTGTCTCTGTTTAAATATAGCTGTCTAGCCCAGATCCCCAATGACATGAGAGGTGGGGAAAGGGAAACAAAATTAAGGCAACTAGAAGCCAAAATTATATTGGACATGGACAGCAAAGAACATTAGGTTGTCAGCATAGATGAGGAGTTGCACACATGTTTGAGACAAAGGCTCCTGTTTCTCGTTTGGTAGAGTCCACGTCATGTGTCAGTTGACATATTGGTATATTCTTTTTCTGCAATTTTGATGATACAGGCCTGCATTGTATTGTTTGGCTTTTTCCATTTTATATCAGGTCAACTGATGGGGTGCATAGGTCAAGGTACACAAGCAAATGGGAATATTTTGCTTTAGATTAAAGTAAGAGTCCTTCCCAGTCAAGTTGTTTGTAATATGACAGTAGTGACCCTTACTTTTTACTTTTTACTGTTCATTGGTGACTGTAGATGGCCATGTATACCATCTATGCATTCATTTATTTGTATTTTCTTATGTACATTGGGCTGGAGAGCCCTTCAGCACAATTAAATTATGAAGAATACTCACTTGGGCTCTATGACGCACAAATCCAAATGTATTATACATACATAACAAATTATTTTATATGCACAGCCAACTTGGACATTATCATGAACAATGAGGGTCTACATTTCATTATTGTGGTTTGATCTGATTTGGACTCTATAGTAACTTGACTTGTGTTATGTCTTTGTTTGAGACTTTGCCAAAATGCACTGAAAGATATCAGGTGTATCATTATATGAGGTACTTTAAATGTACTTGGTTCCCCCATTTCAGGGATCTTATTAATAATGACAATGTTATGACTTGCACTGTTTGTTTATTATGAATTGTATCATTACAAGATGGCGATCAGTTTAACCCTGCAAAATTTTCAAACTTTGTGGGGCGCTCCGGTCCGCTCCTACCCTGAAAGTCTCGGGGGGATTTGTCAAGCGGGGGCCGAGAAAAAGGGGGTCCCAAAACGCGTTTTCCCATGCAATTTTCCATAGGAAACTTTAGACACGGCTACAGCCTGAACTGCTGAACGGAATTACACCAAATTTGGCAAAGAGGTAGTTCTTGGTTCAGAAAGAACCCTTTTGTTAAATGGTGTAAATCCGCTCAGTAGTTGCTGAGAAAATCAAAAGTAAAAAGATAGATATATCTATTGCCGAGTAGGGTCCGCGTACCTCAGCGCACCCTGCGCGCACCGTCCCGATCACGAGCTGCATGTTAATTGGCTGTCAGCTGGCTGTCAACATTCCGATTCAGGAAATGTTGGCAGCCATTTTGTCCCTCGGTAGAACCGAGGGACAGAAACAAGTGCGCAAAGCGCACAAAGGGGGCAGGGTAGAAACACCCTGACCCCCTAGGTTTGCTCAGGGGGTCCCACAAGGACCCCCTGGGCAAAAAACAAAACAAAACATTTTTTTTAAAAATCGGCAGGATGCGCTCAGGGTGCGCGAATCCTGCCGAGAAATCGAGCGCGGTCTCCGCGCTCGATTGCATTTTGCCCTCGGGTGGCCCAAGTCCCGGGGGCATGGTGGGGTGGGTATATTGCTTGTATGGGGGCCTCAAAGGGCCCCCAAGCCCGGGGACCGCCACCCCCGGGCTTCTTTTTAAATAAATAAGGTGTGGTGGGGGCTCCAGCCCTCACACGCCCGGGGACCACCACCTCCCGGGGCACTTACAAAATAAATGTGGGGGTCCATTACGGACCCCAGAGCCCCGGGGACCACCACCTCCCCGGGGCTGTGCAACTTAAGGGAGGGGGCCGCGCGGCCCCCTCCTGGAGCCCTTGATGGCCCTGGGGACCGCCACCCCCAGGGCCGGCTCCTGCAGTGTCCCGGGTGCCTACCCCCGGGACACTGTAGTTTGACGGCCTCGCGGCTCCCGTCCTGCCATAGCAAACTGCTTTGGATATTGGAAGAGGAGCAGGAAACCTGCTCTCTCTTCCAATATCCAAAGCACATTGCTTTTCCACATGGGGAGCTGCATCTTAGCAGCTCCCCATGTGGAAAGCAATGCCGGCTCCCAAGGGACGCGGGGAGCCGGCGGGACTGTGGGGGATTGGGGACCCCCACAGTCCCCAACGGAGAGGGCCAGCCCCGGGGATGGGGTCCCGGGGCAAGTAGTGGCCTGGGAGGGGGCCACGCGGCCCCCTCCCCCAAAAAAAACAATTAAAACGGAAAGGCCGGCCCCGGGGATGGGGTCCCCGGGGCCTTAAATGGCCTGAGGAGGGGGCCACGCAGCCCCCTCCAAAGAAAAAAAAAAAATCGAGGCCATGCCCCGGGGATGGGGTCCCCGGGGCCAATACAGGCCCAGGGAAGGGGGCCACGCGGCCCCCTTCCTGTTTTTTTTTTAATTTAATTTAAAAAAGGGGTAAGGCCCTGGGGGATGGGGTCCCCAGGGCCCAAAAACAGGAAAAAGGAAGGGGGGCCACATCCTCCCTTCAGGGGACAAAAAAAAAAACGAACGGGCCCGCAGGCCCCGCCCTTCCTTCACCACTCTGCAAACGCGCCCTGGCGCGTTTGCAGAGGGGGAACGACCCCTTGAATACTGGGGTCCCTGGGGCCAACTAGCCCACCAGGAACCTCCAGTATGCGTAGGGGCTGCGTTGCAGAGAGGTGTACAGAGGCCACGCCCTTTTACACCTCTCTGCAACGCAGCTCTGTGGCGCTTTTGGATATACCTGTTGGGCTAGTTGGCCCCCAGGGACCCTCAGGATTCAAGGAGTTAATCCCCCGACTTAAAACGCGCCACGGGGCGCGTTTGCACAGTGGTGAAGGGAGGGCGGGGCTTCAGGTGACATCTGTGCAAACGCGCCCATGGCGCGTTTTAAGTTGGGATTAAATCCCTTCAATCCTGAGGGTCCCTGGGGGCCAACTAGCCCAACAGGTACATCCAGAAAGCGCCACAGAGCTGCGTTGCAGAGAGGTGTAAAAGGGGTGTGGCCTCTCTACACGTCTCTGCAACGCAGCCTCTGGCGCATATTGGAGGTTCCTGGTGGGCTAGTTGGCCCCTAGGGACCCTCAGGATTCAAGGGGACTTAATCCCCAACTTAAAACGCGCCACGGGGCGCGTTTGCACAGATGTCACCTCAGGCCCCGCCCCTCCCTTCACCATTGTGCAAATATTCTTCTAAAATCATCCGAAATACGAATTCCGATTTACTCACCTGTTATAAGGAGAGACCTCAGTGCTGTATCTTTCAGTCCAGTACTGGTCCTGAAAAGTAATTTTAACCGTACTTACCAGTAACTTGAATTTCCTTCCATAGGATATCATTGCCTGCTTTTTGCTGAAAAAGTTTCTAAGTGTTGATTTTTGAAACCTACAAATATTCCTCTAAAATCAGCCGAAATACGAATTCCGATTTACTCACCTGTTATAAGGAGAGACCTCAGTGCTGTATCTTTCAGCCCAGTACTGGTCCTGAAAAGTAATTTTAACCGTACTTACCAGTAACTTGAATTTCCTTCCATAGGCTAACATTGACTGGTTTCACTTGGAAATTCTTCTAAGTGTGGAGTTTTGGAACTTTAAATTATTCTTCTAAAATCAGCCGAAATACGAATTCCGATTTACTCACCTGTTATCAGGAGAGAACCCAGTGCTGCATCTTTTAGCCCAGCACTGACCCTGAAAAGTAATTTTAACCGTACTTACCAGTAACTTATCTTTTCTTCCATAGGAATCCATTGTCTGGTTTTCAGCAGAAAAGTTTCAAAGTGTCGATTTTCACAAACTACAAATATTCCTTAAAAATCGCCTGTATGACTTAAACGCATTTTTTCAACTGTTTACAGGAGATGCACCAGTGCTGGATCCAGGATCCAACACTGAGTAAGAAAAAGTAACGATAACAGTTTTTACCTGCTAAGTGAATTTCCTTCCATAGGATAACATTGGTGATTCTATGAGGAAAAGTTTCTAAGTGTCAACTTTTAAAATACAATAATATTCCTTAAAAATCACGACTGTAACCAAAACGCTTTTACTCAACTGTTTACAGGAGATGTCCCAGGACTGAATCTAGGATCCAGTCCTGTGGTTAGAAAAGTAATCCATAAAGTAACTAATTGCATTTAACTAGAAATTCACATTGAGCTGAATGTTGCATTGTGTTTGAAAATGTGTTGCCCATTGCAACAACTGTAACTACTGTACTTAAAAGTCTATTGCCTATGTGCTAAGTATTTAAACTAAAGTAATTCATTCTGAGAAAGTATTTTTGTAATGTAATGTATAATGTAATTACAATGTAATTTAAAAAATAAAATATGTAAAAGAAATTGTTTCTAAAAATGTAGTAAATCAGTATGAAAAAAATTAATATAAAAATTAATACATTTAAAAAATGTCATTTAAAAAACCTTTGAAATTCACTGAAAAAACCGTAGGTTTCAGGCACGTTATAGTTACAAATTAGCATTTAAAAAACCTTTGAAATTCACTGAAAAAACCATAGGTTTCAGACACGTTATAGTTAGAAATTAGCATTTAAAAAACCTTTGAAATTCACTGAAAAAACCATAGGTTTTAGGGACAGTTATAGTTACAAATTAGCATTTAAAAAACCTTTGAAATTCACTGAAAAAACCATAGGTTTCAGATATGTTATAGTTACAAATTAGCATTTAAAAAACCTTTGAAATTCACTGAAAAAACCATAGGTTTTAGGGACAGTTATAGTTAGTTGGACATTTCACTCGTACAAAACCCGTGAAATTCCCCGTTATAGTTAGTTCAGCTAACTATAACTCGCGCCTCCGCAATGCACTGCTGATGACGTCACATATTACATCACTCATGACATGGTCAGTGACATCACTGATGACATCACTGATGACATCTCAAATGACATCACTGATGACATCATCCACGTGATAATCTGATGCAGCTCCTCACACCCTAATATAACCTTTGATACACCCAATCTAAATTACAGACTGCCATTCGCAAAACTATAGACACTCCAACACCAATAACTACATACCCACTCACTGATTCTTAGGTCTACACACACACATCCACTCACTCACCCGTACAGTCACTCATACTTATGGTCACTCAGTACAGGACTATCATATGCACTCTTACTCCTATATAGACACTCAAACACCGCCACTCATCCATAGAGGTACTCACACACCTAGTCAGTCATGCAAATAATTAAACACACTGCCATTTACTCACCTATACAGTTATACACACACCAGCTCACTTAATCATACAAATACTAGCACATTGTTACGCTCTTATACAATCACTGATACAAGCACACACTCATCCATACAGCCACTATCACAATCACTCACTCTCGCTTATAGCTATTTATATACTCCAACACACATATATACTGGCTTTCACATATGTAGTTACTCACACATGTACCACTGGGACATACATTCACTCACTAACACACTCTTACACACACTTACCCACCCATACAGTCTATCACAGATGCACTCTTGAAACCATCCACCCAGTGAATCACCCACTCACACATCTATGCACAGAGTCGCACACACCCCACCCACACAAACACTCAGGCACCCATACAGATACTCAGACAACCAATCAATAACTCATATAGACACTCATGTAGCTATTCACAAACCCATGCAGCCACTTACACAGCAACAGACAGACGGATACAGACATTCACCCAGTTTAGTCACTAACCCATGCATTCAGTAAGATACGTTAAATCACTCACTTATAGAGTCAGTCACGCACCTACTAAATCATCCATACAGACACTTACACACCCACTCATTCTTCAATACGTCTTTTCCTATATATATTAAAAATATTTAAACTTTACAGAAACACACAGTCACTGGATGATGTCATCAGTGATGTCATTTGAGATGTCATCAGTGATGTCATCAGTGATGTCACTGACCATGTCATGAGTGATGTAATATGTGACGTCATCAGCAGTGCATTGCGGGCGCGAGTTATAGTTAGCTGAACTAACTATAACGGGGGAATTTCACGGGTTTTGTACGAGTGAAATGTCCAACTAACTATAACTGTCCCTAAAACCTATGGTTTTTTCAGTGAATTTCAAAGGTTTTTTAAATGCTAATTTGTAACTATAACATATCTGAAACCTATGGTTTTTTCAGTGAATTTCAAAGGTTTTTTAAATGCTAATTTGTAACTATAACTGTCCCTAAAACCTATGGTTTTTTCAGTGAATATATATATATATATATATATATATATATATATTGGATGAGGTCATCAGTGATGTCATTTGAGATGTCAACATTGATGTCACTGACCATGTCATGAGTGATGTAATATGTGAGGTCATAAGCAGTGCATTGTGGGGGGGTAAGTTATAGTTAGCGCAGGTAACTATAACTGCTGATTTTTACTGGTTTTGTACGAGTGTAATCTCAGCCTAACTATAATGTCCCTGTAACTTTTGTTTTTTTCAGTGAATTTCAAAGCTTTTTTAAAAATGTTATTTCCTAACTATGACATCCCTGTAACCTTTGGTTTTTTAAGTGAATTTCTATGTTTTTTTAACTAGTAGTCACGTTTGCAGTATGGTGGAGAAAGGGGACGGTACCTCTACCAGCTCTCGGTAATCCCACTGTAAGAAACTTACTGGAGGTAACAGGAAGGCTTCTTGGCCCCCAAGGTCCCTCATCAGCCAAGGGGACTTCATCCCCCAAGCAGTAGTGTGACAGGGGGCGCATTTGCAGTCTGGTCGAGAAAGTGGGCATGGCCTCTGAAGTCCTTCCAGCGATTGTGCTCTGTGGGACTTACTGGAGGTTACAGGATGGATTGCTAGCCCTCAAGGGCCCTCTGGAGCCAAGGGGACTTCAACCCCCAACCAGCAGTGTGCCAGGAGGCGCATTTGCAGAGTGGTGGAGAAAGGGAGTGTGGCCTCCGAAGTCCTCTCAGCAATCAGGCTGTATGGGACTTACTGGGGGCAACAGGAGGGCTTGTTGGCTCCCAAGGACCCTTTGGAACCAAGGGGACTTTATCCCCCAACAAACAGTGCTCCAGGAGGCGCATTTGTAGAGTGGTGGAGAAAGGGGTTACCTGGAGGTAACAGGAGGGCTTGTTGGCCCTCAAGGACCCTCAGCATCCAAGGTGACTTCTTCCCCCAACCAGCAGCGCACCAGGAAGCGCATTACCAGAGTGGTGGCGAAAGGAGGCGTGGCCTACGATAACCTCTCAACAATCCTGCTGCGTGGGACTGATTGGAGGTAACAGGAGGGCTTGTTGGCCCCCAAGGACCCTCAGCATCCAAGGTGACTTCATCCCCCAACCAGCAGCGCACCAGGAAGCACGTTACCAGAGTGGTGGAGAAAGGAGGCGTGGCCTTCAAAGTCCTCTCAACAAGCAGGCTGTGTGAGACTTACTGGAGGTAACAGGAGGGCTTGTTGGCCCCCAAGGACCCTCAGCATCCAAGGTTAATTCATCCCCCATCCAGCACCGCACAAGGAGGCGCGTTTGCAGAATGGTGGAGAAAGGGGGCATGGCCTCCAAAGACCTCTCAGCAATCCCACTGTGCGGGACTTACTGGAGGTAACCGGAGGGCTTGTTGGCCCCCAAGGACCCTCAGCATCCAAGGAGACTTCATCTCCTAACCAGCAGCGTAGCAGGAGGCACATTTGCAGAGTGTGGAGAAAGGGGGCATGGTCGCCAAAGACCTCTCAGCAAACCCACTGTGTGGGACTTACTGGAGGTAACAGGAGGGCTTGTTTGCCCCCAAGGACCCTCTGGATCCAAGGGGACTTTATCCCCCAACCAGCAATCCACCAGGAGGCACTTTTGCAGAGTGGTAGAGAAAGTGGGCATCTTGCCAGTTGTTTTTTTTGTTTTAATTCGGCAAGGAGGGCCGCATGTCCACCTTCCCTGGGCCAATTTTTGACCCGGAGACTCCATCCCCTGGGGCCAGGCCTATTTAGAATGGGGGTGGGGGGGCCACGCGGCCTCCGTCCCAGGCCAATTTCAGCCCCGGGTAGCCCATCCCCCGGGCATTTACATTTTTTTTTAAGTTAAAGAGAGGCGGGCCGATTTCAGCCACAGGGACCCATCCCCCGGGGCCCAGCCTCTAATATGGGTACCCATTCACTACAGATGGGGACCGCGGGGGAAGCCAGAAGGCCCTCGTGGACCCTGCGGGCTCCCCGCCTCCTGCGGGAGCCGACATGGCTTTTACACATAGGGAGCTGCTAACATGAAGCTCCCTGTGTAAAAGCAATTGTGCTCTGATTTGAGCAAGCAAGAGCGAAATGCTCATGCTTGTTCAATGGAGCACAGTTAGCTATGGCTTGGCGGGATCGGTTTCGCTCTTGCCAAGCCATAGCAAACACCTATGTCATGGGGTGGGTACCCTGGGACACAGCAGGAGTCGGCACTGGGGGGTGGCAGTCCCCAGGGCCATGTATGGCTCCAGGAGAGGGGTACACATACCTCCTTCCTTGATTAGGGGCCTGCCCTGGGGAGGTGGCAGTCCCTGGGGGCAGAGAACAGCCCAGGAGGGGGGGCACACGCCCCCCTCCCATTTCTTAAAAACACTTTGGCCCCAGAGAGATGGTCCGTGAGGACCCGCCATATCAAAAATCAAAAGCCCCTGGGAGGTGGTAGGATCCAGGGCAGGGGTGGCCAGCGAGGCACCCCATTACATGAGCCCCAGGGAGGTGGCATCCCCAGGGCTGTGGGGGAAGCTATACAGGCCTCCAATAGAGTGCTGCAAAACACTGACCAAACTATAATCCAAAATTGTGATAAAAAGTTCATGACTGATTTTTATCTTTGACAAACACAGTCATCAACTTATCACATAAACAGTTCTCACCACCATTTACAGTGGTATACTGTGAACGTACTACTGTATACCATAGCACAATAAATAACTACGCTTTATACAACTTATATTACTTACACTATTTACAAATACAACCAGAAATTTCACATTTATGTGTTATAATATATATTTCAGACATGTACCATTAACATCTTTTCACACAATTTAACAGTATGTTTCCTTTAATATACAGACTCCACTTAATGCCATTCGACTGTATAACAGCTGACTTGGGGTGGCGCTAGAGTGCCGGCTGCAAAATGGCTGCCACTTAGTGAGGCTCTGCGGGCTGGACCGCTGATCCGCAAATTATCGGACAGATTTGGCCGGAGCTGAGAGCCCCTAATGGCAGAAACAGGCACCGGAATGACGCGACGTTAAGTTGTCCCAGAGAAGAGTGCAGTAAACACCCGCGAGCGGGTGGAACGCAGGTTCATCGCTGCCGCGAGGCCGAGACGCAAAATGGCGGCCCCGTGCGCTGCGGCCTGAGGAGCGCCGCTTGGTCAGAGCATCAGAGCTGAGCGGAAGTATCCTGCAGGTCTCCTGTACGGCTGACATCTGAGGCGGGATAATCTGAGCCGGCGGCAGAGAGGCGCGAGCCGCTGACTTGGAGGGCCCCCGGTAATTCCACCGCTGCGCCGCGGGAGACTTGGACCCGGCGGGCGGGTCACGCTCAAGTGGCAGGAGGACCGCTGTGGTGAAGCGCATTCAGCACAACTGCGCGGCGAAGACGCCCTATGACCTGGCCGGGCCCGGCATCTGAGGTGAACAGCGGGTAAGGTGCTTGGACACGGCGCAGCGCGGGTGGCAGCGGCTGAGCTCCGGCTGGCCCAGGGACACAGGTGGGCACCCCTGACATGCTGGACTGAGGTGAAGAGAGCGCTGTCAGCATCCGCGCTCGGAGGAGATGCAAGAACATCGCCTCTGTGGGGCAGGGGGCCCTAAACGGCACCCCCGTGTGCCGTGGCCTGAGGGGTGCTGCTCGGGCGAGGCCTTGGAGCCGGGCATAGGTATCCTGCGGGCCGCTGGCACGGTGGGTGGCTGGGGCAGGGGCTGGCAATGTGGGCAGAACCTGCATTTCCCGGGCCCCCGGTGCATCCACCAGCTGCGCCGTGAGCACATTGGGCCCAGTGGGCAGGCCGCATCCGAGCAGCAAAGGGACCACTGGGGTGAGGAGTACCCTGCACAACGGCGCGGTAGAAGCGCCCTGATCCTGCACAAGATCTGACGGCCTCCCCCCTGGGCGGACAACCCGAGTGAACCCGGAGCATGGTGAGAGAGCCCGCTGTTCGCGGCAAGACCTGGTCGCTGGATGGCATAATAAGTGTGCCCTGCTCCCCTGGCACTACAAGACGGCCCGGGGGTGCTGCAGAGCTTCCGGGCGCAGGTAGGGCCGTTGGAGCATCACCAATACACTGCTGACTTCACCGCTCGGGGTGCGAAGGGTCTACGGTGAGCCTACGAGGGCGGCAGTGCTCAGGGAATGAGGATGCTGGTTGGACACTGAGAGGGGGGTATTGGACTGAGTCGCCCAGCGATTCTGCTCCAGACAGTGAGCGTTCTACACAGGAGGCTACAGCGGCAGCAGAGTCAGCCTCGGCGGGGGCCTCGTGTTGTGGCCTAAGCTGCGCAGGTCCACGACGACAACGCACTACCGGCATTAACCCGCGCAGCCATCCTGAATCACCATGGGCAAGACGGACACCAAGCAAACTAAACTCTCCTTTGAGCAGCGTAAGGGCCCCAGCGGGGGACCTCCACCAGAAGATGAACAATTGGAGACGGCCGAGTCCTCTATGCACCCTGCGGATCCTAACATACGGGAAATGTTTCTGGATCTGAAGCAGTCACTCTCGACTATAGATCTCAAAATCGATTCCATGTCTGACCGCTTGGACAGGCTCAGGGACTCAAACCATGAAGATCGGTTCACAGAAGTCGAGCAGCATACATCCGTGCTGGAATACGAGGGCACCACAACCCGTGAGAAGCTGCTCCAAATGGAGAAGGTGCTGGAGGTGATCCGCAGCAAGAACGAAGATCTTGAGGCGAGATCGCGCCGCAACAATTTGCGCATCACGGGAGTCCCAGAGACTACGGCCATGACAAGAGTTGAGGACTACATTGAAGAAATGCTCAGGGCGATGTTCAGGGACTCCCTCTACAAGGTATGCATAGTGGAGCGCGTGCACAGGTCCCTGGGGCCGAGGCCGCCACCGGGTGCTCCGGCAAGGCCGATAATAGCACGCTTATTGAATTATAGGGACCGGGACACTGTGCTGCGCAAAGCCCGAGATCTTCAGGACACAAGGTACCAAGGCAACACAATCTCCTTCTTTCCCGATTTTACCCTAACGGTACAGGCTGCGTGGAGGGAGTTTGTGCCCGTGAAAAGGATAATGCAGCAGCAAGACATCAAGTATTCGCTTGTCTATCCAGCGAAACTTCGCATCTTCCATCAGGGCAAGACTGTGTTTTTCACTGATCCTAAGGCGGCCATCAAGTTCGCTCGCTCCCTAAGACAACCTGCACCAGCTGTAAGAGCACATGGAGGGCACACAGAGGGAAACCCCCTGGACGAGAATGACTGAAACGTCGAGAGAATGGGCGTAAGCTGGTAAGGCGGTGGCGCGCCTGGTTGCACAGGACTGATCCTGGAAAACTTTTTCCATGCTTGGGCCGAGATACTTATGTGTGTTCTGTGACTTTGGGATGGGGGCCCGCCCGGCCCGCCTCCGGATGGGGGGGTATTCGCTTTCCCACTCCTGACTGCATTTGTTCCAGCCACCCAGCACCCGGTTGCTGGGGTTCTCCGAGCACCTAGTGCCTCCTGCAGGGATGAATCCCATGAAAGTTCTTACTGTTGGCCGCTATAGGCCTCCTCTGTTAAACAGGCTTAACTGTCAGCCATGTTTGGGGGCTGTAGTGGGAGGTGGGTGGGTTTGTTGGGTGGGCTGCACACTAGGCGTGCAGTTTGATTCTCTTCTTTCTTTCCCCTTTTCTTCCTTGCCTTTCCTCTCCTTGGCCCCACCTTACTGTCCAATAGGTGCGCAGAGTTGCACAGCGCAGGGCGATACTGAAGCGCCAGGGGATGGGTGAGTCCACCGCAGACTTGGATGTGATTAAGGCAGTAACATGGAATGTGCGAGGCTTGAATGATTGCCGAAAGGTGAGACTGGTAGCTGCATATCTCAAGCGTCACGGGGCAGACATATGTTTTCTGCAGGAATTACACCTCACTAGCCAGAACTGAATGCGACTCAGGGCGGGGTGGATGGGAGAGAAATTCATGGCAGGCTACTCTAATTATGCTAGGGGCACGGCAATAGTCCTTAGAAAGGGACTTCCTTGGAAAACGTGTGCTGCGCTCTATGATCCGCAGGGGAGATACATGATTGTTGCAGGGGTCCTGAGGAAGCAGCCGGTCAGGCTGGTGTCGATTTATGGGCCGAATAGGGACGATCCGCAATTTTTCAACGAAGTTTGGAGACTGACGGAATCGCTTGGACCTGGGCCTGTCCTGTGGGAGGGGGGGATTTCAATGTGGTGCTGGATGTGGGCCTGGATCGGTCTGGCGATTCTCGCCGGCCTCATCCAAGGGCAGCGGAACATCTCCGCACTATAATGGAGGACCGCAAACTGGTGGATGTCTGGAGACGCCGACATCCTACACAGCGCGAGGGCACATGTGTCTCTACGGCGGGCCCTGCTTGGTCCTGTATAGACTACTGGCTCACGACGCGAGACATGGATGCATGGGTACTTGCGGTTGCCCATTTAGCCAGATCCCTCTCCGACCATGGCCCCGTGTTACTTCGATTTGCATTGCCGGGCGTGACGCGTGTGCCCTTTAGCTGGAGATTCCCTGCCGGGGCGCTTCGTGACCAGGTATTCAGGGAATCGATCCTTTGACTTAAACAGCGGTACTGTGGACTCCCCCTCGGTGCTGTGGGAGGCCTTCAAGGCTGTAATCCGGGGAAAATGTATTGCCAAACAGGCGCTCGCTTAGGGGAGATCTCCGGCACCTAGAAGGGGAAATCCGGAAACTCGAACTGGAGTACTTTGAAAGCAACAGCCCGGAGGCCCTGGGCAGCATCAAGGGAAAGATTGCAGAATTCGAGGAGGCGGCACAACGGGAAATGCACTATTTGAGCAAAGGGGCTCGAGCGCGGCAGTATGGCGAGGGGGATCGTGCCGAGAAAACGCTGGCGGGTCTGTTAAGGAAGCCCTGGGCTAGTGAGTACATTTGCGAAATACATAGGGACAATGGGGAGATAGTCGCAGGACAGGAAGCGGTGCAGACAGTGATGCTCGAATTTACACCTCCCTGTACTCGGCGCAATAGACAGCGGTGCACCCAGATCTGCTTTCCCTCTTCGACTCAATCGAGCTGGCCTGGCTGTGCGACGGCCAACGGAAATACCTCGACGAGCCCTTTGAGGAGGAGGAGGTAATTGCAGTGATCCGGGCCATGCCAGGGGACAAGGCCCCGGGACTGGACGGGCTCACTGCTTCTTTCTATAAAGAATATGCGCAGCTTCTGGTCCCTCATCTCCTCAACATGTATGAGGACTCCCTGGAATGCAGTACACTTCAACCCTCTCTACGGGAGGCACTAATCGTGACCATTCTAAAACCCGATAAAGATCCGCAGCTATGTGACTCCTAATAAGATACTGGCATCGTGTCTTCTCCCTCTGCTGCCGGCAGTGCTGCGGCCTGATCAGTACGGGTTGGTGCCCGGGCGAAGCACGGCTCACAATTTGCGTACTTTCTTCGCGACTATGCAGGAGGTTGATGATTCTCTTCCCGCTGCAGCCGTTTTTTTAGACGCAACCAAAGCTTTCGACACCCTCGAATGGCCTTACTTGTTTGCTCTTCTTTCCCGTATTGGCATCAGTCCCCTTTTCCTCAAAAAAATCACTTTATTGTACTCAGCTCCAACTGCGAGACTGAGAGTCAATGGCCAGGTATCCCCCGCCCTTCCGGTGGCCCGAGGCACGCATCAGGGATGCCCTCTTTCCCCTCCTCCTGTTCGCTGTTGCGACGGAGCCGCTCGCAGCTAGGCTCCAGCAGCATCATGCTAGACGGGGATTGGACTTCACCCCCAAGGTGATTCTGGTCTCAATGTATGCCGACAACGTGACGCTGTATGTACAACACCCAGCTGAAAATTTGGACCCGCTCATTAGGGAGGTGGTCCGGTTTGGCGGAGTGTCGAGAGTCTCCATTAACTGGGGAAAGTCCATCATTTTTCCGCTTACCGCGGCCACTGACCAATTCCAATCAGAATTCCGGCTTCAGTGGGCAAATGGCCCGGTAGAGTACTTGGGGATCTGGCTCAGTCGGAACCTAGATGAATTATGGAGTCACAACTACGGCAGGCTTATGGAATGGCTGGAAAGCAGATTGAGCAGGTGGAGATTGCTTCCTCTATCCCTTGCGGGTCGCCTAGCTATTGCCAAGATAGTGATCCTCCCCAAGTTTCTCTATGTTTTTATCAATCTGCCACTTCCCCTTACGGCGGCGTTGCGGCACCGATTGTGCTCGAATCTGATTGCATTCGCCTGGGCGGGACGACAGCCTCGAGTGGCTTGGGAGATCCTGACGCTGCCGTTTGACCAGGGCGGGATGGCAGCCCTGGACATGGAGCTGTACTATAACTGCGCCCAAGCGCAGTTTGCCTATCACTGGGTATTCCTGACCCTCTTCATGGCACATACTGCCCCGGAGAGCGATAGGGCGGCTCCGGTGCCCCTACACAAGGCACTATTCGGATCTCAAGGGCGCCCCAGAGCCAAGATTGATACAGTAGGTTGTACGGTATGGGCTTGGCTAGAGCTCCGTTGTAGAGCAAAATTGGAGATCACATTTGCCCCCTCGATCCCTCTCAATAATCATCCGGGACTGCCTGTAACCGCTGAGGCTGGGGTGGGTCAGAGGCTGCGAGGGCTTCAGTTAACTACGATGGGGCAGGCGTTCCGTAATGGTGTGTTTGTTACCATAGATGATGCATTAGGCGAAGAGCACACAGGGATGTTGGAAAGGTTCACTTATTACCAATTAAGAGCAGCGCTACGTGCCTTATACGAGTCATTTCCTGTAGCACCACCAACATTCCAGGTGCTGGAGTATTTCCTGAAGAACCCTTCACTGCGAAAGCTTATAGCCCGGCTATACGCTGGAATGCAGCGCACCTCCCCGATTTGTATTCCCCAGGCGCAGCGTGAGTGGAAGAGGGTTCTGGGGGGTCCTCTTGAGGATGGCACATGGGCTCACTGCTGCGCACAGCTGAAGGAAATGTCACCTAATTATAGATTGCGGTTGATCCACTTCAAATTTATTCATAGATTGTACAGAACCCCTGTCTGGCTACACAGAGCTGGTCTGAGTGAAGATGCGCGGTGTGTGCGCTGCCGAGCCCCGGAGGCCTCCTTCATTCATCTGGCTTGGGAGTGCCCTGCGGTGGCGAGGTACTGGGAATGCATTTTTGAGATAGTGGCCCTGTTGATAAATGCTACAATAGAGTGCTCCCCCTTAGTGGCCCTGCTGGGATATGTGTGCAACGTAGCCGCAGTACACAGAAAGCTTGTGGCCATGCTGTTGCTCTTAGCTAAAAGACGGGTGGCTATTTGCTGGGGCCGCAGGCGCAGTCCGAAGATAGAGGAGTGGCTTAAAGAAGCAGCATTCTGCCACAATCAACTGTCTGATTACTGGGAATTGATGCCTGCACAGTCCCAACCCAACGATATCTGGGCGCCACTGCTTAGCTACCTAGAGTCCCTATCCCCGAATAGCGAAGATGGGGCGGGGGCGGTAACCTAGATGCTGTGCGCTGGCTGGCTGACAACACCATGGCTAATGCGGCACTCTGGAGGCAACCAGAACAAATACATCCTCATTAGGACAAGTGAGGTTTCTTTCCTCCTTACCTCTACTATCCCTACCCCTTCTGTCCTTTCCTTCTCTCTTTCCTCCATTCTGTTTGTTTGGATTGGTTTGGGAGCATGTTTTATTTCTCGGGGGAATGTCGTTTTGAGATATAGATAGCAATTGACGGAGATGGACATTCTGTATGGACATAAAATCCCGATCTGTGCCTCATTGCTTCCTGAGATTATTTTGTCCTTGATACGCTTGACAGAAAGAAAGTGTGGAGCGATAGGATGGCTCCGTCTCTGTTTCTCTGTACTTGTTTATTCTCTTAAATTCAATAAAAATAACTTTTAAATAAATATAACAGCTGACTTAACGCCACCCGACTGTGCTCTATTTAGAGTGGCATACTCTAGTTTACGACACTCCAGTATACACAACTAAATTGTACACTTATCCAGAGTAACCTTATCCATCTACTCCACCGAACTCCATTGTATGCCACTCCAGTCTACACCACTATACTGTACACTATTATGCTGTTCCCCACTGTATTCTATTACACTTTTGTTTATGTCAGTTTACTGGACGCCTCTAAACTATACTGCTCGCAACTGTCCGCTATCCAATGTATGCAACTCCACTTTATGCTAAAACACTATATGCCATTTTACTATGCCCCAATTGCACTACTAGAGTGGACACTATTCTAGTGTACTTGACTATACAGCACTCCATTGCAGTGAAATGGAGTATACACCACTGGACTGTACCACAATCCACTGTCTGCTATCACTTTACGAGACTACAGTATTCCCCACTCCACTAAATAGTTCACTGTACATCACTAGACTCTACACTTCTATAATTAACCATATTGAATTGTACGATGCTCTACTGCATGCTATTCCACTCTATGCAACTCCAATGTATGTATGAACACTTAAACCATTAATCTCTACATTATTGCACTGAACACCGGACTTCGAGGCCTATTACCACGCAGCTCAACTGCAGTGGTTCACGAAATGGATGGCGGGAAGGCTTCGTAATGAGGAGGGTCGCGGGGGCACGGATCCAGATCTACGACAGCTCTCTCAAGTGCTGCTGCGACTCCCCTTGAGCGAGAGAGAGAATCCGAGAGATCTGTGGGCGATGCGCCAATGCTGATACCAAGCTAGTAAGAGAGCCAAGCGGGGGCCCCCATATGCGCCTGAGATTCCGGTGCTGGTTTGTGAGACACTACCACATGGGGGAGACTGGCAGGGGCTACGGGCCTGGGAGGAGGCAGGGATCTCCAATATTGGAGACCTCTACGAGGACAATACCCTCCTACCCTTTAATGATTTATTAGAGAGATACGAACTTCCTAGGCGGGACTTCCTCTTACATGCCGCACTGACGGCAGCCATTCGTAAGCATTGGAAGAAAAGGATGGAGGAGCCGCCAACTTCCTTACCATGACAATATGTGGTATTAGCAGCTGGGACGATCAAGGCGGTTACTTGCCTCTATAGGCGGCTCACCCAGGAGATCAGACGTCCCTTGGAGAGTCTGCGTATTAAATGGGAAACAGACCTTGGGATACCCGTAGAGGAGAAGCCGTGGGAAGCACTGGTAGAAAGATCATGGAAGTGCTCCAGAAATGCGCGATTCCAGCTAATCCAATTTTACGTCCTCCACAGAGCATACCTCACCCCGCACAAGATTAATGAGTATTTTGGGGCCCGAACAACATGTCCGAGATGTAAGTTAGACAATGCCGAATTTTTGCATATGTTCTGGGAGTGTCCATTACTGGAGGGGTTCTGGAGAGCAGTATCGACTAAGCTAGGAGACCTAACGGACAGAGACTGCACACTGACCCCGGGATATTGCCTACTACACTGGTTCCCTCATACTCCCCGCAATAAAGTTACCAGCAAATTCATAGATCTGGGGTTAGTCCTGGTAAAACGAGAAATTACCAGTCACTGGAAGGTGACCAGTGCACCCAACGCCTCAAGATGGCTGCGAGAATTCACAAAGTGGGCTGACTGTGAAGGGATTTTTCGATTGCAAATGGCCCAGAGAATAGGTAATGAAAAAATGCTAGACACAGCGAGAGCATGGGGGGCGCTAGTAGACTTGCTCAAGCACCCGACTGACGATAATGAACCATCCCTTGAATAAGGTGAATTGTGTGTGGAGATTGCAATATTGCCCTACCTGTGCAGGTAACTCGGGGATTGCAAGCATGCATTATATAGCCGTTCCCCTAACTGTGGGCATCCTCCTACTTGAATTATTGAGCCTGATCTCCTGTATGACTAGATACTATTCTCCACAGAGATGTAGATGATTGAGTGACATGCCTGCGGGGAGGGGGTGGGTAGGAGGGAGAGTTTCGTTAATTTCTTGTTTGATGAGATTGGCATGAGTGAGTATTGGAACGGACAATTGAGATGTTGAGCTTTCGGCACAGGGATATAGAACACGGCTCGCCTGAGGGCTCTGATTGGATCGTCGAATACTGTTACCCTTTTGTGAGCAGCCCATATGTGGCGAGAATACGTAACTGGCACTGTGCGACCAGCAAATATGTCTGTCAGTAAATGTTATCAACAGCACAATGGAAGCTCTAAAATCCCATTGTATTGCATTTACCTGATTTGTTATAACTGAATAAAATCTGTTTACAAAAAAAAATTATTGCACTGAACAGTACTCAATTCTATGCTACTCCACTGTGTGAAACTGCACTTAATGCTATTCCACTATGCACTATTGCACTCTACCCTATTACACGGTACCCCACTACAGTGTACGCTATTCCGCTCTGCACAACTGCACTCTACGGCACTCCAATACTTGTCACCTCACTTTACGCAATTTTGCTTTACAATACTACACTATACCATGCTCTACTTTATGTAAGCCCTCTGCACACCATTGAACTGTACCCCACTCCAATGTACACTATTCCAGTTTATGCTACTCCACTGTACCACATTCCACTGTACGCCACTTGACTGTATGCTATTTCAGTATACAATATTTCAATATATGCTTCTACACTGTATAGCACTCCACAGTATACCAGTACAGTGTAAGCGAATACATTCTACAATATTTACAGGACGTAGTGCCACTTTATCACACTCCACTCTATGCTATCCTACTGTATACCAGTGCACTGTACGCCACTACACTATGCAATTTTACTTTACAACAGTACATTGTACCACACTTAACTTTAAGTAAGCTCACTCTACACCACAGAACTGTACCCCACTATGGAACTACACTGTACCCCACTGCAGTGTACGCTATTCGAGTTCACACCAATGGGTTGTACCACACTCCAATGTACGCTGCTCAACTGTATGCTATTTCAGTATTTAATATTCCAATAAATGCCCTTACACTATACAACACTCCAGTGTATGGAACTCCTCTGTGCTCCGTCACAGTGTATGATAATACACTCTACAATATTTACAGGACATAATTCCACTTTACTACACTCCACAGTATGCTGTCCCACTGTATACCACTGCACTGTACGCCACTACACTCTATGCCACTCCAACATATGCAACTCTAGTGTATCTGAGTTCACTCTATGCCACTTTACTGTATGCAACTCCACTCTACCCCACTCCACTGTATGTCAGTCCAGTGTACGCCGCTCCAGTGTACCTCATTCAGTTTACTGCACTCCACTATATCAAAATATAATTTACGACTGTACACTTTACAACATTATCCTAAACTATATTGTTACACACTTCAGTTAATAACACTCCACTCCAGAGAAATCCAGATTCTCTAGTCATGTTAATAGGAGAATCGCAATTTACACACCACTTACACACAAATACAAAAGTTCTAGTTATGTGTTAAATTTAACATTTACGCACCACTTTCAAATTACTATGTCATACATATAATTCACATTTACGCACCACCTTAAAATTAACATAGCTCGCACCTCCATACATAGTCTTGTCACTTCACTCACCACACCAGATTACCTATAACTCACCACTGTACCATGCACTGTGTTCTGGAAAATTTTGTAATTTGAGATGTCATAAATGTTTTTATTAATGCAATGATATCACTTGCTATAACTTATGTAATATCCAAGGGTATAGCTAGTGTATGGAGAAGAGGCAAGTTATTTTTTAAGAATGTAGTGAAAATAGAGCTAAATAGCACAAAGCCCCAAATCGAGATCTCTGGTCACGTTAGACTGGATCAAAGTCACACTTTCAGACTGACCGTGATGTAGCGCAGGTCAGATACAGTCCCCAGATTAGTCCCACTGAAGTGTTACCTTCTCAAGACAGCGCCAAGAGAGCATCGCAGGAGGCTGTCTGTTTGGTACAAAGAGAGAGTCAGGCGTCGCAGATGGGCGGCATGAAGCTTCGTGTTGGCGGTCTCCCTCGAACGGTCGATGCTGGAGCAAGAAGAGTCAGGCTGGCAGCGATTCGCGTAGCATCGCAGTGCAAGCGGCAAGCTCTTGGTGTGAACGGGCCCATTCGCGGTTGTAAAGAGCCCAAAAGATTGATTACTGAGCCACACCAAGGGTCCAGGACCTGAGGGGCACCACTTGGGAGTCAGAAACTCTATGCAGCTGGATCCAAGGGTTGGTGCAGGATGTTGGGGAGACTTTTGTGTCCCTGAGGCTCAGACCAAGAGGCCAGAAGACTAGCCCTTGGAGCCACTTTGGGAGCCCAGGGTTCAAGATGAAGTTGCAGGTCCTGTTCTTCCTCCCAGGAAAGAGGGAAGCAGACAGCAGGCCAGCACAGCAGGGCAGCAGTTGCTTCAGAACAGCAGTCCAGCAGCAGTCCTTTTAGCAGCACAGAAGTCCTTCTTCCTGGCAGAGTATTCACAGGTCCAGAAGTGTACTGAAGAGTTGGTGTATGAAGTCCAGTATTTATGCACAGTTCTGCATAAATGACCAAATGCGATGCAGCGCGCGCAACGGAATTCGTTGTATTCATTTATATGTTTACTTACCTCTATTCCACCGTATTCCATAGATTACTACCCCCCACCCTGCCCCTCCCCCGCCCCACGTCACCGCCCGGCAGCACTCCCACCACGGGCCGCTACTGCGCTATGCTACCCCCACGTGTGGTTCTAAAAAGTTCTTCCCTTCACTTCCCCAGCCAATGCTCCAAGACATCTGTGGTGACAAAGGGCTAGTGTGCTAGAGGCTAACCCCTTTGAAGTGTACAGGGGCGAGGTAAAAGCTCTGCCCCCAGCCATCCTTGTCAGATGGCCCATCCTTCCAACACTTAGTCCCCTTTTGTCTCACTGTCTGCGAGGAATACACAACACCCACCAGCATGGCCATTGACAGTCATGTTGCCCCGCACACTGCCAGAAGGCACAATAATAGGTAGGACAAGAAATTGCCAACTTTCTAAAAGTGGCATTTTCAGAATTGTGACTTAAAATCTGACTTTATCATTAAACAGGATTTTAAATTACAATTCATTTGAGTCTAAAAATTGCATTTCTACCTACTGCTCCCAATCAATAGTTAGCAATTATTAAATGTAACAAGGCAACCCAATGTAAGTCTATGGGATAGGTAGGTCTTACAGTACTGACAAATGAATATAGGAGTTTTTCACTACCAGGGCATGTAGAACTTAAATCCACAAGTCCTACACTTTAAATACAATACATTGTGCTATATGGTTCTTCAGAGGAGAAGTGTGGCTCAATGGTTAGAGCGGCAGACCCTGATGCAGAGATCTGGCCCGGGACCAGGGTTCAATTCCCGCCTCGGCGGGTCTTGGGCTCAACTTCCTCGGACCTGATAATTCTCGCCTCGGAGCCTATTCTAATCATGGGTCCAACTCTGGGCAATAGCTTGCTTAATCTCCACAACGGCCCCACCAGCGCTGGGATGCCTGGCTTCACCTTGGGGGTGCCCAGGAGTGGACATTTCACAGGGAAAAGCCAGGAAGGGTTCCACAGCGGTATGCGTTCAGCGCCAGGATGCCTCAGGGTAGCAGTGCGCTTTACAAGTACAAATTCATTTCATTTCACCTGGGGGGTGACTTGGATTTATTTGTATTAAAAAGGAAGGTTTAGGTTTGGCAAAAGGTTTATTTTGCCAAGTCAAAAACTGCCCTACAGGCTGTAATGGCAGGCCTAAGACAGATTTTAAAGTTCTACTTTAGTGGTGGCACAATCAGTGCTTCAGACCCACTAGTAGGGTTTAATTTACAGGCCCTAGTTATATGTAGTAACAGATACTAGATGCGAATAAGTTACTTAAATGTGGCAATCAGTTGTAGGCCAATTTTACAGGATTGTAGGGAGAAAGCACAAACACTTAAGCACTGGTTAGCATGGTAAGGTGCACAGAGTCTTAATGCCAACAAAAACAAACTCAGATAAGAGGAAGGGCGAAGGCAAAAGGTTTGGGGTAATACCACAACAATGATGGTAGGTCTAACACTACACAACAGTCCTTCAGCCACTCTTTTTCATATTTACAAAAAATCCAATTTAAGGGTGAATTTTCATTTCGATAAAATATAGAAGAAAGTTGACTCAAGCTCCAGTGGCTCGTTAGCATTTCGCTGCCTGTAGCACGGCTGTCAGTGGTGCCTTTGATGAAGTGTGAATCATACTCTCAAAGCAGAGACAATACCTTGGGCCTGGCAGGATGCCTAGGGTGAGGAATGTGACACAGCTTAACTCAAGAAGGGCAGTTAAAAAGGTTCAGGAACGTCACTGACATAAACAAGACCAGAGAATGCACTTTTACAGTTTAATGATAAAGGAAGCCTGGAGAAGGGGGTATATTGATCCCAGGATATCCTTTAGCCTCCCTGGCTTCAGTCTCAGGGGAGGAGTGAGCTGACCCTAGAAGCAATATGGAGTGGCTGAGTGGGATGGGATTGCTCATCACCTTAGACACACCCCTAGGTGTCCCACAAGCTCCCTCAAGTGGCAAAAGAGTCTCCATCTTGGATTTTACTGAGAATTATGCATTATGGTATAGTTTGCAGCGAGACAAATAGAATGTGCTGCAAAAATGAGGTTTGCCCTTGGAAGCATTTTGCCCATTGGTCAAGGAGTGTGAAGAAATCAGCCCACCACTGGCTATTAAATTGAACAAAAGTAGCCCCTCACCCAGCTCTGCAGGATACTTTCTGTATCTTTGGTAGAACAGAAGTGGACTGGACATGGTGTCGATGAGCCGTGTGGAGATCCAGAACGATGGATCGGCTCCCACTTGTAACCAGGACTAAGAAGTGGACTCCAAGAGTCAGGTGGTTGACCTCCTGCATGGCTACAGTGACATCAAATTCTGAAAGAGGCCTTTTTCCTGATGGTAGAAATCTTGACTGGGTGAATGTGCAGAAAACATCTAAATGATGAGAGGAATTCGTCATTCAAAGAATTAGAATTTTCCCACCTTGTGGCTTTCTAGATAAAACAAAGACTATCACAGGACTTTGTTGGATACAACCTTCAATCTTGCCCTGCAGGAGGATAGCGCCTTCCATAAAAAAGATTAAGTCAACAGGTAAAAACGACCCGCAGCAAACCGTAAACAGTGTTTTCTGATTAAAGCTTTACCTTTTTTTGGTGCTTTTTCCTTTAACATGTTTAAAAAACATAACTCTGCTCCCTTTATTAGATTTGAGTTGGTTTGGTGTCAATATTCCCATCACATTCTTCTTAATATTAGGAAGTTGGTTGTGGAATTTTTCTTGTGTTAGGTTTTGATTTTTTGACTCTTTAATTGTCGCTAAAAGTTTTACGCATTTTCCTAAGTTTTGTTTTTCTGGTCTCTGCCATAGCTACCTTGAACCAAATTTTAAATTATTGCACCTGCGTGTTTGACCAGACATGATTTTGGGACTTATTACTGTCAAGAGCAGGTCTTCTCAGCGATGGGTGGTAGGTCTTCTTTGTGCAAGGGCATTGCTTACTATCTCTGGAAACAGTGGCAGACTGCAGCTTGGAATGTAGTATTGCTCCAAGAAAATTATATCCAGCAGGTAGGAGAAAACTGATGACCAGCTGACCAGGCCAAGCAACAAGTCAAAGAGCAAGAACAGGAACTTGAGAATGTGGGGAATCCACAGAGTCCAGAGAGCGAGTAATCTAGCAAGAACAACTGTGACACAACTGGACTCAAAATGCCCCCACCCAAACCCTTTTCTACTGTGAAGAACAGGAAGTGACATAATCCCAAGTAGGTCAATCATTTGGAATTACCACTTACTTGAAGTTCTGGAATATTAATTTCAAGAGGAAGAAAACAAGAACTAAATTATGTTGACTGCTGACACGAATGTTATCTGGGAGCCACAATGCTAATTTGTTGTTACAGGTGCAAGAGTGTGCCAATATTTGTAAATTATATGATTTGAGCAGTGGCTGCCATAGGTCTATGGTACCATGCTTGTGCTCATCGTGGCAACAGATGTCTAATAATGTGTGAGCACCAATATCCAATGAAATATAACAATGCTTCAAATATTGGGATCTGTAACACCTACACCACAGTTGCCTAGTTTTTCTTTTGTATAACCATCTGGGATCGGGCTGCACTGAAAATGTTTTAAAACTTAATTCATTACTGTTCAACAAATATCTCTGATCTAGAAATGTATTGCTACCCTTTAGCATTATGACTACCATTCTATTACCATTGCTAGGAAGATTCCAGGAGGTCCCAGAAGATTTCGGAATTAAAGTAAATTTTCCAGAAGGCTCTGGTTTCAAAAATGGCCACTGATAAGTTTCCAGAAGGTTCCGCAAGGTTCTTGAGGTAGGTAACCTAGTGCAAATGGGCCAAATCGGATTGGTGGTGAAGTCTCTGAACAGGCGGCCCTTTAAACACATAGGGCCTGATTATGAGTTTATGTGTTATTTATCGCCCCTAATATATAATGATACCAAGGGGTATGTTATTATTTGGGTGTGATACATCATACCTATTTTGAGTTTGTGGGGAATAACATGAGGATTTTGGTGTTTAATGCACCAAACTCTGCATGATACTGTAAATCTCATAATTCCAACCCATGCTTAAACAGGGGTTAATGTATGAGCCAGAATATTACGAACAACTCATAATCAGGCCCTATATAACTTAAACACTATGATGTTAGGCCTCACCACTGTGTGTGCCTCAACCTACACATGTGGTTGCTGTCCTTCCTGACTGTTTCTTTGCTTGGGAACAGGTAGAAATGTCATGTTTGGTCTCTAAAGAATTGTAATTTAAAATTCTCTCTAATGGTAAAGTCGGATTGTAAGTCACAATTCAGAAAATGCCACTTTTAGAAAGTTTTGTATGAGGGGTTGGGCCTTTTAAGTCAGCTGGTATAGGCAACTATAAAATCTAAAAACCTACACTGTTTCCAAACTGTAATTATTGAATCAACACTTTTTCATAAGATCAAGTAATTAAATTGCCTTACACTTTTTATGATTTGTATGACTTCATTTTATTCATGTATATTTCAAGAACACCTCTTCATATTGTTCAGAACACATGTATGTGTGAGGCACATTTTTACAGCACTCTGTGAGTAAACCTAACATTTTCAAAACATCTCTTTGAACAAATAATTTTTAACGGAAAATGAATCAAATACATTTGAAATCTTAAAATATATATTACTTGATCTTATGAAAAAGTCTTGATTGAATAATTACAGTTTGGGAACGACGTAAGTTTTTAGACTTTTTGAAGGTTGGCATCTTCTTGTCCTATTTGGTTCCTGCAATCTATATCCAGGGTCACATGACTAGGTCTAATTGTTAGTTTGCTTTTGTGTATTCCTTCCAGACAGCATCAAAGTGGGTATTGTGTGTTGGTAGGATGGGACATCCTGACCTAATGAGTGGGGCAGACAGTCAACTACCAAACCTGCACTTTAACGAAGCAGCCTTAGCACAAACATGATGAATTTCACAGTGGCATTCTGTGACTCCAGAAATTCTAGGACCAGGGCAGGGTGGAAGAAAATTCAAGAACCATATGTGGAGGGAAGTCTAGAAGTTTCTCAGACTTCAAAGCTGGCATCAGGTATAAATATTCTACCTTCAGACCAACTGTTTACTACACTTTTCAAATGTTTACCAATCAGCACCATAAAAACCGTCATGCATACCCCCCTCACGTCAAACAATGAACAATAGCTTATATCTGATTCCCAACTGCGCTCTCCAGCTCAAGTGTTGGATATGCTTAATCTGAGACAACGCCAAGGGGAAGAGGTGACATGGGGGGAAACAGAAGATATGGCAACTGCCTCTGCAAGCTGTGCTCCTCCACACTACTCTGCTTAGTGATATCCTGCACTGCTTTTAATTGGCTGCCTCTCTTCCTTTTGATTAAAATCTCTGTCTGTATCGCTGCAAGGATAAAAGACAATGTTTACTACACCTGCCCACCACCAGACGATCAGCCCCCTTTGTTGCCTCCTGTGTGTGTTCAAACCCCACCTGTACCTTGATTTTCCTTCAATCTGCTCTTAGCTGGTGGGTAAAGTATGAATGTTCAACCTCAAAGGTTTTTCAACTAAAGACCTGAACATGGTGCTTGAGAGTTCGCCCAGATGCACCCTAGTCTCTGTACACCTAGAACCTTACACTCTATTGTGCTAACAAATTGTTAGCATTACTGGTTGTTAGTTCCTGTTACAGCGACCCCTTCAAACATTCATGCTTAGCCTCACACAATGTCTCACAAATGTTCACTTTAAATCGAAGATTAGTCTCTCCTATTTCTAGCTAAGTAAGATGTACTGTGGGCATACTGTAGCTTAGGATGAAATGTACTCATCTGAGTCTTTTCTTGTGCAGGATTTGTTGTGCCAAAATAGGTGAAGACCAGGGATGCTGTCTGCTGTGAATTCTGGACAATCTGAAGGAAGACTGAAGTTGTTCTGGGAACCTGAACAGGATTGTGCAGGTAAATTTGACAACCAAACAGGAGCTTGCTTCTGCGTCTGCTGAATTCCTGATTTCCAAGCAGGGTGTGTCAGGAAGGTGTGCCTTTTATAGGCTCTGGATTCAAAATGGCTGCTGAAAAGATTGCAGAATGTTCCGGGTTCAAAATAAAGTTTCCAGAAGGTTCTGGTTTCAAAAATGGCCGTTGAGAAGTTTCCAAAAGGTAACACAAGTTTCTTGAGATAGGTAACCTAGTGCAAATGGGCCAAATCGGATTGGTGATGAAATCTGTGAATGGAAGGCCCTTTAAACATTGAGGGCCGGAATACAAGTTTAGGTGTTATTTATCGTCCCCGATACTTAACGATATCATGAGGCACGCTATTAATCGGGTGTGATAAATAATACCTATTACAAGTTTTGGTGTTGGCAGGATGGGCCATCCTGACCTGAAGGGTGGGGCAGAGCTGTCACCTACCACATTTGCACTTCAAAGGAGCTTCCCCAACACAAACATGAAGAACTTCACACTAGCCTTTTGTGACTCCAGACATCCTGGGACCAGGGCAAGGAGGAAGAGAATTCCAGAACTAGATGTGGGGGGAAGTCTAAAAGATTCTCCCACTTCAAAGATGGCACCAATTAAAAAATTCTACCCTCAAACCAACTCTTTAGTTCACTCCAGGATATATGGATACAACAGTTTGAAGGACTACCCTGCTGCCTGAGGATGGCCCTGGTGCCTGAGGCCTGCCATGCCGTCTACACCTGCTCCCTTCATCCCAGGCTCCCTGAAGTGACTCCAAAGGTTAGCTGACTGACCTCCTTTTCAGGGCTCTGGAGACATAACAAGCTCCAGAAGTCACCCCGCAACTTCCCAGCTGACCTTCTCAAACTGGACTTGCCTGGAGATGCAATTGGACCTGCCAGAGCCCTGCTGGCCCCTGCAAGAGTGAGTCCCTGAACCCTAAGAGGTACCTCCCAATGTCCTGGTCCTTTGGTTGTCAACAGAGTGCTCTCCTCCTCTGAAGAAGGAGAAATCCTGAAGTTGTAGGCTTTTCTTGACCACAAACATGCCAGTTTGTTGATGACCGCCAACGCAAACTCTGGTGAACCCAACTCTTCATGATACAGCTATCAAAACCAACATTTGGCAATGCAAGATCTGCAAATCATGCTATAGCTTTGAGAGCCCGCAGTGACTGCCAATGCAAAGCTCCAGCAACTATCATCCGTGACACCCAAAGGATCTTCTTGCTACATCGACAACAATCTGCAATGCCTGGCCTGCTCTTCGCACTACAGCGATGGCCATCTGTGATGCTCTCCCTGCTGCTCCTCATGGCCTTGTTTACCGCAAACTGGACTCTTCTCTCTAGATTTTGGAAAAAATGCTTTTTCAGCAGGACTTGCCTGGTCCCTGTATCCGGCCCATCTTCCATCTCGGTCTGTCTGAACTTGTGACTGTCCCCACGGTCTCGCATGACCAGATACCTGTGATTGGCACTTTATGCTTTTAGGCGCTATACTTACCTAAATCCTTCATATTGCATATCTGTAGTTCTAGTGATTGGAATTTTGTTGTTTTGGTGTCAAATTATTTATTACAATTGTACTCCTTTATGTGCTAAATTGGTATGGGATTTTTTGTATAAGCTGCATACATACTTTACACTTCTAAGTTAAGCCTGACTGCTTTAATGCCGAGCTACCAGAGGGTCAAGAACAGACAGTGCAGGCATAGGGGGGCACAACATTGCCCCAGCCACAGTCCACATGGGCTTATTCGCCCTGGGGCCCTTTTTGTTGCCTGTTACCTGCCTTTCCGCTGACCTTTCCATGGCGGTGTCCCTGCCATTAAAGGCTCGGTGGAAAAGCAGGTCATAATTACCATGGCGGTGCCATGCCGGCACCGCCAACATTGACTGCCGCTGTCCCCACTGCTGCCAGCATGGGATCTTGGCAGTGGCGACAGTCTGGAGGCGGTCTGCCTGCCCACATTGTAATCTGGCAGTTGGACCACCAGTTATGCGGGCAGTCGGACCACCAAAAAGCAAAGGCCGTTCCCGGACTGCCAGGGTCATAATCTGGACCTAAGTGCCACTATCAACTGGTTGTGGTGGACTGGGACCAAGGTGTGATTTGAGGCCGACCGCGTGTAAACGCATGTCAAATGCAGAAATCAAGCTTGACTTGGTTAGAGGTTTTACCTTGGTACTTAGTCTAAAACCCTTGTCCACCAGGTCCCACTGAATTGCATTTGCTGCTCCAGGGAAGCTGTGAGCTGGAGAAAACTGAATCTTTAGCCCATCTTGCAATACACCTCAATAGGATCGACTTGGCAGGTTAGTCCCCATTGTCCTGATGTCTTTGCAGCCAAAATGTTTCCAGGTCCCAGGTTTTCAGGATAGTAGGGGAAGATCAGCCAGACACAGCCAAGGGTTCCAGGACCTCAGGTCTGGGAGGTCTGGACACACTCTATCAGAGGCCACCAGCAGGGTCTATGACAGGTCTGGTTCTAACTGGTCAGCTTGGAAATTACAGAAAAAGCCTCTTGTAGCTTGGTGTGTCCCTGAAGTGTAAACAGGAGGTCAAACCTATGACCCTTTGATATGACGTCTTTGCCTGGTTACAAGAAAGAGCAGGTTCCTTCAGGGATTTTTTCAGGTCGAAGTTAGCAAGTCTAGTCTTCTGTTCTTTCTCAGGTTCAGAAAGAGTTCTGAGGAGGTTACTGGGGATTTCATTGTTATTCCTGCCACTAGCTTGTGTGTGGGGGTGACACCTGGCTCCTCCCTTACCAATGGGGCAAATGTTCCCAAGGGTTTCAGTACTCACTTTTGCAGTATTTCATGTGAGCCCTACTACAAAGAATTCCAAGCCTCTCTCTCCCTAAATCCAAGATGGGGAAACCCTTTTCCCCTGGTGCAGAGCCTACGTGCTCACCCCAAAGGTGTTGTCAAGGGAATGAGCTGCCCCTCCTCTGTGGTTACTCCAAACCAGTTCTGAAGGCAGCTATCCTCTCACTGGATTAGTGCCTGCCTGACTTGGGGAACAAAAGAAGGACATGCTCAGGTGTCGTCTGACATCTGCCTGTGACAGGGGAGGTCCCTTTGAAGTAAATTAGGTTCCTGGGCAAAACCCAAATGGTTACCCTGCCAGAGCAGTAAAAGCACCTCCCCACACCTATGTCTCTGTCTTGTTCTGGGATCGGTTTTCACACCTCAATCAGGACTTAGCCACTCAGGCGACTGCAGCTGAAGGATAATGGAAATTATCTTCCAGAGGCTTTAGGCAGGGAAAAGGTAGCTTTCTAAAAGTGAATTTTCAGTATTATTTATTAAAAATACAACTGTACCACTGAATAGTGCTTTTAATATTACAAAGAGTCATAGAGTGGCATTTCTACTTGTTTCCTAGCTACATGTAGCATGTATGAAATGTAATAGTGCATCTCAGTGTTTCTCTATGAACAGCCAGCTTTTCTACACTTAAAACAGCTTTTAGGTGCCAGTAACTGTAGGGACACGTTTAACATTAACTTCCTACATGTCCTACTTTTCAATACCATGTGTGCTGCTGTATGGGCCATAAGGCCTACATAGGGGTGACTTATTAATAGTTAAAAGGAAGGTTTTTGACTTGTCAAAAGGGTTTGACAGGTTAAATTGCCATTTTTACCCTGCTACAGTCAGTCAACAATGGTATCACTTTAGTGGATGACGCAATAGGTGCTTCAGTCCACTGGGGATATTGAAGTTGCATACTCCCTTTACCATACACCAAATTCTCATAGGTAAGTTAAATACACCAATTATAGGGGTATACCAATTTAATCATGCTAAAAGGGGAAAACAAAAAGGGCAAAATTCTGGGGGCACACCACCCAAAAGATGGTAAATTCCTATACTGTACATTTATTGATTTGTTTGTATTTTTCAATGTTTAATGTGATTTAGATGGTGTAACTGTTATAATATTATTAGGCAGTCTCAGCTACCCTGGGACTGCTAAGACATGTTGAGCATTCCAGATGGCATACGGAATGTTCTAAGGGGGAGCGGTTAGGAGTTGGATTTTGTGCCTGGCCGTGTCGGTTGGGTGACTGCTCTGTCTCTTGACAATAAAGCCTATTTAAGCTTCACAGAAGAACGACTCTCTGTCTAATTCATTACATTTTTTGTCGATGATCTGGACGACGAGTCTAACCAGGCAGTGACAGAAGGCAGCACAGCAGATCACCCTGACGAACATACGCAGTGCTGCACGGTCGAGGGATAAACGTCGTGACACTCCCTGTATTTCATCACTGCACGGTATTTGGAAATGTGCGAACGCATCAGATGGTACTACCTCTTACGGTGAACCACCCCTGGAGGTACGTTACATTGTGTGCCTGAGCGTGACAGTTAAGTCCTCAAGGGATAAGTATTGTGACAGGCAACTGGGCCGCAAGCGCAGTAACGGTCTGCCTGCCCATGGCATGCGCTGAGTGGAGCCTGCCAATGTAAGGCATTACTGGCAGTCAGGCTGTGTGCATTCAGGGGCGTTTAAAGTGCTGACTGATGGTGTGAGTCCAAACAGCAGTTCTGAGAGCCTTGGTCCTTCTTATGTGAAGTGCGCAGTTTGATGAGCGGTGAGCGACCTCTTTGGAAGAAGGAGGGAGGAGAGAAATAGGCGAGGCCTATTTGTTGCACTTATGCCACAACGGTGACACACACACCCTTAAGTTTGGTCTTAAAGGGGCAGTGCGGTTTTCTGTCTCTGCATGTGTTTATGCAAGTTGGGGTGGTGATACGCACACCTTGTTGGAGCTAGCAGAGTCTGCGTGCAACGACAGTGATGCACACACCCTTAAGTTTGGTCTTAAAGGGGCAGTGCTGTGTTCTGCTTCTGCATGTGCCTGCGAATTGTGACGGTGACACGCACGCCTTGTTGAAGCAGGAGGAGTGTGCGTGCAGGGTTTACATTGTTACAGTGCTAACACGCACATCTTGTAGTATACCAGCAAGGGCAGGGTTCGTTTTAGTGCGTGTACTGATGCAGTTGTGACACGCACACCTCGACGCTCTATGCATATATTAGCGTGTATATCATTACAACGGTGACATGTACATGCTTGTAAGAGGTTTATGTAATTCTGGAAATATTATCTTGATGTAGGCTAAGTCCATTATCTAATGTATGGGCACTAGTGTATAATTCTAATAGGTTGTTTCAGCAAGTCTGTACTTCAGTGATCTGCACAATATCATACCATTTTTGAAGGGATACTTGGTGGGCTTGGGGTGGTAATTTGTTATCTCAGAATGAATATTGCTAACACCATTACAGCTCCACCACCATTTCTTATACCAGCTGGAGAACCATCATAGAATGGGAGGACTGGATTGATGGCATTGAAAACTGTTTGGTGGCATTAGATGGCACAAGGTTTTCAGCGTCAAGGAAAAAAGCTTTATTGTTGGGTGCGTTGGGAAAAGAAGGGCAACATATTTTTAAATACCTTCCAGGAACTGGTGAGGAAGTTGATGATGTGTATAAGGATGCCATTGTGAGGTTACGCACTAGATTTGCTAAACAAGAAAATATTGTTATGCGCAGACATAAATATTTTATACACAACCACAAAGAGCGAATGAAACAGTTTACAAATTTGTGTCTAGGCTAAGGGAGTTGTCAACGAAATGCCAGTTTGGACTAATGCAGGAAAAGATGATAAGAGATCAGTTAATAGTCCAATGTTATAGTAAGAAAGCACAAGAGAGGTTATGGGCTGCAAGCAATCCAACCTTAAAAGAAGCTATTGTTATAGCAGAAGTGGTAGAGGAATCTGAGAGGTACACGAGGGAGATGAAGTATATCCAACAAGAAAAAGGGCTAGAAGTGGCAACTTTAAAAAGTGATGCCGAGTGTATAAATGCAGTGCGTAGCAATAGCAAAACTAACATGGGGAGCGCCAACAATTATAGAGCACATACAAGTAAGGGCATGGTTTCCTCCTCACAGAGAGGATCCACACGGTTTTGCCATAGGTGTGGGAGTACATTTCATTTGGCAGACTCAAAGAATTGTTTTGCACAGGGGAAGGAATGTCATAAGTGTGGAAAGAAAGGGCACTATGCACGTAAGTGCAAGGCTGCTGGGAAGAAGGTAGCTGTTGTGGAGGAAAAGGACAGTGACCTCAGGGTCTTGGTGGTTAAAGAGGAAGATTCTTTCTGTGGTATGGGGAAGAATAGGGTCTGACCTAAAGCAGATTTTGACATTAATGGGAAAGTCATGTCTCTAATGGTGGACACTGGATCACTATATACAATTATTCCTAAACGTCTGTGTGATGTGGTGTGGAAGGATGTAACATTAATAACTTCTGATGTGATTTTTAAGGGATACCAGGGCGTGAACATTGGTGTGCTGTGGTACATGGTAGCCGAGATTAAACTTGGTGGAAGACACACTACTGGTAAAGTTTACTTCGCCCCAGAAGGACCTGCTATTTTAGGCTGGGATACCAATATGATATTAACATTAGGGTGGATCCAAGGGCAGAACAACAAGTGATGAGTGTTGATGAGATTGTTGTGCAGAAAATAATTGGTATCGGTTTGTTCGCCCTAAGTTGGCAGGGTATGCCAAGACGTGGGTCCCTTGCTCACTTTGCCACTGGATTCAAGATAGCCTGGCTGATGAGGGTTATGAACCCGAAACCGGTCCCAGGATGCTTGTTTCCGGTCCAGGGAAGACATGGCTTGGCAGTTCGGGCTGGACTGTTCCCATGAGGCACAGGGTCAGACTGATATGCATATGGCCATGTCTGAACTGGGGTGGTGGAGTGAGCTAAAGAATGATGATGGATTAAACCCAGATCAGTTGACTGGGGGTGAGTGTTTGATTTGCTCTAGCGCTCCGTCCATCATCCCCCTTTGGTATCGCTTTGTTTGCCCTAAGTTGGCAGGGTATGCCCAGACGTGGGTCCCTTGCTCACTTTGCCACTGGATTCAAGATAGCCTGGCTGATGAGGGTTATGAACCCAAAACCGGTCCCAGGATGCTTGTTTCCGGACCAGGGAAGACAAGGCTTGGCAGTTCGGGCTGGACTGTTCCCATGAGGCACAGGGTCAGACTGATTTGCATATGGCCATGTCTGAACTGGGGTGGTGGAGTGAGCTAAAGAATGATGATGGATTAAACCCAGATCAGTTGACTGGGGGTGAGTGTTTGATTTGCTCTAGCGCTCTGTCCATCATCCCCCTTTGGTATCGCTTTGTTCGCCCTAAGTTGGCAGGGTATGCCCAGACGTGGGTCCCTTGCTCACTTTGCCACTGGATTCAAGATAGCCTGGCTGATGAGGGTTATGAACCTGAAACCGGTCCCAGGATGCTTGTTTCCGGTCCAGGGAAGACATGGCTTGGCAGTTCGGGCTGGACTGTTCCCATGAGGCACAGGGTCAGACTGATTTGCATATGGCCATGTCTGAACTGGGATGGTGGAGTGAGCTAAAGAATGATGATGGATTACACCCAGATCAGTTGACTGGGGGTGAGTGTTTGATTTGCTCTAGCGCTCCGTCCATCATCCCCCTTTGGTATCGCTTTGTTCGCCCTAAATTGGCAGGGTATGCCCAGACGTGGGTCCCTTGCTCACTTTGCCACTGGATTCAAGATAGCCTGGCTGATGAGGGTTATGAACCTGAAACCGGTCCCAGGATGCTTGTTTCCGGTCCAGGGAAGACATGGCTTGGCAGTTCGGGCTGGACTGTTCCCATGAGGCACAGGGTCAGACTGATTTGCATATGGCCATGTCTGAACTGGGGTGGTGGAGTGAGCTAAAGAATGATGATGGATTAAACCCAGATCAGTTGACTGGGGGTGAGTGTTTGATTTGCTCTAGCGCTCCGTCCATCATCCCCCTTTGGTATCGCTTTGTTCGCCCTAAGTTGGCAGGGTATGCCCAGACGTGGGTCCCTTGCTCACTTTGCCACTGGATTCAAGATAGCCTGGCTGATGAGGGTTATGAACCCGAAACCGGTCCCAGGATGCTTGTTTCCGGTCCAGGGAAGACATGGCTTGGCAGTTCGTGCTGGACTGTTCCCATGAGGCACAGGTTCAGACTGATTTGCATATGGCCATGTCTGAACTGGGGTGGTGGAGTGAGCTAAAGAATGATGATGGATTAAACCCAGATCAGTTGACTGGGGGTGAGTGTTTGATTTGCTCTAGCGCTCCGTCCATCATCCCCCTTTGGTATCGCTTTGTTCGCCCTAAGTTGGCAGGGTATGCCCAGACGTGGGTCCCTTGCTCACTTTGCCACTGGATTCAAGATAGCCTGGCTGATGAGGGTTATGAACCCGAAACCGGTCCCAGGATGCTTGTTTCCGGTCCAGGGAAGACATGGCTTGGCAGTTCGGGCTGGACTGTTCCCATGAGGCACAGGGTCAGACTGATTTGCATATGGCCATGTCTGAACTGGGGTGGTGGAGTGAGCTAAAGAATGATGATGGATTAAACCCAGATCAGTTGACTGGGGGTGAGTGTTTGATTTGCTCTAGCGCTCTGTCCATCATCCCCTTTTGTATCGCTTTGTTCGCCCTAAGTTGGCAGGGTATGCCCAGACGTGGGTCCCTTGCTCACTTTGCCACTGGATTCAAGATAGCCTGGCTGATGAGGGTTATGAACCCGAAACCGGTCCCAGGATGCTTGTTTCCGGTCCAGGGAAGACATGGCTTGGCAGTTCGGGCTGGACTGTTCCCATGAGGCACAGGGTCAGACTGATTTGCATATGGCCATGTCTGAACTGGGGTGGTGGAGTGAGCTAAAGAATGATGATGGATTAAACCCAGATCAGTTGACTGGGGGTGAGTGTTTGATTTGCTCTATCGCTCCGTCCATCATCCCCCTTTGGTATCGCTTTGTTCGCCCTAAGTTGGCAGGGTATGCCCAGACGTGGGTCCCTTGCTCACTTTGCCACTGGATTCAAGATAGCCTGGCTGATGAGGGTTATGAACCCGAAACCGGTCCCAGGATGCTTGTTTCCGGTCCAGGGAAGACATGACTTGGCAGTTCGGGCTGGACTGTTCCCATGAGGCACAGGGTCAGACTGATTTGCATATGGCCATGTCTGAACTGGGGTGGTGGAGTGAGCTAAAGAATGATGATGGATTAAACCCAGATCAGTTGATGGCGGTGAGTGTTTGATTTGCTCTAGCGCTCCGTCCATCATCCCCCTTTGGTATCGCTTTGTTCGCCCTAAGTTGGCAGGGTATGCCCAGACGTGGGTCCCTTGCTCACTTTGCCACTGGATTCAAGATAGCCTGGCTGATGAGGGTTATGAACCCGAAACCGGTCCTAGGATGCTGGTTTCCGGTCCAGTGAAGACATGGCTTGGCAGTTCGGGCTGCACTGTTCCCATGAGGCACAGGGTCAGACTGATTTGCATATGGCCATGTCTGAACTGGGGTGGTGGAGTGAGCTAAAGAATGATGATGGATTAAACCCAGATCAGTTGACTGGGGGTGAGTGTTTGATTTGCTCTAGCGCTCCGTCCATCATCCCCCTTTGGTATCGCTTTGTTCGCCCTAAGTTGGCAGGGTATGCCCAGACGTGGGTCCCTTGCTCACTTTGCCACTGGATTCAAGATAGCCTGGCTGATGAGGGTTATGAACCCGAAACCGGTCCCAGGATGCTTGTTTCCGGTCCAGGGAAGACATGGCTTGGCAGTCCGGGCTGGACTGTTCCCATGAGGCACAGGGTCAGACTGATTTGCATATGGCCATGTCTGAACTGTGGTGGTGGAGTGAGCTAAAGAATGATGATGGATTAAACCCAGATCAGTTGACTGGTGGTGAGTGTTTGATTTGCTCTAGCGCTCCGTCCATCATCCCCCTTTGGTATCGCTTTGTTCGCCCTAAGTTGGCAGGGTATGCCCAGACGTGGGTCCCTTGCTCACTTTGCCACTGGATTCAAGATAGCCTGGCTGATGAGGGTTATGAACACGAAACCGGTCCCAGGATGCTTGTTTCCGGTCCAGGGAAGACATGGCTTGGCAGTTCAGGCTGGACTGTTCCCATGAGGCACTGGGTCAGACTGATTTGCATATGGCCATGTCTGAACTGGGGTGGTGGAGTGAGCTAAAGAATGATGATGGATTAAACCCAGATCAGTTGACTGGGGGTGAGTGTTTGATTTGCTCTAGCGCTCCGTCCATCATCCCCCTTTGGTATCGCTTTGTTCACCCTAAGTTGGCAGGGTATGCCCAGACGTGGGTCCCTTGCTCACTTTGCCACTGGATTCAAGATAGCCTGGCTGATGAGGGTTATGAACCCGAAACCGGTCCCAGGATGCTTGTTTCCGGTCCAGGGAAGACATGGCTTGGCAGTTCGGGCTGGACTGTTCCCATGAGGCACAGGGTCAGACTGATTTGCATATGGCCATGTCTGAACTGGGGTGGTGGAGTGAGCTAAAGAATGATGATGGATTAAACCCAGATCAGTTGACTGGGGGTGAGTGTTTGATTTGCTCTAGCGCTCCGTCCATCATCCCCCTTTGGTATCGAAAATAATTAAACAGCATGCTAAAATGTTTCACACAAGATTGGGTGAAGCCACCGAATTTGTGCATGAAATCAGACTTAGGAAAAATTCTGTATCAGTCAAACATGTTGCTGTAAGAATTCCAATGGCAGCCAGAGTGTAGGTAAAAGACATAATCAAACAGATGTTGGAGGACAACGTCATTGAAACTGTGGAGGTGGCAGAATGGTTATCTCCAGTCGTTGTCACCAAGAAACAGGAAGGGTCACTATTTTTTGTGTGGATTTAAGAAGTCTAAATGAGAATGTCATCATGGACAGCTTTCCTCTTCCTAACATCAACGAGATCATTTTAATGTTATCAGGGGGGAGAATATTTTCAGAACTAGATTTACGCAGTCTGTATCATCAGATTAGGTTGCACCCCAATTAAAAATAAATAAACGATGTTTATCACAACGGAAGTCACATTCTAATTCAACAGACTTCCATTTAGGTTGTGCTCTGCAGCCAGTGCTTTTCAACAAATCATTACAGAGATCCTACAGGGTATCAAAAAGGTGGTGTTTTTTCAAGATGATATTTTGATATACGGGCAGGATGAGGAAGACCATAATAGAATATTGGCACAAATGTTATCTCGCTTAGTTGGGGCAGGATTAACTTTGCGAAAAGAGAAGTGTGTTTTTGCAGTCCAGGAGGTTGACTATTTGGGATATCACATCACAAAGGAAGGCATTCAACCCAAACAGAACCTGGTTAATGCCATAGTGAATGTCAAAGTGCCGGATGACGGGGACAAATTAAGATCTTTCATGGGAATGGTACTATGCCAAATTTGTTCAAGATTTTGCACATAAGGTGGAAACATTAAGAGAGTGGTTGAGGAAAGGCAGGAAGTTCAAGTGGGGTGAGGATCAACAAAAGGTTTTTAATCTGATAAAAGTAAATATCGCACAAGCTGACATTTTGGTACACAAGCTGCTTACAGTAGATGCCAGTGCAGTGGGCATTGGTGCAGTTCTAGCGAAGAGAGATGGGGGGCATGAGAGAACCGTGTCCTTTGCTTCGCTGTCGTTGACTGATGCTGAGAGGAACTACTGAGTCATCAAGCAAGGCACTGGCAGCTGCGTGGGCCACTAGACATTTTAGAGTGTTCCTATGGTGTGTTGTCTTCACTTTAAGAACGGACCACAAGCCCCTGATTAAGGTATTGGGTCCAGATGGGACAAAGAACTGTTCAGGCAGATTAGCACACCTGGCCATGAGGATACAAGACTTCACATGTAATATAGAACATGTACATGGATGGAGAAACAGTGTGGCAGACTGCTTATCGAGGCTACCTGACACTAAGGCCATAAGTGAAGAGTTGTTAAATGACGAGGTTGTAGCCAGCCTTGATGAAATTACTGAAGGTTTGGGCAAGGCTATAACCAGAAAGGAATGGGTTGAAAGCATGCAAAACGACGATACACTGAGAGGTGTTATGAAAATGGTGAAGGAAGGTGCATCAAGTGAAAGTACCATTTCAGTAGGTCTTAGACCATTTTTCAAGTTACAAAGCGAACTGTCCATACAGGGTGAGTGAGTGGTATTGAGAGGTGAGAGGTTTGTACCACCAGAGTCCATTAGGCATAGGTTGATCAGTTTGGCCCACAAGGGGCACCTGGGGCAGACCTTAACTGGTAAAAGAGTGAAAGAAAGGTTTTGGTGGCCAGGTATGGACAGGAAAGTAAAGGAGTGGGTTGAGAATTGCGATTGTTGTAAAGAATCAGAGAAAAGATTGCGCGTGGGGTTGGACAGAATGCAGTCCATGCAGCATGTCATTGAGGCTGAGGGGGCATGGCAGAATGTTTGTTTAGACTTTATTGGTCCCTTCGGTGGTTTGCAAGCGAATGAGAAGTTTGCGGCTGTGATTTTAGACGCTGGGTCAAGGTGGGCAGAGGTTGGGTTCATGAAAACCATCACTACAGAATCAACCATTATTGTCTTAAGTGAAGTATTTAGGAGAGAAGGCATTCCATCTATGCTCCTTACAGACAATGGGACACAACTTACCTCTAAGGAAATGGAAGATTTCTTTGCCAAAGTGGGCTTGAAACATGCATGCGCATCACTTTATAACCCACAGGGAAATGGTTTGTGTAAGAGGATAAATAAAAGGGTGAAAGGCACAATGCAATTAGAGGTTACATCACACATGCCTATTCAGCGAGCAATCAGAGAGATGTTGTCGGCTTATCACACAACTGTACTTCATGGCATGGATAAGCCTCCATTTGAGCTAATGAGGGGGAAACAAGCAGTCACCAACTGGTTCCCACGTGGTTGCACAGTAATGGCACAAGAGATACCACCAAAATCTCGGCTGAAGGTAGTAGAACGATCCAGGAGGGTGATTGGTTTAAAGTTAAGCTAGGTGGTGTGATTAAGGGTCTTAGCAAATTAAGGGGTCCATATAAAGTTAGGTGTGTAGGCGGAAATTAGGTAAAATTATACAATGGCCAAACGTGGAACCTTAGGAGGGTGGCCCATTATCAAAAACAAGGAAAGTATGGGCAGCATCCTAGGAATGTAGAGGAGGTCATGTCGTGTTGGTCACCCATAAGGGATGGTGCCTTCGAAAGTAGCAATCAATGTGATCTCACCAACTCCCTAGACAAAGGTTTAGATGAACCAAGTGATTGCATGCAGAGGGAAAGGGCTGTTAGGAAACGAAAGATGCTGGATTATTTAAAGCACTACGTGTGTGGCTAATCCGGCCCACACTTTGGAGCCCATAGGGAAGGAGTGGTTATACATGTGATACTTGAGGGTGACCCTGCTCTCAGGGTACTTTTTTATTTCCTTTTAGGTTTATGCTGTTTCCATTTGTTTTTGTTTTACATTTTGGTATGGTTTTTGTTATGTATTATTTGTTTCCCCTGTTCCACTGCTAGTGGGGTTTCTAAGTTCTACAAAAACCTAATCAGCATTGTGTTAATTATATAGTGTTGTTATGGAAAGTAAGGAGATGTGGTATAATATTATTAGGCAGTCTCAGCTATGCTGGGACTGCTATGACATGTTGAGCATTCCAGATGACATACGGAATGTTCTAAGGGGGAGCAGTTGGGAGTTGGATTTTGTGCCTGACCGTGTCGGTTGGCTGACTGCTCAGTCTCTTGAGAATAAAGCCTATTTAAGCTTCACAGAAGAACGTCTCTCCGGTTAATTAATTACATTAACATCTCACTTTTTTTCACCTTACTATGCATTGTGTTGTGACTGGCCCTCTGTGCAGATCAGACTATAATAAAGAAACTGGATTTACTACAATAAATATGAAATGCAAAAGGTAATCCTTCATTATCTACAGTGTCATATGCATAACATAATAAGAAATATATTCAGCACTTTAAAGGTAGACCTTCTTTTATGTTTATGCCAAATGTGATGCAATGGTTGCACAGGGTGGTAGAAAGTGCTGAGAGGAGCCTGGTCCCTACAGCAGAAACGGAGGGGAACGTCTCCACTCACTCCCCTGTAGTGCAGTTAAAAAATGTATATTTGTTTTTTTAAATAGGGATAGAAACTTGGCTGAATAAACTCTGAAAAAGTTTGATAGCAAACCATATTCATAAAAAATATAAGATCAAAATGCACCTGAGCCTATTATGTAGGGATTGTCTTCAAATTTCAGTTGTCATGAGGAGTTCTTCTAACACTCCTGACTGAAAATTGTCTTAAATGGATTAACCTCTAAGGCCATATTTACAAGTTGCACAGTACTGGCGGGGTGAAAACTCTGCACATGGGAATAATGTTATCATGCGCTAACCACCATTACCATGTAATTAGAGCTCTTCTAAATCTTCACAGAATGGTGAATACGCGTGCGGACCCAGTTTTACCAGCTTGAATTCCACATGATTTTCCGTGTTCTGAGGGAATTAATGCTCACATTTGCTACCTGCACTTAGCATAAGATTCCCTTTCTTTCTTTCATGGTTCCTTGCGGAATAACTAGATTGTGCATCCCTTGCCTTAAAATACATAGGGCTCATTACGATGACGGTCAGATGAGTGTCCAACCACCATCGTATCGGGCAGGTGTCCGACCAACTGTATGTCGGTGGTTACACCTGTCAATTACAATGTGACCGCCATGCAGGCAGTTGGAAAACTGCTCTTTTGCACTGCAGCTTGTGCTGCAGCCCTAGGAAAGGGCCGCAGCACAAGCCAGAATGCAAAAGAGCAGTTTTCAAACATCTGTGTGCCGTGTGCCAGGCACCATGTGGTGCCTGGCACGAGGTGCATGGATGTTTGGGGGGCACCACATGTGCCCCCTGGGCTCATAGCAGAGGCACAAGGGGGCCCTGCCAGGGGCCACCAAAGTCCAATTCCATCTGCCTTTACATGGCGGTCGGAACCACCATGCAAAGGCAGAGGTAAGTGGGCCATATTAATCCCTACGGCAGTGTCTCCGCAGGCACCACCCCCATTGTAGGGATTACGGTCGGGCCGACGCTCCAACAGTTGGTCCCCGTCTGCTGCGGTCCAACCGACTGCATCATAATGCGGTGGTCGGACCACTATGCTGGATGTGGATGGGTCCGCCACCGATGGCCTGTTGATGGCGGGCCCACCAACATCATAATAAGGCCCACAGTCTCTGGTGTTAGGTTGAAACCCTCCCTTTTTAGGTCGAGCCTAGCGCAGCGCGCATGCGCTGCTCTAGAAAATGACCTCTTGGAATCACTTCAGCTTTTCAGCAAACTCGTGCGTGTGGCTTTTGATGAAAAGCTGAAGTGATTGGCCATTGCGTGTGGCTTTCAAAAAATGAAAGCCCGCAATTGGCCAAAGGCGGGTGCATGTCCCGCCTTTGACTCCCATGGCCTAGGGGTCTCGGGAGCGAGCAGCAGCGCGGCCGGGTGCCAGCTGCATTCCTTACATTCCTGGAAGTGCGCGCACCACTCGTTTAGTGTGGCTTTCCCCCTCCCTCGTTGCGCTCGGAGCCCTCCCCCCACCCTCCAAGCACACACACAGCTGTGGTTTTCTCAGGGCTAAGAGGCTTTGCACTGCGATCCAGCCCCCCACCCCCTTTCCCTTCGCTCGTCTATCAGCAGGGCTTCACAGACTCACAGACGCATTGCTTTAAGTTTTGGACAAATTGCTATTAGGGCAGCTCTCCCTTTCGCTTCCATTGCTGCCTGTTTGTGTGTGGCTTTCTCCCTCCCTCGTTGCGCCTGGAGCCCTCCCCCCACCCTCCAAGCACACACACAGCTGTGGGTTTCTCAGGGCTAAGAGACCTTGCACTGCGACCCCCCCCTCCACCCCAAGCACTACCCCCGCTGTCTGCCTCGCAACTCCAGCGGCGGAATTTGCAGATCGTTAACCCTTTCCCCCATAGCCGAGCTTAGCCGGTCAGCTTGATGCTGGAGTTTGGGTTCTCTATCAAATTAAAGAGGAGATTTGTGTTAAAATCAGGTTTCTCTTCCTCTGAATTGGTTTTGTTCCAGCCTAGAGTCCTCCTTCCTGACACTACGTCACTCGCACTTAGTTTACGACCCAATTATCGCCCTTACTTAAGACACTTTACACAGCAGCACAAGGGATGAAGGTTAAAGTCAGTCGCTCCTCACCTCCTCAGGTCCACCTCCTCCTGCTTCTCCTCTAAACACTCCATTGGGCCATCTCTCGGTTTCGTTTCCTCGGAAGCAGGGCGTTTCTGCCTGTGAGTTTACCCTTCTGCGTCACAAGGCCTACTTGTAAGTTTCGATTCCTCACGGCACTCGCTGTCATACCGAGGCAGCCGGACAAAGCGCGCCGAAGCAGCTGTTTAGACAGCAGCAGTCAAAGTGAGCCAAGTCCTTTCCATAGGTACCAACTTCTGTACGGCCCTGGGTCTCAAGCCCCCATGATGTTTGAGCTGAGGGACCCACCGACCCCAGACCCAACCCCCCCCCCCCACCCACCCCGATTGCAGCAGCAGTGTGTCAGCTGAAGTGCAGAGAGGGCATGTGCAAATGAGCTGGGTGACCAACTGGCTGCATGTCACCAAGACACAAGTTTTCCAGTTCTGGGTTTTGATTTAACTTATCAGTGCATTATGGGAGTTGTAGTCCAGGCTCATTTTGATGGCGTCAAATGGGCCAACACACCTGATAACAATAATAGGTCAAAGTTAATTACAGTAATGGAAAAGTGGTGTCCCTGTGACATGGAACCATCTTGTTACCCTACAAATGAGGCATGTAGGGTAGTTTGGGAAAAGAAGGGGTACTGCACAGTAGGGGCAGAAGCCGAGAGGGCAGTGTGCGAGCAAAAGTGGAAGGAGCACAGAGAGAAGTGTGTGTAGAAAATACCTGGTGCAAAAAGGGCAGTGTGTAGAGTGCGACAGTCCAAGGTTGAAGCTTTCATGGCTTAACTGGGGCTTGTTTATCAGCAAGCAAAGTCACCCTGCATCAGCTGCAGGTACTGGTGGACAAACGTATTCTCCCCCAAAGAGGTTTCCTCAAGAAACATTGTGAGAGCGATGACAGATTTGCAGGCGAAACATCATCACATCACAAAGTCTAGCGACGTGAAAGGACCTATGAATTTTAGCTCCATTTTCTAGAGGAAATCAATGGCCCTGTCTGTCATCTGGCTGCACAAAAATGGAAGAGGTGCCATTTTTTTTAAAAAGGACAGGGTCACTTATCAACAACAAATGTATCCTTTCCTCAAATCTCTTTTTGATCACTCTTATCATTCATACAAATTATTCACAAAGAATCCTTCTTAACAGTTGGCTTGTGGATATCTCACTACAAAAACACTGATCCATGAGTTATGCAAAAGTGTCAAATTTATTACACAATAGTTAATCTTTCAGATTTTAGCAGCATCTACAATGTAAAAATTCTTCTCAGTTAAAAGGAAAACTTTAATTCTTCTCACATATTAAAACAAATACCTAGTAGATCATTAGTTGTCAAAAGATTGTTATTCCATATCGATCATTTTAGCAAAACACAACTTCATAAGACAATCAATTTATACCAATAATAATAATAAAAACAGTTAAAATCACAAAACCTTCATTGGCCCCTAGGACCATGTCTGCAAATGAGAAAGCTTGGCAGGCTGACAAAATGTTTGATGCAAGCAACAGGGGGGACTGATTTAAGACAGTGGGGGATCCCGGATTTCCTGTCAAATCAGAGAGAGCGGCCAAATCATTGGGTTAAGTTAGGAGCCAACTGTCTGCTATTGCTTTTTCGCCACTCTCAGAGAAGTTGGGAACCCCACAAAGAATGTGCGGGTCAAAAAGGCCATGAAGGGGTAGGAGTGTGTTCCCTTCCAAGCTGGATACATGGAGGCCCATAGACATGGGCAGATTAACTGAGGCACTGAAGATTCTTACAGCCTTATGTTTTACCTTTCTGAGTCTTTGCACTTCTGCCAGGCTTATTGGATGGAATTTTTTGGGCCTGAGGGTATCCGAGTTTTTCACCTCAGAGGGGAGTCCAGATCTCCTGTTACATCAGAATGGCACACCTCTCACGCATGTTTAACTTATACGGCTGTGTGAACATGCACTAGCTTAGATAGGATTTGACCAAGTGGGTTTCACATCCCACTCCTTCAGAACTGGGGCAGCCATGGCTTCTCTGGTGACATGCATGCCTCCAGCAGTGATCAGAAGGCTAGGGAGGTGGATGTCCAACTTTTTTTGACATTATATGAGACTCCATTTTCTTTAGCCACTACTGCAACGTCCCCTTGTGTTTCTGATCGCTTGCATATTTGCATGTTAAGCAGGGATGGGGACTTTTTCTCTCGCTGTTTTTGTCTCTTTCAGAGTTCTCCACCAAGATGGGTCAATATCCATCAGTGCGGCCATGCGTTCATTCGCAGAGTACGTGAGAGGTTCTGGGGTTCTAGCATCGAGGCAGAGCAGTTACGTGTTGGCTTAGGCGCCATCTGTTTGGTGTTTGTGGACTCAAGCTACAGCACTTATTGGTTTTCCTGGAAAGTGCATTGGAGGTTGGGATGATCCCAGTCCCTAATATCTTAATAATACACACTTTAGGCAATGACATGTCTCCCCTCGGGAGACAAAGACACTGACATTTTTTAGATCTAAGCTATTTAGAGTGAAGAAGCAACTCCCAGAAGTCTCAATCTTCTTGCCAGAAATTATTCCAAGGCAAAATGGCTGGATGGGCCTAGCCACAGAGCAATGAATGAATTCTTGAAAAAATTGAATAATTCAGTTCAGAAGCTGTTTGCAGGTTTCTCGTTGAGGAATGGATGCTAATGTCAAGAGGGCCCCATTTTTGGTACAGGAGGGCAAATTCACCAGTGACCTCCTGGTCCTGTGGTTGAAAAATGTCACAAAAAGCTACAATGGGCTATTCTAGACATCTTACTTCTTTTGGTGTCATCCTCTAGATGGGAATATGATTCCCGGGCCATGGGGGGGAATGTGACACGCCTGCTGGTGGTCCTGAAATCTCTACTTCTACCCGTGGGTTGCTTGTAGTGTCATTTATATGGGGCGGTGGAGGGCTAGTTATGGTCATAGATCCCCAATTGGAGGGGGGGGGGTGCAATATGCCTTTCCCTTGTGTCAGACTGTAGTTTTAAGCTGCTTTGTGGATTTGTGCTATGTATCATGCAAAAAATATGAAGTGCCTTCAAACTTGATGTGTATGCTTGTTGGCATGATGTGCCTTGCCCGTTTAAAGGAATGTCAATTGTTGGCGGTATGCTTCACCCCCTCAAGAGGATGTAAGTAGAACATTTAAAATTGATGGATAATGTGATCGTCACGGGGTTATGATTGCAATATACATGTATTATAGCTCGCTCCATCTATAATGTTGTCCATACAGCAATATTCAAAAGTTTATGTGTTTTATTGTGTCTATGGCTATAAAAATTAAGTTTTAATTAAATTGTGCCAAGTCTGTAGACCACAATCCTGAGGCCTCAGTCATAGAGTACCTTCAATTAGGAGGATTTTAAACGATCCGGGCAGCGATAGGACTGGCCTCTATGTGCAGAAGTGAACCCAACCTTATAGCAAGCACCCACCTACACCACTATATGGGTGGCAAAATGTCCAGGGGCGGCTCCTCCGTTAAGGCGGAGGAGCGTTGCCCCACTAAAAAATTGCCCCAGAGATAGAAAAATAAAATGGTAATAAAGTTCATTTATTACTATTTTATTATTTATACCCCGTCCCGAGCCGAGCGTCAGGAAGGGGGGCGGGGCTAGTGAATTCTGCTGCTGCCAGTCAGGCAGCAGCAGAAAGAAGTGATGGACAGGGCACTTTAAGTTCAAAGTGCGCATGTCTTTTTGGCCAGCTATCTTGCGACAGCCAGCCAGACATGCGCATTTTAAACCTCTCTAACCCAGTTGGGTTAGAGACAGCATAGGGCTCCAGTGTCCTCAGGAGCGGCGAGAGAGGCCGCTCCCTCCAATCCTGGTGCTGCTCTCATGCAGCATGAGAGCAGCACCAGGATTGGTTACAGCAGTTTTTACTGGAGCCTGCCTGCCTGCCTGGTGAAAACCCGAGCGAGGGGGAGGATGTAGCCAGGAAGGTAAGTGGGTTTATTTTATCTTTACTTATTTTTTACTTTTATTTTTGTCCTCACCACCATGCTTGCATGCCAGCCGCCACTGAAAATGTGACAAAAAGCTACAAGGGCTAAGGTGGACTTCTATTCGTGTCATCCTCTAGATGGGAAAATGATTTGCCAGACACCAGGGGGCATGAGGGGGTGCATGGCATGCTGGTGTCTTGGACCTTCTAGCTCTACACCAGGGTTGCCTGTAGTCTAATTTATATGGGGCAGTGGCTGGCTAGTTACAGTCTCAGTTGCAAATAAAATTTAAAAAAGAGAGAACAGGAACCATAGAGATTTCATTACCCTTTAATAGTTAAGGGGAGTGTGTGGTAGATTTGTTTTTTGTTATTTTATTTCAAAGTGCTTCTTAGAGGCGAGTGTGCAGGGCCGGACTGGTGATTCCGGGCACAGGGCAATCCCCCGGTAGGCTGGATGGTGTGGGGGCCGGTTTTATCAGAGGGGGCCGGTTTTGCTGGGGCTGATTTTCGGGCCGTGACTCCGTGAGTCAGAGTCAGACTGTAGTAGTCTGTCTGACCTTACTGAGTCTGCGGGGGAAAAAGCACAACTGGCGCATCCATGGACTGTACTAGCCATGTAATTGTTATTACTAACATGCCATATTGAGCACTTTCTTACAACATTTGACTTTGGAATGATGACCGTCATGTTCACCTATATCGGGTTGGATCTTTTTAGTCCTATTTCTGTTTCCACTCATGGGTGGTGACGCATCGCGTTTGCACAGGAGGGTAGATTGAGAGACGCGTTTATAATCCCGTAGTGAGGACAATTGGTCACCGGTTCAGCTAATAGGGAAGGAGTTGCTTCGCCACGACGGAGGATTATGTAGGAGCAGTTTTGGTGAGTGATAGATCCTGGGGACTGATGGAGTCATCTGACACACGGCAATCTCCTTACACGTTTATTTCTTGATCACTTTATAGCGGACGGTAGTTTACCGGGAGACACGGACCTCATGTAGTTCGAGCTCACCTGTTGCAGATAGGTGAAGTTAGGAACAGAGGGAGCAGCTTTTCACTTTGACACACTACGGAGTAGGTGAGTCACTATATTTAGATGGCCTGTGACTAGCATGACATTGCTGGGATACTTTACATTTTCTCATGTCCTGGGTTTAATACAAATAATTATTGTTGCAGTGTTTCTCCTCACATTAATCCGGAGTTGGACTGAGATACGGTGCTCGGAGTTGTGAGAGCAACGGGTTGCTGATACCAGGCGTGATTAGTCTTGCCTTCACTGTGGACTTAGTCCAGGGGCGTGGAGGTACATTAGCATGTTTTATTATTTTTTAAGGACTATAGGGTAGCTTTAAATGCCACTTTTCACGTTGCCTTCAAACTTGATGTGTATGCTTGTTGGCATGATGTGCCTTGCCCGTTTAAAGGAATGTCAATTGTTGGCGGTATGCTTCACCCCCTCAAGAGGATGTAACTAGAACATTTAAAATTGATGGATAATGTGATCGTCACGGGTTATGATTGCAATATACATGTATTATAGCTCGCTCCATCTATAATGTTGTCCATACAGCAATATTCAAAAGTTTATGTGTTTTATTGTGTCTATGGCTATAAAAATTAAGTTTTAATTAAATTGTGCCAAGTCTGTAGACCACAATCCTGAGGCCTCAGTCATAGAGTACCTTCAATTAGGAGGGTTTTAAACGATCCGGGCAGCGATAGGACTGGCCTCTATGTGCAGAAGTGAACCCAACCTTATAGCAAGCACCCACCTACACCACTATATGGGTGGCAAAATGTCCAGGGGCGGCTCCTCCGTTAAGGGGGAGGAGCGTTGCCCCACTAAAAAATTGCCCCAGAGATAGAAAAATAAAATGGTAATAAAGTTCATTTATTACCATTTTATTATTTATACCCCGTCCCGAGCCGAGCGTCAGGAAGGGGGGCGGGGCTAGTGAATTCTGCTGCTGCCAGTCAGGCAGCAGCAGAAAGAAGTGATGGACAGGGCACTTTAAGTTCAAAGTGCGCATGTCTTTTTGGCCAGCTATCTTGCGACAGCCAGCCAGACATGCGCATTTTAAACCTCTCTAACCCAGTTGGGTTAGAGACAGCATAGGGCTCCAGTGTCCTCAGGAGCGGCGAGAGAGGCCGCTCCCTCCAATCCTGGTGCTGCTCTCATGCAGCATGAGAGCAGCACCAGGATTGGTTACAGCAGTTTTTACTGGAGCCTGCCTGCCTGCCTGGTGAAAACCCGAGCGAGGGGGAGGATGTAGCCATGAAGGTAAGTGGGTTTATTTTATCTTTACTTATTTTTTTACTTTTATTTTTGTCCTCACCACCCTGCTTGCATGCCAGCCGCCACTGAAAATGTGACAAAAAGCTACAAGGGCTAAGGTGGACTTCTATTCGTGTCATCCTCTAGATGGGAAAATGATTTGCCAGACACCAGGGGGGCATGAGGGGGTGCATGGCATGCTGGTGTCTTGGACCTTCTAGCTCTACACCAGGGTTGCCTGTAGTCTAATTTATATGGGGCAGTGGCTGGCTAGTTACAGTCTCAGTTGCAAATAAAATTTAAAAAAGAGAGAACAGGAACCATAGAGATTTCATTACCCTTTAATAGTTAAGGGGAGTGCGTGGTAGATTTGTTTTTTGTTATTTTATTTCAAAGTGCTTCTTAGAGGCGAGTGTGCAGGGCCGGACTGGTGATTCCGGGCACAGGGCAATCCCCCGGTAGGCTGGATGGTGTGGGGGCCGGTTTTATCAGAGGGGGCCGGTTTTGCTGGGGCTGATTTTCGGGCCGTGACTCCGTGAGTCAGAGTCAGACTGTAGTAGTCTGTCTGACCTTACTGAGTCTGCGGGGGAAAAAGCACAACTGGCGCATCCATGGACTGTACTAGCCATGTAATTGTTATTACTATCATGCCATATTGAGCACTTTCTTACAACATTTGACTTTGGAATGATGACCGTCATGTTCACCTATATCGGGTTGGATCTTTTTAGTCCTATTTCTGTTTCCACTCATGGGTGGTGACGCATCGCGTTTGCACAGGAGGGTAGATTGAGAGACGCGTTTATAATCCCGTAGTGAGGACAATTGGTCACCCGTTCAGCTAATAGGGAAGGAGTTGCTTCGCCACGACGGAGGATTATGTAGGAGCAGTTTTGGTGAGTGATAGATCCCGGGGACTGATGGGGTCATCTGACACACGGCAATCTCCTTACACGTTTATTTCTTGATCACTTTATAGCGGACGGTAGTTTACCGGGAGACACGGACCCCATGTAGTTCGAGCTCACCTGTTGCAGATAGGTGAAGTTAGGAACAGAGGGAGCAGCTTTTCACTTTGACACACTACGGAGTAGGTGAGTCACTATATTTAGATGGCCTGTGACTAGCATGACATTGCTGGGATACTTTACATTTTCTCATGTCCTGGGTTTAATACAAATAATTATTGTTGCAGTGTTTCTCCTCACATTAATCCGGAGTTGGACTGAGATACGGTGCTCGGAGTTGTGAGAGCAACGGGTTGCTGATACCAGGCGTGATTAGTCTTGCCTTCACTGTGGACTTAGTCCAGGGGCGTGGAGGTACATTAGCATGTTTTATTATTTTTTAAGGACTATAGGGTAGCTTTACATGCCACTTTTCACGTTGTTACAGGTCATGCGCCTTGTTTTTGGATTGTAGCGTCTCACCAGGGTCTCGTTTCGACATGAGCACGGGTGTCTTTAGAGCTTCTTTTTTCTTGTTGTTTTTCCACTTACTGACTCACAACGTTTTCTCTTCTGTCTAGCCATTCTTTTTTCACCTCTCATATTTTTGCAGTGTAAACCAGATGTTCTGACAAACTATGCAGCACTGAGAGTGTTGCACATTATTTTTTCGTAGTAGTCACAAAGACCTCACTGGATTTCAAAGGCCACATGCTTTTAGCATGCAATTATGTAGTTTTTTTCGTAAGAAAGTAAGAAGCATTTACTGTTTACATGATATGTTTGTAGATTTCCCTGAGGAAGGGTGATGTTTTACACCTGAAATGCATTGGGATTGACGTGATCCACGCCTGAAATGTTTATTTGAGTTCTGGAAATTCAAGAACGTCTTCTGAAATTGCTTCTTTGAATAAACAAGGTTCACGAAGCTATTACATGAAGTCTTCATGGACATTCTTTTAGAAGATTTGAAAAGATAGTGTTTTCATCGTGGATACATTTGTATATTATTTTTGAACTCATGTATATTGTGTTGAAAATTTGTTAGACACTCAGATGAGTGCGAAAGGTAGTGCACGTTCTGTCTAAGACTGTTTTTCCTAGTTCTTTTCTTCGCATCCATATCTGTGGCATTTATCATGGCCAGGCCTGATCATGGCATTGATTTATGGCAGTTGTGCCATTGGGTGCAGGCAGGTGATATTAATAAGGTGCACTGCCCACTGCCGGTGCGCCGAGGGTTACTGCTTTTGCCACAGAGATGTTTTTGTAACCAGCAGTTCCTAAATTACAATCCTAATATAGCGCAATGACCAATAAACTGTCATCAAAGAGCCGCAGGCAAACTGCATGCTATAGGTTAGAACATTATTTTTTCCCCAGTTTTTCATTATCCAAATGCTGCTAAAAAGGTTTGTTTGGGTAGAAATATATTCTTAATAGTAAAGCCAACCCCAACCACTGAGGTACATTTTAAATCCTGCGTTTGTGCTTCTCCAGAACACACATTCTTAAAATGTAATGCCTACTAGTATGGATATGTGATTCCTACACCCTGCAATTCACATTGTCTTATGTATTATTTCCTATAGACTGATTTACACACGTATAATTCATTGTCTCCATATATAATGTGTGTGTCTGTTGTAAAGTGTTCACACAACCTACACTGGTATGAGTAGCGCTAGTGTTCTCTGTAGGAATGTCTGTGATTTATGACTGGGTATCCTGGTGCTCCATAAGGTAATCATTTACTATGCTTTAAAAGTTAATACAATCTAATATGTAATGAAAAATGCATTGTTTTGGCCTTTCTGTCTCCAAAATGTTCTTGGGGGAAGAACCCCCCCAAACTCCCCCTAGTAGTGGTTGCTCACTGCGCTTGCTCGCTACACACCATATGGGGGCTGGTCTCACTTTTACTTTGTTCTCTCTGATTCACTACTCATGTCTATTTTTGGTGCTCTCTGTAAGAATGTCTATGGGTACACATATGACTGGGTGGGTAACCTGGTGCTCTTTAAGGTCATCATCTACTATTTACTGTGCTTTGAAAGTTGATACAATTAAATATGTAATGAAAAATGTGCTGTAAAATGCACCATTTTGGTCAGTTTTTTTCCAAATTTTTCTTGGGGGGAGAACCCCCCTAATGGTGGTCGGGCTCGCTCGCTGCGCTCGCTCGCGAGGCGGCGGACGGGGGCTGGTCTGGCAAAATTTGCCAGGGCTGCTTTCTGTTCCCAGTCCGGCCCTGCGAGTGTGGTGAGGATTCTCCTCACAAATGCATCTAATAAGTACTGGGTTGAGGAGGTCATTCTTTATTCTGTTCTTTACCACGCTCTATGTTGTCCATACTGCAGTATTGAAATGCTTACTTGTTTTATTGTGTTTATGGCTAGGACAATCTTGTTTTGATTAAATTATGCTGCATCTGATGACCACAGTCCCAGATGCCCGTTTGTCATTTCTGTCATTCTCCACAGCTGCCAATTTTCCCAAGTCCATGAAGTACTACTTCAGTCCAAGTGTTTTTCTCTTTGACTTCTGGGCCTTGTAGTTCCGTTTTATAATGGCATAAACAAGACTACAAGTCCCAGAATTCAAAGAAAGACAAGCATTGGCATAGCCAATAGGTCTCGCCTTTGGGACCTTATAAGTGTTTAGTTATCCAGCACAATATCCTTGGTACAACAACATCAACTGTTGCATGGCTAAACACTTATAAGGTCCCAAAGGCGAGACCTATTGGCTATGCCAATGCTTATTCTAGAACAGTGTCTTCATATAACAATTCAGCACTCGTTTGAATGTGGATGTTGGTCTTCACAAAAACCTAACAACTTAAGCAAAAAAATCTTTGTTTCTCAGGCAAAAGAGGTACGACTACTCACAGCTAAATGTTTTCTTATTTCTTCTTGGCACAGCAGCCAGATCAGTCCAGAGGCTCCAGCATAGCCAATTGGAAAAGTCGCACTGTTCACTAAAATCAAATTACGAGATAAGTTAATCTGTCCAAATGCCCATTCCTGCCCTAAAAATGACTCTTTAACAAGTAAATTCTTGTCTGACACAGTGTACTCTTCACCGCAAATATTTATGAATGTTTGTGATTCACAACTAACTCTCGTATTTGCAAAACTTAGAAGTTCATTGGATCTTGACTTTTATCACTAATTCATCCAAGCCTAGATGTTCTAAACTTAACAAGGCAGAGCGTGGGCGTAGATGAGGCTGAATTTTAACCGAAACAAAGTCTCCAATATTCTGACTGGCTTTTCAGGTTTTCTAATACAAAGAACATAGCTTATGCAAAGCACAATGTGACTGGCCGTCCTTTTGGGCTCTTTCCCAACTGGTAGAGCAATGAGATGGCTTATCTAGGACAAATGTTGTAGCTGACAAGATTCCCTGTGGTGTTGGCTCCAATGTTAGGTGTTGTGGGCTCATTCTTCTCTAAAATGTTTACATTTCGCAAACAATAGCCAGAGCTAGTCTATAAAAGGATGGCCTCTACAGTGTCGCTTAAGCTGTTATTGCAGTACAATGATTTGTTTGCCTGACCTGAGAAAGAAAAAAAGTAAGAAACATTGTATTCACAAAAAGAGTTCTTGTTTGTGTGGCCTATAGTATATATGCAAAATATATTAGTTTCGACTTAAAATAAGTTCATCGCTATGTAAAAAAATCACGTGTAATATTTGTTTATTTGACTTAATTATAGTGTAATGTTAAACATTTCTGCAGCGTATATGCCCTGACCTATCTTTGCTAAACTCTTGTGGACTTGATTCACAAAAGGATTTTCGGCTGAGAGCACGTTTTCTTCTCAGTATGATCTGATTCATGCCTGCAGTCTTGGCGTGCAGCGACTATAGATTTAAAGCCATTGACACCTGACAGCTTTCCCTTTACGGATAGCTGTCAGAGACACATTGACCCATTACTAGCAAAAACACAGGACTACGACCATAATGGCTTTGTGATTCGGGTCATATGTCTATGTACAAAGCGGTAAGCAATAAACACATTCTTTAGACTAATGCAGATAATCTGAATCAAACTGTGAAAAAAATCTATTTTAGAAACAAAGCTAAACGAAATTAGGCGAAGCAAAAATCTTTTTCTAGTATTGTATGCATGCTCCATTATTCCCAGTGGATGCCTACACATGCCTCTGGTTAGTCTAATAGAAGTTTAAATTAATATAATTAGTTTTCCAATTGAAACCATACCGTGATCCTGTAGAGATCATTAAAAATCCGCCGGTGAATTTATGAATAGGGTTGGACTAAACAGATTGTGCCAGAAGGAAGAAAAAACTAAGTGCTACAGCTCGAAAATGTAGATCTTAGGTTTTCCTTTCAGTTGAATATTTAATGCAAATATCTATATTTGTCAATCGACGCAATGCAATTATTGGGATCTTGGTGCAGTTAGTCTAGGTACATTCTACCTCGTTTCCACCGAGTTAAATGCATTTTGAAACTGCAATGTTCTGCAAAGAAAACACAGATTAAGGCGTTCTTTCAAAAATATCTCAGATATTCAATTTATAGTCTTGATATGTTTCAATAATCAAGAAAATTGAAAAAGAAAAATGCTTCCCATCAGGAACGTCATTCAGTCGTCATAGGTCGCAGCAGCTTCCCCTGGATTGCGTCTGGATGTCCCTGGCACGGCCCTTGCGACCCAGGGCATCAGAAGGTCTCAATAGTTATTGTTCCAAATGATAGATTGGTATTTTCCATTCAGTATGGTTTCCAACACAGCAATTGCCTGGGGCTCAGCTAGTAGCAGTGACTGCACAGTAGCAAACTGCAAAGTTAACTGTTGCAATGTGTCCATATTTGCAGAGGCAACCAGTCAACAGGCCTCATTGTTCCCCAAAAATATTTTTCACTAGACAGTACTCCCTGCAAAATCCTGCAGGCAACAAGAATAACAAGCAAGGTCCATACACAATTTTCAAGACAAAAATCCCACATACAACCTGTCACTCAAATATCATGTTTGACCATCCCTGCATATTAGATATAGAAAGAAACTCTGTAGACCGTGATCGCTCTGGACGCCAGAGACTAAAAGAGTGACAAGGAAATTATCAGAGTCATGAGGAGGTTGTTCATAAACATCACACCTGCCACCTTCTCTGGAAGAAACCACCCCTCAGTCTGGAGCCCAAGAGGACAAACAAGGTGACCCATCCCCTACTTTCCTGTATTACTCAACCCCTTACAAGCAGTTCTATCCTACGCTGTTTTGCCCCCACCAGAGGAAGCACCAAGATCTCGTGATCTTCAGAGGCCTCTTTGACGTCTCCTCCACTTCAAAGGCGCATTTTGGTATATGCACTAATCCCCTGACACCACCAAATCGGAACTTTGCTGCAACTAAGCACATTCTGCCTGGAAGAACAGCTGCTGTGCTGTAGGAGGGACTGACACTTTGCCAAATGCTTTGCTGGATATGTAAAACACACCAGCACATGTCCTACCGTTTACATACACTGCACCTTGCGCATGGGGGTACCTTGGGTCTTCTTAAAGGCGTCTTACATGAAGAAAAAGGGAAGGTTAGGGCCTGGCAAGTGGGTGCACTTGCCAGGTCGACATGGCAGTTTAAAACTGCACTGCAGACACTGCAATGGCAGGCCTGAGACAAGTTCACAGGGCTACTCATGTGGGTGGCAAATTCAGTGCTGCAGGCCCACTGGTAGCATTTGATTTACAGGCCCTGGGCACACACAGTGTGCTTTACTAGGGACTTACCAGTAAATATAATATGCCAATCATGGATAACCAATCAGAATCACAATTCACACAAGGAGCACTTGGACTTTAGCACTGATCAGCAGTGGTACAGTGCCCAGAGTACCTTAACCAGCAAAAATAAAGTCCAGCACACAGTCAAAAATACAGAAGGTAGAGGCAAAAAGACAGGGATGCCCGGTCTAACAATTACATATTGTGAATGTATGCAATTTCGGCTTCATTTCTTTGTAGGTTGTTCAGTTTTGAAGTACTGGGTGTTTCTGGTGCAGAAATACAGCATCTTGTATTACCAATATTAGCAGTTTTGGTAATATTGAGTTGTGGTATTACCCTAGGAATATAAATGAATTCATTATAGGACTGTGGGAGCAAAAAGATACCCCAAAATTGAGACACCTCACAATTTAGCTCAATCAGTCTTTCCACAATTTACTGGATCAGAGAAGGTGTTAACCTCAATTTCATGAGGCAATGTATCCCCTACATTAAGGCACATTAATTTTGGCCCACTCAGTAACTTAATTCTAGATCAATAAAAAGTTAAAGGGTTTATTACAAAATTCAAAAATAAGCGGAAGAGAATCAACGCCATAAAAGTGTTTAAGTGCAGAGTTATGCAAAGTAGGTAAAAATCTGAAAATATTCGAAGTCTCAATGGACAGCATCCTTACTAGAACAGGAAAACATTCTGGCTCCCCCGAGGATTTTTATACACAATTCTTGCATAGAAAATAAAAAGTTTTGCATAATCATTGTGCAGTGAGTGAGTGAGGACATCGGGGCACCGTCTCCTTTACTTTCACCCCACAGGGTCTGCATTGCTAAAGTTAGAACAAACTCTTACATCTCTTATTAAAAAAATTGTACAAACACGTGTCTGTTGCTGTGATGACACACTGCCAGCGACCTAGCCAGCAATTCTGATGCATTCCCTAAACTTGCTGCCTTTGGGCGGGCCCTGAGTTTACAGTATTTGCTGGGCTGGTGGGCTCGCAGCCCTGAGGTCTGTGAGGTCATCAGCTCACCATATACTGTAGACTTAGACTAGTCTTCACCCCCAAATGATGTGCAGGTAAAGTTTGTCCTGGGCGCTTCTTGCTGAAGCCCTGTAGCACTGGGGCTTCACGTCAGTCAGGGAGTGGAGAGGATGGTCACCCCACCTTTTCCCAACTCATCACAGGTGGTGGGTCCTGCCCTGTGATGAGTTGTGAAAACGTGGGGTAGAGGCTGCAGGCAGGCGGGAAGCTGAGAAGTCGAGTCTGCTCAGTTTGCCATCAGGACTTATGAAGACACACTGCGCAGACTCAAGGTGACTGCTTCCTGCACTGCTGTTCAGTGACAGTTCCTCCTTTTGGGCGGAGGAGCGTCGCCCCGCCTGCTGCGATGCTCCTTTGTCCTAAAGGGGGAAGAATACATTAACCTTATTTAATTAGCCTCAATCTCATCTTGCTGCCAGCGAGTGCAGGGGCGGAGGTGACTGCTGCTGATTGACAGCAGCAGGGATGACACCGCAAGTGTGTAGTGCGCATGTGGGATTGGCTGTTGTCTTGCGACGGCCAACCCAACATGCGTACTTGTGTGGCACCAATCCAGCAGCAGTGTTAACAGCCGTGGAATTGAAGACAAAGGCCCCCAGTCACAAAAGGAGCGCTGGCTTACCCTGCTCCATCCAATCCTGCAGCTGATCTCTTGAGACTGAGAGCAGCTGAAGGATTGGGTTTAGTTTCGCACTGGGCCATGGGTAGGGAATTAGAGCGAACCGGCATATTTCCAAGAGGTGCGTTTCACATAGCTCTCCATGAATATGCGGAGGCTGCTTGTGTGTGCCAGTTATTTATAAACTGACTGCAGGAGAGGACACGGTGCCAGTTTTTGTCTCTGCGAGGGCTGTGGTGGTTGTTGCTGGCAGGTCCTGAAACAACATGCTTGCAGTCAGCCCTAGTGAGGATCTCTGCAATCCCCTCTCCCCCTTTCTTTCCTCCATCAGTAAAGGAGGCTTCCCGAGGCAGTCTGCTGGAACGAAACCAAGAGAAACCATGAAGCCAGACCAAGGCAAATTACTCAGTCTTCTCTATATTTTTAATCTTACCTGCCAAGCGCTACTTTTTGCCAGTGGCGGCTGGTGAAATATGAAAGTGGTGAGGCATAAATGTTCGGGCTGAGTACCCGGTGGCAAGCGAGCGTGCCCGACAGTCCCAATGGACGTTCAGGGGGGTTCTGGCCCCGGACAAAGTTGAAAAAAAGAGTGGGCAAATTGTTCATTTTCAAGCCAATTTGAGAAAGCAAGAAGGTTAGTAAAGCAATTGTGAATGTGTAGTTATTACATCAATAAAGAGATTTCATATGACAATGACTTATGTAGCTGCTTTTTCAAAATAACCACAGAACTGCATAACAGACTTTGAGATAACACTGAGTACCTCACAGATTTCCTTATTTATTGATATACCTTTACAAATGAAATCTATTGAGGAAATAAAAGTTTTGTGATTTGTTGGACTGGACACAATGAGACAGCAAGGAATAAACATTAAAAGGCAGTAGGGCACCTTGCAACTGGAGTACAGCCTGAGGCAATACGCCAGCGCCATCCCATGGAATCTGTTAACAGGCCCTGTAGTTTTTTTTTATGTCCTTGTTGGACTTGGCCCTTTTTGCAGGGTCATCCCAGGACTTTTTGCCTTCCTCCTGTATTTTTTCTGACCTGTTGTTGGTGGTTTTATGAATCTGGGCACTTTACCACTGCTGATCAGTGCTAAAGTGCATATGCTCTCCCTGTAAATTGTTGTTATGGATTGGTGTTTCCATGATTGGCTATTTGATTTACTAGTCAGACCCTAGTACAGTGCACTATGTGTGCCCAGGGCCTGTAAATCAAATGCTGCTGGTGGGCTTGCAGCACTGATTATGCCACTCACATAAGCAGCCTGTAAATGTAAACTCTGGCCTGCCATTGCAGAGCCTGTGTGCAGTCTAGTACTGCCATGTGGACTTGGCAAGTGCACCCACTTGCCAGTCCATAAACCTTCCCTTTTCTACATATTAGTCACCCCTAAGGTAGGCCCAAGGTACCCCTGTGGGAAGGGTGCATTCTATGTGAAAGGCAGGACATGCCCTTGTGTGTGTGGCATGTCCTGATAGTGATTTCCTGCCAATTTAGTTTTTCACTATTGCAAGGCTGCCTGTTCCCATAGGACAGAATGGGGAGTTTGTTTATAACATCTTATAAACATAACTACCCCTGGGAACAAGGCAGAAAAATAAATTTTAGTATGCCTGAGCTCAGAATGTTAAAATGCATCTTTTAGTGAGGGTGATTTTTACATTCTGTGTTTGAAAATACCACTTTTAGAAAGTAGGTATTTTCTTGCTTAGCCATCCAGTATGCCTCTGCTAGGTTTGTGTATTGCATGTCTGGCTTTGGAATGGGGCTGGGGAGGAGCAGTGGCTCCAGCAGCCTGATGAGTCAGGGCTGGGCTGAATAGGCCTGGTCGGCATTTGGAGTGGTGGGAGGAGTAGCACCTGTACCTGAATAGGGCTGTGCCTGCCTTCCACAATGATGGCTCTGCCCCCCTGTGGTGTGTCTGGAGCCAGGGCTCGCACTGACAATGGAGGTTGTTGTGCACTTGCAAAGTGCCCCACAGAACTGGTTTTGGCTGGGTACAGACACCCTCTGCCTTCAGAAAACAAAGGATTTGTGTGTATAAAAAGAGGGGCCCAGACTTTTAGATCACTTCTGGGAATCAAGAGGAACCTTTGCCAAGGAGAAGAGCCGGAGAAGCTGAGGAGGAATACTGCCCCTGTGATGGTTTGCTGTCTGCGGTTGGCCAGCAGTGGCTACTTGCTGCCAAGGAAAGGAGAAAAGAACTTTGCTGTTTGCTTTGTCACCTGCTTGAAAGAAGATCTCCAAGGGCTTGAAACTGAGCTTGCCTCCTGTTCTGAAGTCTCAGGGACACAAAGATTTCACCACCAGTTTCCCTGAATTTCCTTGCTGGGAATTCTAATTTGCAAAGAGGTGCCTGCTGCTGTTCTGGACCTCTAGAGACTGTTTTCCGCTGGGAGCTGGAAAATCGACGCAACTTCGAAGAAGCGAGATGCACTCGCACCTGTTTCCGACGCATCGCCGAAGAAACCGTCGCAGCGCCTGCCGTGGCTCGAGAAATCACTGCATCGAGTGCACCTATCTCCGAAGTCCGAGATCATCGCACCGAGTTTGACGCAAGGCCTGCTGTGCGGCTACACGAGTTCACGCATCGTCACTGAATCGTCGCATTGCGGCGCGAAGTCTGTTGCATCGTTGGGGGACACAGTAAGAAACCGACACATCACCTCCCCACGCAGTAAGAAACCGACGCATCACCTCCTCTCAGGTAAGGAACCGATGCATCACCTCCCCTGCGCTGCAGTAAGGAACCGACGCATCACCTCCCCCGGAGCAAGGAACCGACGCATCACCTTCCCTGAGTGTAAAGAACCGGCACATCACCTTCCCTGCGGCCCGTTTTGTTTGTTTGCATGACGCATCCCAGGTACTTTGTGAGAAAAGTGTTACATCTGCAATTTGCTTGAACCGAACTATTTCTACCATCTGAAAGTCATATTTTTATTACTGTATTGTGGATTTTTGTCGTTTGGTCTTGTTTTGGTTTAGATAAAGATTACTTATTTTTCTAAACTGGTGTGGTGTCCATTTGTAGTGTTTTCACTGTATTACTGTATGCGTTCACAAATGCTTTACACACTGCCTTTGAGATAAGCCTGTCTGCTCATGCCAAGCTACCAAGGGGGTGAGCAGGGGTTATTTTAGAAGTGTATCCCCCTTACCCTGACTAGAAGCAAGGGTCCCTATTTGGACAAAGGTACCTACCTTTGCCAACTAGAGACCCCCATTTCTAACAGTCCTGACAAATGACTTGAATTGTATTTCTTGCATTGAAAGCACCTGCTTTTAGCAGACCAGGCTGCAAGCCATTTGTCAGGCCATAAGGATAGCACACAGGGCTCAGGAATCAGACAGGCTGAAAACTATGTTTGAGAACGAAATCGGCAGTAAATCCATTGTGAAAAGTTTATTTACATGCGAGCGAGCCTTCAAGCACTTTTTAAAAGATTCAAGTGTGCATCATAAAAGGCAAGGCTCAGACACAATGCTATAGAAAACAAATATATATTAAAAAAAACGCAGCTTAAATACAGTGTTCGCCACTCATGCTTTAATAACTTTTCCGCCAGGCATTGCTTTCTATTGAGGTCTTCCTCTCACCCCGAGTGTCCCCTTCACACGCTCTCTCTCCCTGGTATTGTTGTAACAGTTTTGGGGCAAGAGATATGAATCTGGCAAGTGTTCTTTGCTTTACAGCTAACAGCTAACAGTCTTGTAAACATTTTGGAATCATCTGCTTTGAAATTAAAGGGTTTTGCACATGGTTGTGCGCACTTGTTTTGCATGGCGCTCGGTCATGCAGTAGCAAGGGCCAATGCATCATGTCCCCTGGTGTCTAAGATTTGCAGCTCTGTTACTGGGTGTTTAAGTTTCACTTGCTGAAATCCCACTTTTAAGCTGCTCGTAAGAATAGCTAAGTGTCCGATCCAAGCTTTTCTATATTTCATGTCTTGTCCCCCACTTCCCACCTTATTTCAATCCTTGTATCCAATACAGTTCTCTATACGGTAGTGACAGCATTACTCCAAAAATCCCTCACGCGCCACCACACATTAATGAGTACAGTATATTTAACCAAAAGTTAAGCGATGGATGTATCTTCATTAGTTTTGAAGTGTCATATAGCGAGAATCAGGTCTCGAGGAGCTGGTCCGCTTTACATAGAAGAGATACAAGAAGTCTGCATGTAATACACAAACACCGCCAGGTCTCTGGGGAGGGTACACATAATTGAAGACAACAACATGATGGGGCAAAACGTTTATGAATAGGAGTAAAAAAAAAATTCACTTGAAAATGGAATTTTTCATGTGGGCAATAAACTCAGGTCGCCTTGAAAAGGGAAACTATTTACATACATCAAGCACTCCATATCAGGTGCAGCAGGAGGTAGGACTGGGATTTGTGTTCGATACCATATATTCCAAAATAAAAGAGAGGGTCCTACTCAACCAAAGGGACAGGACACCAAAAATAGACACTTCTGTCAAAGTAAAAATCCCTTTGGACTCTTTTAAGCATACAGCAATCCTACTTACATCCAATCACGGTCCACTCACCAGCACCAATCAGAAACCAAAAGCATAATATAAAGACTATCATGTATTCTTTATTTGTTAGGATCCTTTTAATTTTTTCAAATGTCAAAATTTTATACAAAACACATATATCATCAATACATATATATTAAAAACATTTCATTCACAAATAAAAAGGGAGAATTTTACCATACTATAAAATCATCAACAACCCGATACATTTAGAAAGCATTCCAAGTACATAGGAATTTTTGTTGCTAAAACCCTAACTCGATGTTACATAGAGTTCCTTTTCTCCTATTCAGACTTGGTGCTGCTTGGGTGCTTTCTTCAACAAAGCGACGCGTTTCGGTGGTATCATTTAATTCACCACCTTCTTCAGGCTAAAAACTATTATTCAATGTCTCCCACAATATTGATCAGATAGACAGTCTACAGAAGGAAGATATATCTCTCCTCTCCAATGACGGCTTCCTTTTTCAGATAAACCGCGATATTGCTCAGGATAGGGGTATACACGTATTCCCTTAGTAATCTCTTTCTCTCAGTAATTTATTCGAAGAAACGGTCAGAAACGGACGATAACCAGGGACCACAACCTTACTGATTACGCTGCCACTGTTTTATGAAACTGTATATCCTTAGCCACCGGAGCTATGGCCCTCGAACCTTAAGATGGTCTAAGAGTGTTATGGACTTCATATGGAGCAGCCCCTTGTCAATTGGTGCATTCAACGTCTCCAAATGGACTGCCGGTGCACCGATTGAAAAGTAGGAGTAAGGAGCACGTGAGGAGACTTTTAAGTCCCGGCAGTCCATTTGGAGACGTTGAATACACCAATTGACATGGGGCTGCTCCATATGAAGTCCATAACACTCTTAGACCATCTTAAGGTTCGAGGGCCATAGCTCCGGTGGCTAAGGATATACGGTTTCATAAAACAGTGGCAGCGTAATCAGCGAGGTTGTGGTCCCTGGTTATCGTCCGTTTCTGACCGTTTCTTCGAATAAATTACTGAGAGAAAGAGATTACTAAGGGAATACGTGTATACCCCTATCCTGAGCAATATTATCGCGGTTTATCTGAAAAAGGAAGCCGTCATTGGGGAGGAGAGATATATCTTTCTTCTGTAGACTGTCTATCTGATCAATATTGTGGGAGACATTGAATAATAGTTTTTAGCCTGAAGAAGGTGGTGAATTAAATGATACCACCGAAACGCGTCGCTTTGTTGAAGAAAGCACCCAAGCAACACCAAGTCTGAATAGGAGAAAAGGAACTCTATGTAACATCGAGTTAGGGTTTTTAGCAACAAAAATTCCTATGTACTTGGAGTGCTTTCTAAATGTATCGGGTTGTTGATGATTTTATAGTATGATAAAATTCTCCCTTTTTATTTGTGAATGAAATGTTTTTAATATATATGTATTGATGATATATGTGTTTTGTATAAAATTTTGACATTTGAAAAAATTAAAAGGATCCTTACAAATAAAGAATACATGATAGTCTTTATATTATGCTTTTGGTTTCTGATTGGTGCTGGTGAGTGGACCGTGATTGGATGTAAGTAGGGATTGCTGTATGCTTTAAAAGAGTCCAAAGGGATTTTTACTTTTGACAGAAGTGTCTAATTTCGATACCATATACACAGGCAGGGGCGGTTCCTCTATAGGGGCGTTTGGGCATCGCCCAATTGATTATTTTGCCCCAGGCCAGCCGGCCCATGCAAACAAAAATATGTATTGTAGTACAGTACTTACAATAAAAGACTTCTTCCCGCGGCAGTCAGCTGTCTCTCTCAGCCGCGGGCCTTACCGTCCTGACCTGACGTCACGTCACTAATCAGATCTGCCTGCCTGTGGCAGGCTTAGGGGATGGCGTTAGCTGGAGTCAGAGAGCAGGCAGCAATGACTGAATGCGCATGTCGGGTTGGCTGGGTGCCTTTCCCTGGCCAGCCTGACATGCAAAATCTTAGAAAACTGAGCCTGTAAAATTAAGGAGCCGGGGGAGATCGAAGCCGTATCCCCACAGTCTCCTAAGGAGCGGCGAGTTGACCTGCTCAGGCCAATCCAAGTGCTGCTTAAGCAGCGCATGGATTGGCTGCTTCAGGCTCAGCGTCTCTAGGAAGAGAACGCAGAGCCTGTGACCAATCACTGCATGGCTTTATTGTAAAGCCATGCAGTGATTGGTCATTTGCCGCCCCAGCTCAGCTTCTCTCCCCCTCCCTTCTTCGTGTTGTACGCCATTGCTGATCGCACATGGAAGGGAGTCAGTGAGAGAGAGAGTCATTTCTCAGCAGAGAGCTCCACCTGAATCGCATGATCAACATACACAAAAATGCGACGTGTGTGCACTGCTGTCATGGCCGTAAAGGCCATAGCAGAGCTGCTGACTTTGGTGCCTCCACAGTAGGTAAGAATCGTTTACTTACTCGTCCTTACTGTTTTGAATAAAAAACCATTCCTTCACCCTAGGCCTCCAAGCTGCAGCAAACCCCTTCCAAGAAAAATCATTCTTCCTCGGTCTCTGCCTGTTGCTCTCTATGTCGTCTGTGACGGCCTCTCCATCACCCTTCATGCTTGCATCCTCAGTTCTTTACTGGGCCATGGACTGTACTGGGCCTCGAGGCAGCAGGTCCCACACCACCTAGTCTTGCTAACCTGTGCAAAGTCTTTCCTTCCCTGTACCCTACATTGTACCCCAAACCAAGTGAATTCCTCTCTATGAGAACAGCCTGGGCTCCTATTTGAGAGCAAGCTTGGGCACTCCAGGGAGGCCTATGGACAATGTGCTAAACATGGCGCTAAGCTGCTGCCTCGGCGGCTAGGACAACTAGGAGATGTCCTCAATAACCTCACAATTAGGCTGCGAAACTGCTGGGGCCAGCAGCCTGTAAACAGTAGTTCCCCAGTTAAGCCACTGTTAGACGGGTAAAGACCCCCAGTGGAATCGGCATATGCTGTTAATCCATACCAACACAAAATGTTATCGGCAACAGGGAGAATTTTGTATAAATAGTATTGATGGGATGCTCAGTCCCTTCCCGTTTCCCTTGTTATTTTTGAACCAAAATGTGTTAGCGCCACGAATGATTTGCGCTTTTAACTGCACAACTGTGTTGTACCAAACTGCACAACTGTGTTGTAGCAATAGTACTATGATAGTACTATTGGTACAACACAGTTGTGAAGTTAAAAGTGCAACTCTTTCATGGCGCTAATGGCATACATGTTCTGTTTGCAGGAGGCACCCACCATAGAGTAAAGTCACGTGTCACAGAGAGCTGTGGCCGGAAAATGCCAGGTAGTCCCACTGGGAGAGACATGTGTCCAGTGGCGGCTGGTGACATTTGAAAGTGGTGTGCGTAAAAGTTTTAGATGAGCGCCCTGTGGTGAGCGAGTCCGACTGCCATGCGGGGGGTCGGGGCGTTCTCTCTCTCGAGAAAATTTTGATAAAAGAGTGGGCATATGGTGCATTTTCAAGCAAATTTGAGAAAGTAAGTAGGTCAATAAAGCAATTGCAGTTAGGGCATCATTAAGGCGCAAAATAATTTGAGCCTGTAACTCTGTACACAGGCTGATACTATTTTGCATATTATGGAGCATCTGGTGATCTTTTAATAAAAACACCTCTGTATTCTGAGAGTGCACATGGTCCTACCACAAGGCAGAATACAAAACCCATATAACTGTAAGTATTACAGAAACACACCACTAAACGATAACCATAACAAACTACAAATCCTAGAGATGTTCAAACAGCTTTACAGAAGCATACTGTTGTGCTGGAGTATACTGTGACTCAACAGGGCAGACAAACCACACTTCCAAAGCAGTAACACAAAAAGCCAAATTATGTGGTTTCAGATAAAGAAGATCGTTTAGTACAGATGGCGATGTTACAAGCCTCGCAGTGTAAGTACGGTTGCTTACATAAAGAGAGGCTTTGAAAAATATGGGGAAAGGCCACGGCGCATGTCATCAAAACGAGCTAAATGAAACAAACATTTTTAGAAGGGTTACCTTCTCAGGGAAACTGAAAAAGGTTTATAGAAACACGTCTACCTAGTGGCTGTTCTGCTGGCTATTTCTGTCAGTCTAGACCTGTGTTTATATACATTGGGGCATATTTACAAGCCCCTTGCGCCACTTTTGCGTCACTTTTAACATGGGAAAAGTGACGCAAAAGTGGCGCAAGGGGCTTGTAAATCTGCCCCATTGTTTTCGCACTTCACCAACACCATAGGCACTTAAGGACAAGCCTGCTTTTGTGCGGAACAACTGCTCTCCTATCCAAACACAACCTGCCAGTTTAGCTAGATCACACTTCTCGTTCACTCCCACAGACCCAGGTACCTGTTCTGAATCACAAGAAGCTTGAGAGAATAACACGACCGCTAGGGTCGTGCTGCGCGCAACAACATACATACACAAAACAACACGAAAGATGAGACAAGCCACAAGCCAATCTGGAGCTACATTATTTGTCAAGATGGGGTCTAAATGAGCGCTCGTTTATTAACTTTATCAGAGTAACCTTTGAATGTGGTAATCAGCTAATTTTGATGACCACAGTAAAACTTTCTCCAAAAACATTCATATAATTAAATTTGATGCTGTCCTTGTGTAAACAATAAAACATTTACCTTAGTTAAATCAATACTGAAATGTCAAAATTGTACTACCGTTCCGGATAGCAATTTAACACGCGAACATAAGGTAGGAAATACATTTTAAATTAAATGTGTCAAAAATATAGGCCCGTTTAAACTCTTCGAATTTCTCACCAGCTACCTTTCCCCATCTTCAAAAATCTGAGCCTGAAACGAGTCTTAGTATGCATGCCAAATTACATATTCCCTTTAGGTTACAGGAAGATCTCTACACTGTGTGCATTGTTCACTGAGCTACCTTACTATTGAGGTAATTTGCCATAACAGACAAGCGCACTAGAAGAGTTCTGCATAGGTTTTGTTTCAGCGTCCTCCTGCTCATGTTTAGTTTAAGACCAAGGAGTTGCACAATTCCCAAACGGATTCAAGTTATTTGGCTTAAAATTCCGAAACCACCCCCTTTCCATCCTGCTCCTACTGTTTTGTAATCCCTGAAGAAATGTTTAACAAAATGACCAAAGCATGCGTTTAATCACCTTTACTCGAAGTCAGACACGCCTCAAGCACAACAGTGCCAAGAAACATGACCATCCTTGGCAGTGGGGCATAAACCTTTCTCTCTTGGCTGTAGTGAGTTCAAATTTGGCTTGGTTTCAGGAGTGCTTTAAAACATAACGCGTCTGCATCTGGCCTCAATCAATGCAGTCCTTTGGCCACCAAGCGCACAGACTGGGCTGGGTTTTTAATAATCCCCACCGTCACTCGGCCTTCCGATTTCTTCCCCCTCTTGCTCAATGTGCTCCCCTGCACACCACTCCCATAAGTAGGGGAAGTGCCGTTACAGCTCACCCATTCCAGTTCATGAATGGAGTGGCTGCATTGCTTTGGCACTGTTGTCAGCTCCTCTCCTCACACACAATTACTAGTTAATTTATGTCATCTCTAGCGCTTTGCTTCACTCAGTGACACCAGCAGTTCCAGCGCTAAAGACTCAGCAATCATTAGGCTGTGCTTCACTAACGTATGTCCTGCAGAGGGGCGCTAGGTGGCGCACGATCAAAATGGCCGCACATCTGTGAGGCTCTTGCCACTTGGCGGCATAATCCGGTTATCATCCTGCCTACAGCTGAGTTTTTACCTTCAAGAATGCTTGCCGTTTGCTCATGAACATCTACCCCAACTCCGTGCAGAGTTTCATTGGAATCGGATGCTCCCGAGCTGTCGGACACCCGTCTGTATCTTTGGGCGGGGTGACGCAGCAGAAACTGCTGGAAGCGCAGCCGGCTCGGAATTCCACGCGAGTCCCGGGGACTCCACGTGGTGCTTAGGCCGGGACACAGACTCTGAAAGGAGGTGAGCGGGTTTGCCCTAACTTCCCGATCGCACCGTTGCTACAACAGTGTCTGGGCTCCCCCCATCCCATCAGCACTTGACCGGGCGTTCACGGAGGGGAGGAGTTACTACTCTTATCAGCCTGACACATGCTGCGGCCCTCCCGGCCTAACGCGCACCCCGCACAACCTCCGATCTCGACAATGTCCTCCACGTTGAGATCGGCTTCATCTGACCCCCTGGGGCCCGGAGCAACATCTGCTGCGGAGCTGTGTGGCGGCGCTGCGGGACATAATCGCACAATATACTAACTGCCGTTGCTCCCAGTACATCGTAGACGCCACCGGAGCGCGCGTACACGGCTGTTGGGAAACGTGGCCCTCTCCCTGGCCGGGACTGGAGTAACATTGAGGCGCCTGGCTCATACTACTTGCTGTACTTGCAGACAACACCGTTACTGCGGTAAGGAGCGGGGTTCCCACTCTCACTGACACATCTGGGTCGACTCTGGGACATCCTGCACACCCAGTACTGTCCTAGGCCCATGCTGGGACATGAAGAAGGCCTGCAATACTGAGTTACTAGTGGTCCATATTGCTCTGACCATACGTCGCTAATACTTAGCTCCTGAGCCCCACAGCCCATAGTTACAACAGCGGCTTGAACTCCTAAATTCGTGGGACTGGGCCCTCTCATTGGGAACGACTCACCGCATTACTGCATCAGCGGCCAGTATTGCAGCCCCCACCTACCACCCGATGTTATGGGCCTGTGAAGACCTTGCCTTTATGCGCGCATTGCCTTGCAATGACACCTATGTGCACATGCATGCGCTTCTATGGGAAGACTGACGCCGCCATAAATATTGTGAAGTGAAGTCACACGCCAAATTGCTCCGGTTGGGACCTATTGTTGTGGATCGCGGGGCCATTAGGAGAGACCGCAAGCACCACCGTGGGGCTCAGCACTGACACTACTGCAATACCGAGAAGAGCCGGAGTTTAGCTCCTGACATATTGGTTAGGAGCGGATTGGGACCGGCCCCACTTGCTTGCGCGCCGCCTTACACTCAGCACCTGCGAGACGCATTGATGGGGCCCCCTCTTCGGTTGGAATCACTGGCATCGTTGCATACCTATTTCCGAATGGGGAAGACGGACGGCAGACAGTCTAAACTGCCCTTCGAAACAAAAAGAGCCACGACTCGCGCCAGCTCGGAAGACCAGGACCAGGCAGCCATGGAGCAAGCACCAGAATCGACGGCCACTCAAGATGACAATGTAAAGAGCCTGCTACTGGCTATGCAGCAAAGCCTCTCTGCCATCTCAAGCAAAATGGACTCCATGAACAATCGCATGGACTTCATAGTCCAAAAGCTAGATAAGCATGATGAGAAAATCAAGGAGGCGGAAAGGCGAATTTCAGACAATGAAGATACTACGACGCAGATGAAACAACAAGTTACACAGATGGACAAGCTCCTAAAAGTAATTGCCGCAAAAAACGAAGATCTAGAAGCGTGAAGCAGATGCAATAACATCCGAGTCATTGGGATTCCAGAGAGCACCAACACAGGACGCATGGAAGATTTCATCGAACGCCTCCTGACAAGCACATTTGGCGCTGAAGCATTCTCATCGCACTTGATAGTAGAACGAGCACACCGCTCCCTGGGCCTCCGTCCTCCTCCAGGCGGCAACCCACGACCGATCATAGCTCGTTTGCTCAACTTTCGAGATCGAAAAATCGCCCTGAAACTTGCCAGAGAGAAAAGAAATCTGCAGTTCAACGGCGTTGAATTTACCATCTATCTAGACTTTACAGCAGCAGTCCAAGAGGCCCGCCGGAAATTCCTACCTGCCAAGCAGAAACTCAGAAAGGCGCAAATTGACTATGCTCTCATGTACCATGCCCGCTTGCTTGTTACACATCAGGGCAAACAACCTTCTTCCTAAATGCGCAGCAAGTGGATGATTTCCTCAAGAGCGTCAGAAAGCAGTCTTCATACCGAGATGACAGAGACCGCCCTTCTAGATCTCCATCTCCCACGTCGGAGTGATGCACTGACAACACGAGGTGTCACGCAGTGATGTGAGACACCATAATTTGGTCTCCGAGACTGTTTCTGGTCTGTCCTCAGACTCTAGTTTCCTAAATCTGCGGCTGCGAGGGCGGTCTGCGGAGCAGGGGACATTTTCCACCGTTTGCAGATGGGTGACGAGCGATGGACTAGAGTCAGATAAGTAGTTTGAGTGACACATTTGTACTGATATGGGCAAGGCATACACTGTGACTGTAACATAAACTATGCCCTTCTCCACGTTTCCCTCCCATTGTGGAGTTGTCCTTATCATCCACTGGAGAAGGGTGAATATCGTCTGCCTCTAGCAACCCCCCACTTGGGTGTTCCCCCTAACGTTTAGAGAACTTGGCTGGACTATAATGGGATGGGTGGGATGGGTATTGGGAGGGCAATACAATGCCAGCACGCTTGGGGTGCTGTTGTGGAGGGGTGAGGAATTGTTGGTTTTTATTCTATTGTTTACACTTACTCAGCAGAAAGACTTGCGACTACATACCATGAGATGCATGCACAGCAGTAAATCCTGCTTACGTCAGGTTTCACTTAGACCGCAGATTCATGGCCCCACTGGCTGAGGTGCAAAAAATACATCTGCTCACTTGGAATATTAGAGGCCTAGGAGACCCCCGTAAACGTCGTCAAATTTTAGCGTACCTTGATAGACACCAAATACATATATCCAAATAACCAAAAGGGGGGAGTGATGAGGTAATGCTCAAAAGAGCAATGAAGGTGGATACGCCCTCCTGTAGTCAATATATAAGAAACAAAGAGATCCACCCTCAGACAGGTGTATGACCGTGTTCTCCCAGACTACGCGTGTTTCCTACAGTGGTGGAAAGCACACAGCTTTGTTTAAATACCCCTCACACACCAAAAGGACCGTTGGTGTCATGTTTCATCATAGGGGTCTTCCCGCCCCACTGCGGGACGGGGCGTGCTACGACCTACGACTACGTGGGAGCACTGTTTATGAAAAACAAGACTATGTGTAGTGTAGTGTAGGAATGTGAGTGGAAGGGTCAGGAGTGAGTGAAGGAGTGATTATGAATTAAAAAATACCTGGCTCTTTGGACAAAAGACTTTAATATTCCTTTGAGCTGGTATTATTAAAAATGGGGAATAGGTTGGTAGTACATTGCTATGATGAGCAGTCCCTCCTATGTCAACATGTTTCGAAGCCCTCCCCTGGCTTTTTCATCAGGACCAAAAGGATGCCTTCTTCACTCAAAATATAATACAAAGAAATATCAGAAAAAAGTGTATGTACATGTAGTCACTACTACGTGGTGCGCATGCCAAATAAACATGCACAATATACAATACCCCAATAGGTATGCTACTCTATGAAAATTTGTTTTGAGTACGGATATTACCCCATGAGCCTTAAAACGGGTGGGTAGGGGTGCCTATAGTCACACATATACCAAGGTCCCCGCCTCTCCTGGACACTACCTCCCCGATCGACGGAGCCGCGGGGAGGTAGTCCAATCCCCTTCCGCACCACTACACTAAAACACGGGGCCTATTGACAGATATATTCGCTGACCATGGCCTTATCGATGCATGGAGACATGCACACCCAGATACTCTGGAAGGCACGAACCACACAACAATGCATGCAATTTGGGTGGTTTCCCGTGGAGTGGGCCCATGGATAATCAGCGCAGAACATCTGGCCAAAACTTATTCTAATCACGCTCCGGTGCGATTGACGTTAGCTCCCCCTGACCCGCTCTCCACTCCCAGGAGCTGGAAACTCATGCCTGAGGCTCTATTAGATACCGCTTTCAGAGCAGAACTAGGAGCGGAAATTACCGAATTTTTTCAGAGAAATGTTGGCTCGGTCGCACAGGTAGGCATGGTAAGGGAGGCCTTCAAAGTTACAGTGAGGGGCTTCTGCATTGCTAAGAGCTTTGGTGTTCTGCGCGACATACAGCATTATCTGCGGAAGCTTGAGGGTGAATTGAAGCAATTAGAGGGTGACATGGGTCATGACACAACTGGGGCACTACATGCTGCATTCAGGGATAAGCTGTCTGACTTCAAGGATACTGCTGAGAGGGAAGTACGCTTCCGGGGCAAATACTGTACAGCCCGAAGGTACGGGGAGGGAGAACGGCCTGGCAAGGCTCTAGCGATGGAGATTCGTACGCCTCGCTTCTCCAATCATATACTGGAAGTCCAAGATAGCAATGGTACACGCAATAGAGATAGCCAGGATATTCTTGGTGTATTTGTTTCATTCTATTCCGACCTATACAGCACTCGCAGGACACAACCCCCTGATCTCTCTGTATTCCTGAAGGACATTGCTCTGGGCTGGCTAGGAAACGATCAGAGAGAGTTTCTGGTGGCACCCCTCGAAAACGATGAGATCCAGGCTGCAATTATGCAGATGAAGTGTGGGAAAGCTCCGGGGTCTGATGGCCTTCCTATTGACTTCTACAAAACATATGTTGACCAGTTGATCCCCATATTGAAGGAGGTCTATAAAGAGGCGCAGGAGCGCAAGATACTCCCAGACTCTCTTAGAGAAGCTTTTATCACATAGCTTCTGAAACCTGGCAAGCCCGCGGATCTGTGTGATTCCTACCGTCCTCTTTCCTTGATTAATAATGATGCGAAAATCCTCGCCAAAATACTGGCAAACAGACGCAGCCTACTAATGGAGAACTTAGTTTTACCTGATCAGGCTGGCTTCATTCCGGGAGGGCGACATCGCACAATCTTTTCTCCATTCTGCAAAATGTCGATCCACAGCTGGCCCTAGTGGCAGTCTTTTTTAGTAGGCCTGGGTGGTAAATTCTGCTCCGCTCGCAGAATTTGCGGAATTTTGGCAATTCCGGGTTCCGCGGAGAACGAGGAATTGCCGAAAATTCCGCGATCCGCGGCGTAGCGGAATTTTTTCCTTGTTCGCGCTTTCAAAATGCGTGTTCGCGCGCGCGGGAGCGACTTACCGGGATCCCTGCGTTTGCCGACGAGTTTTCCTATCTGTTCGCGTGCGCCATGAGATTTTGGTAGCCGGCTGCGCGAACCCACAAGAGTGTGCGATCGCGAACACCTCATTCGGACGCGCCATCGGACATCCGTGTTCGCGAACAGGAAACGCGCAACGCGAGCGGGCGGGACAAGTGAAACAAGATGGCCGCGCCAATTGGCGACCGCATGGGCAAGTTCACGAGATATTTCCCCACGAGCACGCAAACAGCGTCCCCGAACAGGAAAAACGCATTGCGAACGGGCGGAACAAGCAATTCCGCGTGCTTGCGGAATTCTGCGGAGCTCGCAGAGATTTTTTACCGTTTCGCGGAACTTTGCGTAACGCGACTACGCAAATTCCGCCCACCCCTACTTTTTAGATGCCACAAAGGCCTTTGAATCCGTCGAGTGGGATTACCTCTTCACCATACTACAAAATATGGGGCTTCCCAACGGCTTTCCGTCTTGGGTACGACTCTTATATACTTCCCCAGTAGACAAGGTTCTGATTAATGGGAATACCTCCTCCCCTTTCCCGATTACTCGGGGTACTCATCAAGGTTGTCCCCTCTCATTTTTATGCTCGCGATCGAACCTCTCACGGCCAAAATCAGACAGCACCATCACAATAAAGCACTGAGATGTCAACTACGTCCTATACTAATCTCATTATATGCAGACAACATCATCTTATATATTAGGGACCCTCAACAAAACCTAAACCCACTCTTGCTTGAATTTGTACGGTTCGGGGGGCTCTCCGGAATACACATCAATTGGTCGAAATCTCAGATTTTCCCACTCACGCCCTCGGTGACAGAGTTTGCGCCGGACTTCCCAATTGAATGGTGTGAAACAGAGGTTAAATATTTTGGGGTATGTATCACCACTGATCGTGATGAACTGATGCGTCTGAATTATGGCAGGGCGCTGGAAAGCATAACTAGTAACGTCACGAGATGGATTGCGCTCCCACTTTCCATGGCAGGACGCACCTCGCTCATTAAAATGGTCATCCTCCTGAAACTCCTTTATCTTTTTTTAAATATCCTGTATGACCCGGGTAGACACTTCTTCTCAATGCTACGCACAGAGCTGTTACGACTAACTTCGGGAGGCAAGCAGCCTAGGCTACAATGGGATATGCTTACCAGGCCCTACTCCCAGGGCGGGTTCGATATCCCTGATCTAGAACTATACTACCTTTGCGCGCAGGCACATTATGCTCACTACTGGTTTAACCCACCTAAGTATATGCCACAAGTGACTACGGAGCACTGGTTAGCAGACCCTATCCCACTGGAAGGGGCTATACTGAGCCCGGTCATGCCTCGAGAGTCTGTCCCTACGCCGGTTACGTGTACGGTGCGAGCATGGCAACGCATTGCCAAACGTACGCACACACCCATGGCATATTTACCTCTCCTTCCCTTGGTCTACCACCCTAGGATGCTGGTACTGCAAGAAGGAGCTTTTAAAAAAACTAAAGCAAATTTCAACATTAATTGCTGGGGCGATCTCTATTTAAATGGCAAATTTCGCACCCTAGAGCAGATGTTTGCTGATGCAACACCCTCCCCCATGGACACCTTTCTCAACATCAGACTCCGCCAAGGCATAAAAGAACACACTCCCGTGTATCCACAAGAGCCACCAGACCTCCCCCGTTACATGCAATACTGCGCAGTGATGCTGTATCACACCTGGTAGCGACATTATACTATAGCCTGTAAACCATCCCGACTCCAGCACACTGCCCGGCTAGAGACAGATGGACAGCTGACATAGCTCAGGACATAACTGATAAACAGTGGGGGTATTGCTGCACACAAACTGAGCTAATTTCGTCCAGCAGTCGCCTGCGCATTATACACTACAAGTTCCTGCACCGCACTTACTATACTCCTGCCAAACCGTACAGGTACAAATTGCGTGATAACGATAAATGCGATAGGTGCGGTGTAGAAGCGGCAGACTTCCTGCATCTCGCGTGGGACTGAGGCGCTATACAGGCATATTGGCGACATGTCTTTCACGCTCTAGAACAGATGACATCACTACAGTTACAGGCTTCTCCACTACTGGCGCTGCTAGGTTACACAGAAGATATCAGCGTTGCATATCGACGATTTGTCTCAATTGTTCTCCTACTAGCCAAACGGAGAATAGCATGTAGATGGGGACGGGGCAGAGCGCCCAAATTTAAGGAATGGATCGATGACATGATATTTTGGCAGGAACAGACATTCACATACGCTGAACTCCTCCCTCTGACTTCCCGCCCTAAGGATATATGGGATCCCCTCAAAGCATATCTACTTACACACCCTATAGATGCCCCCCACACGGCACATTCGCCCTCAGGCGAGACACACCTACAAGCTTCAAACAACGCTGAGTTTCATCCCTAGCGCACACTGTATTAACAAGGTACAACTTCCTACTTACTTCAGAAACAATGACCTGATTGTTTTTGGACACATCACTGTATATGACTGACGTGTTACTGAATACTGCCGTTTATGTATTTTGGAAACTGCTGTGCATGCAAACGTGTCTAGTTAAATTGGATGAGCATGTATCTCCCCAAGCACTGTATATGCTGAGATGGGTTTATGTTTAATAAATCAAATAATAAAAAAAAAAAAGTATGTCCTGCACGCTCTTCCTCATCCTCCTCTCCCTCTCTTTCCCCCTTCCCTCTTTCCCAGTCTGTACCTCTTTTTTATGTCTCTTTCTTGCCCCTACCTCTTTCTTCTCCCCCTCTTTTGCTACTTCACTCTCTTCCACTGGCTATCATCTCTCTTTAAACAACTCTCTTTTACTTCTTTCCCTCTCTCTGTCCCTCTTGGACTGCATCTTTATTTTTTGTTCCTCTCCATTAACCCTCTCTTTCTCGCTCTTTATCTCTGTTTCTCACAGACACTCTCAATTCATGCGTTCCTCTCGTTAATTTATTCCCACTCTCTGCAGGCCTTCTTGTGTAAACAAACTATAGCCAAACCCCTCCCACACATAGCCGGAAAGTCAGACACGTGCCATTTGTCATCTAAAAGCAACTGAAAAATAAAAACATCCTACCTGAAAGTTTTAATTCTATGACGGGCAGGGAAAAGGAGCATTATGCTTAACTTTCTCTTCCCTTTAGTTGAAATGCCGCTCAGTACTAAAGTAAACAAACTACATTAACCATAAGTCCAAGCGCCATGACAAACGTGTGGCATGAATCCACCACCCACGTGTGCCCTGTTAACTGCAGGACCGTGTGGAGACTGCCGTTTGATCTCCAGCTCTAGTGCTTCAACTTCGCAGGCAGATCTGAGTGGTATTGTGGGCCTGTAGATAGAGGGAGACAGAAGCCCTGCTGAAGTGGCAACCCCCTGGAAACTTCTTAGTTCAGCAGGCATCACTGACACTGGCAGCCAGGAGCTGAGGAACAGACAAAGTGGTGCACACTGCACAGCATCACCTAGGACAAGCCCTAAGGAAGGTAAGCGCCATGCGTACGTTTAATGAACATTTTCCATAGAAGTCTTTTTTGTTTTGTTAATTCATTGCATATGTCATGTTTGTTTTTCAAAACACCTTAGATGGAAATTTTTAAAGAGAATGGCATGCTACTGGGACACGCCCTTCTAATGTAGTATGGCAATGTCTGTCCAAGCTGAACTGGAAAGTTTGAGAAGGAAGATTTGCTTTTTTCGACAGAGGGAATGAAACGGCCAGCATTTAAAAGCGCACACTTCTTGTGTTTCTTCCCCCATAGTAAGGTAAAAGAAATTAAACAATTTGGAAAAAGATGCGTATTTTGGCTAGATCTTGTTTTTTGTGAGATGTGGTGAGATCAGAGATGCGAAGTCTGGACACTTCAAACTATTACCAGCAAGTTACACCCCAAACTCGAGTGCCTCTGAAATGCTTCTCCCCGAGATAAAAAGGACCGTGTGTTAACGCTTTATCTTGTGTTTTTAGGTCTCGCCTGAGCCAGCGCATGCGCTGCCCTGCGAGACATTAAGTTAGGGCTCTAAACTTTGGAGCACACGCTCGTGCGTGTGCTTGTGTGTTTTTAACCCACTATTGGCCTTTACATGCGTCTTTCTAAGACAGACAGCATGCAATTGGCCAAAGGCGGGGGCATGTCCTGCCTTCTTTTTATTGTGCGATACCAAAGGGGATGATGGACGAAGCGTTAGAGCAAATCAAACACTCACCCCCAGTCAACTGATCTGGGTTTAATCCATCATCATTCTTTAGCTCACTCTACCACCCCAGTTCAGACATGGCCATATGCAAATCAGTCTGACCCTGTGCCTCATGGGAACAGTCCAGCCCGAACTGACCAAGCCATGTCTTCCCTGGACCGGAAACAAGCATCCTGGGACCGGTTTCGGGTTCATAACTCTCATCAGCCAGGCTATCTTGAATCCAGTGGCAAAGTGAGCAAGAGACCCACGTCTGGGCATACCCTGCCAACTTAGGGCGAACAAAGCGATACCAAAGGGGATGATGGACGGAGCGTTAGAGCAAATCAAACACTCACCCCCAGTCAACTGATCTGGGTTTAATCCATCATCATTCTTTAGCTCACTCCACCACCCCAGTTCAGACATGGCCATATGCAAATCAGTCTGACCCTGTGCCTCATGGGAACAGTCCAGCCCGAACTGCCAAGCCATGTCTTCCCTGGACCGGAAACAAGCATCCTGGGACCGGTTTCGGGTTCATAACCCTCATCAGCCAGGCTATCTTGAATCCAGTGGCAAAGTGAGCAAGGGACCCACGTCTGGGCATACCCTGCCAACTTAGGGCGAACAAAGCGATACCAAAGGGGATGATGGATGGAGCGTTAGAGCAAATCAAACACTCACCCCCAGTCAACTGATCTGGGTTTAATCCATCATCATTCTTTAGCTCACTCCACCACCCCAGTTCAGACATGGCCATATGCAAATCAGTTTGACCCTGTGCCTCATGGGAACAGTCCAGCCTGAACTGCCAAGCCATGTCTTCCCTGGACCGGAAACAAGCATCCTGGGACCGGTTTCGGGTTCATAACCCTCATCAGCCAGGCTATCTTGAATCCAGTGGCAAAGTGAGCAAGGGACCCACGTCTGGGCATACCCTGCCAACTTAGGGCGAACAAAGCGATACCAAAGGGGATGATGGATGGAGCGTTAGAGCAAATCAAACACTCACCCCCAGTCAACTGATCTGGGTTTAATCCATCATCATTCTTTAGCTCACTCCACCACCCCAGTTCAGACATGGCCATATGCAAATCAGTCTGACCCTGTGCCTCATGGGAACAGTTCAGCCCGAACTGCCAAGCCATGTCTTCCCTGGACCGGAAACAAGCATCCTGGGACCGGTTTCGGGTTCATAACCCTCATCAGCCAGGCTATCTTGAATCCAGTGGCAAAGTGAGCAAGTGACTACATGTACATACCCTGCCAACTTAGGGCGAACAAAGCGATACCAAAGGCTTGGCAGTTCGGGCTGGACTGTTCCCATGAGGCACAGGGTCAGACTGATTTGCATATGGCCATGTCTGAACTGGGGTGGTGGAGTGAGCTAAAGAATGATGATGGATTAAACCCAGATCAGTTGACTGGGGGTGAGTGTTTGATTTGCTCTAGCGCTCCGTCCATCATCCCCTTTGGTACTTCTTTTTATTGTGGCCTATGGTCCTCAGGGGCGAGCAGCAGCGTGGCTGTGTGCCATCTGGTTTTAATTAGCGCGCAGTGTGCCAGATGGTGGTCTGCCTGCATTCCAGTTTCAGGTTACTTCGACTTAACAGCTTTGTTGTTTACAAGTCCTGCTTCTTGGTACTTTACAATGTGCCTTATTGGAACTCACTCTGCCTTAGTGTTCCTTTTGTTGCCTTATTTTATTTCATTGCCTAATGTTGCCTCATTTATCTGTTTTTTTGGTTTTAGAGTTATTTCACTTTATTTGCATTTAGTCCGATAATGCATATTGCATACAGAAAACTGTAGTGCGCTTTGAAGGGTAGTGGGTAAGTATTGTGCTTTGGAGTTATTTTGCGTCCTGAACCTCCCAATGCCTAAACCTCCCAATGCCCACGTTCTGCCTGAACCTCTCACTGTCCCCTTTCTGCCTGACGCTCTCACAGTCTCCGTTCTGCCCGTACCTCTCACTGTCCCATTTCTGCCTGAACCTCCCATTGCCCCCATTCTGCCCGAACCTATCACTGTCACTTTTCTGCCTGAACCTGTCCCTTTCCCCTTTCTGCTCGAACCATTCACTGTCCCGCTCTGCCCGAATCTCTCACTGTCCTATTTCTGCCCGAACCTCTCATTGCCCCCGTTCAGCCCGAATCTCACACTGTCACTTTTCTGCCTGAACCTGTCCCTTTCCCCTTTCTGCTTGAACCTCTCACTGTCCCCGCTCTGCCCGAATCTCTCACTGTCCTATTTCTGCTCGAACCTCTCATTGCCCCGTTCTGCCCAAATCTCACACTGTCACTTTTCTGCCTGAACCTGTCCCTTTCCCCTTTCTGCCTGAACCTCTCACTGTCCCCGCTCTGCCCGAATCTCTCACTGTCCTATTTCTGCTCGAACCTCTCATTGCCTCCGTTCTGCCCTAATCTCATACTGTCACTTTTCTGCCTGAACCTGTCCCTTTCCCCTTTTTGCTTGAACCTCTCACTGTCCCCGCTCTGCCCGAATCTCTCACTATCCCATTTCTGCCTGAACCTCCCATTGCCCCCTGCTCTGCCCGAATCTCACACTGTCACTTTTCTGCCTGAACCTGTCCCTTTCCCCTTTCTGCTTGAACCTCTCACTGTCCCTGCTCTGCCCGAATCTTTCACTGTCCGATTTCTGCTCGAACCTCTCATTGGCCCCGTTCAGCCCGAATCTCACACTGTCACTTTTCTGCCTGAACCTGCCCCTTTCCTCTTTCTGCTTGAACCTCTCACTGTCCCCACTTTGCCAGAATCTCTCACTGTCCTATTTCTGCTCGAACCTCTCTTTGCCCCCGTTCTGCCCGAATCTCACACTGTCCTATTTCTGCCCGAACCTCTCATTGCCCCGTTGAGCCCGAATCTCACACTGTCACTTTTCTGCCTGAACCTGTCCCTTTCTCCTTTCTGCTTGAACCTCTCATTGTCCCCGCTCTGCCCAAATCTCTCACTGTCCTATTTCTGCTCGAACCTCTCATTGCCCCCGTTCAGCCCGAATCTCACACTGTCACTTTTCTGCCTGAACCTGCCCCTTTCCCCTTTCTGCTTCAACCTCTCACTGTCCCCGCTCTGCCTGAATCTCTCACTGTCCCATTTCTGCCTGAACCTCTCATTGCCCCCTGCTCTGCCCGAATCTCACACTGTCACTTTTCTGCCTGAACCTGTCCCTTTCCCCTTTCTGCTTGAACCTCTCACTGTCCCGCTCTTCCCGAATCTCTCACTGTTCTATTTCTGCTCGAACCTCTCATTGCCCCCGTTCTGCCCGAATCTCACACTGTCACTTTTCTGCCTGAACCTGTCACTTTCCCCTTTCTGTTTGAACCTGTCATTGTCCACGCTGTCCCATAACCTGTCACTGTCCTATTTCTGACCGAACCTCTGATTGCCCCCATTCTGCCCGAACCAATCACTGTTACTTTTCTGCCTGAACCTGTCCCTTCCCCTTTCTGCTTGAACCTCTCACTGTCCATGCTCTGCCAGAATCTCTCACTGTCCTATTTCTGCTCGAATCTCTCATTGCCCCCGTTCTGCCCGAATCTCACACTGTCACTCTTCTGCCTGAACCTGTCACTTTCCCTTTTCTCTTTGAACCTCTTATTGTCCACGCTGTCCCCTTACCTGTCACTGTCCTATTTCTGCCCGAACCTCTGATTGCCCTCGTTCTGCCCGAACCTATCACTGTCACTTTTTGCGTGAACCTGTCTCTTTCCCCTTTCTGCTCGAACCTCTCTTTGCCCCCGTTCTGCCGGAATCTCACACTGTCCTATTTCTGCCCGAACCTCTCATTGCCCCCGTTGAGCCCGAATCTCACACTTTCACTTTTCTGCCTGAACCTGTCCCTTTCCCCTTTCTGCTTGAACCTCTCACTGTCCCCGCTCTTCCCGAATCTCTCACTGTCCTATTTCTGCTCGAACCTCTCATTGCCCCCGTACTGCCCAAAACTCACACTGTCACTTTTCTGCCTGAACCTGTCCCTTTCCCCTTTCTGCTTGAACCTCTCACTGTCCCCGCTCTGCCCGAATCTCTCACTGTCCCATTTCTGCCTGAACCTCTCATTGCCCCCCGCTCTGCCCGAATCTCACACTGTCACTTTTCTGCCTGAACCTGTCCGTTTCCCCTTTCTGCTTGAACCTCTCACTGTGTCCGCTCTGCCTGAATCTCTCACTGTCCTATTTCTGCTCGAACCTCTCATTGCCCCCGTTCTGCCTGAATCTCACACTGTTACTTTTCTGCCTGAACCTGTCACTTTCCCCTTTCTGTTTGAACCTCTCATTGTCCACACTGTCCCCTAACCTGTCACTGTCCTATTTCTGCCCAAACCTCTGATTGCCCCCGTTCTGCCCGAACCGATCACTTTTCTGCGTGAAACTGTCTCTTTCCCCTTTCTGCTTGAACCTCTCACTGTCCCCGCTCTGCCCGAATCTCTCACTGTCCTATTTCTGCTCGAACCTCTCATTGCCCCCGTTCAGCCCGAATCTCACACTGTCACTTTTCTGCCTGAACCTGTCCCTTTCCCCTTTCTGCTTGAACCTCTCACTGTCCCCGCTCTGCCCGAATCTCTCACTGTCCTATTTCTGCTTGAACCTCTCTTTGCCTCCGTTCTGCCCGAATCTCACACTGTCCTATTTCTGCCCGAACCTCTCATTTCCCCCGTTGAGCCCGAATCTCACACTGTCACTTTTCTGCCTGAACCTGTCACTTTCCCCTTTCTGTTTGAACCTCTCATTGTCCACGCTGTCCCATAACCTGTCACTGTCCTATTTCTGACCGAACCTCTTATTGCCCCCGTTCTGCCCGAACCTATCACTGTTACTTTTCTGCCTGAACCTGTCCCTTTCCCCTTTCTGCTTGAACCTCTCACTGTCCATGCTCTGCCAGAATCTCTCACTGTCCTATTTCTGCTCGAATCTCTCATTGCCCCCGTTCTGCCCGAATCTCACACTGTCACTCTTCTGCCTGAACCTGTCACTTTCCCTTTTCTCTTTGAACCTCTTATTGTCCACGCTGTCCCCTTACCTGTCACTGTCCTATTTCTGCCCGAACCTCTGATTGCCCTCGTTCTGCCCGAACCTATCACTGTCACATTTCTGCGTGAACCTGTCTCTTTCCCCTTTCTGCTTGAACCTCTCACTGTCCCCGCTCTGCCCGAATCTCTCACTGTCCTATTTCTGCTCGAACCTCTCTTTGCCCCCGTTCTGCCCGAATCTCACACTGTCCTATTTCTGCCCGAACCTCTCATTGCCCCCGTTGAGCCCGAATCTCACACTTTCACTTTTCTGCCTGAACCTGTCCCTTTCCCCTTTCTGCTTGAACCTCTCATTGTCCCTGCTCTTCCCGAATCTCTCACTGTCCTATTTCTGCTCGAACCTCTCATTGCCCCCGTACTGCCCAAAACTCACACTGTCACTCTTCAGCCTGAACCTGTCCCTTTCCCCTTTCTGCTTGAACCTCTCACTGTCCCCGCTCTGCCCGAATCTCTCACTGTCCCATTTCTGCCTGAACCTCTCATTGCCCCCCGCTCTGCCCGAATCTCACACTGTCACTTTTCTGCCTGAACCTGTCCGTTTCCCTTTCTGCTTGAACCTCTCACTGTGTCCGCTCTGCCTGAATCTCTCACTGTCCTATTTCTGCTCGAACCTCTCGTTGCCCCCGTTCTGCCTGAATCTCACACTGTTACTTTTCTGCCTGAACCTGTCACTTTCCCCTTTCTGTTTGAACCTCTCATTGTCCACACTGTCCCCTAACCTGTCAATGTCCTATTTCTGCCCGAACCTCTGATTGCCCCCGTTCTGCCCGAACCTATCACTGTCACTTTTCTGCGTGAACCTGTCTCTTTCCCCTTTCTGCTTGAACCTCTCACTGTCCCCGCTCTGCCCGAATCTCTCACTGTCCTATTTCTGCTCGAACCTCTCATTGCCCCCGTTCAGCCCGAATCTCACACTGTCACTTTTCTGCCTGAACCTGTCCCTTTCCCCTTTCTGCTTGAACCTCTCACTGTCCCCGCTCTGCCCGAATCTCACTGTCCTATTTCTGCTTGAACCTCTCTTTGCCCCCGTTCTGCCCGAATCTCACACTGTCCTATTTCTGCCCGAACCTCTCATTGCCCCCGTTGAACCCGAATCTCACACTGTCACTTTTCTGCCTGAACCTGTCCCTTTCCCCTTTCTGGTTGAACCTCTCACTGTCTCCGCTCTGCCCGAATCTCTCACTTTCCTATTTCTGCTCGAACCTCTCATTGCCCCCGTTCTGCCCAAATCTCACACTGTCACTTTTCTGCCTGAACCTGTCACTTTCCCCTTTCTGTTTGAACCTCTCATTGTCCACGCTGTCCCATAACCTGTCACTGTCCTATTTCTGACCGAACCTCTGATTGCCCCCGTTCTGCCCAAACCTATCACTGTTACTTTTCTGCCTGAACCTGTCCCTTTCCCCTTTCTGCTTGAACCTCTCACTGTCCATGCTCTGCCAGAACCTCTCACTGTCCTATTTCTGCTCGAATCTGTCATTGCCCCCGTTCTGCCCGAATCTCACACTGTCACTCTTCTGCCTGAACCTGTCACTTTCCCTTTTCTCTTTGAAACTCTTATTGTCCACGCTGTCCCTTTACCTGTCACTGTCCTATTTCTGCCTGAACCTCTGATTGCCCTCGTTCTGCCCGAATCTCACACTGTCACTTTTCTGCCTGAACCTGCCCCTTTCCTCTTTCTGCTTGAACCTCTCACTGTCCCCACTTTGCCAGAATCTCTCACTGTCCTATTTCTGCTCGAACCTCTCTTTGCCCCCGTTCTGCCCGAATCTCACACTGTCCTATTTCTGCCCGAACCTCTCATTGCCCCGTTGAGCCCGAATCTCACACTGTCACTTTTCTGCCTGAACCTGTCCCTTTCTCCTTTCTGCTTGAACCTCTCACTGTCCCCGCTCTGCCCAAATCTCTCACTGTCCTATTTCTGCTCGAACCTCTCATTGCCCCCGTTCAGCCCGAATCTCACACTGTCACTTTTCTGCCTGAACCTGTCACTTTCCCCTTTCTGTTTGAACCTGTCATTGTCCACGCTGTCCCATAACCTGTCACTGTCCTATTTCTGACCGAACCTCTGATTGCCCCCATTCTGCCCGAACCAATCACTGTTACTTTTCTGCCTGAACCTGTCCCTTCCCCTTTCTGCTTGAACCTCTCACTGTCCATGCTCTGCCAGAATCTCTCACTGTCCTATTTCTGCTCGAATCTCTCATTGCCCCCGTTCTGCCCGAATCTCACACTGTCACTCTTCTGCCTGAACCTGTCACTTTCCCTTTTCTCTTTGAACATCTTATTGTCCACGCTGTCCCCTTACCTGTCACTGTCCTATTTCTGCCCGAACCTCTGATTGCCCTCGTTCTGCCCGAACCTATCACTGTCACTTTTCTGCGTGAACCTGTCTCTTTCCCCTTTCTGCTCGAACCTCTCTTTGCCCCCGTTCTGCCGGAATCTCACACTGTCCTATTTCTGCCCGAACCTCTCATTGCCCCCGTTGAGCCCGAATCTCACACTTTCACTTTTCTGCCTGAACCTGTCCCTTTCCCCTTTCTGCTTGAACCTCTCACTGTCCCCGCTCTTCCCGAATCTCTCACTGTCCTATTTCTGCTCGAACCTCTCATTGCCCCCGTACTGCCCAAAACTCACACTGTCACTTTTCTGCCTGAACCTGTCCCTTTCCCCTTTCTGCTTGAACCTCTCACTGTCCCCGCTCTGCCCGAATCTCTCACTGTCCCATTTCTGCTGATCCTCTCATTGCCCCCCGCTCTGCCCGAATCTCACACTGTCACTTTTCTGCCTGAACCTGTCCGTTTCCCCTTTCTGCTTGAACCTCTCACTGTGTCCGCTCTGCCTGAATCTCTCACTGTCCTATTTCTGCTCGAACCTCTCATTGCCCCCGTTCTGCCTGAATCTCACACTGTTACTTTTCTGCCTGAACCTGTCACTTTCCCCTTTCTGTTTGAACCTCTCATTGTCCACACTGTCCCCTAACCTGTCACTGTCCTATTTCTGCCCAAACCTCTGATTGCCCCCGTTCTGCCCGAACCGATCACTTTTCTGCGTGAAACTGTCTCTTTCCCCTTTCTGCTTGAACCTCTCACTGGCCCCGCTCTGCCCGAATCTCTCACTGTCCTATTTCTGCTCGAACCTCTCATTGCCCCCGTTCAGCCCGAATCTCACACTGTCACTTTTCTGCCTGAACCTGTCCCTTTCCCCTTTCTGCTTGAACCTCTCACTGTCCCCGCTCTGCCCGAATCTCTCACTGTCCTATTTCTGCTTGAACCTCTCTTTGCCTCCGTTCTGCCCGAATCTCACACTGTCCTATTTCTGCCCGAACCTCTCATTTCCCCCGTTGAGCCCGAATCTCACACTGTCACTTTTCTGCCTGAACCTGTCACTTTCCCCTTTCTGTTTGAACCTCTCATTGTCCACGCTGTCCCATAACCTGTCACTGTCCTATTTCTGACCGAACCTCTGATTGCCCCCGTTCTGCCCGAACCTATCACTGTTACTTTTCTGTCTGAACCTGTCCCTTTCCCCTTTCTGCTTGAACCTCTCACTGTCCATGCTCTGCCAGAATCTCTCACTGTCCTATTTCTGCTCGAATCTCTCATTGCCCCGTTCTGCCCGAATCTCACACTGTCACTCTTCTGCCTGAACCTGTCACTTTCCCTTTTCTCTTTGAACCTCTTATTGTCCACGCTGTCCCCTTACCTGTCACTGTCCTATTTCTGCCCGAACCTCTGATTGCCCTCGTTCTGCCCGAACCTATCACTGTCACTTTTCTGCGTGAACCTGTCTCTTTCCCCTTTCTGCTTGAACCTCTCACTGTCCCCGCTCTGCCCGAATCTCTCACTGTCCTATTTCTGCTCGAACCTCTCTTTGCCCCCGTTCTGCCCGAATCTCACACTGTCCTATTTCTGCCCGAACCTCTCATTGCCCCCTTTGAGCCCGAATCTCACACTTTCACTTTTCTGCCTGAACCTGTCCCTTTCCCCTTTCTGCTTGAACCTCTCATTGTCCCTGCTCTTCCCGAATCTCTCACTGTCCTATTTCTGCTCGAACCTCTCATTGCCCCCGTACTGCCCAAAACTCACACTGTCACTCTTCAGCCTGAACCTGTCCCTTTCCCTTTCTGCTTGAACCTCTCACTGTCCCCGCTCTGCCCGAATCTCTCACTGTCCCATTTCTGCCTGAACCTCTCATTGCCCCCCGCTCTGCCCGAATCTCACACTGTCACTTTTCTGCCTGAACCTGTCCGTTTCCCCTTTCTGCTTGAACCTCTCACTGTGTCCGCTCTGCCTGAATCTCTCACTGTCCTATTTCTGCTCGAACCTCTCGTTGCCCCCGTTCTGCCTGAATCTCACACTGTTACTTTTCTGCCTGAACCTGTCACTTTCCCCTTTCTGTTTGAACCTCTCATTGTCCACACTGTCCCCTAACCTGTCAATGTCCTATTTCTGCCCGAACCTCTGATTGCCCCCGTTCTGCCCGAAACTATCACTGTCACTTTTCTGCGTGAACCTGTCTCTTTCCCCTTTCTGCTTGAACCTCTCACTGTCCCCGCTCTGCCCGAATCTCTCACTGTCCTATTTCTGCTCGAACCTCTCATTGCCCCCGTTCAGCCCGAATCTCACACTGTCACTTTTCTGCCTGAACCTGTCCCTTTCCCCTTTCTGCTTGAACCTCTCACTGTCCCCGCTCTGCCCGAATCTCACTGTCCTATTTCTGCTTGAACCTCTCTTTGCCCCCGTTCTGCCCGAATCTCACACTGTCCTATTTCTGCCCGAACCTCTCATTGCCCCCGTTGAACCCGAATCTCACACTGTCACTTTTCTGCCTGAACCTGTCCCTTTCCCCTTTCTGGTTGAACCTCTCACTGTCTCCGCTCTGCCCGAATCTCTCACTTTCCTATTTCTGTTCGAACCTCTCATTGCCCCCGCTCTGCCCAAATCTCACACTGTCACTTTTCTGCCTGAACCTGTCACTTTCCCCTTTCTGTTTGAACCTCTCATTGTCCACGCTGTCCCATAACCTGTCACTGTCCTATTTCTGACCGAACCTCTGATTGCCCCCGTTCTGCCCGAACCTATCACTGTTACTTTTCTGCCTGAACCTGTCCCTTTCCCCTTTCTGCTTGAACCTCTCACTGTCCATGCTCTGCCAGAACCTCTCACTGTCCTATTTCTGCTCGAATCTGTCATTGCCCCCGTTCTGCCCGAATCTCACACTGTCACTCTTCTGCCTGAACCTGTCACTTTCCCTTTTCTCTTTGAAACTCTTATTGTCCACGCTGTCCCTTTACCTGTCACTGTCCTATTTCTCCCTGAACCTCTGATTGCCCTCGTTCTGCCCGAACCTATCACTGTCACTTTTCTGCGTGAACCTGTCTCTTTCCCCTTTCTGCTTGAACCTCTCACTGTCCCCACTCTGCCCGAATCTCTCACTGTCCTATTTCTGCTCGAACCTCTCTTTGCCCCCGTTCTGCCCGAATATCACACTGTCCTATTTCTGCCCGAACCTCTCATTGCCCCCGTTGAGCCTGAATCTCACACTGTCACTTTTCTGCCTGAACCTGTCCCTTTCCCCTTTCTGCTTGAACCTTTCATTGCCCCCGTTCTGCCTGAATCTCACACTGTCACTTTTCTGCCTGAACCTGTCCCTTTCCCCTTTCTGCTTGAACCTCTCACTGGGCTTTTCGTGCTAAACACACGCTCGTGCCTGTGCTTTTTTTTTTTAGCACCCGCAATTGGCCTTTGCATGCGTCTTTCTAAGAAAGACAGCACGCAATTGGTCCAAGGCGGGTGCTTGTCCCGCCTTCTCTGTGACCTGGCCTAGCATTCTCGGGAGCGAGCAGCGGCCCGCTGCATTCCTTAAATTGTTTGCAGTACGCATCTGACTTTTTACAGCGCGCGCGCACACCATGCGCGCACCACTCCCGGGCTTGTCTTACGCAGCGTTCTTGTTACCCTTGCCGTACCCTTTATTTGTACATGACCCGTTCTGTGGCCGTATGCATGGAGCAATTGCACCTAGCAACCGCTACTCGGTTAGCAGTGCACTCGCTGGCTTGCAGCACTCCTTTAAGGTTGTGGTTAAACTTCTGGTTATGGCACGCTGAACGCATATTTAACTTGCGCCCCCTGACCCAACGCTACTTCGTCTACAGACCCTGTCCGAGGAACCCAGGTATCGCGCTAGCCTTCCTGGGGAGGACTCTTCAGCGGCATTTTCTGAGCCGCGTACTATTACCTTCCGACTTGCATTCGGCAAACGTGCTAGGAGCGTGTATCTATCACACATACGTATCCCGAACGGTGAGTAAACCGTGCACGGAGCGCAAATGAAATTACCTGTATTTTGGGTCAAACGCGCATGGAGCTCCATCATAATAACTGTGCTCTGTTTATGTAAGCAAGCGCAAGGAGCACCATTGAGATTATTTATGTTTTGCTGACACGCGCATGGAGCGCACTTCTGATTCACTGCATTCTGACTAAACACGGGCATGGAGCACGTTCTCAACCTGATAAAAGCACCAAAAAGCGGCAAAAGTGCAGGGACGCATGACTTTTCTACATAGTATCTGAGATAGTTATAAAGCACTTGGAGCACTATTCTGTATGACTACTACAATTCACAGCGCTTAGGAACACGTTAGTATTTTGGGTAACAAAATGCTCAAGAAATGAGTGGCATTTAGGAGGACTGCATTAAGTGAGGCCTAAACTGGGGTGGCGTGGCCAAGATGGCGGATAGAGCGGACGCCCGCCGGCAAAATCCTGTTTTCTCCTCGCCTGGCTGGAGATTCTTGCCTGTGATCGCTGCGGGAGATGACTGGCACCCGCTGGAGGTAAAAATCGGCGCTCGTCGGCGCCCTGTGAGCCCGCTGCGGGCTCCGATCTCTGCCTACACGACCGCGGGTGCCCGAGAGGCAGGAGGCACCTCGGCGCGGGCCATGACTCGGGCGCGCGGTGCCCGAATTTACCACCTCCTTCACATCAGGGGGCCTGGAGTGCCTGAGGCCTGGGGTGCTGTGTCCTGTGCCCTTGCGACGCCGCCTGTGACCCCCTCTGGCCTGCTCAAACCTCCGTGGCTGAGACGGCCATCCTGAGACGAGCAGCCTGTGGTGGCTGGGCCCCTGGGCACGGCGGTGAGGGGGTGCGGATCCGTCTCCCCTCCTCCATTTGGGGGGCTAGGAGCGCTGTGCCCCGAGAACCTGCCGGGCGCTGTCCACGGCTCCAGGTTCCTGATGGACTGACCACCCGGGACCGCCATATTGTGTTTGGCGAACGGAGGCGGCGGGGCCCCTTGGGGTGCGGTTACAAGATTGCTACATCTGGCAGATGAGCGAGCGACGTCCCTTGACAGCGGTGAGTGGACCCCCGTGGCCCCTTTCCTCCTCTATACTCCTTGCGACCTCTACGGACTGTGGGTGTGCTTCGAGTACGCAGCTGGAACCGCGTCGCCCGCCCTGTGGTGAGTGAGACCCCGGTGGATTGTCTCGGTTGCGGGGGACCCCCCTGGAGCTCGGGTGTTTGGCTGTGGATAGCCTCGCCCACAGGGTGCGGCTGGGAGTATATCCCTGAGCCCTGGCTGGTGGACCGGGCGGCGCGCTGGAGCTGAGCCTGCGGGTGTGACGGCCCGAGGGTGAGTGCCCTTGCGGGATAGGCGTACCCCGGTGTGCCATAAGTGGATGCGCGGGGTGCATCTGGGGATGACGGTGGCTGCCTGAGCAAACTACGGCTGGGGCGGTGTCTCTGATCCTGCAGTGGGAACAATCCTATGTTAGTCCTGCGTCCCTTGGTGCCCCGCAGGGCATGAGTGAGAACATCCTGTAGCTTGGGCGATCTATCTTGCGCACCTTCTTTCCCTTGCTTCGACTCCTGACTGCTCCTGACCTCTGAGGGTGCACGCCCGCCATTGCCTGCCCTGTGGGCGCACAGGGGCGACATCATGGGCAAGCCCAGACCGGACAGATCCCAGGCGCAACCTCCGGAGGTGGAGCCGGTGTCCTCGGAGCGCTAGACCGTGGATCGCCCAGGGACATCCGGCCAGGGAGACCACACTGATCAAACGCACCGCTTTGATGAAATACTTGCGCCGATTCTGGATATCAAAACCACCTTGGGCTCTAAAATTGACTCTCTTAGTATCGACATGGGATACTTACGAGAAGATCATAAGAAGCTTAAGGGTCGGGTCGACGAAAATGAGTCCGCCTTGGCATCCATGCGACCTACGGTGGCTGCGACGACTTCCCAGCTGCGAACCCTCCAACAGGAGGTGGACTACCTTCAGGCCCGCGTGGATGACCAGGAAGGGCGCTCACGATGCAACAACGTGAGAATCGTGGGCCTGCCCGAACGGGCGGAGGGGCCCAGCACGGAACTGTTCCTGGAAGACTGGTTCGCACGTGAGGTCCTACAGGGCAACATGTCTAAGTTCTTCTCTATTGAGAGGGCTCATAGGGTCCCGGGGGGCTCCCCACGCCCTGGCGCACCTCCTAGACCAGTGGTGGCCAGATTCTTCAACTACAGCGACAGGGATCACATGCTGCAGATCACCAGGACCAAAGGCCCCTGGCAAATCGAAAATGCGACAGTCCACATCTACCCGGATTATACCCTGACTGTGCAACGCCGCCGATCCTCATTTTTGGAGGTCAAAAAATGCTTGCGAGATCATGATGTTCAATACTCCTTGCAATACCCGGCACGCCTGCGTATTCGCCATAAGGAGGGCACGGTTTTTTGCGACACGCCGAACGATGCCTGGGTTTGGGTTGACCAACAGGGTTTGGCGCACGACCCTCCTGTGATGCAGTTGAATTCTGCACGACCATGGAACGTGGTGCCAGCACGAGGAGGCCGGGGCGGGAACAGATCGCGCCGCCCAACAAAGACGCAGGCCACGCGTGAAAGAGCACAGGCCATCAAGACGGTGGAACAACTGGGCTCCCCTTCATCCTCCTCCAGACGGGACTCGGACTCTGATGCACAAATGGACCGCAGACTGCGGCTTACGGACTCACAGATTGAGGCACTGGCGGGGACGGGCCCGGTCCTTACCCCGCAAACAGCAGCTGATCTAGGTTGAAATTACCGCACCTGGAACTTGTTTCTCTGTTGAAGTGACCGGACAGCTGGTGTATGCCTGATGATTGCCAGGTTGATCCACGGGAGGCGGCACGGACATTACATACAGTCTTCACGCCACCTTCCCCACCGAGTGCTAAGTAGCTGATACAGCACACTATTTCATTCTTTATCTTTTGTTGTATGTTTTAATTGTTGTGTTATTAGATTTGCAGTTTAGTGCGAATGGCCCATTGTCCGTTGACAACCAGGCCTGGGGTGGGAAGTTGGGATGTTTTTGATGATGTCATTCTTTCTTTTCTTTTATGTTTGCAATTCACGAGCTCTGGTGCCGTTAGTCTGGGACCGTGTGTGTGGCAATGGGAATGCGGTCTGCCACGTGGGGGGGATCCTCGCAAAATTTTATTATACACCTACATAAATGGCTAGCGGGGATTATTCTTTATTGACCTGGAATGTGAGGGGGCTGGCGGGATGCGCCAAGCGCCACAAAGTGTACCAATACCTGCGCAGCCACAAGGTTATGTTTGCGCTACTCCAAGAGACGCACCTCACGACACAGACATTGGTGTCGCTCCGCAAACGATGGTGGGGCATGGTCCTGGGCACGCATTCGGGTTACGCTATGGGGGCACTTATCTGGGTGGCCCCTGGGACTCCTCTCCAAATTACACACTCCAGGGTGGACGTGCAGGGTCGCTATGTCACCATGGAGGGTGTGCTGAACGGTTCCACCCTGGCGCTGGTTTCCCTGTATGCCCCGAACTCGGGCCAACCCAATTTTCTGCGGCTGCTCACACCCTCGCTGCTTACGGACCCCACGGTCCCTACATACTGGGGTGGCGATTTCAATGGGGTGTGGGATCTTGCCTCGGATCGCTCCCGCCTACCTCTCTCTGGGGCGCAGTCCATTACACTGGCACATCACATGCGTGAATGGGTCCTGCAACTGCAGGTCCACGATGTCTGGCGCAGATTACATCCGCGGATGCGCATATACTCTCACTACTCGGCTCTGCACGATTTACACACACGGATTGATATGGTGTTTTGTTCGGATAATGCACTGCATAGTGTGGTGCATGCTGCGTATTTGGCGCGCGCGCTTTCTGACCATACACCCTTACAATTGAGCCTGACCTGGGGCGCGCAACGCCCTACGATGTCGACATGGCGCCTGCCGGGGGCGGCGCTGGCTGACTCCTCCTACCGGGCCACTTTACTGGAGTCCATTACCAATTACTTTGCGGAGAATGAGGGGACTGCGTCATCGGTGGGGGTGGAGTGGGAGGCCTTCAAGTCTGTACTTAGAGGTCATGCAATCAAGACTACGTATGGGGCTCGCACAACCCTCACTGCAGCACTAGATGTGCACGAGTCCGAGATCCAGAGTTATGAGCGGCGAATTCCGGCGGATCCCCTGCTTGCCCCCTTACTCGCCCAGGCACGACTGGCGTACAGGCAGGCGATGAATGACCTGTGTGCCTTAGATTATAGAACATATTTGGCGCGCAGGCATAGCGAGGGAGACAAGGCTGGGAAGCTCCTGGCATGGCTCCTCCGATCCGATACTACCCAGCCTCCCATTACTGCCGTGTACACGAGTGCTGGGACTCTAGTGAATATGCAGGCAGCTATCAATCTCTCCTTCCATGAGTACTACACCACGTTGTATGCAGCTCCGGCACCACTTGACCCTGATCGTATTCAGGAGTTTTTGGAGGGGGTCCGGCTCCCGCAGATCGTCCCGGCTCACAGGGCCGCTCTGGAACAGCCCATTGTGCTTGATGAGATCACGGATGCCAACCGGCAGCTAGCGGCGGGCAAGACGCCGGGGACGGACTGGTGGCCGGCAGAATTTTATCGTACCTTCTCTGCACAGCTAGCGCCTAGGCTGGCCAAGGTGTATGCCGAGGCCTTTGAGGCGGGTGAGTTACCGCCAACTATGAGAGAGGCGATGTTGGTTGTGCTGCCTAAACCAGGGCGAGATCCCCTTATCATGGCCTCCTACCGCCCCTGTCGATGCTTAATGTCGATTATAAGATCCTGGGGAAATTACTAGCTAATCGGCTCCTTGTTACTGTCCCTCTGCTGGTCCATGAGGACCAGAATGGTTTCATTCCAGGGCGCAATACGGGGTTGAATTTGCGGCGGTTGTTTGCGCTCCTGGAATGGGCGCGGGGTGGGGAGGGATGGCCCTGGATCGCCTCGCTCGACATAGAAAAGGCGTTTGACACCTTAAGCTGGGCTTACCTCGAGGCGACCCTGATAGGGTTTGGCATGGGCCCCCATTTCCTACGGTGGGTGCGATTGTTATACAGTGGTCCGCGGGCCAGGGTGAAAACGGGTTGCACTTATTCGCCACTCCTGTCAATAACGAGGGGGACGCGTAGGGCTGCCCCCTGTCCCCGATCCTTTTTGCTCTGGCCATGGAGCCATTGGCGTGCAGGTTGCGGCTGCGGCTGCGAGATTGGGGTATACGGGTTGATCAGCGATGGCATATCGCCTCGCTATATGCCGGTGACGCGTTGATTTACCTTCGTGGCGAGGCCGCGATCCTGCAGTCCGTCATGGCTCTTTTAAATGTACACGCGACCGTCTCTGGACTCCAGGTTAATTGGGCGAAATCGGTGGTGTTCCCGATGACATCAATGACTCCGGCACAGAGGCGGCTAGCGCCACTTACCCCGCTGCAATGGGCGTTCGACACCTTCAAATATCTGGGGGTGTAGATTTACCACTTGGGATCGGACACGATCGACGGGAACCTAGGCCGAGCCATTACGCGAGTGCGCTCCACCCCTCTCGTTTTGGACGAGTCTCTCCTTGTCTCCAATGGGTCGGGTAGCAATATCTAAGATGTTAGTTCTCCCCCGTCTCTTATATTTTTTCTGTGTACTCCCATATCGTTTACCCCGAAAACTCTTCCGAGACCTGGAGTCATTGCTGGTGTCGCTGGTATGGGGTGCTTCCCGGGTTCGGGTGGCCCTCCACAAGTTATACTTACCATTGTCGGATGGTGGCCTGGGCGCGCCCAATTTTGAGCGATACTACTTGGCGGCGCAATTACAGTGGCCAATGCAGTGGCTCGCCAAAGGTAGCCTCACTGAGTTGGTCTCTGGCGCCGTGTCCTGGGATATTTCAACACTCCTAGAGTGGCTATCCGGAACTGCTACGCCAACCCAGAGACGGCAGGGCAATTTATTGATGACTGCAGCCCGACGACACTGGGCTAGATACGTGGTGCCCAAGGGCCGGCCGCCGCCTTACGCCCCTAGTCTACCTCTGGAGCTGCTCCCTGGCACGTATTCCTGCCATGGACGCCCAGAACTGGGGGCATGGAGGGAGAGTGGACTGGACACATGGGGGGATATGTTTGCGGATTTGCAGCTCCTGACGTTTGAGGGCCTAGTGGAAACGTATGACGTGCCACAGGGCTCCTTCCTACTCTATGCCCCACTGAGTCGCCTGTCCTTGCAGTCCTGGGGTGCGGACGGAGGGGAACCTGTTATTTCACACTTGCTACATACCTTGCTCACACACGGCCGCAGGCGTCAAGCCATTACAGCCATATACATTTCCATTAGATTGGACGATCCCCCTCCATTGACTACCTTGCGAGCGTATTGGGATGGCGAGCTCTCTATTACCCTGTCGGATAAACAATGGCAACAATGTCTTACTTACCCCAAAATTATTTCGACCAACGCCAGAGTGAAATACACTCAATTTAACTATCTCCACCATACGTATCTCACCCCTCATAGATTGGCACGTATGTACCCTACCACCATGGACGTCTGCCCTAGATGTAGAACTCAGGCTGCTACTTTTACTCACATGGTCTGGACTTGCACTACCATTCGCGTATTCTGGCTAGAGGTGGCTGCAGTGCTTACGGCGGCAGTGGATGCGCGAGTGGAGGTGGAACCCCTCCATTTCCTGTTGGGAGCTACGATGCGTAATTCGGCTCGTAAGAGTATGAATACATTCTTGGACCTCGCTTTGGGCCTGGCTAAACGGAGGATTGCCATGGCCTGGAAGGCACAGGCGGGCCCCGGGATCGCTGTGTGGCTACTGGACCTGCGAAGGGCACTGGTTTCGGAATGTATGAATCAACGCGAGTCTGTGGCGCGGCGCCGCTCCCCTCGCGTCAATTACCTGCACAGTGGCAAGAATTTTTAACGGCGATCGAGGCCAGAGTTGCTGAGGGCGCTCCTCCCCTCTGAACCCCCTTCACACACATCGGTGGGGAGACCCCCCGCTTGCCCTGCTGCCCCCTCCCCGGCCCGCGCGCGACTACTCCTGCCCCCACCTCCCTCCCCCGTCCATTTACTCTTAAGGCTTCCTCCTGAGGTGCTTGACATGACCGCACACACTCCATCAAGTCCCTATGATACTATCTATTGTTTATGTTATATTTCTTATGCACCAGACCAGCACTTGTGATCGTACTGGGCTTTATATATCATAGAGATCGGCTTTTGTTTTCTTATTTGGGCCACATGTGAATTTCTTTTTGTTCTCTTTTTCGTTTTTTTTTGTTTTCGTTTGTGGTGCCTTTAGTGTCCGAAATTATATTGTCTTCTTCAGGGATGTACGATATGTAACGGGTCTGGACACATCGAGCAATGCCCGATTCTCCTTTTTGATATTTCTATTGTACATTTATATATGGTTGATTGTGTGGCGCTGCGGAGTGAAGCAGTGAGCCGCCCAGCCCAGTAGGTACGGGAATGCTGAACGATATTGAATCTCCTTCTGCCCCTACCTAATGCCATTCGATTTTGTTATTGATCTGTCTTATTTATTGTATACCCTGATCATTATGCACATGTTTTGGATGTCATTTTGTTAAAATCAATAAAAATCATTTATTAAAAAAAAGTGAGGCCTAAACTGAGTCATGCCTTTGAGTTCCTGAACTATGAGGAAACATAACTTACCAAGGTTAATATTCTTGTGTTTCTCTCTGACTGCTTGAAGGTTTGCGTGTGTATGGGTGCAGTGTATTACGTTATTATCACGTGTTTTTGTTGTTTAGAAATCCTTCATCCTGGGTGGGTTCAAGATCTCACTGCGCGCACCACTCCCGGGCTTGTCTTGTTTTAACAGCATTGTTCAAACCCTGCACTGTACGCTTTTTATCTAACTTCCCGCTTTGCTGCTGATCACCTTCTCAGTCTACCTTGAGCTTCAGACTTTATTTCTGACCGTTTCTTTCTCAGCACATGAAACACTACATTATTTGTTGGAACTCTACCGAGCTCGTTTTTCATTTCATTGCTGATAATGTGTTGATTCTGCCCATTGACTATTGCAATCTTCCCTGTTCCCTCTTTAATGTACAGTAGTGTTGTATTATTCCCATTTGGCTGAAAGCAAGCGCACCCTTTTGAACCTGGAAGTTACTTCTCATTTGCTGCCTCTGAAGTTGGAAATCAGTTTAATGGGGGAATCGCATGAAATTACTATATAGTGCCAGTGATACACCATTTACACTATAAATCCTAATAATTGTTATACTCAACATATCGAGGGCAGCAGAATTTTGAGATGTACTTTCACTTTGCGTTTCACACTGTTTAAAGGCGGCACACAGCATAAAGTCTCCAAGGTTCTTGGTTGCAGCCAGGTATTATTTGGAGAACCCATCTCTGTTGGCACTCTGTTGAAAAATGCTTTCTCTTGCCGGCTCCTGGTGTCTCTGGGGGGAGGGCTCCTAATGGCTTTTGTGCCATTTCTCGCAGGAGGCAGGTACAATACAATGTGGTCTACAATACTTAAGTATTTGACTCAAAGCTTCCAAGTCACCCTGTTACTCGTGGCTCCTCCCAGATAAGGTTCTGGGGAGGGGACGATTTCCAATTCAGACCATTCATGTTGGTCTTTTAAATCAGATCTCTCTCCCACCGTCCTGAGTTTGTGGCTGCCTGGCTTTTGTTTAATGGCCTGTTGCTCGCCTGTTAGGAGCTTGCATCAACAAACCCAGCATCCCTTCCCTCATTCCCTATATCCGTCTATATGACATTAAAAATGGTCTGTTGCCATATATTCAGAGCGTTTGGCATTAATACTCTCAGGTTTGCAAATCTGACCCCTAAATTCCCCTTGGTAAAAAAATGGGGAAGTGTTTTTTGATAGTGATAATCGATTTTCGGAACTCCAAAGCTGTGTTTTTATTCTATTTACTAGACATACACTCCACACAATACCACTCAGTGCCACATAATTATATACAACATAATTACACTACACTCAATGCAACATGCACTCCAAACAATACCACTCAGTGCCACATAATTATATGCTACATAAATACACTGCATTCAATGCAACATACACTCCAAATAATACCACTAAGTGCCACATAATTACACGCCACATGCAAGTACAAAAAAGAAGACATTTTTAAATTAAAATCTTTTTAATAAGGTTTTTCAGTTATATATAATGTCATCTTCGTTTCTATAAAGGTAACAAAAATGCTTAACACTTTGTATTATAACTTTACAACATAATGCACAGCAGCCACAATGCTCTACAACATAGCCACAAATTCTGCCTAAACACATAAGGTCCCAAAGGCGAGACCTATTGGCTATGCCAATGCTTGTTTCTATTTATTTGTTCGCTGAGAGTTCGCTTTTCTAATTTGATCATTGCATGTCTTTCGGTTCAAGCGGAATTGATCAAGTACGGCTTGGGTGAAAGACATAGAGATGGATTGCTTGATGATGATTGAAATAGGACTGGTGAAGCACTCATGAGTAAACATTGAGTAATACTACTGTCTACATACACATATTGACCAAAAGCAGGCTTTGCAGTGATTACTTCATATGTGCAATGATCGTTGAGTTAAAATACTGACCATTTATGCTATGTAATGTTTTGTAGCGATTTATGCAGCACTCATGGTAATGCTTTGCAGTGCTTATATGCACCACACAGCAGCAATGCTGCCTCCTGGTGCATAATTGTAGGTGCTTGGTTGTCACAAAAGTCAAGGTATCCGAGGCCCTTAACATTTCATTATGGCCTTCTGTGTATTACTTGAGTGCAGAGCATACCCATAGGGCCCATGGTATTTTGATATCATGACAGGCCTTTCACTTGGCACACTCCCTATGTTGCCCTTTGTATTTGTGTTCTGATGCAGACTCCGCACAGCCTGTGTACTTTGGTGTGGTGTTTGTGATGTAACACACCATTGAAGACTGGAGATCCCTCCAGGCTGTGAGTAACCAGGAGAAGAACGGCCAGGTTTATCAACCAGGCACACACTACAGAACCTGTGAAATCTGCCAGGTCAGAGGGCCAGGGTGCAACAGGAAGCAATTTTTGACCCCTTTTAGCCAGGGCTGTGTGTTATTGTTTTACATAGGGGTAGGTTTGAGGCACCAATGTATGTACTCTGGTGTCTTTCAAGCCAACGAAAATTCACCCAAAGCCATTTATCCGCACACCCCAGAATTAAGTTCACATGCACCAACATATACAAAGCACCTGTCACTCACGCCAAACACACCCAAAGCGCCATCGCTTTTACCAAATCCATGCAAAGCACTGCAAGGCAATGCACTTTATACTAAAGGACATGCGCATAGATACGATCATGACATGTTTTTTGCTGGTTTATTTTCTCATTTGTGTTGGAAGATGTCATACTTGAAACTATGGTTGTCTCCATGGCTTTCTTTTTATTCATTTTTTAATTTGTCGTGATTTTGTGTTTATTTTGTTTAAGACCCTTGTTATTTAAAAAAAGTTTTGAACGAGAAATGGTGACTGGCATCCCAAAAAATGATGTCACCCTTAAGGAAACCCCAATCTTTGCTCTGCTACTGCATGGGATAATACCACAGGAAGCATAAAACTGTTTATAGGTAAAAGCTCATGCGTCAGTCCATAAAGATGTTAAGAGCCTTCTCATAATGAGTGCCTTTGTCTATTTAGGTGGCATACAAACATATGATTGTGCTTTCTTGCTTTCAGCGCCGATGTCATAAAAAAATGAAGAAGCATTGCCCATCCTTACAATAGGTAGGATGGCGTTATATTTTATTTATTTATTTGGTGTTTTATATAGCGCAAACTTGACCCTAATATGGTATCAGAGTGCTTTACATTCACATAATTTTACACTTATAACAACACGAGCACCTTACAGTTTCAGTAAACCTAATCATTAAACAGTAAGTTACTAGCAACAGTTATGCTACAAAATCATAAATTAGTTGTACATTGAATTGTGAGAGAAACATTTGTGCATGACATACAAATTTACAAAATCAAAATGACGTTAGTGGTCGATGTGTGGTGGCGTGTGTATTAAAGAAGAAGGTCCTCTGATAATGACAAGACTACTGGAGTTATGGCAGGAATTTGCTCATAAGAAAGGTTTTGGCTGCGTTTTTAAAAGCCGCGATGGACGAGATTTTTCTAATGTTAGGGGGGAGAGCGTTCCAAATTCTTGGTGCTGCGCCAGAGAAGGCTCGATCATAAGTCCTTTTCTTTCGGAAGAGGTCCGGTTTCAGTAATAGATCTCCATGACTCCCGGAAACCCGGCATCCTCCTGATAGAGTGATTTTCTGAGCTAGATACATGGGTGTATTGTAATGTATCGCTTTGTGAGTGATACATGCCATTTTTAGCTGTATTCTTGCTTCGTAGGGCAGCCAATTGAGCGCTTTCAGATGAGGGGCGATGTGGTCGAATTTTTTGGATCCAGTTATAAGTCTTGTAGCCGCATTGAGACAGGCTTTTAGTGGAGCTGTTGAAATCTTAGGAAGACCGGCTAGTGTTGTGCAACCGTACTCGATCCTTGATATGACTAGTGCCTGGACTGCAGTTTTAAGGTCTGCGTTATTTATGAAAGGTTTCAGTTTTCTGAGGTAGCTTAAGTGGAAGCGGCCGTTTTTAGCCATCATGTGGATATGTGCAAGCATGTTCAGGTTTTTGTCTAGCATAATGCCCAAGGATTTGGTTGAATCTACAATCCTCGGGATACAGTTTAGCGCCGTGATTAATTTGGTCCACTCAGCGATATTCGTGGCGCTTTTCAGGGGGGAAATCAAGAGGAATTCAGTTTTCTGTGGGTTAAGCTTGAGGTGATTACTAGTTAGCCAATGGACTGTTTTCTTTAATGCCTGGTTCATGATACCGATCTCTTCTATCGATGTGATCTTATATAGCACCTCAGTGCAAATTAGTTTATTTGATTTAGCGCCAGCTTGGAAAACTGCATTATACAGGCCTTCAGGAGTCCATACTGATCCCCTCTGTAGCTCGCATCTCAGTTATATTGTTTTTGTGTCCAAGAAAATGTTGATATACATTTTGCCTATGCAGAGAATGTCGGTTTATCTCCGAGTGCTGCTTGTTCATTAGGTGGGCAGCCGGACTGGCCATAGCGGGCACCCGGTGTTTCCCGGTGGGCCGTCAGGGTGGGGCCGGTTTCGAACCCCTGGGGGTCGTTTTTTTACGGGGGCTGCCGGTTTTGCAGCATGGTTGCAATATCACCCACCTGTAACAAAAGCAGCTGCCGTGTTTTCTATGGACTCAATTGCCAGGGCCGGTTTGCTTCACAGTCCCACCCTGTGGGAAGCTGCCAATCTACGGCAAATGTTGTGAATGAGGGGTCACGCCGAAGAAGTGGAGCGCGCATTCCTACATTAGCCTCTTTGCTTAAACAGAAGATCCAATGTCCCTCTACGAAAAAAGTTGGGGCATAATTTAGGAAACAGTGCAATTAATATAAAAACTGTAGAAATTAAAGGGCAATTAAGATCAGCAAGAGAGCATGGAAGTGCGTTGCGCTTGGCTTTGTAACCTATCATAACATTTTGACAAATTAAAATTAAAATGGATCCTTCAGTGACAGAGTGGATGGCGTTTGAGTGGAAAGAGAATTTACCTCATCAGAGATCTGAAGGACTGTACATATAATAAAATGTTTTTAAAGGGAAGAAATAATCCAAACTATAACATCGGAACAGCAGATAAAATGAAAATACACAAAAAATAAACGTACGCTTAAAACGTCGACAGTACCCTGGAATCTGTGTGCTACGTTTGTGTAATGGGTTGTAAGCAAAGGGCATTAGTTGGTGGAAAGCAACATGCCACTAACTGAAGATTACACTTCACTGATTCAAATTTTCCCAGAGTCTTGCGAACCAATGAAGCCTTGAAAATGTCAGAAGCAGCGTTTTGTGTCATTTGTTTGCTTTTATTGAGCCAATATTAATCAAAAATAACTTTATGACATCACGCCACCTATGAAATCTACTGCCACGCATTTCTGAAAAACCTTTGGGAGAAAGGGGTGTTGCTTCCACATCCTTGTGCTAATAATGTGGTAGTTATTTTTGTAGGTAAAAATATCTCTCGGAGATTCACTATCATTTTATTGTGATGTTTGTCTTTATGCGAACCCCATCCCTTGGCCTTGATGGCTTTGATGATTTAATGAAAAATGCCTGATTTGTGTTCTGGTTTTGCTACAGAGTAGGTGTCATTTGCAAAATCAAGTCTGTCAGAAAGACTTGATTCCTTCGTCATTGCTCCATTGACAATACATGTATAAGCACGCATTGGCGAATCCAATGGGTCTGGCTTATTTTAAGGTGCCTGTGGTCTTTATAAAATGACTGTACATTTTATGATATGTTTGGAGACACAATCGGATAACATACCGAGAGGTACACAAACAGTAAACAAGGTACACAGAGGCCCATACATTGGTGTTTATAGTGGTGTTTTGAGCTTGTGGGGTTGTGAATGACAGAGCTCAATAGTACTGTGGGGGTTGTCTAAGCAAATATTGTGTGACTGACAGTGGGTGAGTGGTACTTTGAATGATTGGTGTTCCAAACAGCTGTGGGCCTGCAAATGATTGAACCAGTATCAATGTACACAGGTGTCGGGGGCAAGCAGTGATGTAGGTTACTTGGTGTCCGTGTGGAGTATATATTGAATGAATGATCTTAACCAAAGGTGTACCAAGGGGTTGCAGTTGCATGAAGGGTTGTGTGCAAGTGCTGCTGTCGATTAGTAACTATTTACAGGTGAGGCTGCATGCAAGTTTAAGTGAGAAAGCGGTGTTGCTTTGAGTGGCTCAGGGCAGGTGGCATTGCATATGTCTGTAGACAAATGGTGCTGCAAGTGTAGCTGTGAGTGTGGTTACAAATATTTTCACCAAAGCAAATAGTTGTAGATAAGTGCTGTTGATAGTTGGTCTAAGTATGTGAGTGTTTGTGGGCAAACAGTATTATATGTAATTAGCTTTGGACATTTGCACTGGTTTGGAGTGGTATGTATAGAAGAGATTATTTGTGAGTGCCATTACGCCAAGTTGCTGAGTGAGTGATATTTTGTGTGAGTGGAATGTTTCTATGTGCAAGCAACTGTGAAAACTGGTGTTGTGAGTGGTGATGGGCAAATGGTGCTGTGTGTGAGTGGTGCTGGGCTGGTGGTTGTGGGCAGGTAGCTTTGGATAAGTAGATGTGGGAGAGCAGTGTTGTAAGTTTCTAAGGGTGAGATATATTTTGAGAGTGCGATTGCTTGAGGTATTGTCCAGAACTGACAGAAGCAGGTGGCTCTGGGATGGTAATTTTTAAGTCAGTTACTGCAGGTGTAGATTCTGCACATGCTTGCAGGCCATTGGTGTTGCCTGTGAGAGGCTGTAGGTGAGTTGTGCTGCACACGTTTGGCTGTAGGTTAGTAGAGTTGATTGTGAGTCTCTGGTGACCAGCATTACACACTTTGCTTTGAGCAAGTGGTAGAGCTGTATGTCAGGGGTGTAAGAAATTGTGTCATGAATTGAGAACGGTGAAATCCCAACTCAAATAATAAATACAATCCTTGTCAGGGTGAGCCACCCACAAAAGTCACTAAATAAACTTGTGCTTAACCCCCTGTAGCTTGGCACAAAAGCAGTCAGGCTTAACTTAGAGGCAATGTGTGAAGTATTTATGCAGCAATTAAACAGTGATAAAGTGAAGAGGCATCACAAGAAAAATCCCAAACTAATTTAACAAAGAAGCAGATGTTGATGACCCTGAGGATGAGGAGACAGATGTGGAGAATGAGGAGGAGGAATTAGATGGCATGGCATGGCCACAGGCCCAGAACTGCAGCCAGAGGAAGAGGACAACTTGCTCACAGGAGTCAGGTCACCTGCCAGGGTAGGAAGCAGTGTGCCCTCCCACAACCTGTCCCCTGAGGAGTTGGGGGCAGGAGATATAAAAGTTGAGCTCAATCTATGCGTGGCCCAAATGAAATTGGCTGCACAGGCAAAGAACACAGCCACAGAGGAGAGAAGGCTGTCCCTGGGGCAGAAGAGGCCAATCTTGAAGGATAAAAATGTCTTCCTGGCTAGTGAGTTGAGTCAAAAAGAGCTGTAGCAAAAAGTCAAACAACTCTGAGTCTAGTAGCAATGGTGGCAGCGACAAGCCAGTTTCCAATGAAGACAAAATGGTCCACATAGCCAAAGATCTCGTGCCTAGCTTTGTGGTGGGGGAATGACAGACAAGTGGTTTGAAGCCTATGGGGTAGCTCTGGAGATGCATGAAGTCCCTGGGAAGAATTGGGGTGTCAGTCTCTGAAGGCATACACCCACTGAGGGACAGGATTTTTTGCTGGCCATAGGGGAGGGGTGACCGGATGATTTACCTACTCATATTTCCTTTTCAGGAAATATGGACCCACCCCTAAGAAGTAAAGTTTGAATTTCAGGCACAGCCAGAAGCTGTCTGACCAGTCTTGGGTGGATTTTGTTGAGTATTCCAGTAAGGCACTCAATGGCTGGGTGAAGCGCAGTGAATCAAAAACTTATGATGAGCTATACTATCTGATTTCCAGACAGCACATGGTTCAGTAATTGTTTCCAGAGCTGCACTAACACTTATAGATAACAAGCTCACAGTACCTACGGAGCTTACAAAGGAAGAGGATCGCTGACTCACCACCAAAGACCACAAGAAGGTACCTAGGGGGGATCAACAAAAGGTCGGACAGGGTCCCCACCTCAAGAAAGAGAAGGGAGACAAGGATTGAAACCAAAGATTTCTCTAAAGGGCCCCAAAAGAGTTTTCAGGGAAAGGATTTGCAGTCTCAATTGTAGTGGCTTCTGAGTTAGCGATGACGGGACCCTGTTGGTCCCTGACAGACTCCATAGAACAGTGATGTAAGTGCTTGGGTGTGGGTGATAGAATTTATGCTGCAGAATGTTCAGTTAATGGTTACATGCTGAGGAATAAAGATGTGTATTACCAAGCTGTGTGTGTGGTGTGATCCTAGGGTAGGGAGGACGCTACAACTTGTGCCAAGAGATGGATTCCGTAAACTCCACTACCCGAAGAATCGAGAGTGCTCTCCTGGAAAGTCTGTCATGGTCCAGCAAACTGCCAGTGCATGACACTTGTGCCTCAGTCAAAGTGAAAAATAGATGGCTGGTGTATGTGGAGTCAAAGTGCCACTCCAGCCAGTGAAAGGTCAGTGAAAAATGAAGTGCTTACCAAACGTTTGTTTGCTGTTGGCTAGAAATTTGCTAATAAAGTTGAGACAGGAGATACTGCACCACAGCCTAAAGCAGAGCCATCATTCATGCGGTACAACAATGCTAAAGGCAGCGACAACCAGGTACAGTGAAGCGCTAAAGGCAGTGATAGCCGAGTGCAAAGAAGTGCTATACCTGGCTCCCCTCAAGCACAACCCAACAGCAAGAGTCAATCACATGCCATCTGTACACAGAAGCACTCAGGGTGACGAAACAGCACTGCAAGCATTGGAAGCACAAATGGAGAACAAGTCAAGACAACACAGATAAAGATATTTTCAGATTAGCCCTACAGTGCTACCACCAGCAGATATGGAACACCAAGCACACAACTCTTGCAGATCTCAAAAACGCGGCACTAGCATCAGCAAGGAAATCTACATAATCACCAAAGATTTCACCACACCCCCTGCCGCCTCCAGCAACATCACCCCCTCATAAGACCTTTGTAACAAGCTCTCGAAATTCTTCTGTAAGAAAATAATTTCTATATATGGCAACTTTGACCCTCAACCAGACCCTGTCACCATCTCAACTCAACTTCCCAACATACCCAAAGAATAAACCCTGACTTTATAACCCAATGTCACCACCACTTAAAATCGCTGGTACCATGAAGATCATCCACTCAGGGGCCTGATCTCAACCTTGCCCCCATCAAGCTTTCACCAAAGGGCTCCTACTGATCATTGAGCCACTAACACCCATCTTCAACACCTCCATGGACTTAGCCACGTTCCTGAACACCTGGAAACATTCCACCATTATCACCCTGCTTAAGAACCCATTTGCTAACCCAGCCACCCAGCTAACCACAGATGTATTTCCTTCCAACCACACCCAGCAAAGGACTTAAAGAAATGAATCAACCAAAACCTCACTGACCAACTGAGCAACCATCAGCTCCTCAATGCCACGCAGTCCAGATTCAGGCCTAAGCACAGTACAGAAGAAGCACCTTTCGCCATCATAAACAACATCTGTATGATCTTGATAGAGGAGACATGGCAGCCCTCATTCTTCTGGACACCTCTGCAGCATTTGATACGGTCTCACACCCCATCCTCAACAGGAGCCTGCATGAGATTGGCATCCAAGGACCTGCTCCCTGCTGGATCTGCTACTTCCTAATCAATAGAACACAAGCTGTCAGCCTAGCACCTTACTCCTCGGAATCCAACAAAGTCATCTGCAGAGTGCCTCAATAGTCTCCATTGCTCATCCCTACCATCTGCAACACATCCATGATCCCTCTGGCCACCGCTATCCGCGCACACATCAACATCCTCTCCTACTCCAATGACATGCAACTCATACTCTCCCTCTCGGACAAGACCCCCACTGCAATAAACAAGTTCACTGCCTGCATGACTGAAGTCGCTAACTGGATGAAAGCCAGCTGTCTCAAGCTCAACATCGAAAAGACAGAAGTAGTGCTCATCAGCAAGGACACCTCACCATGGGACTCTAACTGGTGGGCAGCCGAACTCGGACCTATACCCACACTTATCACCCATGCCAGGAAACTCAAAATAATCATCAACAGCAAACAGGACATTCCTGTACAAGAAAATGCAGTCACTACATCCTGCTTCCAAACCCTGAAGTTGCTAAGGTAGATCTTCAAATGGTTCCCAAACCACATAAGAAAAGCTGTCACTCATGCCCTAGTCACCAGCAAGTTGGACTACGGTAACACCCTCTACGCCGGGATCACCAAGAAACTCAATAGAAGATTACATATCGTCCTCAACCTTCCACACAGAACTCGCATCACACCATACCTCAAGGAGATGCACAGGCTCCTGATACACAAATGCGCTCATTTCAAACTCCTCACACACACACACAAAGCCAAGACACTACCACAACTTATGCTCCACCTATCTGAACAGATGCATCTCCTTCCACCAACCAATCAGACACCCCCGCTCCACAGGACTCCTGCTTGCACTCATCCTATGCATAAACAGAAACAGATGAGGAGGACGGGCATTCTCATATATCGCTCCTAAAGTGTGGAACAACCTCCCACTCCACATCAGAGCCTCTCCTCTCTTCTTGAATTCCACAAGAAGCTAAAGACCTGGCTTTTCAATTAAACAACCAACGATAGGCAGGTCTAAGCACACACAGCTGCACAGCATCAGGATACCCTCGCTGATGATAGTGCACTTTACAAATACACATAACATAACATTTGCCATTGCTGCATTGGCAGTCAATGTTCAGAATTGTTCAGTTTCATTTGGAATGCTTTTTCAGCAGTACAGAGTTGTACCAAATAACTGGATTGAACATAATTTATTGTTAGTGTGTTTTTATAAACTAATTTAATAACTTAGGTACTTTAGAGTGCATATTTGTAGTAGGCGTCAGTATCATTGCTCAAGATACTTTACTGGAACATACACAGTAAAATGGCAGTGACTTCAAGGTATGCTGACATACTGATTCATTTGCTTTAAAAATGTATTACCAATTGGGACCAGAAAAACTGACTGATAAAAGGGGTCTTGTGTAGTAGTGAATGAAAGGACATTTTAACAATTAAATTATCTGGAGGTAGATCTAAATCAAGAACAAAACCTTTTTTTATTAAAGAAACACAGTGGCATTTGAAGCATGAGAATCATTCTCTATATGCTCACCTAGGGGCAGATTTAGTAAGTACATACATTGTCTTGCATGACGCAAGTCGTCGCAGGGCAATGCAAGTATTTAACTTTGCATAGCTTTGCTTGGTTTTGTAAATATAAAGTAACGCAAGGCATGGATTTTTTTTTTGTCAGCTAGGCGTTGCATGAGTGGAGCATGGGCATTCCCCTGCATCCACCCGTGTATATTTTGACACAAACTCAGATTTACAAAGACTTGTACACCTGGGTTTGCATGAATAGGCTTAACAAGGAGAATTATCTTTATTTCTCCTTGTTGCTTCCTCGCTCCATGTGTGCTGCATTGTGCAGCACACATAGAAAGAGAAATATGCCTCTAAGGATTGTTTTTGTGCAGGAAGGTGTCCCTTCCTGCACAAAAACAACACAACCTAAAATTCCTAATGCAGTGTGGTGCAAGGGTTCCTGCGTTGGCGATAAGCAGCCTCAAGTGCACCAGCACAGGGAGATAGCTGAATAGCACCATCTCTTAGTAGATATGGCACTTTTCAACTATCTCCCATTCATGCAACGCAGCACAGTAACTTACCTTGCTGCACTGCGTTGTGTGAATTCTAAGTAAATCTGCCACGTAGTATGTTTGCACTCTATGCTGCTCATGTACAATTACATGTGTTCAAAATATGCAATGCAAAGACACTTTTTTTGTTTATTTTGTTCATTTCACCGTTTTAAATTTAAAAAACGAAAAAATGATTAAAATTAATAAAGTTCTTTTGAAGTAGTGAGTTCAGTCTAGCTGCAGCATTTGAATCAGTCATTACAGATAATACCATTAAAAACATGAAAATCTGCAACCCACATGAAGTAAAATAGGATTGCTGTGCAGCTGAAAGTGCCAGTATCATAGGCCTTCTAACACCCTATTTAAGATGTTTAGAAGAAAGAATGCCTGACTTCCTTGATTTGAAGTATTTTTCTGTGTAGTTTGTATATCACCACTGTATATGTTGTTTATGTTAACATATACTTGAAAGTCACATTTAAAAAAAAACATTATATGTAATGTGTGCTAAATGTAGAATGAAAATCCCCTTAAAGTGAATGATAGTCTTGCATTCATCATATTGCTAAAATCAGGAACAGTTTAAGTCAAAACTCAAGGCTCATACTGTCTTCTACAGAAGCTGTTTCTAATACCTAGGGCAAGAGACTGGTATCTGACAAATAATTCTTAGTCTTAGCTGAATATTACTTGGCCTTTCCAAGACACAATATGTTGTGACCATCACTGATACTCATATCTGGTGTCTTCCATGAAAGGAAGCACACTGAATAGGTTGCATTCTTAATCTGTAGAGGCATCTGTAATTTAGGCAACCAAATAGAATAAATTGTATTGGACAAGTACAAACCATTGTCATTTCTAGATCCTTTGTTGACATCCAGAAACAAAAATCATTGTTATTAAGAAAGGCATTTTAAAATTAACAAGAAAATAACACAGGTTATAATAAAATGTGCAGTATTAACGTGTTTCCTTTGAGCGACATAATGTTTTAAAAATGCATAAAATCATTTTATTTACTTGTACTGGGCCTCAAATGACATTAATACTGCTTGAAAAACAAGCTTGAATAGAAAATGCTGAATATGCATATAAAAGCTCTCTATAAACATGTTTTTTCAAAAAAAATTAATAAGATACTTACATAGTTTCAAGTATTTCAACAGAATGTTTCTAATTACACAAAGACCACTGTTGACCTATGATTAATTTTTGTCATTTAAAGGGGTTATGAAGAGTTCATACATTGAAATGTAGAGTTAAGTCATAAGAATGACTTTCTAACCTACTTGTTTTTCACTGTCAATGGTGATTCTACAAAAAGTTTTCTTTTAATTAGTACATATGTTTCTACTTCTACATAGATTATTGTTTAGAAACTTGAAATTAGAAGGTTAAAGTTGTAATGTATATGTGGGAAAGTAAGCCTGAATGAGGCAAACTTCACGAGAGCATATAGTTGTTATAATTTAGTTGCAAACGTAACATTGCTGTCTGTGGACTATTGTGTTCGTGTGAGAAGATGACGAGTGATCCTGTACCCAGGAGAGAATCGCACGCTGACTGGCTAATGGGAGACGGAAAGAGAAAAATGTTGCAAAAGCTTCATGAAATGAGATGTTTATAGTAGTGAGTGTTCCTAGAGTAGATTATCATTACCATTACCAAAACTTTCCCACCATTTTTCCTTTTACCCAAACCCAGACTTTATGTCTTATTGCTTTGAGACTCTACTTAGTTTCTCAAACCTCTCTTTATGGGAAGTCCTGTTTTGATATTTTGATCTTTTTGAGCTGATTTAAATGCTAAAGCTTCATGCTTTTTTCACTCTCTCAGACTAGAACTCTTTATGGGTTCTGACTAAGTACATTTTCACCAGATTTTTAGAATAGGGATTCGTTCCTTTATGGAACATGCTTTAATGCATTTATTATATTTTATATTTATGTCTCTTATACATTGACTATTGAAATTAATCTGAATTTAACTTGCTACTTGCAATAAAGATGATCAACTAAAAGATTCGATATGTAAACCCTTCAAACTACTATCATCTTTCTTTATTGACTAAACATTTAAATAGTTGTGATTATTATTTGATGTGTTGCTTAGTCCTCTTTTTCCCTAAAACAAACGTAAAGATCCATCGCATTAGACGTGAGCGACAGTGGTTAGCCCTGATGCTGGTAAACCATGACTTTTAATCCCTGTTTCCGCTTTAACATTATCCTTCTTCATTTCCATTGGTCTTGTCTTCAAATGGACATTTGTAGAGTTTGTCCAATGTTTTAAAATGCCTGTGTTGTTTAAGAAGATGTGAGATTGGATTGTTCCTGCTGTATTTTAAAATCTATTAATTGAAAGTCTGCAATCATTTATTGAAGCTGTTGGCTAAGGAGGTATCTAATCACTGACTGCAGGGAAGTTGCCCTAAATCTTATTCACAAATCCCCATCCTTTGCTTGATCATCAGGCTGCTAAATCTGCGTAGAAGAAAAACACAATTTTAAAGGGTGTTTGCAGCTATATAGCAGCAGAGAAAAGAGCATCACCAGAGCCTTCCTCAACTAAGCAGCTAAAACCACAAAAAAGAATCATAAGCAGGATATGATGAGGTATAAAAGAAGGCAGAATGAAGAACAGTGGTGGCTGTTAATTTTAGCAGGGAGGGGGGCCAGACAAGTACACATACACACTCACTTACAACCATGCATTCACACACGTGCCCACAAACACCCATTCACTACACTCATTCACCCAAATACACTTACACATACATACTAACATGCATGCACCAAACATCTAAAATCAAAATTTATCTTCACTGCAGCTCTCTGGGAAGGAGGCCTTAGAGGTCCCAGGAGGGTTGGGACTGCTGCCTTCTCTCATTGGAAGAGAAGGAGGGAAGGCAGCAGTCCCTCACTCGTCACAGGGTGGTATGGGGTCAATTAGACTGCTTACCCCACCCACTCTGTGACAATGTGTCACTGATTGACACTCAGCCCTGGGCACTTCAGGGCTTAAACCTGAAGTGCCCAGGTCCAAAGCAATGAGTGATGCTCCCCATCATCATGAGGGGGAGAGTCTTAAGGCACTTTTGCCAGGCTGAGGAGATCACACACACAGGGTTGTGAAATCCTCATCCTGTCAAAATTCAGATCAGGCAGGCAGGAGTCTGCGCACTTAGCACATGACTAGCTCCTGGCTGCCTGACCTGAAGAAGAAGAGTGTCTGTCAGGCTAAGCTTTGTTCAGCCTGACAGACACTCTTGTCAGGAAAATGTGGGGCTGTGACCCTTCAGCCCATACAGATAGGCAGCGGCTGATGAAGAATCTAGAATCTAGCGTACCCTAAGAAACAGGGATGGGCTGGGAATGAAAAGCAGCCCTGGTAAAAATGATAATACCAGCCCCTCCCCATTCCCTGTCTCCTTATCCCTACTCTCTCTGTCTTCTTCCTCTGTCCTGGATTTATCGCTATCCTTTGTCTCTGCTTTCCCACAATTTCACTCATCTGTCTCTTTTCCTTCTCTCTGTCTCTCTCTGCTTATGTCTTCACTCTGCCTGCTGCAATAAACCCATGTGGGCTTGAGAGTTTTATAAAAGGCCCAGAAGCGACTGTGGGCTTTCTAAACTGGTCTCCATTAGCTTCAGCTTTGGTGAGAACTTTCAACTAGGCACTTGTGAAAGCACAAGAATGTCATGGAAGCAGGCTGAAAACCACAGTAAGGGTATTTATTTTAAATAAACCTGCAAAGAACATACCCATAGAATGAGGGAACTAAGAGATGTCGAACACAAAACAACCATAACTAAAAAAATCACCAACCAAAAGACTAGGCAGACTGAGGCCTAAGCATTCCAGCAATTACTCTTTTGAAGTGAATAAAAGCCAAGCAGACACCGTGCTTTACTTAGGCTTGATGCCATTGTCTTTGAGTCATGCAAGTCAGAAAATATAAAACTGGAACAATGTTCAACAGAGCCTTCATTTGTGAGTACAATAAAAATAAAGATCAAGGCTGATAGGAATGTTGCGTTAAAATCCATCCGCATTAACACCTGACAGCACCACAAATCATTTTCAATATGAAATGGGAAGTTACCACCTCAAAACAGTGATAGAAGTTACACCCATGGAAGTTGACTTAACAGACGCCCTTTGGGAGTCCTTTGGAAATACATGAATGGAAAATTACCTGATGAATATAAGCGAGAACAGAATTGTGTAGTTATTTTCAAACCCATGTGAATATCACATGGATATTACATGTATTGCATTTTGAAATGTTTGAATGTAACCTGATAATGTGGAATATATATTTGGATACAAAGTAGGTAGAGTTGGGGTAGCATATGCAGGTTTCAGAGACCTCGTCATCTATAGTGAATGTAGTACTAAATCACATAGCACCTTCTTGAATTGGGGGATCAAGCAAGACCTTTCCTCCAAAATGAAGAATATCTGTTATCATGGGTTAATTGGAGTATTATCAAAACTAGTTTGCACATGGCATTGGTAGGATATCATTTAAGAAATTAGAGGTGGCCGAACTCTAGCTCCAGCATTGAGAAGGGATAACCCTAAGGTAAATCTGAATTTCACAAGTGGAAGAAAGGAGATCTTAACCCACAATAGTAGAAGAACAGTGAGTGACAACAAGGAGGGGGGATGGGCAGTCAGCACCATAGCAGGATCACACTTCAGATTTCTATAGCAATCAACAGCAACCACTGCCCCAACAAACAGGAAGTGGCTGGAATGAAAGCTCAGCATTGTAGCACATGCAACCCAGCTTAATAATCGCAGTCCTCTGTAAAAATAAAAAATAAACAAAGACAATAGTGATTGATTTGTGTTTGTCACATTTAGCTGTTTCCAAGAGACCTGAGCAAGGGAGGAGACACCCCTCCACCCTGGGATGGCTTTGTCACTCACTTCCAAACTAGATCCTATGAACAAACAAGGGAGACCTATGGGTGTACTAGTCATATGGTCTTCAATAGACTTGTGAGTCAATATGAAGCGCTTTCTGGCCATAAACAGGAATTTTCAACATCTTAGATTTGGGGGACTAGAAGCAGGGATACCTAGATTTATTAAAGAGTTGTGTTGTCCTTGTGCCATGCAAGATGACGCAAGGCAGCGCAATTCCTTAATTCAGATTTACAAAGCCACACAAGGGCCGATTTGTGCCACTTTGCATTACTTTGTAAAGAAATGTAACGCAACGTAGCCCTATGTGCTGTGGTACATTACATTTTGAGCTGGAAGGCATTCCATGGGTGGACCATGGATTTGACATAATTCCAGATTTACAAAAGTTTGGAAACCTTGCATCAAATTGGTCCTCCTCCAAGATGATGGCATAATGACAAGAAAAATCTTTTTTTCTCATTATTTCCTCTTTCTATGCATAATGCATGTTGCCTCTTTGGGCTGTTTTTGTGCAGGAAGGCATTTTTTCCCAGCACAAACACAATTCACCTTGTAATACAGGCACCCTTGCAATATGGGGCAAAGTTGCCTTCATTGGCACTAGGCGAAACGAAAGGGGATGATGGACGGAACGTTTGAGCCAATCAAACACTCACCCCCGGGGCGGGGGTATGCCCAGACGTGGGTCACTTGCTCACTTTGCCACTGGATTCAAGCAAGCCTGGCTGATGACGGCTGGAATGCCAGAAACCGGTCCTAGGATGCTTGTTTCCGGTCCAGGGAAGACATGGCTTGGCAGTTCGTGCTGGACTGTTCCCATGAGGCACAGGGTCAGACTGATTTGCATATGGCCATGTCTGAACTGGGGTGGTGGAGTGAGCTAAAGAATGATGATGGATTAAACCCAGATCAGTTGACTGGGGGTGAGTGTTTGATTGGCTCAAACGTTCCGTCCATCATCCCCTTTTGTATCCCCTTTTGTATTTCATTGGCACTAGGCAGCACACAGTGTGCCAGCACAAGAAAATAACAGAAATGCTCCATATCTTTGTTAATATGGAGCACTTCTGCTTCCTCACTTTCATGCTGCGCAGTGCAGCAAGTTCTCTTACAGCACTGCATTGTGAAAAATATTAGTAAATGTACCCCTGGGTATCATAAGAACTCTTAAAGCCACCATTGTGAGGGGTATTGGCAGAGTGTTAACTGTCTATGCTGGAATAATTTTTGTAATAATGTGTATGGTAACATAGACCTTTGGAATCTACAGAACGCCAATCACAGCTCATTTGGCTACCTTTGTCACAGAACAGCCATGGTTTTATCCACTGCTTATTAAATATAAAAAGAAGCTCCCTGCTGACGACCTCATCTGCTATGTCAGTGCAATGTGGAAACCCCTGCAAATAAAAACATGCATTAAATGTGGTCTTCAGAGTGGGCGAGACTTTGTGTATGGGACACTGTTCATACATACGATATACTGTATACTGATTCAAGTGCTCCTAAGGGATCGGGGCATGTACATGGCTCGAATCCACTGTGGTTCCTGCAAACAGCTTCTGAATTCTTTTAGCAGAACTCTCCACATCTGTCCATGAGAGTGAAGTTCCTAAATGGCTGCTTGTAATGACCTTGCATGCACATCTTACAATGGAAGTGTAAAAGTGTAACAGATTGGGGAGCAGCCCTGAGCACTTTTAATAAAGTAGGTGGATACAATGGAATGCGAGTATCCCCAGTTCCAGCATATTTGAGATTTAATCTAACTTAGAAGATCTGCTCCAATTATTCTCTTAACTTTCCTGACAACAACAATTCACAAAATACAGACAAAAGTGGCTTAAAGGTACTCCAGCAGAGACTTGAAATAGTCAAAACCACACATGCCCCCTCCCCCCCCACTGGGACTGCCACGCACTCACCAATAGCAACTCTCAAACCAAAAACATCAGCTAAAAAGGCACCTTGGTTTAATGCACAATTGGCATTATTAAAGAAAAACTGCAAAAAATTGGAAAGGGAATAGAGGAAGAACTACGACGCCAAACTCAAAGCTTCCTTTAAGGCAGCCATTAGGCTCTATCATAATAATATTAAAGATGACCAGGCGAAATTGTTTGAGTTAAAGATCAGTCAAGCACAGAACTCTAAGGAACTCTTCAAGGTTGTCAAATCTCTAACCTCCCTATCAGACAATAACCATTCTCCACAGTCGTCGGAAGAGAAATGTAATGAATTAGCATCTTTTTTCTCCAAAAAAGTTATGGATATTTATATTTCCTTTAAGAATGGGAACGGCACAACCACATGTCAGGCTGAGAATGGAAGTGCGACGTGCCAGGGAGGGAATCAGGGGTGGAGCCCCACCCTGCCGGCCCTAACCTGCTTCCCATCTACCAATATAAATGGTCTAAGATCCCTGATGGAGAAGACTAAATCAGGCTCCCCATTAGACCCAGCCCCACCTCACGTGTGTGGGAAGGCCATGGAGGCCTTGCTCCCCTCTTTGGTCAATATCATCAATCTCTCGCTAGAGGCAGGCGAAGTTCCAAAAGTCTGGAAACATGCAATAATCAGGCCACTATTAAAAAAAGACAATCTGGACCCAGCCAAGTTCTGGATCTACCGACCTATCTCACTTCTTCCACTAATTGGCAAACTAACAGAGAAACATGTTAACGGAGCATTAACAGAGTTCCTGGAAACTAAATCACTGTTTCCACCCTACTCAGATGGGCTTTCGGGCACAACACAGCACGGAATCAGCATTGCTGGGTGCGTTGGAAGAACTAAAAATGACCCTGGATCAAGGGAGCTCAGCCGATATATTGCTTCTCGACCTCAGCATGGAATTTGACACCGTGGACCACTCAATCCTGCGAAAGAGGCTGTGGGAAAGTGGCATCCAGGACAAAGCGCTGAAGTGGCTGTCCTTTTTGGAGGGCAGAACATTTCAAGTCATGGAGGCTAACTTTTTCTCAAACTCTATGCAATTGGCTTGCAGTGTGCCACAGGGCTCCTCGCTCAGCCCCACATTGTTTAATGTCTACTTGGGGCCGTTGGCACGGATCGTCCAGGAGTTCGGTATCTCTATTATATCGTATGCAGATGACACACAATTGGTGGTCTCTCTAGACCCAAACACCAAGGGGGATGTGGACTGCCTAGCGTCATGCCTGGAAAGAGTGGTGGAATGGATGACAGATAGCTGCCTGAAGCTGAACGGGGATAAAACCGAGCTTATGGTGCTCGGAAACAAGGCGGTCCCCAGGCCTATGATCAGCTGGCCTATGTGTCTTGGCAGTCCACCAATCCCTAATTTGACTATCAAAAATCTCGGCTTCTGGCTCGATAAGAAGCTAACTATGGAAAACCAAGTAAAAAAGCTAGCAGGAACCTGTTTTGGGCTACTTAGAATGCTCCGCAAAATCATGGAGCCCATTCTGTGTTGGTTACATCACGCTTGGACTATGGGAACTCCCTCTATTTGGGGGCACCAAAGTATGTCATAAAAAAACTTCAGGTTGTACAGAATGCCGCAGTTAGACTGCTGTGTAAAGCCCCCATAAAGAAATCCTGTGGGGAAGCGTTTAAAAGCACTTCACTGGCTGCCAATTGAAGCGAGTCAAATTCAAGACACTATGCTTAATGCACAAGGCCATCCACAGCAAGGGCCCGGCAAAATCAGAGATCTGGTAAGCTTATATGCCCCGAACAGAAGCCTTCGCTCTGGCACTGAACGGTTACTAAAATCAACCAGAATCAAAAGAGCCTGATGGGGCGGCAGATCATTTACACACCTGGCACCCAAGCTACGGAACTCTATGCCAAGGGAGTGTAGATTTGTGGAAGCTGAACCTATTTTTCGAAAAAAGGTCAAGACCTTGCTCTTTACTCAATACCATTAACCTCCCTTAGCCTGGAAGCCCTCCCCGTAGCGCTGGGAAGCCCTTGGGCAGCCATGCGCTCTATAAATCCCCTAAACATAAATCAATGGAGGCAGGCATAACATTAACACATAGATAAATATATAAAATAAATTAAATGGCATAACTTTTTATAACATAAAGTTTGTTTAAATCATTTTAAGTTTATTATTAAATATTTTAATGTAAATGTTATATTTTAATATATATAATAACATTTAAATAAATGATATTGTATATCAATATGATTTTTGATGCATTCAAACGGTGTCATCATTTTTCTCTTTCCATTGATATGCAAAGTCACATTTTTGTTTGCTATATTTTGTAGTCAATATTGTTTTTACAATATTTTTAAATGATAATATTGTTCGTTATTATCACATTTTACATAGGGTGTTTTACATAGGGATATTTTGATAGCGGATCTTTAGGCAACAATACTTTTGCATTGCAGTATTTTTTGTCGATGTTATTTATATGCAAACTGAGATGGTCGGTCAGTCCACTGTTTGACGTAGGAACAACTAATTATGCTTTCTGTCAGTGGGTTCCACAGTCTCTCCGCTTCCTGTCAGGCTAACATGACATCCATCAAAACTAAAATTGAAATGATGGAATCTTAGATATTGAAACAGGAGCAAGTGATGACATTCAAAAGAAACGATATCCAACTTAGAAGTGTCAAATGCTATAATTTTTGACACTCCGGGATTTTGCTTACCTCCACGCATGTGCTGACATATAAATCTACCAGCTCAAGATCACAAAGGAAGAAAATATGGCACAATGTGAGAACACAAAAATACAGGGATTACCCAAAACTGTGTGTGATTCTAGACAAATATTTACAATATTTCATTCCTATTAGGCAGTAATCATAACACATTCAATGTCACCCATATTGCACTGCACAGTGAGCTGAAAATAGGGGATAACATATGTGCACCTCTGTGAAGAGGCACAGTCATGATGACAGTGATGAAACACACACACGGGCATGTCGAATAATTTCAACACTAAAATCACATAATGGCAAACAGTATTGAAACTCTACTAGCAAAACATGAAAAACATTTATCTAAATTGAGATTCATGGAACTTCACTCCATCCATTCTCCAGTTCCTTCCTGCCACTCAACTCTCTCAAATGCTTCTCCCTTGATTGTTATTAACTGATGGCCAGCATCAAGAAAGGTAAGGATGAGAAGGCATTCTATGTGCACTAGGATCAAAGTAGGTCACTGAATGCCAGGTTCTCTTCTGGTACAGCTTAGTGTCAGAAGACAGACTCTTGCCTTCAGGTAAGGGAAGCTCAAACTTCCAAAAACAGCAGAGAAAACATATTCCCAGAAGAGTACATTCATAAGTTATTATTATTATTATTATTATCATCATCATCATCATCATCATCATCAATTATTATCATAATGTTTTAATGATGTGTAGGGTTTTGCTCTTATTGGTTTTTGTCACCGTGTGTTGGTACTTAGTGAAGCAAAATGAATGAGAGCTAGGGTGCTTAAGCTTATGAATGTGAGTATATAGGTGGAGAGATGTATAAGAATACATTATTGCCTATGTGGGAAGATTTTGCTGTTGTATGGGTATGGCACAGGCTGCTCGTATTCTGTCAGTCCCAAGGAATAGTTGCATTTATATATAGGGCAGTACTGTCGTGTAGTTCCTATAAAAAGTATACAGGATCTGTGCGTTTATACAACATACACTGTAGGATTGGTGTCAGACTGACTCTGAACACCCCCACCGGGTATGTTGGTCCTTTTGTACCAACTAGCTTACAGTGCCACTAGAATCTCCTCTTACCAAGGAGAGAATAGTTCCTGGCAACCATCAAACATGACAACCCTGATCCCTCAGGACCGTGGAAACAATATACTACCTTTCGTTCAGTCACTCGTGCTTACTTAGTCTGTCTCAGAGAGATACACCGAATAAACAGGCTTGGCGTTTTTCAATAAGCATTTATTGAACAGTTGTTATTCTGGTGTAAAATAAATGAGCTGCAACAACCGTTAGACAGTATAAGATATAAATGATTAGTATTACTATAAAGATGAATGGATGGTATAGCTCTACCATCTTGCAATAATCATGAATACAGTTCATCGGACCACCTGGAAATTTGTCCCGCGCTTGAAAAGGCCCGGGACTGCCCGCTAACAATCTGCCAGACCAACTGGTAATTTCGCTAATGCTCGAAAAGGTCTGGGGCTGGTGCCTCCCTTCTTGGATTTGATACAGTCTCTGGACTGTAGGGAGTGGTGCCTGGACCGTTTCCGTTTGGTTCCGTGACTAATATTTGTTACTTTATCTTCGTCTTTGTTTGTCGATTGTTGGTGTTATATTTGTCCGTTAGGGACAGTGCCTGTGTCTTATATTAAGATGCCTTGTTTTAGCAAATTGGGGTGTTTTGGATGTCGATGTTGTTCTACTGATGCTCGATTGGAAGAGAGCCAGCCTGCACCTCCGGAGGGTACTCCAAATTTTGACATGTATGTTAAACATGGTATTGGCCCGGTTATGTTTGGCACATTGTGGCCTAAATATACAAAGGACAATGCTGAGTTACAGTGGCCGCTTACTGGCTCATTTGATGAGCAGAAATTGAACTTCTTGCAGGATAAGTTGTTTGCTAGGAGGAGCAGACAGTCGATGTTTGATTCTCTGACATTATGGCAGAAGGAAGCAAAGCAGCGACGCATGAGGGCAGAGTAAGAGGCCCGGAAGAGGCAGACGCAAACGATAACACAGAAAGCAGTAGCTTATGAAAGAGGAAAGGTAGAGAAGGGTATAGAATGTGCAGATAGAAAGTTTCGGTTACAGACAGATAAGTGCTATGTGACTAGAGAGGAAGGTGATGAGTTTGTCGAAGACCTACTGGATTCTCGTCCCCCTCCTCATTATGCCCCTGAACGGATATACCCAGCAGTCCCAGCCTCCCAGTCCTTGGCCCCTGGTGCCGCCCTTTCTAGCCTTCCCGTTTCTGGAATTACCGCTACAGCCCCGGCCCCTCCTGCTTCTCTCCTACTCTCACCAGGCACTGGGGTGGGTGCTGTTAGTTCTCCTGTCCAGTCTGTCGGCTCTGGATCGACGGCTACTCTCCCTCTCACCCCTACCAGTCTGTCCCCCTACCTGATGGTACCTGTCTCTGCGTCTGCTCCTTCCCCCATGATTGTGGCACACCAGGCACAGTTGAATGTCGAAATTCCCGTGCGTGGAGTGCATGATGGGAATTGGGCAGCGGCGCGAGATCGAATGGATAAAGTATTGGTGCGTTCTGCAGTGGGTGATGAGGAAAAGAAAATGGTGGCGAACCAAGCAGCTCAGTGGGCTCGACACCCGATCTATAGTGTGGAGGATGTGTGGAGTGTGATGAAAGATTACGAGTCGTTTATACAGCAGCATGCTCTTAAACACATGTCGGCGAAGCTGATAGAGTTGTGGGAACAATGTTTTCAGGGTGTTGCACCGCAAATAATATATGACATACGGGATAGGGTATATGCTGCAGGTATGGCTCCCAATGAGGTTTTTAGCAATATAATGACACTAGTGGGCTACCAAGGTAGATTGCTCCAGAACATTCCGACAATGGGGACACAGCATCCCATGAGGGACGTTCATCCCATTTATCACCCTAAAATCCAGAACCGCGCGACTCCACTAATGCTGTGATTAGACAACGGGTCGACGCTCGGTTTCAGGAGCAATGGATTTATACTCCTTGGAGGAGGAGCGAGGTCCTATCCTTAAAGGGCCAGCTGCCGGACCACCGGAAAAATCCTACTGCATATTATAAGGAATTGACGGAGGCGGACTCCTCTACAGTAATGACGTTAGCAGATATAGAGTTGTTTTTTGGCTTGTCGGTACCAGTGGATATATGGAGGCAAGTCCCTACGCAGGATCATGCACTAGAGTTGGGGGGAACATGGTATGAGATAAGGGCTTGGGATAAGGAGCATAAGCCTGGAGACAAGCCGAAAGCGGAACTCCTCACTTTGCCAGGGCATATTATCACATACATGCACTCACTTATCCCGCCAAAGAGAGTGGATTGGGACAAGTTGAGTGCATGTCGCCAGAAGAAGGATGAAAGTGTGTCGGATTTCTTTACTAGATTTGAAGGGGTGTTCTTAGATTTTAGTGGACAGGACCTGTCACAGGAGGGTGGTGTTCGTTTATTTGTCAACAGATTTGTCACTAACTTACTCCCAGAGATTGCAACCTGGTTGCAGGCTTCGGAAAGTACTTGGAGGACATCATCCCCGTCCGTGATATTGAGTATGGCACAATATTACGAACATAGAGAGAATGAGGACAAGGAAAGGGTGGAGAAAAAGTCGAAGGATTTGAAGACGAGGGTATTGATGCAGCAGCTTGCGAGGGGAAATGGACGAGGTAGAGGTTCGGGTTCGGCCCAGCGGTGATCTGGCAGAGGTGGCGCGTGAAACGCGCCCCTCGGGCTCAACCAATGTGCGTACTGCAAAAAGGAGGGACATTGGCGGAATGAGTGTCTGGAGTTGTTACAGAAGGATGAGGCCCCACAGGGTCGCGGTTTTCGAGGACGAGGGAGAGGAACAGGAGGTAGAGGGGGAATGCAGTCTGAAGATACATTGCACAATAGGCAGAGCGGGAATTATTTTGATGATCCCAGGGGACGGCAGTATTATCATGACGATTATGACATGGACGAAGTGACGGGGTTGTCCCACAGCTAGGACAGCCGAGGACAGGGCGAGGGGCCAGTTCCTGTGCACATAGATCATAATGGACCTTATGTCACTGCTGATTTACAGGGTACTGCTGAATTTTTTTTAGTTGATACAGGGACTATGAATAGCTGTTTCCCGTTCACTGGTCCCGGGGGCAGCTCTGACTGGCCAAAATAATGTTTCGGTGGGTTTCTCAGGCGTGCCGGTCATTAGCCCCATTTCCAAGCCCCTTGCTTTGACCATTGGCCCCTTTACGGTCGATTCACCATTTTTGCTGACGTCAAATTGTGGGGAGAATTTGTTAGGACTTGATTTATTGAAAAGGTTGCATGCGACAATTTTCTGTTCTCCGGACGGTGTTTATATGACTGTTGGACTGCAGGTGGCTTGTGCTAAACAGTGCTTTGCGAAAGATGCCCTCCTTCCAGCTGAGTTTAGAGATGTACCACGTACGTTATGGGCTACAGGAGATACCGATGTGGGGTTACTCCAGATCCCGCCCGTTTCTATACAGTTTAGAGACAATGCTAAATTGCCACGTATTCCCCAGTACAAGATATCCCAGGCAGGAGAAAGGGCCTTATTGCAAATAATACAGGATTTGATTGAGTCTGGTGTGGTTGAAGAGACTACAGCGAATGTATGTAATAGCCCTATTCTTCCTATCCTTAAAAAAGCCCCCTTGAATTCCCCTGATGGCCACCCTGATGTTTATCGCTTTGTGATTGACCTCAGAGAGGTTAATAAGATTGTAGTTCCCCAATATCCGGTGGTTCCGGACATTACCGCGATCTTAACAATGATTCCCCCATCAGCGAAATTTTTCTCTGTAATTGACTTGAAAAATGCTTTCTTCAGCATTCCAATTCATGCAGATAGCCGATATCTGTTTGGCTTCAGTATAGCCGGTCGGAGCTTTAGATTTTGTCGTGCTCCACAAGGCTATACTGAAAGCCCTAGTATTTACAGCCAAGCATTGAAAGCTCAATTGGATTCTTTGGAGCTTCCCCCTGGTAATGTGCTGTTGCAGTATGTTGATGACCTCCTTATTGCTTCGGACAATGAGGACGGTTGTAAAGACGCCACTGTTAAATTATTGTTGCATCTGGCACATCACGGACACCAGGTGTCGCTTTCCAAATTTCAGTATTGTCGACAGGAGGTCACCTAATTAGGTCACCTACTGTCGAAGGAGGGACGCAGGCTAACACCTGAGCGCATAGCTATCATCACTAATATGTCTATCCCTAGAACCCAACACGAGGTACGCGCGTTCATAGGGATAACATCGTATTGTCGGCATTGGATCCCTAACTACTCCCTACTAACAAAGCCCCTTCTTTACCTGACCACAAAAGATGTGCATGAGTCCTTGCCATGGACACCTGCATGCCAGCAAGCTTTTGAGCAACTAAAGACTGCGCTGTGCTCTGCTCCTGTGCTTGGTACTCCTGATTACCAGAAGCCTTTTGTACTCTACGTGCATGAGGTGAACGGTTGCGTGCTTCCTGTTCTAACACAGGGTTTCGGTGGTAAGCAGAGACCCTGCGCCTATTTCTCTGCCATGCTTGACAATGTCGCCAGAGCGCTCCCGAGCTGTCTGAGAGCTGCCGCGGCGGTGGCAGTGTCTATCAGACAATCGGCAGGGCTCGTCCTTGATACTGCTCTCACGGTGATGGTACCCCATGCTGTGGATACACTGTTGAATAAGACAAAAACGCAGCACCTTACTAGTGCTCGTTTGACTGGCTATGAACTGACTCTATTTGCTCCACACATTACCATCAAAAGATGTGCTACTCTGAACCCAGCCACGTTACTACCCCTCCCTTCGGGAGAAAAGGGCAATGATGTCCATGATTGTTTATTTCGGACTGAGGAAGAAACGAAGGGACGGGTAGACCTGACTGATGTTCCCTTATCTGAACCCCAAGGGGAAATATATATCGTGGCTCTTGTTTCAAGTTACCAGATGGCACCACCACCGCAGCTTATGCAATAACAACGTTACACACTGTAGTTGAGACATCCCATATCCCACACCAATCGGCCCAAGCTGCGGAGTTGGTTGCCCTTCTCAGGGCTTGTGAGTTAAGTGAGGGACTGGCGGTTAATATTTACACCGATAGCCAATACGCCTTTGGGGTGGCCCATAATTTTGGGCGCCTCTGGGCGGAGAGAGGGTTCTTGACTTTGCATGGATTGTGGATTCAGAACGGGCCATTGATACATAGATTGCTGTCCGCATTGACACTTCCCAGTAAGTTAGCAATAGTGAAATGTAGCGCTCATAAGGCTATTACAGATGATGTGGGGAGGGGAAATGCTTTCGCAGACCAGACAGCTAAGGAGACAGCTCGATCAAAGATGACACAGATGTTGGTGGCAGGTCCCGCGAGGTGGGTCGCAGACAATGGAATGTTCGAGGACACGTTGGAGAATGTCAGGGAAATCCAGGGTGAGGCGACCCTAGAGGAGTTAGCAATGTGGGAAGAGAGAACAGGTCGTTTGGATGAGGATGGGTGTTGGACTGACTTGTCAGGGAAGCAGCGATGGTTGCTGCCTAATTCGTATGTGCTCCCTGTTGTGACTATGGCCCATGGCCCGGCACACATTAGTGCCAAAGGAATATGCAAGTTGCTGGATCCAGTATGGCAGAATGATAATATCGCTAAGGCAGCCAACCATCTAGTGAAGCATTGTATCATTTGTCTGAAACATAACCCCGGGATAGGTACCCCTACACCTTCTGTTAATTTCGCACCGCCTTCCTTCCCTTTCGAGGTTCTCCAGATGGATTTCATTAAAATGGAACGGGTGAATAACTTGAAGTATGTGCTAGTAGTGATCTGCGCATTCAGTAAATGGATTGAGGCTTACCCCACTAAAGAGAATACCGCTATGGCGAAGGCACTTCTAAAAGAGTAATTCCCGTGCTATGGATTGCCACGCGTGATCTGGAGTGACAACGGAAGTCACTTTAATGCAAAAGTCATTGAATTGGTGTGCACATGTTTGCATATTAAACAGACGTTTCATGCAGCGAATCACCCCCAGTCAGCAGGCCTGGTTGAGAAGTACAATGGTACACTCAAACTGAAGTTGGCAAAAATTCAAGAAAGCACAGGACTAAAATGGCCGGATGCATTACCCCTGGCGTTATTATCCACCAGAGCGACAGCGCATTCTAGAACAGGGTTGTCCCCCTACGAGGTGGTCTTCGGATGCCCTGCTAATGTTTGGGGCGTCCCCAGACCCAAGCGCTTTTCTGAGATAGAGTACCCCTTGCTTGTAGACTACCTGTATGAATTGTCTAAATATTTTCGTTCTCTTCATCAACAGATACAAGCCACATTGTAGCCAGTACCACTGGGGCCCGGGCATTGCATACAGCCCGGCGACTATGTGCTAATAAAAAATTTCCAGCGGAAGAACAGCCTGGAGCCGAGGTGGAAAGGGCCAGTGATCATGTTACTTGCCACCAGAACAGCTGTCAAGGTGGACGGCAAAAAGCACTGGATTCATGCATCTCATGTGAAACGGGTGCCTCTCCCGCTTCCGTATGACCGCTGGGTCAACGAAGGCATCGGTGATCAGGAGTGTGAGAAGGTGCCACGCTTCGTTCCCTTCTCTGATGCCCGAGTGAGGTGGGCGCAGACAGACGAAGAAAGTGATGCAGTTCTGTCTGAGGCGATCCCACCGGAGATAAGGGCCGCCCCGGATAACACCGTCTCTAACACACTGGAATCTGAGTATCAATGCCCATCTGATCCTGGGTTTTTGCCCCTTTTTGTTGATGAAACAGTGCCTGGAGTTATCAAATATAACCTGAGGCCCTGGAAAAAGGACGGTGCACCAGCCGAACAGACTAGGAGTTAGGGAAGGACTTGAGCTTAGGGCGCAGGTGCTGTGCCTAAGGTGCCTGTATTAGACTAGGGTGAACAACACTGGTGCACTGCCCTGGACACTGGACAGGATAGCTGAGGGCATTGGCCCAGGAAGGAGGGTGCCCTATCCTGAAAGAAGAAGGATTTGTTTTTCCTGCAAGGGTTGCGATCGCGCAGCTCCTCCGTGGGAGTGCTTCATAGCACCGTCGTTGATGAACAATAGGAGCCTGCCAGTGAGGCTCTAAACGGACACTGGGTGATTTGTGCCCCCTGGTACTGTGGTTGCAATAAGTGGCTCTAGCCTGTTAATTTTTCTTTCCCTTTTTGACACCTATAAATTGCCTTTGAAGTTGTACAAATGTATCCCTTTGGCCGTCCTATCCCTGATGAGGAGCAGCCCTTTGCGGCTCCGCGTCCTACTCCAAATCATCCTGTTTGGTCCTCTTGATCCACTAACAGTAAAGTAGTGTTTGTTGCCATAATTTTGCTTTCCTTGCTAGTTGTATTTGGAGTGGTTTGGTACCTGGAGGAACAACATCCTGTGCACACCTTGATAGGGACTACCCCGGTTCCAGCAGAGCACTCGTTTGTTACATTGGCCCCACATAAGGAGAGACATAGACAGACTTATGCACAAAATGCTTTCGTTCTGATGCTTCATCAGGTACACAGTACTACTAATGCCACAAATTGTTGGGTGTGTGGGCTACTTCCCTAAGTTATGCATTAAAATGACTTGCTAGTATCATTGCCCCTGTCATATTTGGGTAGCTGTGAAGCGTGGTTCCAACTGCTCTCTATGGTATACATGCATTATCATGCTGACGCAATGAAAATGGTACAAGCTGACTATGAAGCAGTGTTGGAATATATAGTGGTGCATCACTGGTATACACCCGGACCAGATGGCAAGGAGGGTACCCTGCACCCCGATGCCTATATGAATAAATTTGAAGACCATGAGAATGTCACTTGGTTGCAAAATGAAATGTTAGATTTCCAAGGATTTAATGTCACCAAATACTTTAAATGTTTCCAGAAGCGCAATATTACTGAGGACAAAGCCATGCCTGTCCCTGTGATCAACTCAACAGCTAGCTTCTGTGTTGAAGGCACAGGGAACATTTCGGTGGGATGGAGTCATTGTAACTACACATACCGATTGAACACTACTAGCAGCCCACCTTTGCTTACACCTCCGAATGTATACTTCATCTGTGGGGAGCAGGCTTATACATGGCTTCCGAGAGGGTGGTCTGGCCGGTGTTATGTTTCTTTTCTCTTGCCTCCCGTTTATATTGCACCGTCCAATTATCACAGGGATCATAGATTACAGCATAGGGATCTCCAGGTACACCGAATCAGGAGAGTTGTCAATTCAGACGATATTGATCAAACAGATACATCCTTGCAGCAATTTACCGACATCATGAAGGGCATTGTGCCGTTCTGGGGTCCCATGTTCAATAGCCGTAATATTCGTCGCCTTGCTAGAGTAGTTGAGGAAGTCATTAATACTACTGCCGGTATACTGACTAATATTACAGTCGAGCTTCAGGCTACGAGGCTCGTTTCTCTTCAAAACAGGATGGTTTTAGACGTCATCCTGGCTGATAGGGGTGGAGCCTGTCGTGTCATAGGCAGCAGCTGCTGTGTGTATATTCCTGATAGTGCCCCTACTGTATACTCCGCAATACAGAAATTGCACCGACTCGCCTCGGACATCCACCAGGACAATGGTTCATGGTCACTCACTGGGTGGCTCTGGGGTCTAGTGACATCATGGGGTTGGAAAATATTACTTGTCCTACTAGCAATTGCAGGAGTCATTTTTACCTGTTGCCTATGCATTAACTGCCTTCCCACCTGTTGCACTTATTGTATGATTAAAATAATTCCTACCCTGTGACAGGGTAGGGATGGCAGAGGCCGAACAGGAGAATGACCTAGACTGGTGGTCTGCAATACCTCTATCACCCCCTCTTATCTCCTCGAAACAGGACGAGTGGAGCACCACAAACATAAACGGTGTGGACGAACAGAGCGGCTCCTTTAATCGGGGAGGTCTTGATGACGGGACTCCCCCCCCTCCTCCTGACGTCATGGGATTCCAAGCAATAAGGGGCGAGGATACACCCACGGAAGTGTGCTTCGCCACCGGAGAGGAAGAAGGAGTTGTGTCAGGAGAGACCGAGAGCCAAGTGAGACGGGAAGAAGGAGAGCGGAGGACGAGAGACGGCGGTAGACATCGAGGACTACAGGATACGCCAGGAGGCCAACGACACCACGCTTCGCCGAGCCACGCTCCTGGAGGAGCGTGGCTAAACCAGGTACGAGACCAGTTTACAGGGTGGCTTGGGAGGAGGGACTCCTCTAACTAGACGGGGAGTAGGGAAAAGAGCCGTTCCCGCTTGCACCTTGCCCCTTCACTATCACCTGCGCCGACAATAGTGTTTCACGGGTTGCTTGAAGGTGTTCCCCTCACTACCCTCCCCTTGACATCGTTCCGGACCGGAACCCTCACACGAGTGTTCTTTTTTTTTTTCCCTCCTGAGTTTCAACCCTTCACCACGATCCCCCACAACACCCACCACGGAGAAGACGTATCGCCAGAGACCGGGACACCGGGAGGAGGTACGGACCCGGCCGGAACGACTCCGATCAGGAGGACAACCCTCCGAACCAGCAACACATATCCCGGATAGACTCACTCTCACTCAAAGACGTGTGTTTGGAAAAATAAAAGCATATATACCGAGACCTGGTCACCGACCCGTTATTGCGACCCCGCCACAACTGGTGTCAGAAGTGGGATCACCACCTCTGTCCGTCAGCAACCCAGGGATGGACGCGGTTATACAACACCTGATAACAGGCCAGGAGAAGCTTGAATGGGCAATCGAACGACAGATGTCATCCGCCCAGGCCGATAGGGACGTATTTAAAAATACTATCACGGCTCAGATGGAGGGACTGCAGAAGATGGTACAGGACCCCGCTGGTCCAGCATCCGGAGACCGAAGAGCTCCAGCACCCGGGCCGTCTGGGATAGCCCTACAGAAATACGTATCCGGAGAAGACCCGGATGCGTTTCTATTAAATTTTGAGCGAGCAGCTAGAGCATGCGGATGGCCAGAAGAGAAGTGGCCGTTCTTTCTGGCCCCCCTCTTGACAGGTGAAGCACAAGCCGCCTACCAAGTAGCCAATGCTACGGGCACTACCCCCTATCAAACAATAAAAGAAGTTATCCTGGACCACTTAGGCCTAGACGCTGAAGCCTATAGAGTACGCTTCAGAAAGGAGAGGGGACTACCCGGAGAGAATCCAAAAACCCTTTTCTTTCGTCTCAAGATGGCCGCAGATAAGTGGTTGAAACCAACCACCAGCTCCAAAGAAGACATTATGAACCGTGTGTATTTGGAACAATTCATGGAAGCCCTCCCCTACGGAACGCAGAGATGGCTAAAACAACACACGCACCTATCCCCCGAGCAAGCCATCGAGATGGCCACGACGTATTCCCGAGCACAGCCCAGGAATACAGTATGGGAACCTGAGAGACCCCATAAACAGCCCCCCCCTAAGCTGGATAGGAAATATCAAAAGCCCCTGGTCGATCATGCAAAACCTCGAACATTCAGACCAGACATCCCCAGCTTCAGGGGGCCACAATGTTTTGAGTGTGGGGATTGGGGCCATATCTCTCAGCTGTGCCCTAAACGTAAACCAGCGGAGGAACCTATGGAAGTGGGCTACATCCCTAGGTCGGTCCTATACAGTGCTGAGATGGGCTCCGCATTCTACGTAAGTGTACGTGTTAATGGGAGGGTGGTAAGGGCTCTATTAGACTCCGGCTGTAAACAATCGGTTATTCAGAAAGGCCTCATCCGTCCCTCCCAATACATTCCAGACACGATAGTACACATAAGATGCGTCCATGGAGACATTAGACCGTACCCTCTAGCGAGAGTCACTATCTCCCCGATACCTGGATCTCCCTGCAAGGCACGAGTGGGGGTGTTAGAAACCCTGCCCGAAGAGCTTATTCTAGGGACAGATAACCCAGATTTTCTAGACCTCTTTTTCAACAACGTAGGGAGAAAAAAACGACACCAGAGCCCCCCCCCAAGCGGCCCTTATCACCCCAGATCCTTGGGTTCTTGACAGGAGTTTTAAGTTTGCACAGGCAAATGATGCCACTTTGTTCAACGCCTGGGAAGCCGCCCATGTAAACCTCAATACCCCTTCAGCTTCCTACCCCGGATTCTTGATCAAAGAGGGGCTGTTGTATCGAAAAGGAACAGCCAACGATCCTCCCCAACTTCTCGTCCCCCTGTCCTTCAGGGAACAGGTACTATTCTTTTCGCATACTCACCTCGCAGCTGGACACATGGGCACAGAAAAAACCACCCAAGCCGTCCTCAGACATTTTTATTGGCCAGGTATATATAAGGATGTAAAAGAACATTGCCAATCGTGTGCGATATGCCAGAAGAAGAACCTGTATCGTCCTCCAGCCGTTCCCTCCAACCTTTACCAGTCATAGGGAGTCCGTTTGAACGAGTGGGTATGGACTTAATCGGACCCCTTCCCAAAAACCCGAAAGGGAACCAGTACGCCCTGGTTATTGTAGACTACGCTACAAGATTCCCTGAGGCTTTTCCGCTCAGAGCCCCCACTACCAAGAACATAGCAGACAAGCTCTTGGAATTCTTCTCTAGGGTGGGATTCCCGAAGGAAATCCTAACGGATCAAGGCACACCGTTCATGTCACGAATGATGAAAGAGGTCTGCCGCTCCCTAAACCTTCATCAACTCCGGACCTCAGTCTACCACCCGCAAACAGACGGACTCGTAGAGAGGTATAACAGAACGTTAAAGACCACCCTAAAGAAGATGTTGACTCTCGAAGGAAAAGACTGGGATCAACTATTACCGCTGGCATTATATGTCCTGAGAGCCCAAAATCAAAGTAGTCTGGGCTGTTCTCCGTTCGAGATGGTGTACGGCAGACAGCCCAGAACACTATTGGAAATGACCAAAGAAGCCTGGGAGAAAGAAGAAGAAGAGGAAAGGAAATCCCTCCTAGACTACACCCAACGACTGAGGTCCCGAATAGGGAAACTAAGGGATCTGGCTTATTCGAATCTCGAGAAAAGCAGAGACCGACAAAAGAGGTGCTACGACAAAGGGAAGAAATGGAGGACTTTGTCTATCGGAGACTGGGTGCTGGTACTACTCCCTTCCGCTACGAAGAAATTTCAAGCCGAATGGCTAGGTCCCTACAAAGTGGTGGGGGTCTTTGGCAAGACCACATACCAGATCCAGATGTCCCCCAAGAAGAAACAGACATATCACATCAATATACTAAAGAAATGGTTGGGACCCTTGCCCAGGGATACTCACCTGACGATACCCACCTCCGAGTCGGGAAGTACCACCCTAAACCACCTAGTGATAAATGAAGAACTGCCAGAGAAAGAAAGAGCTGACCTGTTCGAGTCTTTGTTACCATTCTCTCCTCTTTTTTCGGACCTCCCAGGGAAAACTACACTGGCAGAGCATCGGATTGAGACCCAACCCGGGAAAACAATCAAACAGAGGCCATATAGGATACCAGCCGCAAAAAAGGCTGCAGTAAATCGGGAAGTACAAGAGATGTTGCGGTTAGGGGTTATCCGCCCCTCTATTAGTGACTGGTCGTCCCCGATAGTGATGGTCCCTAAACCGGACGGATCTACCCGCTTTTGTATGGACTTTCGAGCATTAAATACCATTTCCACTTTTGATGCATACCCTATCCCCAGAGTCGACGATCTTATCGAAAAATTAGGTGATGCCAAATACATAACAACGTTCGACCTAACGAAAGGTTATTGGCAGGTCCCTTTGCGAGAAGAGGACCGGAAAAAGACTGCGTTTGCAACTGACGAAGGCTTATATGAATTCAATGTCGTCCCGTTTGGTCTGCATGGCGCCCCGGCCACCTTTCAAAGACTTATGAACACCGTACTCCATGGGTTCCCTTCCTTTTGTTCAGCCTATCTTGACGACATCGTGGTCTTCAGTGCCACATGGAATGAACACCTGGAACACCTGCGAACGATCCTCCGTGCCCTTGGACATGCAGGACTACATATCAACGCCAAGAAATCACGAGCGGCTTACCAGAAGGTGAAGTACCTGGGATATGTCTTAGGACAAGGAATGATAGCCCCACAGGCTGAAAAGGTGCGAGCGATCGCTAACACTCCCTTTCCCTCCACAAAAAGGGAGCTGCAGGCATTTCTCGGGTTACTGGGGTATTATAGACGTTTTGTCCCCCAGTTTTCGGAGATAGCCGCCCCTCTGACAGACGTTCTACGAAAAGAGGTCAGACCCCAACGACTAGCACATCCCACCAGGGAGATGCAGGAGGCGTTCATGAAGCTCAAAGATGCCATTACCACAAGCCCTGTTCTGGCCTCTCCGGACTTTAACAAAACCTTCATCTTACACACAGATGCCTCTAATCATGGGTTAGGAGCGGTGTTGTCCCAGGTCGCTGACGACGGGGCTGAACACCCTGTGTTGTACGCTAGTAGAAAACTGTTTCCAAGGGAGGCTAAGTACCCCACCATAGAGCGCGAATGCTTGGCAGTAAAGTGGGCAGTGGATAAGTTGCGATACTATCTAGAGGGTCGCCCCTTCATACTATATACAGATCATGCTCCCTTGCAGTGGATGTGCAGGTCCAAATCGCAAAATCCAAGGGTTCTCCGCTGGTTTCTGTCATTACAGCCATTTTCCTTTGAGGTTCGACACAAAAAGGGGATAGACAATGGGAGCGCTGACTATCTGTCCCGGGTCTTTCCTCTCCCCGATCGGGAGAATCCTGGGGTGGGGGAGTGTGACAGGGTAGGGATGGCAGAGGCCGAACAGGAGAATGACCTAGACTGGTGGTCTGCAATACCTCTATCACCCCCTCTTATCTCCTCGAAACAGGACGAGTGGAGCACCACAAACATAAACGGTGTGGACGAACAGAGCGGCTCCTTTAATCGGGGAGGTCTTGATGACGGGACTCCCCCTCCTCCTGACGTCATGGGATTCCAAGCAATAAGGGGCGAGGATACACCCACGGAAGTGTGCTTCGCCACCGGAGAGGAAGAAGTAGTTGTGTCAGGAGAGACCGAGAGCCAAGTGAGACGGGAAGAAGGAGAGCGGAGGACGAGAGACGGCGGTAGACATCGAGGACTACAGGATACGCCAGGAGGCCAACGACACCACGCTTCGCCGAGCCACGCTCCTGGAGGAGCGTGGCTAAACCAGGTACGAGACCGGTTTACAGGGTGGCTTGGGAGGAGGGACTCCTCTAACTAGACGGGGAGTAGGGAAAAGAGCCGTTCCCGCTTGCACCTTGCCCCTTCACTATCACCTGCGCCGACAATAGTGTTTCACGGGTTGCTTGAAGGTGTTCCCCTCACTACCCTCCCCTTGACATCGTTCCGGACCAGAACCCTCACACGAGTGTTCTTTTTTTTTTTCCCTCCTGAGTTTCAACCCTTCACCACGATCCCCCACAACACCCACCACGGAGAAGACGTATCGCCAGAGACCGGGACACCGGGAGGAGGAACGGACCCGGCCGGAACGACTCCGATCAGGAGGACAACCCTCCGAACCAGCAACACATATCCCGGATAGACTCACTCTCACTCAAAGACGTGTGTTTGGAAAAATAAAAGCATATATACCGAGACCTGGTCACCGACCCGTTATTGCGACCCCGCCACATACCCCTACTTTGCCAAGAAGTGATAACAAAATTTCTGTCATGATGATGCAGGAAATTCAACATATTATGCTAATAGATGAGGGCATCTTCGAATATTAGGTGCCCTCAATGTTAATGCCTTGCTTATTTCCCCCTGTAACATGCGTGCCTTTGTGTATTCCTCTTCTCCCTTAGAATTGTAAAGACCCTACCGGATAGCAATAAAGCATTTAGCCACCCATGCTAAAAGGAAGGTCTGTTAGGTTTTAAATTCCCATCCCTGCAATGTATTCCTTTCACGTTCTATTAGGTTAGCAATGTGTGGCTAAATAGATGCCAGTCGTATTACGTTATGTAACCCACTGAGTTATCCGGGCAATGTGCAGGCTTCAGTTGGCGAATGCGACTCCATTTTGTTTCTTGTAATCCTTATTAGGCTGCTCAGACTGTGCCCGAGTTAGGCCTCATGGCCCGTAATGCTTGCCTCAGCAGAACACTGTATTTTGCTAATGTTTTTTCTTTCTGTCCAAGGCTGTTTCCCAACCTGCTAATGAGGAGACAATTCAGCTTTCACATACCAATCTAAGTGTGTCGTTCTGCTCCCACGTTAGGAGACGCTGAGACCCAGCGCAGTGGCCTTGGGTTTCTGATAACATATACCCATCTGGCAGGTGGTAGCTCATCTCCCAGTGCCTCCTTTGTTCATGTTCTGCCCCGGCTGGTAGTTTTCCATGGAGGGTGGGGTCAGAGGCTTTTGGGGAAGAATGATTACTCACTGTGGAGCGGGGGGAAGTCAGTCCCTCGGCAGACATCTTAAGGTGCAGGTCATGATGGACTCTTCTGCAGAGCATTCATAAGAAACATGTAAGTTTGTATTCTCTACTGTCTGACCGACTCTTCATTTTTGGGAAGGCATAGCAGGTGGTTGTGAGAAAACCCGAGTGGCCCTAGCGGGCCACTTCCTTCACCTCAAGGTAGACTAGACATACTTGCCTTGAAGCCAGGGCCCCAGACGTGACTCCAAGGGTCAGTTGTCTGACCTCCTGTTTGAGTTAGCGGGGTACAACAAACCTCCAGGGGCCCTTTCCCTTTCCCTGCCCAGATGACCAGACCCAAGTGGACCTGTCCCAGTCCTCTCTACCGGCCTCTGAAAGGAGTGTCTCCTGGCCCCCAAGTGCTGTCCTCAAGGTCCTGGACTGCATTCAAAGTCACCTCTACCTGCCTAACTGAAGGTTTCACTGGGCCCGAAGCAAAGTAATGCAGAGCTCTGCAGATCAGTCCCATGTAGTCCCCGCAGTCCCTGCAATGAAGCCGGAATGTAAAACTTCCAGCAGGATGAACCTGGCCCTGTATCCGGCCCATGCTGAATCATGTTTGGCCTGAACTTGTGACTTTATCCCGACCAGTTACCTGCAGTTGGCACTTTGCGCATCTTGGTGCTATTTTTACCTAAAACTTTAAAAGCTCATATCTCCGGTCCTATTTATTTGATTTTTGTAATTTTGATGTAATTTTATGTATTTCCTCTATTGTTGTGAGTTCACTTTATTACTGTGTGAGTACTGCATAAATGTTTAACACATTGCCACTAAGTTAAGCCTGATTGCATGTGTGCCAAGCTACCAGAGGGTTAAGCACAGGTTAATTAACTGACTTTTATTGTTGACCCTGACAGTACTGTACAGTCAATGGGGTAACAGTGCAGTCTATCATTCTTCAAAGAGCCACATTTTACCTGCCTTCCTAAATTCCAGAGGATCTTGAATGTTCCTTGTCTTTGCTGGGAGAAAATTCTAAAGCATTTCTGCTTGTTTGGACACAAAAGCCCACAGATGCATTTCTTATTGTAAAAAGGTATGGTTACCTGCAGCACCAATTTAGAATGGTGGGTAACCTTACATTAAAAGAGGCATCCTTCAAAGGCTCTCTCTTTCTCTCACACACACAGTTGTGTCATAACATTATTTCCAGGGGGACCCACAACCCCGGTCCATACGTTTTCTATATTAGGGACCCTCTGAAAGTGTCATCATCCCGTAGAGAGTTAGCAAGAATTGGGATAAGTTAGAACAAGTAGTGATTAACAAGACCTAAAAGGTCCCCTTGCCCCACAGTCTTGTTATAGCAGAATCATCGATCAGCCATAAACAGGAAATGGCCTTAACATTTACTTTAAGTGAGGTAATTGAAGGAAAACATCAAAGTACAGCAGGCCAAGCACAGACTGAATGGGGTGTTATTTGACTTAGTCAAATGTAATCTCAGTTTGTGGGTGCTGCTATTGACTAATGATTTCAATAGCTTAGATCCTAAACAGCTACTTAGTTCATGGTCAACGTTGATTACTGTTCCTGGCTTTAAAAAAGTCAATTGGTCTGATCCTAGTTGTTTCTGACCGATCTCCCATATAGATACATCAGTTAAAATCCTTTTCAGAGTCATCTAAAATAGATTGTATGACTGGGACACTGACAATAACACTCTCAACCCCTGCCACTATGGGTTTAGGGAGCAGCTGGGGACCATGGAGCAGTGCTTAAACCTTACTTTGATCATGGGTAAATACACTATTGCACTATTGCCAAGCAATAGTGCCCACTGTATCTTGCATTTAAGGATTTATCAACAGGATTTGACTGTGTAACTCACTCAAAAGTGTGGGCGATCTTACTTGATATGTGGTTGGATGTGGCACTCGTGAGCTTTCTATCCTCCATACATGAGAATATGAATGAAAGTATTAGATTTGGCACTAGCAGAGAAATTACAGATCAGATTTCATTCTACAGGGAGTTCAGCTGGGGTGCATTTTTTGATATATTAAAAATTAAGCACTTATCTTAATTGTGTTTATCTGGATGTCTCAAGGATAGGTGGTGTCCCTTTACCAGCATTGGTATATGCTGATGATGGAGTTTTGATGGCCTAAAGTCTTGCACCACTTAGAAACTTCCTTTGACCAGTTTATGGTGGATTAAGATTTGGTCACTAATTATTCTAAACTGTATATTATTGCCTGTGGCCCTAAGCAACTGAGCAACCCCACTTTAGCTGTTGGCAACAAATGGCTAGAACGAACTAATTGTTTTTCCTATTTTGGGGTTACTTTTGACTCATCAGGGACTTGGTCCTCTAACAACCTGAACTTCAGTTTGAAGCGTTCTTGATTGGCGAGGGCTCTCTTTAACCTACCTAGGCCATCTGGAGGCAAATCCATTATTCACATGTTAGAAATATACAAGATGCAGTGTGTGAGAGGGAAGAGGTGTGGCGCAGCTGCCAGGGCAACTGACTCCGGAACCCAGGGGCTCACGGTTCGATCACCGGCGGCAGATCAGCCCAGCACCATGTGACTCTGGGCAATAGCTTGCTTAATCTTCCCGACAGCCCCCAGCACCTTGACACCTTCGGGTAATTGTTTGTGCTTTTCAAATACTGGACATTTACATTTACATTGTTGCCACTGTTGTTTACGGAGCAGGAATTTGGGGTTTTCTAACTGCACAGTCATTCAGTCCAAGGAAAACTGTTTTTGTAGGTGGCTCCTCGGTATACCCCCTTCGATTTCTCACTATATCTGTCAAGAAGAACTAGGGCTCCAATATATTAAGGATCAAATTTTGTCCAGTTGTGCGATGGCTCTCAGTTTGGCTTAATCCTGAAGCTAAATTGAACCAGCTAGTTATTAAAGGCTACCTGTCCTGTGATAAGGGCTTTAATCTCTGGCTCACTTATGTTCATAAAAAACTTTCAGGATTCGGCCAGTCATCCCCTTTTGATAACCCCATGCTTGTCTGTGTGGAAGACAAAAAACTGATCAAACTCAAAATCTTAGAAAGCACGTGCCTCCCCTGAGAAAATATGGAATACGCTAAACCAACAATAAAAATGTAAATATATCAAAAGAGTTCTATTGGGTTAGAATATTAACTTTCTGTGCCACAAGGGCTATGGGAGAGGTGTTTGCTGTTTCTTTTAGGACAGGAATATAAATCCCAGTATATGCTATAGGATATAATGCGATTTATATTTTGGCGGACAGGTTATCTGTCACTGTTGTGACGGAGTAAACCATCCGCCAAGATTTAAATCAGGCCCTTAGTTCTAAATATTGGATATTCTAATAAAAGACAACTGGGAATCAGAGGTTGCGTAACTGTTAAATATATATCTTTCAAATTGAGTGTAATAATGAAACACAATTTAAAGCTTTAGAAATCTTCAATATGCTAAATGACAATATGGACCTGAAATCTAATATTTCTCAATAAGAAGCAGCACAATAGAATAATGATTCTAAGCTTGGTGGCAAAAATCTGTCAGAAGCAAACAAGCAGTCTGGATAATGAGAGAATTGCAGGAAATTGCGCTTACAAGTTATGAATTCGGAGAAATATGTGTTGTTAGAAATGGGGGTCTCTAGTTGGCAGAGGTAGGTACCTTTGACCAAGTAGGGGCCCTTGCTTCTAGTCAGGGTAAGGGGGCTACACTCCTAAAATAACCCCTGCTCACCCCCTTGGTAGCTTGGCACGAGCAGCCAGACTTATCTCAGAGGCAATGTGTAAAGCATTTGTGAACACATACAGTAATACAGTGAAAGCACTACAAATGGACACCACACCAGGTTAGAAAAATAAGTAATCTTTATCTAGACTTAACACAAGACCAAAAGACAAAAATCCACAATACAGTATAAAAAATATGACTTTCAAATGGTAGAAATAGCTTAGTTCAATGTAGATGGTAAAATGTGACACTTTACTCTCAAAGTACCTTGGATGCGTAACGCAATATATACAAAAGGGTCACATGGAAGGCGATGCGTCAGTTCCTTGCTTCGGGGGAGGCGGTGCACCTGTTCCTTACTGCAGTGCAGGGGAGGCGATTCGTCTGTTCCTTACCAGATAGGAGGCGAAGCGTCTGTTTCTTACTGCGTTCCGGTTACGATGCGACAAGATGGTGCCGCGATGCGACGATCCGGTGCGATGCGACAAAATGGCGTCTTTGTTGCGATGCGACAACTTGGATGCGATGCGTGCACACCCGACGGCCGTGCGGCGAAATCGGTGGTTTCTCGAGCCGCGACAGGCCCTGCGACTCGCTTCTTCGGTGATGCGACGGCAACCTCTGCGGCAGCGGCACGCTTCTCCGGCGCTGCGACGCGCTTCTTCGGTGATGCGACGGCAAACAGCTGCGGCGACGGCATGCTTCTTCGGCGATGCGACCGCAACAACTGCGGCGGCGACATGCTTCTTCCTCGTTGCGTCGCGCTTCCAGCTCCCAGCGACACGCAGTCTCTAGAGGGCCCAAAACAACAGCAGGCACCTCTCTGCAGGTAGAATTCCCAGCAAGGAATTTCAGGGGGAGCTGAGGGTGAAGTCTTTGTGTCCCTGAGACTTCAGAACAGGAGGCAAGCTCAGCTTCAAGCCCTTGGAGATCTTCCTCAAGATGATAAAAGTACACAAAAGTTCCTTTTCTCCTTTCCTTGGCAATAAGTAACCACTGCAGGCCAACCCCAAACAGTCACCAGCGCAGGGGCAGTCTCCTCCTTCAGCTTCCTTGGTTTCTTTCCTCGGTAAAGGTTTGTCTTGATTCCCAGAAGTGATCCAAAGTTCTGGGGTCTGGGCCCCAATATTTATACTCCAAAATCCTTTGTTCTCTGAAGGCAGAGAGTGTCTGTACCCAGCCCAAACCGGTTCTGTCCTCCCTGGTGCAGCTTCCTGACAGGAGGTGGAGACAGCATTGTTGAAAGCAGACCTGGCCCAGGTAGCTGAAAAGAAATCTCCTCCCCCTACTTTCTATTCTATGTAGGCTCAGGCAAGTGATTGGAAATCTCCTCCCCCTACTCTCTATTCTATGTAGGCTCAGGCAAGTGAAAGGAAATCTCCTCCCCCTACTCTGTATTCAACCCAGGTCCTATTCAGCCCAGCCCTGACTCATCAGACTGCTGGAGCCAGAGCCGTCTCCAGCCCCCTGTCACTCACAAACCAGACATGTAATACACAAACCTAGCAGAGGCATACTGGATGGTTAGGCAAGAAAATACCTACTTTCTAAAAGTGGTATTTTCAAACACAGAATGTTAAAATTACCCACACTAAAAGATGCACTTTAACATTCTGAGTTCAGGCATACTAAACTTTATTTTCCTATCTTGTTCCTTGGGTCAGTTATGCTTATAAGATGTTATAATCAAACTGCCAATTCTGGCCTATGGGAACAGATAGCCTTGCAATAGTGAAAAACGAAATTGGCAGTATTTCATTATCAGGACATGCCACACACACCAGGGCATGTCCTACCTTTCACATACAATGCACCCTGCCCATGTGGTTACCTTTGGCCTAACTTAGGGGTGACTAACATGCAGAAAAGGGAAGGTTTTGGGACTGCCAAGTGGGTACACTTGCCAAGTCAACATGGCAGTCCCAGACTGCACACAGGCTCTGCAATGGCAGGCCTGAGCCATATTTTACAAGCTGCTTCTGTGGGTGGCACAATCAGTGCTGCAAGCCCACCAGCAGCATTTGATTTGCAGGCCCTGGGCACTCATGGTGCACTGTACTAGGGTCTGACAAGTAAATCAAATAAGCCAATCATGGAGTCACTAATCCATTACAACAATTTACAATAGGGAGCAATTGCACTTTGGCACTGAACAGCAGTGGCAAAGTGCCTAAAGCATCTAGACGAGCAAAACATAGCAAAAACATAGGAGGCAACAGCGAAAAAAATGGAAGGGAGACCCACGCCAATGGTGCCAGGTCTAACGTGTCAAGAAGAAATGGTAAACTTTATTACTTTTTTAGATGTAATATCTAAATGCTATAGATTACAAATCACAATAATTAAACAAATTATCTAAAAAATACACTTTCATATATCACACACCCTATGTAAAACCTTATAAAAATGATAGATTTGTTCAAGTATGTCTAAATACCACAACTGGTGCAATTCATTACTAACCTCTACCTTTTGGGCATTTACTCAGTTTTGAGCACAATAGACTCTATCTCCATAAAACTGGGGTTTAGAGATTGATCTCTTCTCATGTATGCAAATCACCTTTGAACAAACAAACCAAACCCCACTGCCTGTTACTATTTCTAAATAAAGCGTTACGTCTAGATTAGAAAAAGAGAGGGGAAAAGGCCACTTCACCCCACAAAGCTAAGACAGTGTGCAGAGGTTATTGAATATAACCAGACAATGAACAATGTTTTCCTTTTTAGTGAAGAATATAAGTTCTTAGTTTATTATGCATGTCAATAATATGCAATTATATCAAAATACATAAAATAGCTCATAAAAATAGATACAAAAAACAAATATATATAAACAATTACAAAAACCGGTATCAACCAGATGTGTGAACCTTAAATATTATACGCAATAAACCTCACTAACCATAAATTCTTTTCAATACCTCATTCTTTCATACACTCGTTCAGACACATACACAAGACAGAGACAGGACTGGATGACTCCACAAGAACCCAATATTCTAAAAAACATAAATGCTCCAACATATAACAACGGATTGTTTGTACAAATACTTTCCTAATACAATGCTGTGTTGATATCAGCAGTTTCTGTTGTAATATCTAATAAATCGATTTATGCATTTTTTGATATTTAAGAAGTAGAAACAAAAGCATATAGTAACATCAAGTCTTGTAGAAAGGTTGCGCCAGTCGAGTACGGGAATGCGCCGATGCGCGTTTCGGAGGTAGACCCAGATACAGGGGTCACACCTTCTTCAGGGCATTTTGAGGGTGAGGTGAGGGAGCAACAAATGCCTGGCAAATCTGGAAATTATATAAAACATTCCTGAGTACAATTACTTCACTAATGGGCTCTCATTAAATAACAGTGCACACTGGTGCTCCAGAGGCGAGAGAACAACCCTCACCAAAAAATAAACAAAAGGGAGGCGGAGTCGTTCATTGTGCGCAGATAACAAGAACCTTATATCCCAATGTGAACAACGATGCACCAACCGAAGATTAAACAGTTACAGGGTGCATGGACACATTCACTCGAGTGGAAGTGCCTATAGATAGACCAGAGGACCCAAAACTCATATGTAATAAGTAGAAAATATGCAAAAGAACAGGCCCAATGGAAAGACTGCATGCTCAGCTCGGTTGGCTAAAGGTGGATAACTATAGAAGAGTGTTTCAAAGATACCTGGGCTGGGCTTGAGATACGGCCCATATGAATGTGTTATGCTTTGATGATACTTCTTTCGAATAAAGCTTATTTGGATTGGATTGTTATTAACAATGGACTAATGCTTAGTTCCAAACACCAGCTGGGAACATGATGACCTAGTAAAAAAATAGGCATACAGCATGAAGGATAAGGAGTGCTGTCAAGGGCGGCACTGAAAACTACAACAAAATAGATAAATATTATAAATGTACCTTGAAGGAAGTACATGAAATTTCGGGACCAAAGACACAATGGAGGGAATGAGGTCCTGAGGTGTCCGGGCGAGATTAGTACAAAAATAGTGTATAGAGATGGCAATGTCCAGATACGATGAAGTAAATCAAGAAAGGATTATCGACAAAAGAGAATACAATCTAAAAAAGAATAAATAAAAACATGAGAAATAAATAAATATAAAAACTCTGTTGTCTAGCAACAGCTCGCACCTGCAAGTCAAGGCCGGGTGGGATACATATGATAACATCAAATATCCACATAAATGAATAGAGCTGGAAAGTCCTCACTGTAGTGATTGTGAACAATGCAGAGGATAGAAGGAATGAACAGGCGGAGTACCCGGTACCCCTTGGGAATGGAGGAAGAATCCCCCAAGTAAATATGCTAGGAATGGTGCAATAATAAGCGAAATCTGCATGTTTATAATCTCTGAATCGGAGAGGGCCACCCCAATACGCATGAACAGCTAACCATATTTTCTGTAAGACTAGTGGGGCTATGACTCCTAGCCGGTGTCTCCCCCATGGGGGACGAAACTAAATTCCAAGGGGAAAGGCAAGGAACAACCTCTAGTGGCTCTTTAGGCCGTGTGTGACAAGAAAATAGAGAATAAATAAATATAGCAAGCCCAAGGCAACTTACCCTTTATGATGGAATACATGGCTCACGATGCGGACCCAGAATACAGAGCCTCCTGGGTGTCGATGAAAGATAAATCCAGACGTGGTCACTGAGAAAAGAGAGAGTGCTCTATAAGCATGCCCGTGACCTGGAAGGGCGGAAATTCCGGAAGATAGCTATACCTCCGTTAATCGACGGGAAATGCGGCGGCCATGTTGGACGAGGAGGCAAGGGAAAAAAGAAAGTCCAGAAAACAGTCTGGTACTTGAGGAAACTGCTGTGGTAACCAGACGAACGAGCAGCGGCGAAGGCATTTGATCATCTCATAGTGAGGTGAGAGACCTGAACAAAGAGAATTCTTGAACAGGAGCCCCATCTGACGAGGATAGAAAAACTTGACTGTTTAAACACCTGAGTGTAAGGGCGCCGGACAGCCCTAGGACCTACATGTCTCAAAGGAGGCAAAAAACGTACATCTGCCCAGGACCTAGGGAAGGTGCCGGTGGATAATGAGGATGCAAAGTGTTCAGAGAGGGGAATCTATATAGCATTTTCCCAGGGGGTCTGTTCATTGAGACCCTTCTTATGGGTTTTAAGGGTGAAAATCCAAAATACCTCCCGTTTCTTACGAGTAGCAACCGTATCCCTGCCTTCCTGGGGTACTATTTTTTCTATGATGGTCCACCTCAGGTCTTTGTCAGAATGTTTCTGATCCTTCCAATGTTGTACCCAGGGGGCTGTGCACTTTTCTGTGCGGATTTGTGTACCCCTACTCTAGTCCTGCATTCACATCCTGTTTCGCCAATGTATCCAAAGCCACAGGGACACAAGATGAGATAAATGATGTTGGATGAGCGGCAGTTGGTAATATCCTTTAGATAAACAGTTCTATTGTTGATTCTGATGATGTCAGCCACGATCGCATTGGCGCAGGCCTGGCAAGTCCTACATTTGTGGTTGCCCTTGATGGGATCACCCCCTGTGATAGACTTTTGGCAGAAATTGCTTTTTTATGTTCTTTTAGCTCTGACTAGTAGGTTCCGTAAAAATCATCTTTGACCATACACCGGTCGGGTTGCAAAAAAAAACAAGGGAGAAAGAGGATTATTCATCTAAGATACACAGGGTTCAATTATTCCCTGGTACTCCGATTGAGAGAGAATTTCTTTAACGGCGCTTTAGCATTCCGTTTAATGGGATATTGTGGCTATACTTGTGGGGTAGACCGTATAGAGATCATATGATAAGGGGAATCCTTATCTCAGCCAACATGATTGTGATAAAGTGCAGGAGCTAATGTCAATGCAAATTTGGCTGCATAAGCTTGTTTGACTTCAGGGACAAGGGCAGAAAAGGAAGGAAGAATCAAATCCTCCCCCTGGGGGGATGCAAGTACAAATGGTGGGGGCCAATCGACCTCCGCCAAGAGGATGTCGAAGGACAAAGTTGGATTTTCCCAGAAAATAGCTTTAATGGTGCATTTAATGTCACATTCATTTTGAATATCTAAGTGATATAATCTGTCTGGTGAGGTCATGCATGTATCCGCGGTTTCAACTGTAACAAAGGCATCAGTTGCTTTTGCTACCAGAAACTCCGGGAGATCCTGGCATACTATGGTGACTTCTGATGTGCTGTCGAGGTTTGTCACCGCCCAGATCCTGTTCAGGAGGAGAGTTATCACTGTCTGTGACATATTTAGCAGTCAAAGCAGCAACTTTCGTTTTCTGAAATGGTGCTCTATATTGAGGAGTCTTGTCCTCCTTCTTTATCTTTATGCCAGATGAGTGTTGTGTCTCTTTTTCGGTTTCACGTACTCTTTTTGCCTGCATTCAGATCGTTCTCCTTTGTCATACCACTGTTCAGACGATTCCTGAAAGGAATAAGGAGAACGTGCATAAGGAAACTGATACCTGTCTGGAATCTTGATTTTAGTGCGATCATGAAAATCGTACCACCTCTCAAAGAACTCCAGGGGTGGAGAACCTCTGTGAGGTTTATCTTTCTGTTGCTGGTTAGATTTATCCCCGGGTTAGAGTTTTTTAACAAACTCATGGGTTGGTCTGGCATCTTTGTCAGTGCTAGGCTTGCCAAGTGGTGGTGCTGATGGTCTGATTCCCAAATTATTGCATCCCAAAGATGTATATACATTAGCAGTACTTATAGGGAACCGCCACCACTGTAAGTCCCTGGTGTATAGCTAGAGAGACTAATTCACCTTTAACATTGGAAAGAACCATTTCGGAGACTACGGGAAAATTACCCATTAGTTTCATCCAACAATATAGGGCAGGACCTGCCCCATGTTCATTCTGTATTTGTTTGAGAATGTACAGTAAAACAACCATCAAGGGAGTGCCATGACAGATAGTATAGACTATGGCAAAAAGTGTCTCCCAGGTGTTACAGTCTCCAAGAATGTGAACCATCCCAGAGGGTAAGCACATTGTTAGTATTCTGTGCTTGTCTTGAGGTCCCGTAAGGAGAAACACAGCTTTAAGCTTTAAGCTGATCGATTTTTTCGGCAATCCAAAATGGAATTTCCTCACAAGCAGTGGGTTTTTTGCCCATAACTGAATAAACAATTACAGGACTAATAACAGGCACTGCAGGCAACTAAGCTTGTGCCTACAGGCCAATTCTAGTTGGACCAGCTAATAATGTACTCAAAATAAATTCAGTTAGGCGCCTGTATAACATGCAAAGAGCATTGTATAAACCTTGTGTATGCACAAGATTCAAATTGCCTAAAACAGGGTATAGTGTATATCCAGCTAATGCTGGCCAAGTACCCCCCTCATTACTGAGGGGGCCCATTCAAGCTGGCCCAGGCACATGGGGAAGGGTGCCATTAAACCAAGTTTGGTGTTCCCAGGTCAGAGAGAGGAATTTCAACAAGTGCATAAGGTCTCTATGTAGCAGGTGCCTGTGGGAGAGTGTATTCATGGAAAGTGTTAGTGTTAGCATCCACAGCTGGAAATGTGACCCAAGAATAAAAAACTGCAAAGCGGTATGTAGCGTCCGCTTCTACTAAAAAGATTACAGGAGCTCCCACATTAGGGACTCCATGCTATGCTAAATGAGCATAGATTGCCGATCAGCAGTTGGCCGCAATATTCACAGGTTGCGCCATGAGAAAAAAATGGATTCAAAGTGTAACACAAACTGGGTTTAAACAGAACAGCAGAATTAGGTGATACCTAAATACTGTGGAGGATAATTCCCCAACACCACGGACATCTCCGGTAGAAAGTGCAAGGGTATTGTGGACAAGCACTACTCAGGGTTCCCGCAAATAAGTACCTGACCAAACGTTGGGTGCCATGTTACAGGGATACTGCTCAGGAATAGAACTATGCTTGGGACCTTAGAACATCAGTATGTAGGGGACTGAGTCATCATACCACACCAGTATCTATGATCCCGAGTCCGACTAGCTATAGTGCCTCACTTGCCCTCCTAACCTTTCCAGAGAGACAAGTGATTCGACACCTCAGAACACAACACTCTCCACCCTCTCAGGGATCGGAGTAACAGTGCACATTCTTTCACTCGCTCACTCCTACTTGTCCACAATACGATAAAAAAGAGACACAAAGGAAGTTTACAATATTTATTTAAACTATCGTGCTCTAAGATGCAATAATCGTACCACAATTAGAAAATATATGTCAATAATATAATCAGCATGGTTAATAAACCATATACAATAAAAAGCCCTGTCACGTTATCTTACAGATTTGCTTAAACACTCCTGTATTACTGAAACTAAGTGGTTATCAATTATAGACATATGGGTTTAGTTGCGGACCCCATACCTTAGCATACATAGGTGGATGTTCTACATCTCAGCTGACACAGCACTCTTGTCTGAGGACCTGCGCTCTATTAGTCCGTTTTTGCAGAACCTCTGTGCTCAGTTATATGACTAGATATATGTATTCAAATCAGCAGCTTCATTCTTTTATTTTGTCTAGGTGCTAGTGTCTGACCAGAGAGAATAACAAGAGGCAATGTTGTTTGACCTTGCCTAGGCAGTTCAGTCTAAATTCCAGGAAAAGAACAAAATGCAAAAACGTGCTGGTTCTATATGAAAATACAATGTGGCACAAAAGCAAGCATGATATTTAGTAACATGTGCAAAATTGGTTTACAACGTGCACAATTAGGCTAGCATGGGGAAAACGAAAATGGGCCATACAAGAAACACACAACACACTTTATTATTGCAGTTCTTATTAAAAATGGAACTCAAGGTTGGGAGCTACTCTGAAGGTTTCTATAAGCTACTGGTAGCTCATGATCAACTGGTTGGAGATACCTGGTGTAATTGAACAGAACCAGAATTCATAATTCCAAAATGCACTGTTTTACTACAGAAATAAGTGTTCTAATAACATGGAGCCTTTGTGTAAACCTTTATCTGGCCCTCGGTCCTTTCCATGGCTTTGTCAGTAAGAGTAAATATATAGCTTTATGAGAGTAAACATCTTTAAGTACTCTTGCAAAGATTCTAATCATTTTTATCATTAGTCACATCTACAGGTTGGGGCACTTCAACGTTTATACTCCTCTTCCGGACATAGGCACTTTCAGTCCCTCTTAGACGTTTTTAGTTCTAAAATTCCACCTATTTAATTGTATGCATTAGAATACATCCCAATAGAACAGTGGCAACAAATACAAATTAAAGAAGGAAAAATACTTCTTAAAATGATCAAAGTCCATCAAGCAGTTCCCGCACAAGCTCTGCGCCTCGAGCTCTCTCTAGTTAGCTCGTATGCCAGAGCTATCACTAACATCATACGATGGGCCTACAATCTTATACATGCTGAACAAGGAACCTTAAGATTTTTATTAAAAATGGAAAGTTTCGGGATTGAATCATTGTATCACACTTTTAGACAAAATTTAAATACAGCTTTTAATATATTGAACTGCACAATTACACTTTTGAAATCTTGGACTCCTGCGCACTTGAGGCTTTTTTTAAAACATTTGACGCCAAGAATAAGTTATGATCTCGGCATCAAGCACTGCTCTCAATTAAAACATTACGAACAATATGCAGAGTCAACAGAATACAAATATCAGCAAAAATATATCTGTTTCAACTTAGGGCATGGAGTCCGGCACTGTATTATTTTACTACGTCTTGGGATTCTCCCTTTAAAAGCATTTACTTCCAGATGCAACCTTATTGAAAATGCCACCAGTATTTGTGATTTATGCGACGGAGGAGTGCAAGACTTACCGCACGTTCTGTTTGAATGCCCAAATTCGACACTAGTCGAGGCCAGACGCCGGTATTTAAAACCTTTTAGAATCAGATATAACATTATTACAGTCCAAGGCCTCATTTTGCTTCTTAAATTGCCGCCAGATGAATTAGTATGTCATAATTTGTTCAAATTTTTAAAGAGCTTTTTAAACATATTTTGAAATGATTACCCTATTAATGCTTTATAATAAATGTATTTTTAAAATTTGTTGTTCTCAGTAGAGAACTAAATCAAATAAAATTTGACTTTGACTTTAACTAATTGACTACAGGTAAATGTAGAGGAGTAAGAGCATTTGTAGAGCACAAGACAGTTTTATAAAGAGCTTCCCAAGTCTCTAATGCTTGGCCCACCGTGTAATGGAGTGGCATTCTGGGCCATGTCTGTCAATATAACTTTCAACATTTGGGACCTCTAGATCCAGTGCCTGCATTTAAGCCAGTTTTAGCACTAAGGGCCTCATGTCACAAAATCACAAGGTGTGTGACAACAAAAAGTGCATATCATTAGGTACAGAAACCTTTTTATGAGTTGGAACTTTCTTTAGACTTGTGAAGGAACTTTTACGATTGTTTATGAATTGCAAAGAGGGCGGTTCATGAGAGAGGTTTCCTCCCTCTCCTTTCTAATTCAGAAAGGAATTTATTGATAGTTTGTGACTGCTATAGCTTTCGCAAACCATTGATGAGCTAAATACCCCAAGTTGGTGTGGTAACTAATTTGAGAAGGAGAAGGGGTACTCTTAGCACAGGCTGATGCCAGCCTGAGGGGGGAGACATTTTCCAAAAACTGCCGGCCAATCAATGCAGAATCTCTGCTATTTAACCAGCAGCTGGGTATATAGTTAGGTTTTTCTGCTATTTTCCTGACCACTAGCTGGACAGCACAAAATCTTGACTATTTAGTCAGCAGCCAGGTAAATATTGAGGTTTCCCTGCTATTTGTATGTCCACCAGCCAAACAGTTCAGAATCTCTACTGTTTAGCCAGCAGCTGGGTAAAAAATGAAGTTTTTATGCTATTTGTATGGTTGCCAGCCAGACAGCGCTAAATCGCTACTATTTAGTCAGCAGCCTGGTAAATATTTAAGTTTTTCTACTATTTGTACGGCCACCAGCTGGACAGTGCAGAATCTCCCCTTCTATTTAACCAGATGCTGGGAAAATAGTGAAGCTTTTTCTGAAATTTGCACAGATGGCAGCCCGAACAGTTCAGAATCTCTACTTTTTAACCAGCGGCCAGGTAAATCGTGAGTTTTTGTGAGATGTGCATGCCCACCAGCCAAACAGTGAAGAATCACTACTACTTAGCCAGCAGTCGGGTAAATACTGAAGCTTTTCTGCTATGTGCACGGCCGTTGGCCAAACAGTGCTGAATTTCTATTATTTAGCCAGTGGCCAGGTAAATAGTGAAGTTTCTCTGCTGTTTTCAAGGCCGCCAGACAATCAGTGCAGTATCTTTACTGCTTAGCCAGCAGCCGGGTAAATGGTGAAGTTTTCCTGCTATTTGCACGTCCAAAAACTGCAGAATCTCTAATATGTACACAGTGGCTGGGTAAATAGTGACGTTTCTCTGCTATTTTCAAAGCGCCGGCAATATAGTAAATAACGTCTACTATTTAGCCTGCAGTCGAGTAAATTGACGAAAAAAAGCAATATTTATACTGCAGCCAGGTAAATTGCTGCTACCGTTCATTAAACATGTGGAATCAGTGAATCATTTGCAGTATGTTATGCCACTGCCCATTCTTGTTTCGAATACTGGAACTTTAATCTAACATGACAATGATATTTTGTGTTCCAACTATAAATCACTGAAAAAAAGCTCTCCAACATTCACTCTTCAGAAAAGTACACAAACAAATAAATTAAACAAATAAAATGAACAATATTGTGTTGGAACTTCACCTCAAAGCCACTTGCAGAGCTCTGTTGGTATCAGGTGTTTGTATGGTCTAAGTAAATAGGAAGGCAGAGCTTTTCAATGTAAAGGAAATAACAATGATTAACAATGTCATAATGGCCATTTTGAGTGTATTTTCTTTTTCGATTTTCTATGCAGTTTTCTAGATCTTCCTTATTTGCATTAAACTATGACATTCTGAGTAACAGTGCTTTGTGTCTGACGCTATATATTTAATGATGGTGGCTTGCCAATACTGTAATTTCAATATGCTTTGGGACAGAAATAAAAAAAAAAAGTTTTTATTTGTGATGGACCCATTACTTGCCTTAGTATTCAAATCATAAACCAGAATGCAGCACAAAGAATATCCTCCTTGCAATCATTGCAAATAATGACTAAATGGGTTACTCTTATAAAAGGGAAGGGGGGGTGATTGGACTTGATGTCTATGAATGACTGCCAGATTAATGAATTAGGTGTGGAATATAATTGTGTGTTGTGAAACAGAAAATGACTTCAGTGTCCCACTAGACAGATCATTAAAATGCAATTTTAATGTCAACTGTGGGTTGGCAAAGCATCAAGGGTACTCAAACGTACAAAAAGCAATCAGCAGCCAAAGAGAGTGAAATTAGCCTGTTCTTATATGTCTGGTTGGAATGCATGTGTTACTGTGAACTAACGCAGCTCTTTATTACTAATACGAAGCATATCGACATGCATAAGAGAACAGTTTCAGTTTGTGTGCGTACATTCATGTGTTATCGATGTTTCAGGAACAGGTGGCTGTGAATCTACAGAAAATAGCAGAAGTCTTTAAAAAATAAACAAAAGTGAATATTATTGTTTTCAAAATAAATTGGCCCACTAACTTAAAATTTTTATTACAGCATGCCGTTAGAAAGAGTCATTTACATAAGTCAATAAAATACTGTCTGTTGAGCCCGGGTTGAAGTCCTGTATCTTGCCATGTCAGCATGACAGCAAAGTGTGGGTAGCAAGAACGACGTTAATCACTTAAATGTCTGAATCGTGCACCTTGTAACTTTGTGAGGTGGCATATCTGGCACAAATACAAATGAAAATCATTGATATTGCATTGATACCAGTGGCTGCTTGCCGAGGGAGTGCTGCGGGGCGGTGGGGCGGGGTAGGGCCAGGGTGGGGGGGTATGGACTTGGACATACGACGGACAGAACTCAGAGGGAGTTCTGTCCGTCGTAAGTCCGAGTTCACTCCCCCCCACTCTGCCCCTCCCCCACCCCACCTCACCTCACCGCCCGGCAGCACTCCCTCCTTGAGCCGCCACTGCAGTGCTTAGGTTGTGCCACTCCTTGAAGGTTTTGGGCACTGGCAGTCATTTTTGGTGACTGGAATTTATTTTTCGTCATTAGACTTTGGCTCAGAGTAAGATTAAAAGGAAAAGAAGAACAAAAAGTAGGAAGAGAACTATGAGAAAACAGATAAAAGTTGAGAAAGCGGGACTGAAAAAGAACACGCACGAGTGAGAAAACGAAACTGGACCTTTAACGCTGCTGGAGGAAAGAGGCACGAGGATGAATCAAGGCTCGGTAGCGTTGGCATCAGGCAGCCTTGGAATTAGGCAGCACACCCAGCAGGCACATCAGAGAAACTTTGTCCCCAAGCATTTTGTTATTTAATTTACAAATTAACAATTGTACATAACATAATTGATATGTACTAACTAGCATCCACTGAAGCAGTCTTCATTTTAACAAGTGTGACATATTGTATACTGGCATAAGACTTGCACTTTGCCCTCTGGGCTTTAAATGAATAAGACCACATTCTCAGACACACGTATCCTGCCAAAAACACTCCGCTGCCACAAACTGCATTAATCGATGTGTGCATAGTTTTGTAAGATCAAGGGGGAAGCAAGACTAAAATACGTTATGGAAAATGTGCATGCGTCATTATGGTAACATGTGCACTTGTATGATGTGCTCATGTGATTGACAAATGTTAGTGGATATGCGGGTGAAAATGCACCAGTAGTTTAGTACCATTAGATGGCATAATGGGTGTAATGGCACGCCACAGCTGAGGTTTTGTTATTTCTGGCCTCTTAAGTTCTCATTTGAGTGCAAAAGGCAACCCCTAAATGTTTGGAAAAATTCAAGGTGCATAAAATATTTGAAGTACCCTCAAAATGATGCACAGACACAGTGAATGTGTGCTACAAGGAAGGCATAGACAAGTCCCAGCTCTGGTACTTGGAAGGTCTAGTACCACAATGTAGAGTCTTAAATATAATGCTACATAAATGTGTAGCCAGAATACCTAATACAAACATATACATTTACTGTACTTAACTCCTTAATTACACACACCCATATATAAATATATATATATATGGAAGGAAAAGGTTGCCCCTAGGTGAGCCGCACTCAGGAAGGTAAGTAACGATCAGAGGCAGTAGGAATGTGCCCATGCGTCTCCCGACGCGTTTCGAGCAGGCGCTCTTCCTCCAGGGGATTCCGGAAATAACCACCAGCATTCAAGGATTCCAGTACCTCCCCTCATTTATTTTCAAACACGCTCAGGTGAGCACAGTAAAAGCATTCTGGGACTGGAAGTCCTGTTCATTTAAAAGTCTACCCCAGTGGACTGCCGGCAGCTTGCAGAGATGACATCACGATCTGGGTCACACCCCAGCACTGCCCCCAGTGCTAACAATCACCTTCTCTCCGTGTCTCATGCTGATACAATAAACAGCTACGGATCCACCTTCTCAGCGGCAGTGCAGCTCGCGACCGAGCAGGCTGCTATTTATGGAAGGAAAAGGTTGCCAATAATATGTGGTTGACAATAAGAAAGGTTTTTTTTTAAATGTCTATCATGTAAGGCCTGCCAGTTTGGTACCAATGTGAAAACATTCACAACTGCTTTTTCCAAAACAGTAAGGGAAATCAAGCAACATTTAACATGCAAGACTGAATATGCTGTTTATGTCTTGGAATGTGACTGTCATCTGAAATACATAGGAAGTACCAAACTGGCAGTCCACAAACGCATTTTGCAACACATTAGGGCGATAATTAACAAAGATCAAAATTACCCAGTTGCAAGGCATTTTCAGTCTGTACATGATAGCAACCCACAGCATCTTAAGTATTTTGCCATCGAAGCCATCCCCATTTTAAAAAGAGGGGGTGACAGGGAAGCGAAATTGAGACGCCTGGAGACCAGTTATATATTAGAGTTCGATTCTAAACACCCGGGCGGGCTCAACGCTACAGAAGATCTCCATACTTTCCTATAATTGTTAAAGTCTTCTTTGAGCATTATCAGTACAATTGTCAAACTACAATATTATGAATTTAATGCAAACTTTATACAATTTTGAATCCTGAGTCAGCCTTGATTTTAATGATTGGTTATTTTACATAGGGTACTTTTATCATTGTGTTTTATTTCTGGTCATTTTTAACAAGGTTTTTTCAGTGTCTATTTATTTATTATGATTAGTATAATGATTCATACAACTGTTTTCTCGGTACTATTTGACTCCTCATATAATCTGGTGATCTCAACTGAGTATAATTGAATTGATTATTGTATAGCTAATTTTGCACATCTGATTAACTTGAATTCTAGTTCTCTCTACATTTGTATTTTAATCGGCATTATGCATTTTAATCACAGGTACTGTAGCACATTGGCACTTTTACTCTATCAAGTTATTACAGACTAAATAGGGGTCCACTGTAGTGCAAAACAGGCATTATGCAATGAGTGAAAATGCAAGGCAGTGGGCTACTTTGTTTTAGAAAGAGCAATATGAGAGCTCATCTGATAAACTAATATACAAGTAATTTGTGTAATAATGAGATTGGTATCTTTGATATTTTGTACATAACATAATTTCTGGCACATGTTTTTGAATATATGTTGATTCATTTTCATTTCCACGTTAGGGGAGCACCAAAACATTTTTTCAGAATTTAAAAAAAAAATATTTAACATAATTCATGAACTTTACATTATTACTCAAACATGGCATTCAAGCATGTATACTGTTATATATGAAGGCAGGGGACTATTCACGCAAATATTTATATTGTTAAAATTGTGGTTAAACTACAGGTTTTAATTAAATAGGATGCCATTTCATTAATTAAATAACATCATAAGCATTCATGCAAGTAGTAATGAGCAGTCGCAAGTATTTTGTTTATGTTCATGATTTTATGTGGCACTAGCACTTTAAAAAGCGGGACACTTTTGTGAGAGCTGTCATGTGATCAAGGCCGCTTGTACGGCCGAAACGCGTAATGGCAGAAGACTTATGCAATAAATAAATTATGCACTATCGGAGATCTGCACTCATCTTTGTTTGGAAGTGGAACCATTTTATGAGGTGCAGTGATATATATATATATATATATATATATATATATGTGTACACATGTATATATTCACTGACATTACCAAAGGTTAAAGTAACGTTATAGTTAGCTAAATATGTCAGTGACATTAACATTTTGAACTAAACAAAAAAAAGAAATTCACCAGTTATACTTAGGCGGGCGAATTATAACTTGCGCCCCCCACCATGCACTGTTTATAACTGGTGAATTTCTGTGTTTTTTTAGTTCAAAACATAATATGAGTGGACATGCCGAGTCCCTCTCCCCAAGACTGATGAGCACATGTGCAGTGCCCTACATCTCCACCCTCCCAACCCAATAACGCAGCCTGAGACCTCACTTCTTTTTGATTAGAAAGTTGTAACATCGCAGGCCGTATTTATTCACAAAACATTCAGTAATCAGTAAAAAAAACGCTTCAAAAATTATCAAACAGTTTGCATGAGTTTATATTCAGTCAGCTAGACATCGAGTCACCTAGCCCCTCTACCCCACAGGGTTTAGCTTTTCAGTGAGCTCATGGATGACTCATCCCCGTATCCACCCTGCCATTTCCAAGACATACTCGTTATGTGCAACTGACCTGAGCATCTCTTAAAAAGAGGCTCCTCATGTGATCTAACTAGTGGGTCCTTCAGCCACATGCGAAAGACCTGCTCGCTTCTGAGTACTTACGCCTCAATTGCCCCCCCGCACCCATCATAGGGCCAGCCCGAGCAACCGGGCCATGGCTTGGTCCACCGGTAAGGTCTGCACCCTCGAACCCCCTAAGGGCAAGTGTCAAAAAAGCGCCACCGCGCATATGTTGAGCTAGACTGGGGCCGTGGAAGCAACAATCCCAACACCTCTACTGGAAGCTTCTCTTGAGAATGCTTCAAGCACACCGCTTTGAGGCCCCACAGACAAAGTTGTCCTGAATGCATTACTTGGTGACTTGCAAGGGTGACCTGAAAATCTGTGCGCACCACAAACTTTCCCCGCCCTAATACGATAAGAGGCAATTGCAAACTTGAGCAAACCTGAGAAGCAAAAGACAAGGTTAGCACATTATAGACAAACCCAATAAACCACATAAAACTAAGGTTAGGGTGAGTGGGAGAAAGCAGATCCCACCCTCTGGTGCAGCATTGCACGATGAGTGGGCGAGAGGTGAAGGCCGAAAAGGCCGAACCCAAGCACCGCCCACTTTTAAAGCGGTCCGTGACCCAGTCCCTGCCCCACGCAGTGCCACAAGAGCTGCAATGACCCTGGGGTAAAATATATATATTAAGGGTAGGGGGCATGCACCCCCTTCCCCGACCCTCAATTGGCCTCAGGGGCCCCATCCCTGAGGCCAGTTCCAATAAAAAGGGGAGGGGGCCGTGTGGCCCTCCTCCCCGAGCATTAAGAGCACTCAGGGACCTAATCCCCCCAGGGCCAAATACAATTTAAAAAAGGGACGGGCTGTGAATGCAAGATGATACATCACTCGTGTGGGTGGGCCAGGGGCCTGTAACTAGGAAGGGCCGAAGACATAGGGAATTCTAAGCGCTACATTTTTTTAAAAATACGTTTTGGCCCTTCCCAGTCATAGGCCCTTGGCCAACCCTCACAAGTGAGGTATCATTTTACTTGGGAGAACAAGGGGAATGCTGGGTGGTAGGACATTTGTGCCGGCACGGTGATCCCACACACAAATGTGTGAAAAAAGTGATTTTTTTCAGCTAAATTTGAGGTCTGCAGGAGATTCTGGGTGGGGAAACGTTGGGGTATCCACGCAAGCCATACCTCCCTGGACACCCCAGGGTGTCTAGTTTTCAGAATTGTGTGGGTTTGGTAGGTTTCCCTAGATGGCTGCTGAGCCTGGGGCCAAAAACGCAAGTGCCCTCCCTTACAAAACCAGGTCGTTTTGTGATAGGTAATTTTGATGTCTCCACAATAGGTTGTGGGCCCTTGCCTGTCAGGGGTACTTGGCCCACCCACACGAGTGAGGTACCATTTTTATCAAGAGACCTGGGGGAACGCTGGGTGATAGGAAATATGTGGTGGCCCGGTGATCCCACAACCCTCCCACACAGAAATGAGAGACAAATTTGATTTTTCAGCTAAATTTGAGGTTTGCCGGGGAGTCTGGGTAGGAAAACTTTGGGGGGTTCCACGCAAGTCACACCTCCCTGGACTCCCCCAGGTGTCTAGTTGTCAGAAATGTGTGGGTGTGGTAGGTTTCCTTAGATGGCCGCCGACCCAGGGACCAAAAACGCAGATGCCCACTATCTATCACAAAACGACCTGGTTTTGCAAGGGGGTACCTGTGTTATAGGTTCCTGGGTTTTGCGGCCATTTAGGGAAACCTACCAATCCAAGACATTTCTGAAAATTAGACACCCAGGTGAGTCCAAGGAGGTGTGGCTAGGGTGGATCCCCCGACGTTTTCCTGCCCAGAATCCCTGCAAACCTCAAATTTAGCTTAAAAATTAAAATGTTCTCACATTTCTGTGTGGGAAAGTTGTGGGATCACCAAGCTGACACAAATTTCCTACCACCCAGTGTTCCCCCAGGTCTCACAATAAAAATGGTACCTCACTTGTGTGGGTGGGCCAAGTACCCGTGGCAGGGAAGTGCCCAAAACATATTGTGGAGACATCAAAATTTTCTATCACAAAACGACATGGTTTTGCAAGGGAGCCACCTGCGTTTTTGGTCCCGGGCTCGACGACCTTCCAGGTAAACCTACCAAACCCAGACATTTCTGAAAACTAGACACCCTTGGGAGTTCAGGGAGGTATGGCTTGCGTGGATCCCCCAATGTTTTTCTCCCCAGAATCCCCTGCAAACCTCAAATTTAGCTAAAAAAAAAAATCACATTTCTGGCTGGAATCACCACGCTGGCAAAAATGTCCTACCACCCAGCGTTCCCCTCGGTCTCTCGAGTAAAATGATACCTCACTTGTGTGGGTGGGCCAAGGGCCTGCGACTGGGAAGGGCCAAAAACATAGGGAATGTGGGTCTAGCACCTCGATTTCTAAGCGCTACATTTTTTATAAAATACATTTTTAGGCAATTCTGCATTGGACACCCACACAAGTGAGGTATCATTTCTATCGGGAGACCAAAGGGAACGCTGGGATTTAGGAATTTTTGCCGGCGCGGTTATCCCACACACAAATGTGACGAAAATGTGAGGTTTTTTAGCTAAATTTGAGGTTTGCAGAGGATTCTGCTTAGGAAAACATTGGGGGATGCACACAAGCCTCACAGGTCTGGACTTCTCCGGGTGTCTAGTTTTCAGAAATGTCAGGGTTTGGTAGGTTTCCCTGGATGGCCACCGAGCCCGGGACCAAAAACGCATGTGACCCCCTTGCAAAGCCAGGTTGTTTTGTGATAGATCATTTTGATGTCTCCACAATACATTTTAGGCACTTGCCTGTCGCAGGTACTTGGCCCACCCACACAAGTGAGGTACCATTTTTATCAGGAGACCTGGGGGAACGTGGGGTGGTAAGAAATTTGTGTCAGCCCAGTGATCTCACCACTTTCCCACCCAGAAATGTAAGAAAAATTAGATTTTTTTTTCGAGCTAAATTTGAGGTTTGCAGGGGATTGTGGGTAGGAAAACGTTGGGGAATCCATGCAAGTCACACCTCCCTAGACTCCCCCGGGTATCTAGTTTCCAGAAATGTCTGAGATTGGTAGGTTTCCCTAGATGGCTGCTGAGCCCGAGATCAAAAACGCAGATGACTCCCTCACAAAACAAGGTCTTTTTGTAATCGATAATTTTGAAGTCTCCACAGTACACTTTGGGCCGTTTCCTGTCACGGGCACTAGGTGTACTCACACAAGTGAGGTACCATTTTTATCGGGAGAATTTGGGGAATGCTGGGTTGGTGGAAGTTTGTTGCTCCCCTTAGATTCCAGAACTTTCCATCGCAGAAATGTGAGGAAAATGTGTTTTTATTCCTAAAGTTTGAGGTTTGCAAGGGATTCTGGGTAACATAACCTGGTGGGAGCCACACAAGTCTCCCCATCCTGGATTTCCCTGGATGTCTAGTTTTCAAAAATGTATAGGTTTGCTAGGTTTCCTTGGGTGCCGGCAGAGCTAGGGTACAAAATCCACAGCTAGGCAAATTAGGAAAAAAGGGTCAGTTTTCACTGGAAAAATGTGATGTGATCACGTTGCGTGTTGGGCCGTTTCCTGTCGCAGGTATTAGGCCTACTCACACAAGTGAGGTACCATTTTTATTGGTAGCCTTTTCGGAATGCTGTGTGTTTGGAAGTTTGTGGATCTACGCAGATTCTAGAACTTTCCAACACAGAAATTTGAGGAAAATGTGTTTTTCTTTACAATGTTTGAGGTTTGCAAGGGATTCTGGGTAACAGAACCTGGTGAGAGCCACACAAGTCACCACATCATGAATTCCCCTGGGTGTCTAGTTTACAAAAAGGTATAGGTTTGCTAGGTTTCCTTAGGTGCCGGCTGAGCTAGGGTCCAAAATCCACAGCTAGGCACATTGCCAAGAAAGGGACAGTTTTCACTGGAAAAATGTGATGTGTTCACGTTGCGTTTTGGGCCGTTTCCTGTCGCTGGCACTAGACCTACCCACACAAGTGTGATACCATTTTTATCAGGAGCCTTGGGGGAATGCTGGGTTGGTGGAAGTTTGTTGTTCCCCTTAGATTCCAGAACTTTCTACCACAGCAATGTGAGGAAAGTGTGTTATTTTTTACTTAGTTTGAAATGGATTCTGTGAACAGAACCTGGTGAGAGGCACACACGTCACCACATCCTGAATTCCCTTGGTGTCTAGTTTTCAAAAATGTACAGGTTTGCTAGGTTTCCCTAGGTGCCGGCTGCACACGGGCCCAAAATCCACAGCTAGGCACATTGCAAAAAAAAGGCCAGTGCCTAGTGGACTTTTTGCCACCCCTGGCCTATAAAAAAAGAATACCTTGCATCTAGGGGACTTTCTGCCCCCCCTGGGTGGGCATATTGGGGGCTACTGCCCCCATCTACCCCCCCTAGGGGGTCAGAAAGACTGACTGTGGCAAAATTAAATGGGGGAAGCAAAGGCCCTTGCCCAAGGGGCCGCTCCCCCCTCCCTGGTGTCTAGTGGGTGGATCCCTGCTTGGGGATTGCCCTACTGGAGCGATCCCCAAGCAGGGATCCACTAGGGACGGTTACCATTGGAAAGGGGAGATTCTCCCCTTCCTAACGATAGCTCTTCAAAGTGTTTCGGTGCTCGGGAGCAGAGATAGCCCCATGAGCACCGAAACAATTAAACTGAAACTAAGTTTCATTTTCATTTTCAATGCAATGACATCAGCGCGCCATGCGCACGATCGTCATTGCATTGAAAATAAAAAAACAGCCTTGAGAGGTTGGGGAGCTCTTCCCCACCTCCCAAGGCCAACAAAAAAAAGGATTTTGTGCGCTTGTGCTCATGACGGAATGGTTCTGTCATGAGCACAGGAGCACTGGTGCTCATGATGGAACCATTCCGTCATGAGCACCGAAGGGGTTAAGAGAACAGCACTGATTGCCCATCAGAAAGTGAGCTATTTTCAAACTCTTATGCCTGATGCATAAGGCATTTTACAAGGTCCATCCTATATATAGGTACTCACGACAGGGGGCCTCATTACAATGTTGGGCGGAAAGCCTCCGCCCGACAGTCGGAGTCTCCGTGACCGCATTGGAACCCTTCCGACCGACTCGGTCAGTTTACTGAAAGCAAACCGCGCGGTTATCGGTTCCGACTCACTCTCAGAGTATTTGTGTCGGTCGGAAACGCATCGTGCACTTGTATGGACAGTGTTTCCGACCGACCGATTACGATGACGATTTCCATCAGCCTTTCCGAGTCGGCTTGTCTGATACGAAAAGGCTGTCCGAAAGTGACTTTGGGGGCCCCTAGCGGGGCCCCCTTCATCCTGAGACCTCCGGTTGGGGGCGGAGGGGGTACCTAAGGGACCCCCTGTAAAACCCTGCACTGTGTGGCAGGCACAATGGGGTGCCCGCAACAGGGTGCACGGTTTTCCACCAACACCCCATTTCCCTATAGGAACCTGTGTTGTCGGTCAGAACACGAGCTCCCATAGGGATCAATGGGACCCTGACCAAAGAGTGATCAATCGCATTGTAATCGTTTGGGCAGAACCACCGACCGTGAGCCGGTCGGTTCCCGAATCCGAGACGGTGTCGGGCGGAAAGTTTCTGCTCGACATCGTAATGAGGCCCTTAGTTACTACACACCCTCCAGACAGCTAAGGTCCTCAAACAAGGCGCTCTTGCTCTTGCAGACCCCACTTTGGGGACAGGTCTTTTTTGTATATGGGCCCCATACCAGTGGAATAAACGTCTTCTTCATCTTCATACCTGCACAGATTTTATAAACTTCAAGAAGATGTTAAAATCTTGGTTGTTCGAGAATGTCTTAGCTTGCCTGATCAGTACAGCGCCAAGATACTTCTCCGGGAGTGAGTTGTACGCTATATCAAGAAACGGAAATAAAAAAAAAAATACATTCAAAGTATTAAATTAATACTTGCATTAAATCCAACAACTTGCCATGGTCGGATTAAATATTTCTTTTACAGTCAATCAATCAATCATATCATTTGTAAAGCGCACTACTCACCCGTGAGGGTCTCAAGGCGCTGGGGTGGGGAATGCTGCTACTGCTTGAAAAGCCAGGTCTTGAGGAGTTTTCTGAAGGTCAGCAGGTCTTGGGTCTGCCGTAAGTGGATGGGGAGGGTGTTCCAGGTCTTGGCGGTGAGGTGGGAGAACGATCTGCCACCGGAGGTCGCTCTTCAGAAGCGGGGGACTGTGGCGAGGGCGAGGTCGGCGGAGCGGAGCTGGCGGGTGGGGGTGTAGAAGCTGAGTCGTCTGTTGAGGTACGTTGGTCCGGTGTTGTGGAGTGCCTTGTGTGCGTGGGTGAGGAGCTTGAAGGTTATCCTCTTGTTGACCGGGAGCCAGTGCAGGTCTCTCAGGTGGGGTGTGATGTGGCTGCGGAGAGGGATGTCGAGGATCAGGCGTGCAGAGGTGTTCTGGATGCGTTGGAGCCGTCTCAGGAGTTTGGCCGAGGCTCCTGCGTAGAGGGTGTTTCCGTAGTCCAACCTGCTGCTGACGAGGGCCTGGGTGACCGTTCTTCTCATTTCAGTGGGGATCCACTTGTAGATCCTGCAGAGCATGCGGAGGGTGTTGAAGCAGGCGGAGGAGACGGCGTTGACCTGTTTAGTCATGGAGAGGGTGGAGTCGAGGATGACCCCTAGGTTGCGTGCTTGGTCGGTGGGTGTTGGGGCGGTTCCCAGTGCGGTCGGCCACCAGGAGTCGTCCCAAGCCGAAGGGGTGGATTCGAGGATGAGGACCTCCGTCTTGTCCGAGTTCAGCTTCAGTCGGCTGTTCCTCATCCATTCAGCGACGGCCTTCATTCCTTCGTGAAGGTTGGTTTTGGCCGTGTGGGGGTCCTTGGTGAGGGAGAGGAAAGTAGTTTTAGAATGTACTATTACAAAGTCACCTAAAGCAGACCTTTTGGAACCTCTTCATATTGGTTAGCCTTCGACAGCCTAATCCAAGCACTCCCTGAGTAGGTGTGAAGAGGCCTGGGGCTGCAACAATACAGCAATTTGGTGGGAGAAGATCTTCTTACTGGAGAAGCTAGGGTGAGGAAGTGGTCTGTCTAGATAAGCTGGACCTCAAAGGCAGGAGCGTCTACAGGAAATAGATGCCACAGAACCCAGGCTACCCCACTTCATTGATCCCTAGCCAGATGGGAGCCTTGTTAATTAGATTATGAGAGGGGCAGGAAGTAGAGTGTAGTCAGTTGTTATCCACACCTCTGGTTGGGTTACACAGACACACATACCAAGGAGAGAATTCCTCCATTTTAATTTTTAGGAAAATGTCACATTCTGGGCTAGAATTTTGCTACACTTCACAAAAAGTGGACATACTAGAGAGACGTAGCTTAATGCCTATTGATTAAGGTACTCCTCTCCCTCAAGCCCAGAAATTAAGAAAAAATAAGGCAGTTCTATAGAGCTCGCCAGATCATAGCCTAGAAATGATATAACTGCACCACAGAGAGGATTGCACTCTGAAAGACTGCACCTGCTGCACTCACAAGGTTCCACAAAGAAAGGAATGGACTCCCTGACCAGCAAAAGGTATAAAAGAGCTTAAGAAGACACCTACAAAACCAAAGAGAGGACACCCCAGATGACCAGTTGTAAGTAATTTTTTTCATGGCCTGCGCAAGTGCATTGTGGGAAATTAAGTCCTTGCCCCCGTGTGGCATCCTGGAGCGTCTGAACCCTTGGCTTGTGCTAGAAGACACTTATCTCCCCCAAAATAACCAAAAAACAGCAAGACCCGGAAAGTTAGAAACTTTCTGCAAAGTTTCGCAGAAAAGCTCCAAGAGAAGTTCTGATTGACGCAGGTGTGAAGGGTCAACATCAACTCGCCAGTCAAACTGACCGTGCAGGTTCATCCCACTGAAAATATCCAGTCTGAAGGTAAAAGAGAAGGCAAGGAGAAGCAAGCCACCATAGACGACACCTTCCACGGCATTGACCACTGACTTCGCCCCTCCACGGTTCTCCTCACCATCAATGATGAGGACCCTATTTCTGCCTTTTCACCAAGCTGCTGAGCTGCAGCAGGCTGCTGTGGTTGCCAGGATAAGACCTGCTTGATGCGAGAATGAAGGCACCAATGTCAACTCGCCAATCAGACTGCCCGTGCAGGTTCATCCCATTGAAAGGTTCCAGTCTGAAGGTAAAAGTGAAGACCGGGAACTACCTGGAGAAGCATGGCACCATCGATGACACCTTCCATGGCCATGACCACTGACTTCACCCGCTCCATGGTTCTACTCAAGGTCAACATTGAGGACCCTACTCCCGCCTTTTCACCGAACTGCTGAGCTGTAGCAGACTACTGTGGTTGACTTGAACTTTAGATCCAACCAGTCCTAGGACTGGCCCACGAGCCCTTCGAGACCAAAGAACCAAGAAGGTAAAACATTAACCAGGATGTAGCCTGCAGCCTAGCTGACCCACAGTCCAACATGGTTGGCCTGAAACTTTCAATCAACAAGAAGAGGGGACTGTAGGGCTTTTTATAGAGGTCCAGCATACATGCCCTGTCAAGTACTAACACCAGAAGGTATGCAGTTCCTCAATTGTTCAGACAAGTGAGACAAGAGTCAGGGAACCCCTGATTGTGTGTACAAACAGGGTAAATTAAAGAGAGAGGAAGGGAATTCTTCCTGTCGAAACTAGGGTCCTCACACACCCAGCCAGCTAGGTGTCATGCTTCATCATATGGACCTGCTCCTCGTCGGGTCGGCGCTGCAATACCCGACGGGCACCCGTAAAGGGGCACCTTAGCGGAGATCTTTTGTTCCTTGCCATATGGTGCAGTGGGTGTGAGGGGTCTAGGTGGTGTAGATGTAATGGAAAAGTGATTAAAACAGGTCGGATAGTCCAAGAAGGCTTTTATTCAGGCTGGCTATCCACCAAATTAAAAACAAGAAGAGTGGCAGCTATCTGACGTGATGGTTCAGTTTAGCTATGCTCAACTCTAAAGGTCAACATGTTTTATGCCTGCTGGTCAGTACGATCCGTGGCAATTCTTCAGGACCTAGTAAGTGAACTATCTACACAAAGTGGTGGGTGTGAATTCTACCTACCACGTATCAGCACTAGGAGCAGGTCCATATGATGAAGCATGATACCTAGCTGGCTGGGTGTGTGAGGACCCTAGTTCCGACAGGAAGAATTCCCTTCCTCTCTCTTTAATTTACCCTGTTTGTACACACAATCAGGGGTTCACTGACTCTTGTCTCACTTGTCTGAACAATTGAGGAACTGCATACCTTCTGTGCTGAACTTTGACATTGTCCCGGTAGCGCCTCATAGAAGTAGACAGTAGTGCTTTAGGCTTTTGGGTGATATAAAGTTCATTTTTTTATTCAATCTTTCAGTGACGGCCGCCACGGCTCGTGGGTGGCAGGGTGGGTGTGGGGTAGGTAAAGGGGTAGGGGAATGGGGAGGCATGGGGCACTTTTTTAAATAAAAAATACACTTACCTTGCTGCCGAGTCCCGTGTCTCCGCTCCCCTTGGCCTTGGACTCCAGGAAACAGCCAGGCTCCCCTGACCAAACACAATGCTGTAATGCAGCATTGTGTTTGGTCTGAGTGCCGTGGTTCGGCGCTCAGCCAGAGACTGGGGGCCTGGGCATGTTCGCCATGCAGGCTGTAATGCAGCCTGCATGGAGAACAGGGAAAGTGTGCATTACTGTCTTGGGCGGCCCGAGATGGCCAACCAAACAGTCATTGCGCGCTCCGGAGCGTTCTACCACTCCTCCCCTGCTCTGCAGCGCCGCCCCGCCCCCTCACTCAAAACTGCCGCAGCAGGAGGACAAAAACAATAATAATAACATTGCCTTATTATCATTTTATTTTTTCCTTTTTTTACTGCTGCATGGCAGTGGAACGACGCTTCTCTGCCTTAGAGGAGGAGAAGCCCCTGCAATCTTTAGAAATTTATATCTTCAGTTCCCTGCAATGGATTTTTGTCACTTTGGTCTCATTTAGACGATACAAATATTTCCTATTTTCATAAATTGGTGTTGGATTTTTATTGTGTTGTAGCTTGTACTTATTTACTGTTTTGGTGGTATTAAGTGCTTTACACATTCCTATCTACTATGTTAAGCCTGACTGCTTGTTTGCCAAGCTGTCAAGGGTTGAGCAAGGATCAATTTACTGAGACATGACTGCATGTTTTAGTGATTGTGGTATTATTACTGTCTGAGGGGGAACACCCCTACCTACTCATAACCCACTTTTCTACACTCTCCCCTACGTTGACCCCAGAACAGCAGTGGGAATGTCGCCAGTTGCTTTCGTAATATTCTTCCCTGTTCTCCCTCACCCCTGGACTCACACATTTGTGTACCCATGAAATTAGTTTGTGTTGGTTTTAAGATTTTGTGCACTATACCACTGCTAACCAGTGCTAATGTGCGTGTGCTCAGTCCTTTAAACATGTTGAAATTGGCTTACACCCTAAAGGAACATTTAATTTACTTATAAGTCCATTATTAGCCCAGGGCCTGTAAATCAAATGTTACTAGTGGGTCTGCAGCACTTATTGTGTCACCCGCTTAAGTAGCACTTTAAAACATGTCTTCATTTTAGCCTGGGTGCAGTTTTAACTGTCAACTTGACCTGGCAAAATAAACATTCTCCCTTTTTAATACATATAAGTCACCGCTAATGTAGGCCCTAAACAGCCCATAGGGCAAGGCGCATTGTAGTTAAAAGGTAGGACATGTGTTTTTAAGTTTTACATGTCCTGGTATTAAAAATCACCTAAATTTATTTTTCACTACTGTGAGTCCTACCTCTCCGGTAGGCTAACATTGCTTTTCCCTATTACATTTAATAAATACTACATTTCAATTTGGAACAGGTAGAAGTGTCATGTTTGGTCTAAAATGAAATGCAATCTAAAATTCTAATTAATGTTAAAGTCGGATTTTGAGTCACAATTCTGAAAATGTCACTTTAAAAAAAGTTTTTATCTTCTTGGCCTAACCATTTGGTCCCTGCAGCCTGAAACCTAGGTCACATGAATGGGTGTAGTTGGCAGTTGGTCTTTGTGTATTCCTCTCAAACAGTGAGGCAAAGGGTCCAACTTTTTGGCAGAATGGGCCATCCTGCCAGGATGGATGGGACGGAGCTGTTCCCGGCCCCACTTACTTTTCAAAGGGACTACCTGTAGCACACATAAAAATAACTTGACAATAGCCTATTGTTACCCAAGTCCTCTTGGATCCTGGGCAGGGGAAGGAAGTAAATTTCCAGAACCAGATGTGGGGGAAGTCTAAAGGTTTTTCCCACTCTAAAGGCTGGCTGGCACATGTATAAATATTGGACCCTCAGACCAACTCCTCAGTACACTCCTGGACCTGTGGAAGACTTCAGAGGACTTTCCTGCTAAAAGATGATTCCCTTGCTGCTTGAGGCCTGGCTTGCTGCTTGAGGTAGAGAGGACCGCCTACCTGAACCCAGGACTACAAGAGTAACTCCAAGGGTTTGGAAATAAACATCTCTAAGACAAAGACAATGATCTTTAACCCACATAAGAGCTACAAGGGGAAATTCTGACTGGGAGATAAGGTGCTAGATAGAGTTGATAGTTCTGAGTATCTGGGAATCAAGCCTGATGACAGACTGTTTTGGCGACTACATCTAGAGAACAGCAAGGCCACACTCACCCATAGGACTGCTGCTATTTTTGATTTTTTAAGGTGGCCCGATCGAGGATCATTTTACCAGCCGTTGAGGTCTACTGGGCCAAAGACCAAACAGCAGCACTTTATGGGGCTGAAATCTGGGGGTGCTCATCTGTAACCCATTTAGCTGTTCAGGAAACTTATTTCATAAGATCATTAAATAATATTCCCCAGAGAACCCCTTAAATTCCCTTATTTGTGTACATTCCCCTTAAATGTATTGAGTTCTGTGCTCCCCTGTCACCTCTTTTATTTTAGATTACGTTATGGGCCACTAAGGAACTGCTTGCATATAGGGAAGCCTTAAAGGAGATATTGCCTTTGGCTGATATCACTAATCTTACATGGTTTCAACACATTTGTCAACGGTATAAAAATTGGGCCTAGATTACTATGGGATAACCCCGTACAATTACTCAGAGTTCTAAAGTGATAGTAAAAGCAGCATTTTGGGAATATATCGAACTTGTCCCGCCTAGATGCACCTCTCTGGGCACCTTTGCTAATAGGTTCATCCTTCATAAGCCATTTCCTAGGTACGAAGCATACATAGATTCTATTAAACCACCATTGGCTAGGTCCTTCTTTATGAAGCTGCATTTTAGAGGTCTGACAATCAATATGCATATGACTGATTGGTAAAAGATCTCAAATAATAGAGCTGTATGTGAACTGGCCACTTATTGTGCTGTTGAAACTATTGTACATGTTCTATTTTGTCTGTCTAATGTGTGCAAAACCTAGATGTAAATGGATTAGATCTCTGTGTCTTGCCCTGGGTTTCTGCACTTTTCAACCAGAGCTTGGATTATTTTTAACCAATACATTGCCGTTTATTGTGTTTGGTCTGAGTAGGTTTTTGCACATTGCATGCTTAATTAGAAAGATGAAAGGTAAATAGTTTTAATTCTTTTTACCACATGCTGGGGTCATTGAACTGATGTTTTATTTAACCCCTTGTGTGCCGAGGATGGCTTCAAAGCGTCCTCGGCCATGGTGGGCATGTACTGAGGATGGCTCCAAGCCATCCTAGCACCCACCCATGAGGGGAGCACTGGCGCCCCGTGGGCCACCCCTCTATTAGCCCCACACCAGGTATGGCAGCGGAAGCACTTCCACTGCCACCCCTGCCCCCCACCCAGGGATCTGATAACGTCAGCGCGCACGCCACATGTCAATGTCATCAAAAGATGCCGGGATGCACTGGAAGTAATTTGCTCCGGAGAAACTAGCATTGCGATGGGATCACCCTGATAGTAACTGTATCTTCAAGATTCGGCCAGTTATTGATCATTTTCTAGATTGCTTTTCAGAGATCTATGTTCCAGGGAACGAAATAGCTGTGGATGAGTCTTTGGTCCTGTTCAAGAGGTGTTTGGTTTTTAGGCAATACATTCCTAGCAAGAGGGCACGTTATGGAATTATGATGTATACACTGTCTGAGAAGACTACTGAATATGTCTATAAATTACTGTATGTACATTGGTAGTGATTCTTCTGTTGACCCTCCTGGTTGTCCTACCACTTTTGTAGTTAGTGAGAAAATTGTGTGGGAACATAGCAGAGGACGTTTTAACAAAGGTCACCATTTTTACATAAATAACTTCTACACTGGTGTGCAATTGATCAAGGAATTGTTCAAAGTGGACACTGTTGCATGTGGCACAATCAGCTCGAACTATAAAGGTTACCCTAAAGAACTTGTATGTAAAAAAAACTACAGAGGATACAGTGCAGTGCTTTGCGTAGTAATAAACAACTAGCGGTGACATTTTCAGACAGGAGAGATGTCCACACGCTGACAACCATTCATGATGAACGTACTTCAACTGCGACTGTTTGGGGTCAGGTTGCTGAATTGTGCAATCCTGTGTGCATTTTAGACTACAATAAGCACATGGGTGGTATAGATAGAGTAGATCAGAGAGTTGGAGTCTTACAGGCCTGTTTGTAAGTCAAACATTTGGTGTAAGAATTTGGCTGTCCATTTGTTTCCTTTGGCAACCTTCAATGCTTTTGTTGTATTCAAGGACTGTTCTCTAGATTCAAAGATGACTTGTGTTCAGTTTCAGCAGTCTGTGATAGACAGCCTTGTTTAGTGGAACAGGCAAGTGTTCCTAGAGGCGGAGTGGTGTAGGGTGTGGCTAGATTGAAAGATCAGCACTTTCTGATTACTTTCCTCCCATACCCAAAAATCACTTTTGCTGTAGGAGATGTAGATTCTCTGTGCAAAGAGGTGTGCGAAAGGAGAGTTGTATGTACTGCCCTGAGTGTCCTTCTATTCCTGGGCTATGTGCGTCTGCATGTTTTAAATCTACCACACACAAGTCACGTTTTGGGAGCCACAGTGAGAGTAAAAGTGAACTCACTGGTCTGTATCATTTTATATCTTTTGTTCGGTCTCAAATTTGTCGGTTGTTTGATGTATTTAGTTAGATCTGTTGCGTTTGTGGTCCTAGTTGATTTTTCATCTCCTTGTTTTGTGTTTTTTTGTTTGTTAAAAAGATTTGATGGCAGTGTGTGTGGACTGGCGCTTGGCTGTCAGTGTGTGTAGACTGGCGCTTGGCTGGCAGTGTGCATGGACTGGTGCTTGGCTGGTGGTGTGCATCAACTAGTGGTGTTGGTGGCTGGTAGCCAGTATGTATACTAACTTGTTTGAGGTGTATTTGTGAGTTATCTAATGTATGGGTGCTTGGTGGTGTAATTGGTATGTTAGTCCTGTTGGCCTATGAGAGTGAATGGTGCTGTTTTCAAATGTAAGTGTTGTATTGTGTTGAGCCCGCAGCTGGCAGTGTGAATGATTTTCTGTGTCTGACTCATGAAAGGCATGTGAATGGACTGTAAAGCAGTTGGTGCCTTGATGTAGCTTTACATCTCACGAGCTGTAAGGAGGGGGTTCACTATTCTGATGTTGAAATTATTAACAATAACTTTTGCCCATTTTGTTTCATAAAGTCTTGATTAATAACATTGTTTTATGAATTGTTTACTTATCCTCATACCAAATCCAACTGGTATGCTTGTGATTGACTAGTGGATGGGTGTTCAGTAATGTTTTAGTGTTTTTCAGCTTTTTACTGTCAATGCATACTCTCTCTGCAATGAACACCTTCTACCCTCACATCTTTTTGGAAACTGGTCACTATGGGAATAATATGTGATATATTTTGTGTGGATCCCACAAGGTTTACTTGCCCAGAAATCCTTGTAAATTTGATTTATTGACAAAAAACATATTTTTCCTCACATTTCTGTGGGGGACAGTTGTGGGATGACCAGGCTGGCACAAATTAACTACCACCCAGTGTTCCCCGATGTTATGTTCCATATAGGTACCCTAATATAGGCCCGGGTAACATCATACCCCTTCACCTACATTACCTCCCCTACATTACACTGTAACGGGCCTTTTAGGATTTAACCTTTACTTAGTTCTAGTCCTGGGTGCAGAAGGACGGTTTCTCCTAACAATTGAGTCCTATAACTCCATCAATAGACTCACACAGTATGAATGAATATTCATAAGGGTTCTTAGAAACCAGGCAGGGGCTACACCACCTTCCTCCCCATATCTACGTACACGGTTCATCCCATACGTCATCCTCACATCCAACAATGGCTAATACAAGCAACAAGGGACAAAGGAACCCTAGATACTTTCTGTATAAATACAGCACATCTTGCTAGTGTTAGTCAGAGGGAACCGAGACTTCCAGGCCGACACACTGACCAGAGACGCTGAGGCTCCTGCATGCAGACGCTCCAGCTGACAGTGGTCTGAACATCCCTTGGGGGGGGTCCAGCTCGATACCAGGAAGTACTCCTACATTCTCATACTTCAGGTAATGGGGTTCGACTAAATCCTAGAGGGATTCTTGGCTTCACACCTACTCACATGCTAGGTACACTTAAGTACATCTAGATAGGCATCGTAGGAGTACGCGCTTTCTTTTATCAATGCATTTTATATTCATGTATTTATTCATGCGTAGTGCAAAATGGTAGAACTGTACTATCCATTTATATTCACTGTACTGCTAATCATATATCTCTGCTACTGACTAATGGTTGTTGCAGCTCATATATTCTACACAAGAATAACGACTGTTCAATAAACCCTTATTGAAATGCCCACGCTGTTTATTCTGTGTATCTCTGAGACAAGATAAGTAAGCACGAGTGACTGAGCGAAAAGTAGTACATTGTTTCCACGATTCTGAGGGATCAGGGTTGTCATGTTCTAAGGTTGCCAGAAACTATTCTCTCCCGATAAGAGGAGACACTAGTGGCACAGTGAGCTAGCTTATGCAAACAGGCTAACATTTTCGGTGGGGGTGTTCAGAGTCAGTCTGCCACCAAGCCCACAGTTTATGTTATCCGAACGCGCAGGTCCTGTATGGGTAATATAGGAACTACACGACATGGCGCCACCAACGATGGTTGGGCTCTTATTTAACAGTAGAATCTGAGTAGTTCATTCGTGCTATTCTCAGAGACCCCTACTCAGAAAACGCCAGAGACGTCTGGAGTGGGTGGGCACAAACTCCGCCACAGCTGAGTAGGCGAGAAATCTTATTTATTGGCTGTTGGTTATTCAAGCTTGAAGGACATTTTGTTCCTAAAATTGTGCATAAACACCTTATCATAGGCTCCTTGAAAAATTAGTCTGTGTTCTATACACAATGACTACCGCGGTCTTAGACCCCCTACCGCAAGCACTCCCCCTCATAGACGAGGAAGATGATGCGAATGCAATACAAATTGCACCAAAATTTAGACGTACCATCACCCTGAAATTATTACAATATGGTTTAACTCCTAGGGGTGGTATAGTAGCTTTCGTAATTGAGGCACATGAATCAAATAAAACAGAGGTATTTTATTTGTGGGTTACATTCCCAGCAGCAAATGCAAGAACACAGACATTTCACTACTATGTAGAAGGAGATGCACCACAGGAATATGGTCCTTCCGAGGACATAGAAGTTCCACTCACGTACCAGGAACACCTATACTGGTTTAAAGGTGCCCTACCCCATAAAAGACACAGAGTAAGATTAGGCCCGCTCGGAGGAGACGGGGCAACATGGCCAATATTAGCAGCCTACACACCACATCCTGACATTGACACAATGCCACAGGCAGACTTACTCTTACACCACAAGGATTTAATCAAAATCTACAGAAACTTGACACAGTTTGTCTTGAGGACTTTCACAGTCCAACCAACATCAGTTGCAACAAATGGAATTCAATATCAGAGTACAGCAACTAAAATCACACCACAAACATTACACCCAGTAATGGGCAAGATGCCGACGAAACGTGAACAAATGCCATTCTGGGTAGCTCAGAAAATAACTCAGCTCGAGGCAGTATTCCCGAATACTACTCCGTTTGAAAAACACAGAATGCTAACAATCTGCTTGCCCATGGGGATAACACCACAAGTAGAGGATTGCACCTCTTGGGGTACAGTCTTTGCTGCCATATATACCAGAACGCATGGTATTCCTTCATTAGCAGTAGTGCCTGATGTATTGAGACAAATACAAAACGAGTACGGAGCAGGACCTGCCCTGAACTTAGGGATGAAGTTATTAAATAACTATGATCAGGTATCAGCCATAATACTAGCTATTATTAAAGGGTAAGCAGCTTCAGTGGCAATCCGCCACGCCTAAGGGAGTTCAGCCCGTTAGAACAACAACACAAACTGCCCAAAATAATAGAAACTGCGTATGCAGAATTAGGCAGAGACAGTTTGGGTGGGAAAGCATTAAAACCACAACTGATGGGCTGTCCTGAAAAGGACACTACCAAGCAGACACCTGCTTCTTCCAAAAAGTGGGATAATAAAAAACAACAAAACTTTAAAAACAGATCTCAATCACAAGGCAGATCTCCTCCACAGGAGCCCTCTGAAAAGAGGTACAACCTTAGGAATAGGGATAATATTAGGAAACCTGACAGGTATCAGGATACTGATCCACGTTCCTCTCATTCCTTTCAGGGCTCGACGAAAAACTCAGAGAGAGAAGGACGGTCAGAACACAAAGAAGAGCGTACAAAGTCCAGAGACAAGCAGCACTCTCAAGACTATACTTCCAAAAAAGAAGAAAAGCCAAAATCAAAACCTCAATTTAAGAAGAAGAAAGTTGCAGGCATAAAAATCAGACATGCCCAGAATTCTGAGGATGCAACTTCTGAACGGGGAATGGGCTCTGACGATGCTAGACAGTGCGGCAGAAGTAACAATAGCTCGCCAGAACCTAATGGAATTTCTGGTGACAGCGGACTTGAATGATTACATCACGGTGGAAACACCAGACACAAGGGTGAGCGTCCCACATAAGTTACACGAAATAACACTCCGAATGGAGGGGGACAAGCCCAGGAAAGTTAAAGGTCTCTTTTGGGAAAATATGTCATCTGGTTATGACATCCTATTAGCAGAACAAGATTGGCCGCCAGCATTCGTTATGGAGTGCCCTATGGGAGAAACAGTAATTTTTCCAGCATTCTCTGACCTCGTTCCCATACATCTTAAACATGCATATGCACAAGAGTGGGCAGTTGCCCTAGTTCCAGCACTCTACAAAAATCATGCCAGTTGGGATGAGGATTCAACCCACCACGTGATCCCGTTAAAAGTTTCACCAAATGCTCAGAGGCAATACCCAATAAAGCAAGAAGCTAAAAAACAGATCAGGGAGATCTTAGATCAACTTGAATACCAAGGGGTGATTGAAACTGCAGGTATTTGACCGCATTCTCAGCGTTGGGGTCCCAGCGGCAAATTTGTCGTCTCCCCCAGTGGTACAAGAACAGCCCGGGGGTATTCTCAGCAAGAGTAACAGAGTTACTCCAAAATTTTGATGAAGAAACATTGTCCCTTGTGGATGATATTTATCTGACGGACGATGACTTAAAGAAACACTTGACCATGGTGAGCACCATTATTATGGGATTCGCCTCTGAGGGCTACAAATTTAATTTTAAGAAATCAAAAATAGCCCACCTCAATGTCCTGTTTTTAGGATATGAGCTTTCAAGTGAAGGGAAAAGCCTGGCAGCTAACTTTTTAGAAAAGTGTGCGCTGCTTCAACTACCAAAATCATAAAAAAAATTACAATCAATACTGAGATTCCTAAATTTCGGCAGAACATACATTTTAGATTACGCAGAAAAAGTAAATCCTTTCTACGATTTAATCAAACCTGACTTTTCAGTCAAACATTGGACACAGGAACACACGAACATCCTACGTTCACTACAAGAAGACATGATAGCTTTAAAACACTTACAGACACGCGTAAATGTACGCAACCTAGTGATCCGTGTAATAGCGGGTCAATGCGGGTACACTTACTTAACCTTCAATGAAGACGAAACAGTACCAATCGCATAGAAATCACACCTGTACACAAGCGCAGAAATGCGCTTCACTTCAACAGAAAAAATCCTGACAGCAGTTCAGACCGCCGTAGCAAGAGAAAGAGCACTGGCTCAGGGGAAACGCATAATTGTCGTAACCCCAGTACCAGCTTTAGAAGCTGTTACAAAGGCAAGCATTCCAAACGCTAAAGCCTTACATCCAAGATGGATACAATGGGATAATTCTCTTACTGCAACGGATGTTGAATACAGATTTGACCCAAGTCTAAAAACACAAGCATTTCTGCAATACGAACAAGAATATCCTCTACCTAATGAAATATTGCCTCTCGATCAGTATGAATATATTATTTACACTGATGGATCTGCTCATTCGGCCATAGGGAGTAAGCAACAATACAGCGCAGCATGTGCAATCGTTAAAGGTCGCATGCGGGATGGAAAGTTCCATCCGAGTTGCACCAAAACGCAATCTCTAGGAGACTGCACGGCTCAGTTGGCAGAGATACTGGAACTTGTAAATACGGATCACGAATTCCCCACACTAATTGTGTGTGATTCCTTTTACTGTGTACAGTCATACAATGAATATTTATATCATTGGGAACAAAACGGGTTTAAAGATGCAAAAGGTGGCACAATTAAAATAAAATGCTATGGGAACAGGAAGTTGAGTTAAAAAATGAACTACCAAGGGCTCACGTGATCCATACACTGAGTCATCAACGTGATGGCGTTCACGTTGAAGGGAATTCATTGGCTGATGAAGCTGCGAAGGGGGCTGTACGCACGGCATCCGTAGCAGCAATCACTCGTTCAAAAACGAGGATAGACAGTGAGATTATGATCGCTGTCATTGCTTCAAGCAAAAACAGCGGAGCAATACTAAAGAAATTTCCACTCAAGTACTCCTACAAGTTAGATGCAAACAACATTCCATATGCTCAGATTCCTGGAGTGGGGGACAGAGTAATACCAAATATGGATTGTAGGCAAGGTTTAATACTAGCAGCACACAAGGGTTTGGGCTCTGCACATACAGGCGTTACAGCAACTATTTCATTGTTGAAACAGCGCTACTGGTGGCCAGGTCTAACAAAACAAACTAAAGACTATGTCTTGAAATGTGACATCTGCCAACAGATGAAAGGCTCCACCAGAACACGCTCGGCACAGACACCATTACTAATATCTGACAAACCTCTTGCATGTGTGTATCTGGACCCCTGCGGCCCCTTACAATCTGATGGGGCTTACAAGTATATCATGGTTGCAGTGGATTCCTGCTCAAGATTCCTATGGGTTTGGCCTCAGTGCTCAGCTGACGCTCGAACTGTTATAAAAGATTTGCGAGTCTTTATCTGGACATACGCAGTTGACACGTTACATTCTGACCGTGGCCCGGCGTTTAGCTCTCGGGTTTACAAAGAGGCCATGAGAAGTATGGGCGTTGCACTGCGGTACTCCTCTTCGTACCATCCTGAGGGAAATTCGGTTGTGGAGAGGAAAAACCGGGACTTAAAGCAATCTTTAACAGCTAGGGTATTAGACAAGGGCGGTAGTTGGGTCAATCACCTTTATGGGGTACAAAGAGCACTCAATAACCAGCCAAGAAATTGTCTAGGGGGTGTCACTCCATATGAGGTCCTGTTTGGGACGAGAATGTGGGTACCTGATCTTGATTATGAAGGCGCAGTGGCGGATGAGAAACCATTTGATATCCATGATCGTTTGGCTGTTTTACAGGATCTAAATGAATCCTGGACACAACAAAGTAACGTGCTACAGAAACAGACCGCCACTGGGGAAGTCAAGGCAGTAATGGCAAGACCTGTCTGGATCCCAAAAATCGGGGATCTGGTCAGAGAGAAAATAGCGGACAAAAAAGAATTTGGACCATCATACAGAAAGCCTGTACCTGTCCTTGCAATTCAAGGAACAAGAACTGTACTTTTGCCGCCTCTTGCCGGAAAAAAGGAGAAAAGATTTGTCACAATCGACTTAATAAAACCACACTATGTGGCCGATACTGAATAGTAGGCCTCGTGGACTCCAATGCAAGAAGTTCAAACAGAAAGACTCATCATGTTTGAAGAGCCTCCTGTGAGGAATGAAGGACTAAGCAACAATGCTATGGAACTCGTTCCCCTTGAACCAGAAGTTCAACTTCAAAATGCAATTCAAAACAACACACAAGTTGCAATCAGACCAAATACAGACGTCTACATCAATATGCCTCGACAAGAGCAAAATGCGATTTTAACAAATCCCGATTCAATTCCTACAATTGATCGAACTGCCTCTGGCTACTTCATGAACTTTGATACTTTTTCCTTGGATCCAAGTGTACCGGAAGTACTCCTACATTCTCATACTTCAGGTAATGGGGTTCGACTAAATCATAGAGGGATTCTTGGCTTCACACCTACTCACATGCTAGGTACACTTAGGTACATCTAGATAGGCATCGTAGGAGTATGCGCTCTTTTATCAATGCATTCTATATTCATGTATTTATTCATGCGTAGTGCAAAATGGTAGAACTGTACTATCCATTTATATTCACTGTACTGCTAATCATATATCTCTGCTACTGTCTAATGGTTGTTGCAGCTCATATATTCTACACAAGAATAACGACTGTTCAATAAACCCTTATTGAAATGCCCAGGCTGTTTATTCTGTGTATCTCTGAGACAAGATAAGCAAGCATGAGTGACTGAGCGAAAAGTAGTACATTGTTTCCACGATTCTGAGGGATCAGAGTTGTCATGTTCTAAGGTTGCCAGAAACTATTCTCTCCCCGATAAGAGGAGACACTAGTGGCACTGTGAGCTAGCTTATGCAAACAGGCTAACATTTTCGGTGGGGGTGTTCAGAGTCAGTCTGCCACCAAGCCCACAGTTTATGTTATCCGAACGCGCAGGTCCTGTATGGGTAATATAGGAACTACACAACACCGAGCTCTCCCGATACAAATGCTACCTCACTTGCTCAGGCACCATTGGACTGATTTGGACAATCACAGGCTTATTTTACTTCTAGTTGCAAGCTCTAAGCCATTTTCCAGTGACAGGGAAGGTCCAAAACATATTGTGGAAACTTCAAAATTATCTATGACAAGACTACCTGTTTTTGCAAGGGGGGTACCTGCGTTTTTGGTCGTGGGCTTGGCAGCCGTCTAGGGAAACCTACCAAATCCAGACATTTTTGAAAACTAGAAACCTGGAGGAGTTACCGTTGTAAGGCACCGTTTTTCTTGAGAGACTTGGAGGAACGTTGGGTGGTAGGAAGTTTGTGGCTGCCTGCAGATTCCGGGGCTTTTCGAAACAGAATGCAAGGAAATTTTTTTTTAGGCAAAGTTTGAGCTTTGGAGGGGATTCTAGTTTAAACAACGTGATGAGGGTGACGCAAGTCACCCCACCCTGGACTCCCCTGGGTGTCTAGTTTAAAAAAATGTTATGGTATGGTAGGTTTCCCTAGGTGCCGGCTGAGCTGAGGCCCAAAGTCCACGGATACCCACATTGCAAAAAACACATAGGGGCAGATTTACAAGCCCCTTGCGCCACTTTTGCGCCGCCGTTGCGTCACTTTTGTGACGCAGCGGCGACGCAAACCATGCGCCACGTTGCGCATTATTTACAACGTGACGCATCTAGGGAGATGCGTCACGTTGTAAAGCCCTGCGCCACATGAAACCTGCGTCAGGTTTCATGTGGGCGTTCCCTCGCAGGGTGGGCGTTCCATCGCAGGAAAGCATCGTAAAAGTGACGCAGTGAAATCTACAAGATTTCACTGCGTCACTTTTCCGACGCCGCTGCGACAAATCCTTACGCCTGCTTCAAGCAGGCGTAAGGAGTGGCGCACCACGTTAGGTATGGGCGGCCCCTGTGCATTGCTGGAGCCGCATCGCGCTTGCGACACGACTCCAGCAATGCGCCGCCCTTACGCCACAGGATGCGACACGCATCGGCCTTTCCTTGCGCCACGGTGCGCCGCATTGTAAATGCGGCGCATCCGTGGTGGTGCAAGGAGAGAATTGCGTATCGCATCTATTCTGGCGCATCCCTGCTGATTTGCAGGGATGCGCCAGAAGTTGTAAATCTGCCCCATAGTTTATCAGTGAAAAAATGTGATGTGTCTACGTTGTGGTTGGAGCCCTTTTGTGTCATGGGCTCTTGGCCTAGCCACACAAGTGATGCACCTTTTGTCTCTGAGCCTTGAAGGAATGCTGGGTGGTAGGAAATGTGTGGCTGCCTGCAGATTCTTGGGCCTTTCCTCACAGAAATGCAAGGTAAATGTGTTTTTTTAGGCAAAGTTTGAGATTTGCGGGGGCTCTGGGTAAAATAAACCTGGTGAAAGCCACTCAATTCACCCCACCCTGGACTCCTCCAGGTGTTTAGTTTTCTAAAATGTGCAGGTTTGGTAGGTTTCCTTAGGTGCCCAGCTGAGCTGGGGCCCAAAATCCACAGCTAGTCACCTTGTGAAAAAACATGCATTCTGCTGGGTGAAATATAATGTCTTTTAAGTCACGTTTTGGGGTGTTTTTTGTTCCAGGTGCAAGGCCCATCCACACAAGTGGGTTACCATTTTTATAGGGAGACATGTGGGAATATAGAATAGTAGAACATTTGTTATTACCAATTGAATATCTCTACGCTTGTGCCTTTCAAATGTAAGCAAGTGTGTTTACTAGCCATCTGAAACACATGCCAGTATATTCAATTCATAGATGTACAACCGCTGTTCCTAAACTCACTATCTGCTGTACATTTCAGAAATACAGAGTGTTCCTTCATACCCTTTTTCCATTCTTTATAATTTACTGTATAGTTGGTACACTATAAAAAACTGTTGTAAGGTGCAACTCAGTTGTTGGCTCTGGATACCTCTAGTTCTTGGAGAACCTACAAGCCCTATATATCCCCGCAACCAGGTGGGTCCAGCGGACCTAACAGTGAATTGCTTTTGGAAATCTGTCGTAGTAAGAAGAAGTTACAGATGAAAAACGTAGATACAAATGGCTGGCTTTTTCAACTCAATTTCAATATTCTTTTTATTTCAACTGTTACGTTTTATAGGAAAACCTTGAAGGATCTACACAAATGACCCCTTGCCGAATTCAAAATGTCGTCTAGTTTTCAGAAATGTACAGCTTTCTGGGATGCACCATGGGTTTTACACCTGTTTCAACCACTAACTGGAAGGAGATTGAAACCACAGAAATAGGAAAAATTGGCAATCTCCCAGTAAAATGCCAAAACTGTGCTGAAAAATGTGTTTTTCTGATTCAAGTCTTCCTGTTCCTGAAAGCAGGGAAGATGGTGATTTTAGCACCACAAACCATTTGTTGATGCCATTTGGGGGAAAAACAGGTGCTTTCTTCTGCAGCACTTTTTTCCCTAAAAGCCCCCAAAAGTTAGCTATATTTTGGCTAATTTCGCAGTCCCCTCCAGGGCAATCCACAAGCCCTGGGAACCTTTACACCCCCCAGGAAGCAAGGGAAAAATTGAGCATGGATAGCTTATGTGGACAAAACGTATGGAGGTCTAATTGCGAAGTACTCCAAATAGCCAAAAAAGGCTTAGCACTGATAGGGGTGGGGGGTGGAATGCCTAGCAGCGAAGGGGTTAAAGAATCTGTATTATTTTTTGTAATGTACATATTAGTTAAGACTATGAATAAACTTTCTGATGTCTTTTATTGTATGTTGTGTGCTGTATACAGCTCGGTGCATCATTACTGATTGACTATTATATACTTATGTTTGGGCATGAGGTTGGTACCCTCATCGACATTAGATCTACAGATTCTTTTGGTAGAATTTTTAGCATAGTCAGATGACTTAGAAGACACATTTTTAGGTTTTTGTCACTGGACTGTGCTTTGACAAAAATTCTCAGAAGAGTTTCTCTTTTGTTGACCCCCCGTGTTACTATGCTCTCTGTTAATACAATGACAACAAATTGTGTGATTTTGTATGTTTTATTTATGTACAGCTTTTTAAGGTTTTTATCCGAAAAAAGTATTTTGGATGATGATGACTCCAAGGGTCAGTTGACTGACCTGTTCTGAGCTACATGGATACAACAAGCTCCAGAGGCCCAGCTGGCCTCCTGCCAGTGGACATGCCCGAGTCTTGCTGGTCTCTGCAGGAGTGAGTTCCTAATACCCAAACTAGGTCCTGGACCCTTGGCTGGCATCAGGGAGAACTACTCCTGGCCTAACTGAAGGTTTCATAAGATCTGGTGTGAAGCAATGTGAAGACCCACAAAGCCTTGCTGCACAGCTGCAAGCTTAATCAGACGCAGAGTGACACGAAGCCCAGTAAAGCCTCACCGTAGAGCCACATTGGAAATTGATGCCGCAAGACGCGAAGGCTGACAAAGCAATGTTGTGCAGACCTCGCACTAAGGACTGTCATTGGGCCAAACCTGGTCTTGTGGCCGACCTGCGCTCCATTGTTATGTTATGTTATATACACTTATAGCGCGCACAGATACTCAACAGAGTGTCCCGGCGCGTGCTTGAGAAAAGAAACCGAGGCCAGAGCGTCAACTAGAAGAGAAGAGTTTTTAGCTTTTTCTTAAAGATCGCCGGGTCCTGGATACCACGCAGTTCACGGGGCAGAGCATTCCATGCTAAGGTAGCTTTCCGTACAAAAGAGCTCCCTCCGAGCCTTTGGCGGTTAAACCTAGGAGTCTGCATTAAAAGTTGGGAGGAGGAACGCAACTGTCTTACTGGAGTATAAAAGGCGAATCTCTTCTGTAGATAAATAGGACCCAGGCCATAGAGAGCTCTGTGGGCAATGGTCAGAGTTTTAAATTTTATTCGAGACTCAACAGGGAGCCAGTGTAAAGAGCGCAAATGAGCGTGTACACTGCACCTGCCAGACAGACCCAGCAATAGTCTGGCAGCAGAGTTTTGGACCACCTGCATTTTATTCAAGAGGTAGCCAGGGATGCCCACATAAAGTGCATTGGCATAGTCTAGACGGGAAAGAATCAGAGCACGAACAACAGTTTCTTTGGCTGGTCTAGGGAGGAGAGGGAGAAACTTCCTCAAAGCTTTCAGGGTGCCAAAACAGGACCCAGCCAGCTTTTTAACCTGAGAAGAAAAAGTCAGGTTCTCATTAAACCAGACCCCCAGATTTTTAGCGGCATTTCCCCTCCACTAGGTAGGGGAATCCAGGGGCCATAGCCTCTCTCTGAAATTGGCAGGAAATGTGCCATACAAGAGGACCTCCGACTTCTCTTCGTTGCACTTCAGCTGTGCCTGAGCAAGCCAATAAAAAACAGAGGCCAGACAGTGCTGAGCGGAGAGGACTGAATCATCGTCCCTTCCCCATGAAAACAGGAGCTGAGTGTCATCCGCATAGGCCAACACCTTAGCCCCTAATGACTCCGCTAAATAAACCAGCGGAGTAACATAGATGTTAAAAAGAAGGGGCTAAGGGATGATCCCTGCGGGACACCCGTGACCACCCGCTGGGGCACGGAGGCACATGGAGGAAGCCAGACCTGCTGGGTACGGCCTTCCAGAAAAGACTTAATCCAGCCCCAGACAGACCCGGAAATACCAATCTCCCGGAGGCGGTCCAGAAGCAAGACGTGAGGCACTGTATCAAATGCCGCCGAGAGATCCAGCATAACCAGTGCAGCTCTCCCGCCGGCATCCAGACACTCACGAATCGCCTCTGACACCTCTAACAGTACTGATTCCGTGCTATATGAAGCACGAAAGCCGGATTGAGCCGGGTGTAGCAAACCTGATGCCTCGACGAATTTAGTAAGCTGGGTAGTGACCACCTTTTCACAAACCTTAGTCAGGCTAGGCAGAAGCGAGATAGGACGGTAATTTCCAGGAATCAGCGGGTCAAGGGATGGCTTCTTAAGGAGGGGAAGGATCTGAGCCTGTTTCCAAGACGCCGGGACTGAAGCCTCCCGCAGAGACATGTTAACAATTAAGTTAACTTCGGGGTTAATGATATCAGCCGCGGCGGCCAGAAGTCTTGCAGCACAGGGGTCTGTTGGAGAGCCTGACTTCAAAGCCTTAAGAATTTTAAGGGAGCAGGACAGGTCTATAGGCTCAAAGGTTAACAGTGTGTTAACAGGTCCAGCTACATTCTGGCCGAATGGAGAGGCAATAGGTACCATGGCACCGGAGGAAAAAGTAGCTTGTATCAAACTGATTTTGTCCAGGAAAAATTTTGCCAGAGTATTACACCATGATTCCGAGACTGGCGCAGCGTGCGCCTGAGCAATGGGAGACATAAAGCTTTCAACAATAGAAAAAATTTCTTTAGAATTATTGTTAGCCTGGTCGATACGTGAAGCAAAATAATTGCTTTTAGCGACCGCTATGGTGGCATAGTAGCTTTTTGTTTTGTTCTCAGTGAATGTTTCGCCATAGGACAATAGCCGCTAAAGCGCCATATTCGCTCCAGTTTTTTACATTCATGCTTCAGGGCTTTCAACTCTGAGGAAAACCAGGGTTTGGAGGGGAGTCTCTTGCCAATTTAGGCCGACACGGTGCCGAAAGAGCAGACACCGAGTCGGAAATCCAATCGGTAAACTGAGACACGTTCCCTCCAAGTCTTGCTGAAGAGAAGGCCGAGAATCATTCAACGTTCTAATGAACTGGCTAGGGTCAATTTTACTAAAAGTAGGAGGGCGATGGTGGCAAGCCTGACGGAGCGGGCTGGGAGACTTCCCAAGAAAAACAGATGAGAAAGTGGTCTGACCAAGAAACAGGCACCGGCTTAACCACCTGAATGGGAAAGTTGGAGCAGATGGGGTCTAAAATGTGGCCCCCTTGGTGGGTAGGATCCGTAACCCATTGGAAGAGTTGAGCCAAATGGAGGGAGTCCAGGAAGTCAGCAGAGTCTCCGGCCTCGCATTGTTCAAGATGAAGATTCACATCTCCCAGAACCAAGTAATGGGAAAAACGCAAAGCTCGCTCGACCATCGCGTCCCCACAAGATTTGAGAAAGGCACCAACCGGGCCGGGGGACGGTAAATGAGGGAGCCACCTAATGTGAAATGGGCAGAAAACTGTATGCTGAAGTCCAAGACCTCAGACTCTCCCCAGAGGCTAAAAGCTTCGCTATGGAAATCCCAGCGATCCCTATGCAGAATAGCCAGGCCACCTCCTCTGCCCACTTGGCGATCCATACGATGAAATTTGTAACCAACAGGGGTAGCCAGTGCGACAATAGGGTTGGATGAAGTGTCCAGCCAAGTTTCAGTAACAAACAGCAAATCCAATGAGTTGTCAGAGACCAGATCAAAGACATCCACATAATGCTTTCTCAAAGATCTAGCATTAATGAGAGCAGCTCTGATAACCAGACCCTTCAAAACTTTAGTGGGCAAATAGCCAGGGGAGAGCTCTAATGTCGGCGAAAATCCGCACTCAGGGCAAGCAAAGTCCAAATTCTCCAGCATAGCACAGTCGCTATGTGAAAGGCAAGCGGGAGGCCAAAGAGTTTTTAAGAACTCACCCGATAGTTGAGGAATATAACTAACAGAAGGCAGGGCGCGGGCAGCATAACTGGCCCTGGCCGTTGACTTGGCGCTGACGGGCGCAGACGGGCTTGCCTTAGGCGCGCCTTCGGCGCGCCATCGGCGCGCCCGCTGCGCTCGTCCGCTGCGTGTCCGAGTAGAGGCCATTAAGTAAGGCTGAATGAGGGTGAGGACGGCGTGCAGCGTGCAGCGACTAGAGCGCTGACCGCGAATGGTTCAAGGCACGGCGAAAATGGCGGCTGCAACTAAGCCGGCCTTGAAAAGTGCAAGTGCAGAGAAAGGAGTATAACACACTCCGAGCGTTAATACTGTCAACAGTTTCCAGAAATCACTTTACAAATAAGCAATAAGCCCCCACACAGATAAAATGATCAAAGATAAAAATTAGCGTATTATTAAAACGAGGAGTAAAATTAAGAGCTTTCTACAGCTTTCGTCAACTGTGCCTTAAGTTCTATTTTTCAAGTGCTGCCCGCCCAAGCACAGCCCGTTAAGTAGGGCTGAATGAGGGTGAGGACGGCGTGCAGCGTGCAGCGACTAGAGCGCTGACCGCGAATGGTTCAAGGCACGGCGAAAATGGCGGCTGCAACTAAGCCGGCCTTGAAAAGTGCAAGTGCAGAGAAAGGAGTATAACACACTCCGAGCGTTAATACTGTCAACAGTTTCCAGAAATCACTTTACAAATAAGCAATAAGCCCCCACACAGATAAAATGATCAAAGATAAAAATTAGCGTATTATTAAAACGAGGAGTAAAATTAAGAGCTTTCTACAGCTTTCGTCAACTGTGCCTTAAGTTCTATTTTTCAAGTGCTGCCCGCCCAAGCACAGCCCGTTAAGTAGGGCTGAATGAGGGTGAGGACGGCGTGCAGCGTGCAGCGACTAGAGCGCTGACCGCGAATGGTTCAAGGCACGGCGAAAATGGCGGCTGCAACTAAGCCGGCCTTGAAAAGTGCAAGTGCAGAGAAAGGAGTATAACACACTCCGAGCGTTAATACTGTCAACAGTTTCCAGAAATCACTTTACAAATAAGCAATAAGCCCCCACACAGATAAAATGATCAAAGATAAAAATTAGCGTATTATTAAAACGAGGAGTAAAATTAAGAGCTTTCTACAGCTTTCGTCAACTGTGCCTTAAGTTCTATTTTTCAAGTGCTGTCCGCTCAAGCACAGCCCGTTAAGTAGGGCTGAATGAGGGTGAGGACGGCGTGCAGCGTGCAGCGACTAGAGCGCTGACCGCGAATGGTTCAAGGCACGGCGAAAATGGCGGCTGCAACTAAGCCGGCCTTGAAAAGTGCAAGTGCAGAGAAAGGAGTATAACACACTCCGAGCGTTAATACTGTCAATAGTTTCCAGAAATCACTTTACAAATAAGCAATAAGCCCCCACACAGATAAAATGATCAAAGATAAAAATTAGCGTATTATTAAAACGAGGAGTAAAATTAAGAGCTTTCTACAGCTTTCGTCAACTGTGCCTTAAGTTCTATTTTTCAAGTGCTGCCCGCCCAAGCACAGCCCGTTAAGTAGGGCTGAATGAGGGTGAGGACGGCGTGCAGCGTGCAGCGACTAGAGCGCTGACCGCGAATGGTTCAAGGCACGGCGAAAATGGCGGCTGCAACTAAGCCGGCCTTGAAAAGTGCAAGTGCAGAGAAAGGAGTATAACACACTCCGAGCGTTAATACTGTCAACAGTTTCCAGAAATCACTTTACAAATAAGCAATAAGCCCCCACACAGATAAAATGATCAAAGATAAAAATTAGCGTATTATTAAAACGAGGAGTAAAATTAAGAGCTTTCTACAGCTTTCGTCAACTGTGCCTTAAGTTCTATTTTTCAAGTGCTGCCCGCTCAAGCACAGCCCGTTAAGTAGGGCTGAATGAGGGTGAGGACGGCGTGCAGCGTGCAGCGACTAGAGCGCTGACCGCGAATGGTTCAAGGCACGGCGAAAATGGCGGCTGCAACTAAGCCGGCCTTGAAAAGTGCAAGTGCAGAGAAAGGAGTATAACACACTCCGAGCGTTAATACTGTCAACAGTTTCCAGAAATCACTTTACAAATAAGCAATAAGCCCCCACACAGATAAAATGATCAAAGATAAAAATTAGCGTATTATTAAAACGAGGAGTAAAATTAAGAGCTTTCTACAGCTTTCGTCAACTGTGCCTTAAGTTCTATTTTTCAAGTGCTGCCCGCTCAAGCACAGCCCGTTAAGTAGGGCTGAATGAGGGTGAGGACGGCGTGCAGCGTGCAGCGACTAGAGCGCTGACCGCGAATGGTTCAAGGCACGGCGAAAATGGCGGCTGCAACTAAGCCGGCCTTGAAAAGTGCAAGTGCAGAGAAAGGAGTATAACACACTCCGAGCGTTAATACTGTCAACAGTTTCCAGAAATCACTTTACAAATAAGCAATAAGCCCCCACACAGATAAAATGATCAAAGATAAAAATTAGCGTATTATTAAAACGAGGAGTAAAATTAAGAGCTTTCTACAGCTTTCGTCAACTGTGCCTTAAGTTCTATTTTTCTATTGTGGTCGGCCTGAAGTTGTGACTTTGTCCCGGTCCAACAAAACCAGATATCCTCAGTTGGCATTGGACACCTTTTGGCGCCGCTTTTATTTTTGGTCTTGTAGGAAATTGGGCTATTAGTTGTGTCATCTGCACAAGTAATATGTCCACAGTTTCCCATTAATGGGAACCAAGCAACTCATTGTCGTGCTTGACTCTCTCAGGGTAGGGAAGCAGAGCAGTCCAAGTCCTACTCAGGGGAAGGGGAGTGGGCTAGTAATCACCACTCGCTGGCATGCAATAATAACACTCAATAAATGATGGTCCAGTCAGTGCTTTTTCTCTAGAAAAAGGAAAAGTACATTTATTACACACTCACTACTAAATACTATGCATTAATTTACAAATACATACATTAGGCAGATTGAAAATACCATTGATGACATTGCTTAATCACCGTTGACCCCCTAAAGGGTCATACAAACATATAAGGTAAGTCTATTGGCTTGGTCATCGGTTCAAGATCAAAAACCACATGTTAAAAATACCATCATTTTGTGCAGAAATGCAATAATCCATAATAACCTTGTGTACATTTTCTTATTACTGTTAATGAAGCATATATGCTTTGATCAATAATCACTGTCAGCATTAGTATGTCAATAAATCATTTTAAAATGAACGACAACGGCCCTAAAGAACATCACTTTCTGATTACACAAAATGCAACCAAAGATTCAGCTCCCAAAGGGTGCTTCACTACATGCATCTTCTATATGCACCTTTAGGTCACATTAAACTCAACAATAGAACAAGCTCCTAGAGGACACTGCACTCCAAGTTGTAGAAAGAAATCTCCAGCCATGGGAGTGCTTCGAAAAACTCTGTGAAAATCCCAAAGGGGTCATGGTTTTCTTTCTGGACCCCACAAACGTAGGGTCAATTCTCAAATATTACTCCGGGGGTGGCTGCTGTCACTCCTACAGCCCCCCATAAAACTTTATATCTCCAGAGGTGGTGCCGTGTCCTCCTGGGGCCACCACAAGAAAATGAAAACATGCAAATTAGCCACTCCTCAGGGCATTATGGGGCCAGGAGCAGTAAATATTTTATTAGCAGACTCTTCCACTGAGCCGGGGAGAGTCACAAAGCCTTTTCTTTCTCTTTCCGTTTGCGTTTTAATCCTGGGGTTCCCGGTCCCACCCAGGCACTCCCGAGTGTCCCACGTTGGGGGCAGCCAAAGAAGCCCACTCCTAGCTGCCTCACTGGCTCCCATTCAGCAGCTTCTCTTCCTGCCACTGCAGAAGCCGGCAGCTCTGTTCTCCCCTGACAACTCTTTGAACGAAGGGTGTTGTTTCCCTGGTGGCACTCTACTTCCCCCAGAGAGGGGCACTGGGAGCAGGGGACGGGCCCACCACTGCTGGGGGAGCACAGCAGTGCTCCGCCTTCCTTTTCATCAGCCTCCAGGGAGATGGGGCAAAAGTCAAAACAGGGTGGGGGCCACATGCACGGCCCCTCCCTGAACTATTCAAATAAATACATCCTGCGCTGACCCTGGGCCCTAGCCTACCCATGGATATTTGTAGGACAGGCTCTGTTCAGTAAAAAGGTCCCCAATCTTCAAAATGCCATAACTCATTCCCTGTTGGACCGGTTTGGACGATCATGGGCTCAATTTGCTCCTGGTGGCAAGCTCTAACCACCAGGTGCGCTTTTAGCAACCTCCTCACCTCCAAAGTGGTGTAATCTACAGGGAGCTGGTTCTCCTGTCTGCCTGCAACAGCCTTCCTTCTTCTCTTTGTCTCTAGATGCATAAGACCACCAATTTCCCCCAACTGGTCCTCAGGTGGTGTAAGGGGGCCAGCCTCACTGGCCCTCGGGGGTCCTGGGGTCAACTGGGGCAGAGTATTTATCCTTTTTGGGCATCAGGGAGTTCCTTTTTCCTGTTGTTCATGGCTGCCACAGTCCCAGGGTTCAGCAGCAAAGAGCACAAAAACACCAACCAAGAGAGAGTCTCCCCCTTGTGCAAGAGTTTTTAAAGGGGGGTGGAAGGTTCTAGAAACCCGGCACCCAGGGCCAATCATAGGGTGCCACGCCACCCCTGTCCCAACCCTCCTGCACACCATGCTGATACAGTTCAAGATGGCATCATCCAGGAGTCACTGGTCACATCTGATCCCGGGGTCTCAGCTCCTCCCTTCGCTGACATCACTCCCAGGAACTTTCCCAAAAAATGTTCAAAGAGGAGCTTTCTCCTGTGTTAGCTCCAGTAGTCTAGGCTTTCTCCTTTGTTCAGAGTGCCTAGGCTGTCCCCAGCCCTGGGGCAGTTTGACAGGTAATTAATGAATATATACCATAACATTGCATGCGTTTACAACGCATGTGATTACAATGCGGTCGTTACAACGACCGCGTTGTTACATCGCAGTACATTACAACGCAAGTCGTTATAACGACTTGCTCTAGATGGCGTGCTGGACTTAAGAATAGTATAATTTACTATTCCAACTCCAGTGTGTGCAACAGTAGGGAAGGTGTTGGAATAGTAAATTACACTATTCCTTAGTTTAGAGCGCCATCTAGAGCAAGTCGTTGTAACGACTTGCGTTGTAATGTACTGCGATGTAACAACGCTGTCGTTGTAACAACCGCGCTGTAAAGGTAACGCGATGTAATGACCGCGTTATTAAGGTTGTTTCCCGTAATTAATAGATGACGTTTTTTTTATCCCCACTCTACACTCCTAAGGAGCTGAGAGAAGCACTGTTAATTGCTCCTTTTGTGTGGGACAGCCTTTGTTCCTGCTTCTGAAGAGAAATGTAATTATCCTGGTGCAGCAGGGTGACAAAAGGCCTGGGTTCTGATACTGAGCTGAGCAAGAGAAACATAACAATTCTGAATGACCCAAAAGTTGACCAGATATCATCTTGGTACTTGCAGATTTTCTTGCACAGGTTCCAACCTATTTTGATATGTCAGTGGACTTTGTAGACCAAAGCGATGCAAATCTGCACTCTAAGGCAGTTTTCCCCCTTTGTGTATAATAATGTGTCACTACAAAAAAACAGTAAATGTACAAACAAGACTTTCCCTATGAGTGAACACTAATATTATAATGCCTACCCCAAGTCAATATCTATTTCTGCTGAGTTCCCTCTGTGCCAGGCTACTTGTGTACATTTACTGGGCAGTGCACAACAGTAGTTTCACATGCGCAACCCTCACACACAAACATGTGTTCACGAGTAACCAGCCAAGTGGCACTTACCATAGCTACTTCGCAGCAGCCTTATGTTAGGTTGTAAACATGTGCAGTCCATTTGCCATGTGATTACCATGGGTGAGACGTAGTGAAATTCGCCTATAGTAAAAAGTCCAAGACCAGAAGATCCAAAAAGCAAAATGTGTGGTCGTTCTGAATGGGCGACACCCAATTGCAACAGGTTTCAAATTATTTATTAAATCACAATCTATTTTTCTAAATTGATGTGGGTTTTTTCTTGTGTTGTGTTTTCACTTTATTACTGTCTGTGTGCTGCATTCATACTTAATCCAAAAATCAGGGTGGGGAGGAAGAAGCAGAGATTCATTCAGCTTCCATGCATAATAGTAATAAATCAAGGGGGAATGAATCACGTGTAATGGAATGCCTGGGTCTATGAGTGTTGTTCAAAGGCCCTCATTCACTCTAACAAGTTGGTAGCGGTATTTCTTCATTCTCCACTTAAGGAAGTTAGGTGAGTGGTTTCATCATTGGGTCCTTTTCCGCCTGAGTTTCCCGTTCTTCAGGCAGTCAACTTTCCTTCTGGAGGGAGACCATCTGGTTCTGTGACGGTTGTGATTATTACATGAAAAATTGTGGAAAAAAGTGTGAAGTTGAAAATACCTACTTTCCTGTAAAAAGTATGTTATTGATCAGGGAGGAGTAAGATTAAAAACAGTGACAGTTGCTATGGTGGATGTGTAAGTGGTCCTCTGCACCTATATAGTACTGATATCGTTGGTCGACATGTTTCAGTCCTTAAATGTCTGGGTAGATCGGCAGGCTTTCATCAGGACCGAGGAAAAGAGGTGTAGAATTGGACCTCTCTGTGGTAGGTAAGTTAAGTCACTTACCTATCTTCGTCACTGAGTTCATTGACTTAAATTGTGACTTTGTTATAGGTTAGGATGCTACCTATAACTCAATAGGAGTTTTCAGAATCTCCTGTGGATGCAGGGGGAAGTTCTCGAAGCTGCTATTTGCACCTCATTCGTGTAGCTTCCTACCCTGACCCGGAACCAGGTCACGGTAACTACTTTTGCCAATGGATGTGAGCTTTGGCATTAGCTGGAAGGCACTGTAAAATTGGGTGAAAGGAGACTCATTTCATGCTGGGAAGTGCTGTTGCTTGTTAGGTTGGAGTAAAATATCCCATACATGCCGCTTCTCTTCCTAAACCCCCTGGGATGACTGATACTATTGTACTCACTGCCAACAGCTGAAACGTGTAGGAAATTAATAAAAAAAATTAATAGACGCTAAGTTATAGCTGAATGGCTGTTCACCTCATGTGCATGGATTTCCCTGACTTCTTCCCTTACAATCAAGGGAAGACCCCAATGTAAGAATTAAGCTAACAATCATCTATGCATAAGTAATACACACATAAGTATGCCACGCAAGTGTCTCGCATACCTGCATTTTTACATGATTCTTTATGTCAGGTTGCGTTTACAGATGCTTGCAGACAAACAATCACACCCACACGCACGCAGATAAATTAGATGATTTTTCAGGTGTACTTCTATTTTACGTCTAAAACAAATCCTTTATTAATCAGGCTTTCAATGTTTGGAGCATTACTAATATCAGGCAGGATAATTTGTCACACAAATCATGTTTACCTGTAACTGAAACTGGAGGCATATAACATTGTTATCAAATGACCTCAATTGAAGGACAGTGAACATAATCTCAGGATGAAAGGTTTTATTGGTTGAACTCTAACTTACGTCTTTTTAGCCAAGTAAATTCTTGGAACGGCAAACAGGAAGCAGTTCGTACAAATCAATGTCTCCGTTGCCATTAGAAAGAGCTTTGCGGTATCTCTTTCCAGGCCTAATGCTCACAAAATGATTTCCCCCAGCAGTCCCTGGCCAAATGAAGCAGCATCTGGCACACAGCTACCATCCTTGCATTTAAACATTCGCTTTATTTTCACAATGTGAAAATGAAGCATAATTTGCTTTGTGTCATATGGGGCTTAGGTACATTTTATAAAGAGGCAGATCAAATTGCCTGTCAAATTTGAATCTAATTAATCTTCATTTCACCTCCTGCTTAACACTGGAAACTAAATTTAACTGACTGATTAGACACATAAGTCAAAAATGTTTTTCTCTCCTGTGGCACAAAGAAGACTACTTTTCTCTAGTTGCTCACCCTATTAATAGAAAACAAAAACACTATGCTCTGCGTTGCAAAATAATTTCACTTTGAGTGCGTGACAGTTCTGAATTTTACTTTGCCATGTTTGCTACAGTATTTTAAGAAATTGTAATTCAACTCCTCTGTAGCTTCTTATATCACTGGATGTAGAGCGGATCTAGGTTCAGATGATGGACTGACGCCATGAAATATAACGTCATATTGCACTAATTTGTTCTACAGATGTGCAAAAGGCCAATTATTTGGAATGCAAAAAAGAACGAATCTCACTATTACCTAACGAGCACCAAACCATGCCGGTGAAAATGGTAAAGTATGACCTTTGTAAAAATGTATTTCCTATTGTGGGTTGCGATAAGTTAGTTGTTTTACATACAATGGGATCCTGTCTCTTACAGACTGTGGGGCAGATTTACAAGCCCCTTCCGCCACTTTTGCGTCACTTTTAACATGGGAAAAGTGACGCAAAAGTGGCGCAAGGGGCTTGTAAATCTGCCCCTGTAAGTCCTCAATGCCTACTAACAATAAAAGCAATACCCTTATTCTTTCATCTGTTTGTCTTCATATGTTGACGAGGGAGGAACAGAACCGTCCTCGTGCCCTTAGGCAGGCAAAACCTGAGAGTCCTGAGACTGAGCATTTATAAACCCTAAAAGAAATTATTTAAATCTGAGGTGGCTTGAAAGAGAGTTGCCAAGGTAGGAGTCTTGGCAATTGTAGCGTACTCCCCAGCCCGGTAGCATCTAAATGTATCACTCCACACTCGGATCTTGGTATTACACGTCTTTATTCTCTAGAGTGTAACCGTTAACTGACATGTACTGCGTCATGAATTTTATTAACCACATCCAATCACTTACATCAATGGACTACGGAAATTCATTAGGGACCATAGGGGTCCTGCGCTCTGTAGTAAACAAGACCCCACATGTCCTCTTTGTTAAATAAAAAGTGCAAACAAAAAAACATATATATACATCATAGTTCCTCAATGAGGGGGCACTCCAACTACTCTTCCAGATCTTGTGGTGTGAGGCTGAGGAAACACACGAGAAACAACTGCACCAGGCATGGGTGATCTAGACACTGATGCAGTTCTGGGGTTCTCCTGGCCCTCTGATGACAAAGTCTCTCTCCAGATGCCTGGAGCCGACAGACTTGGAGGCAGGTGCTTGAAATGTGAGAAATCCCTCGTAAAGGACTTTCTAGGATGGTGAGCAGTCACCATGTGTCCCTTACTAGTCACAACTTGCAATGGATCGGCATCGAAGGGAGCATCAGATTTGTGTTTTCGCCTCTGCCTGACAAGCACACGATCCCCTTTCTGAAATGTAATGCCCGAGCACATCAACGCCTACTTGCATAAGTCTTCATTCTGTTCATGTGAGATGAATCAGTGAGTCGAACTTTCTGAGCATCAATTGTTCTTTCAGTAGTCCACTGGGGCAGTTTGGTACCCATGGTTCTCTCAAACATCAGGGTAGTCGGACTTTCGCTAGTTGTAGAATGAGGTGTAGATCTACAGGCACGAAGTTTAGAATGAAGAACAGCCCTGAGCTCAAGTCAATCTAGTGCAGAGCGCTGGACAGCCTTCTTAAGAGTCCTCATAAAATGTTCAACAACTCCATTAGCCTGTAGCTTAAAAGGTGTGATTTTCTAATGCTTGATGTTCAAGTGAGTTTGAAAGTCTTTAAATTCCCAATCATTGAATGGTGTGCCAATGTCAGATTATAAAATGGACTGAACACCCCAGGTTGCAAATATGCCTTCTAGTCTTTCAATCACTCAATCATGAGTGATTGACAAGAGGTTTTCCACCAGAGGAAACCAGGACTACTCATCTACAACTACCATGAGGTAATGGCCATTTTCAAGGGGTCCATGGAAATCAAGTGCAATTTTCTCCCAGACGTGTCTTGGAAGATTCAATATGTTCAAAGGATGCTGTGCTGTTTTAGGAGATTAACAGTTAAACAAATGACAAGCCTGGAGCTCTCTCTCCACTCGCTCATCAAGATGAGGGAATCAAGCACGGTTTCGCAGGGCTCGCTTTGTGGCGAAAATTCCACGATGTCCCTCATGTGCCACTTAAATGACTTACTGTCGTAGACTTTCAGGAATGACAATTTACAACCCATGCAAGATAATCCTTCTTGTGTACCTGACAGTTCATCATGCGAATTCTTGAATTGCAGATATTCACTGTCATTATCAATAGGTCGAGCATGTGTTTTCCCAGATTGATGCATAATAATGTCTTTGAGGATGAGTAAATTCCTGTCTGCATTGGTAGCATCACTTATTTGCTCCATGGACACAACTGCAGGAGTACTGGATCTCACAATAAAGTTAATGTAGGCCTCGTCCAATTTGAAAGAGGTACCATGTCATTGCATGGGGACTCGAGAAAGGTTGGCAGGGTTTGGATCTTTTCCCGGCTGGTGCGCAACAGTGTTGTTATACTCTTGCAGTCTCAGCCCCCACCTCTCAATGTGAGGGGGCATCTTGGCCTTTGGAATGCCAAAGGTAGTAAGCAATTCTTGGTGATTAGTAACAAGCATAAAATGTTTCCCATACAGAAACACATGAAAGTGTTCATGCGCCCACACAACAGCTAGACTTTCTATCTCAGGTTGCGAGTGAGCTCATTCAGTATGTGACAAACTTCGGCTAGCATAAGCTACAATACGCCTTCATGCACTTGCATGTCCACTATGTTAGGCAAGATTAATGCCCAAGACCACTGGGCTAGCATCCTCAACAATCTCTGCATGCAATTTCGGATCAAATTAAATCATCTCAGTAGCATTTTAAATTGCATGCTTAATTGTCTTGAAACTTTGATCACACTCCTGTGACCACTGAAATGAAACATTCTGTTTCATTAACTCTCTCAATGGGGCACTCACACTGGCAAAGTCACAGATGTGCTTGGAACAGTAGCTGGCCATACCAAGAAAAGAACACAGAATGGTTACTAGGCCTGAGCAGAGCTTGCAGAGTTTCACTCCGGGGAAATCCACAGAATTCCCAAAAAACTGCACCCAATTCCATGGACTTTTGCAAGCAGGCGGAGTATTGCTCAGCCACCCCATATAAAGTCCACTTGGAGAGTCCTTGGGGGGCAAGAACCCCGCCTTTTATCACCAGTAAGTCAAAAACAGCAGGATTGCAGAGAGCTCGTCAGAGACCCTGCAACCTTTATCCACCACTCTGCAAATGTGCCTCCTGGTGCACTACTCATTGGCAGATGAAGTCCCCTTGGATGCTGATGGTCGTTGGTGGCCAAGAACAACTCCTGTTACCACCAGTAAGTTCCACATAGCGGGATTGCTGAGAGCTCGTCGGAGGTCCACCACCTTTCTCAACCACTCTGCAAACGGCCTCCTGCCATTCTACTGGTTGGGGGATGAAAGTCCCCTAGGGTGCTGAGGGTCGTTGGGTGCAAAGAACCCCTCCTGTTACCACCAGTAAGTCCCACACAGCAGGATTGCTGAGAGCTCGTTGAAAGTCCCGCCCCCTTTCTCCATCACTCTGCAAATGTGGCTCCTGGTACACTATTGGCTGCAAAATGAAGTCCCCTTGCCTGCTGAGGGTCGTTGGGGGCCAAGAACCCACATTGTTAACACCTGTAAGTCCCACACAACAGGACTGTTAGGAGCTCATTTGAGGCCACGTCCCCTTTTTCAACCACTCTGCAAATGCCCCTCCTGATGCACTACTGGTTGGCTGCTGAGAGTCATTGGGGGCCAAGAACCTCTCCTAATACCACCAGTAAGTCCCAAACAGCGGAATTGCTAAGAGCTCTTTGGAGGCCCCGCCCCTTTCTCCAATACTCTGCAAATGTGCCTCCTGGTGGACTACTGGTTGGGAGAAGAAGTCTAGGGGTGAGCGCGCTGGTAAACTCCACTCCTCCCTGGTTGGCAGAGTTTTTGTGAAATCCGTACTCCAAGTGGAGTGTGGCAAAACTCCTTGAACTCCACCAGTGGATCGAAGTTTACCGCCCACCCCTAATGGAGTCATTTCCCCTTCCGAGAAAATGTGTCCAAAGTATTTCAGTTTTGTTTTGTGAAATTCACACTTTTCAGCATTCAAGGTAAGACCTGCATATACAAATAAATGCAATACTTGTGTATGGGCTCTATCATGTTCCTTTCATGTGGCCCAAAATACTAGTACTTCATCACTGTAATTGAATTCATGCGTTACAGGCTGCGTGATGTGACAAATTACATCTTGGAAAAGTTTGGCAGCTGAAGACACTCTGAAACTCAATCTTTTGTACCCGAACAAAACAATATGAGTTAAAAAGGTAGTAATGTACCTGTAATTTTCTTCCAATTCAAGCTGATGATATCCTTTGTTCAGATCAAGGCGCAAAAAGACTTTGGCAACATTCAACGGAGTAATCATATCAGCAATGTGGGGACCTGGGTGTTGTTCTCTTTTGATTGCCTTGTTTTCTTGATGCATTTCAACACAGATTTGCATAGACCCTCCACTGTCCTTTTTAGAAACAACCACTATTGGCGGCACTTATGGCATTGGACCAGTAGAGAGCTCGCTGATATAACGTTATAGCAAAGTCTCAATTTATTTTTTTCAACAGCCTCTTGTAGATGAAAGGCAATTCAACGGTGTTGTTGAGCAACAGGACAAATGTCCTCATTAATGTGGAGCTGCACTTTCATTGTCTTAAGATTTCCTAATCCATGAAACAACAAGGGAAACTGATTCACTAACTGGTGATGAGCATTGACTTTGTAATTTATAGAAATGAGTCCCATGTCAGCAGCAGTGCCAAAGCGGAATAAACATGCACTCGACAAAGTGCCCTGAAGGACATGGATTGGGGCTTGTACCTTCGTTCTTTTGTGTTTCACGGTCGCCATGAATTAACCTTGACTTTGTAATGGCTTCAAGGCTGCCCACGTGTATATTTTGGTTTTCGATGGGTTGAGACGAGGCACTGGAGACAGTTCATGGTACTTTTCAAATGGCATGATATTTGTCAATACACCATGGTATATAGCAACCATTAACCTTCAATTTTATTTTGGGACAATGTCCTAATGAATTTTGTGATTCCGCTTGTTGAGCCATTTCCAACTTGTATTCTTCTTTGCAAGAAGCCAAACCTACATGCACACATCCTTCAGTAGTCCGCATTGACATTGCACACCCATCTTATTCATTGAGACCCCCACAATGTCAATACCCACCCTCACAAAAGGGGTGCTGACTACAGGGAAAGGTTGGAGAGGAGCCTTGCTCTTCCTCCCAATGTTAGCATTTGCCTGGCAAGTCTGGCAAGACCTACAATGGGTGCCAGACTTCCTACACATTTGGGGCCAGTAAATGTGGGTGACAAGCCTTTCAAAGGTCTTGTCTTGCCCCAAATGCCCTGCCAAAAGCAAATCATGAGCCAGACCCAGTAGGAGGGCTCTGAAGTGCTGGGGTACCACCAGCACATGGGCTGACCCAGGCTCAGCAACCTTAGGCTCACTATACAGGAGACCATATTCCCAGTAAATCCAATGTGATCCAGACTGATTCACTGCTGCCTGGTTTGCAGCCTGCTGCCGCAACCCAACAAGAGAAGGACATTTCTGCTGCTCCAAGCAGAATTCCTTCCTGGAGGGGCCCCCTTCCTGCTGCCAATGGGTCAGCTCAGGCAGGTCCCCCAGTTCGACCACTTGCTCCCCTGTAGGCTACAGGGCACCCCACTCAAGGTTTGCTTCCTCCTGGACCGTGGGAACTTTGTGGCCGATTTTCCATGTCCCCTGCCTCTTCTCTTTCCGGCAGGCACCTGGGCCACTGTTTCAGGCTCCAGGTCCTCTTGATTGCCCTTGCCAGCTGCCATAGACTGAGTGGTCACACACGCCCACTCAGGCAGACCCAACATTTCCAAATGGGACTTAAGTTCCACCTTTTCCCAGGGGAACTCTCCAAGCCGTTGCCTAGCAGACATTCAACAGACATGGCTGGCCTCACAGCTACTCTCAAGGTACCTGAAATCCACCCACTCAAAGGGAACCTGTGCCACTTTGCAGAGGCACTCAGAGTTGTCAGCTGCAACTACTGGGTAGAATGTGTTGGGGACCACCTGCTCCTCAGACACTAGCCGACAACTGACAGCTGTCACACTGACTCCAGTGTCTCTCAGAACTTCCACACTATGGCCATTGATGATCACCCATTGCCTGTATTTCTTATCAGGCAGATGAGTTCTTGGGACCATCTCACTATCTCCTAAAGAGACCAGGGTCATCTCTGCGGACCTCCACCCCTCCTGGGAACCCGACACCTCCCCCAAGGCTACACTAGCCAAGTCACGGGGCAGAGCACCAGTGGGTGCAGTAGTGGCTTTCTTCGGACACCTAGGATCCCCTATGAAGTGGCCCACCTGACCACAAGCAAAACATGTCCTGGAGCCCTTCTGGACAGGCTTACCTGTAGGGACCCATGGCTTCTTTTCAGTGGGAGGCTGGGAACCTTTCCCTTGGTTCCCTTGGGAAATACTTTGGGGCCCTTTTTAGGTCGAGCCAAGGCAGCGCGCATGCGCTTTCGGCAGATCTGTAGTGATAAGTAAACAAGGTAGCTCCCGCCTGCTGCTTACCATTTGTACTTGGCAGTGTCGGTCTTCTTTGCTGCCACGTAATTGGTTTAGGCTGGGAATGTCACTTCCGTTTTTTTGCAGTGCAGCACCAACTAAGTACAGTTTTGTTATGCTTAGACAGCGTAACTGGTAGCTGGAGAACTCTTTTTTGTTTATTGCATTGCTCGATGCACGTCTGTGTCGTGCCCCCACCGTCATCACCCCTACCTCCACCCACCCTCGGTGTTGCACACCGCCACCCGCCTCTCCTCCTTGTTTTTAATTCATGCTTCCTGCCTTGACACGGGCTCCGCGCTATATGTTTTAGCACGGCGCCCGGTTTTGTCTTTCTTGCGTTTATTTCTTCCATTATTGTGGTTTTTTTTTCAGTATGGTGCCCTTTCCTAGGCCACCATGCGCATAACTTTAAGAAGCACGGGCGCCGCGCTATATGTTGTAGCACAGCGACAGCTTTAGTGTTTTAGTGTTTTTTATTTCCTTGCTTAAGGTTTATTCTTTATCAGCATGGCGCCCTTCACAGGCCCCCATGCGCATAACTTTAATAGGCACGGGCGCCACGCTATATGTTTTAGTAGCACAGTGCCCGCTTCGTCTTTCTTTCACAAGGGTAACGCCGGGCCTTGCTCCACAGGTACGAGCGCCATGGCCATATTCAGCTTTCAGCGGGGAAGCGGCCAGAGAGCTGCGTAACCCTGGCTGAAGGAGGCGGCTCTCCCAGGTCGCTGCAGCTGTGATTACTTATTTGTGCTGCACGGCTGCTGCTTCATGGACCAGAGGAGGCGGCGGAAGCGGAAAGAAGCAGCGTTAATGCTGCCACTTTGATATATGCGAGTTCGAGATACGTGCTGTACAATTCTTCTCATGTCTAATGAACTAGATTATAATGTTACTCTGAATATAAATAAGAATCTAGGAAACATTTGGGGTATGCATTACAACTGACGCCTCTTAATTTGCAAATGGCATTGTTGTCGGCTGGGAGGAGCAGCAGTGTTTAAATTCACGTTTAAAATGAGCACTTTTAATAACTTCCTCCCAATTCAGTGTTATAATCTTGTGTACTGAGGTGACGCACTAAAGAAATGCACTTTTTTGAGTTCTGAAGAGACATTATCTCACATCATGTTTATTGTATGACTAACATGCCGAACATTTTCACGGCTCGGCTCGTGCACTGGCTCCTATACGCTTGGATCGTCTCCGGCTGGCTCTCCCAGCTAATGTATTGGTTTGCCCACCTCTAATAAAGAGAGATGAATGGATATGTGACAGTGAGCCCGGTGGATGGTAGAGAAATAGACTGGTGTAGACAAAGTCCGTCTCCATTGCCTCGTGTCTGAACGATCACTTTCAATAACCTAGAAATCTGCCTGGAACGCCTGCATGCCCCAACCTCCTCCCCCAACCTATCCTTAGCAGAAGCGACAGATTCCGAGCCGCTGTGGCCTGCTGGTGCAGAGGGGCAAGGCAGAGTCTGTAGAAGCGCTGGGATCCCTAGCCTGTCCGGGCAGGCACCTAAGCTCTCCGAGTGCCTTCACACTCAGGATAAATAAATACATTTTGTTCTGTGCTTTGGGCGCTCGTCAGTAAGCACTGCCTGGCAGATGGAGCTCTGTGTTAATTAAACACATTCAGAGAGGTGGTTGTGTACAAACAACCAACTGCCACAAAACCGTACATTTTGAATGTGTAGTTAAATACCTGCTCATCGAGTACCTCATTGGCTGATCATTCCATAGCACTACCAAAATTACATTTGAACACATTTTCTCAACTGTAAAACACTCTCTTCTATGGGTTATTTAACAACTCGGGGTTTAACGGTTAGGTAACCTACTTTGGATACTGCAAAATACGGTAATTACAATACAGTACAAAAATGAATGCAATGAAACGAAGCAACCAGTATTTTCTAAAATACAGCCATAACAGTACTTTTTTTTTTTAGTAATGCCAATGCAATAGGTCTTGCTTTGGCGAGAGTTTAAGCTATTAGCATTGTAAATGACAATGCCTTTTATTTATGTTTTAAAAACCAAAACATAAATAAAAGGCATTGTCATTTACAATGCCAATAGCTCAAACTCGTGTAAATGCGAGACCTATTCCATAGTAAATGCTTGTTGGAACTCCTTCTGTTTACCCTTATCCCCCCAACTCTTCTGCTTGGGACCCTGCTCCCTTTGGCGGAGTCTCCCACATGACCTTTTTAGACCCGGGTACTAACCCAGCGGTCTGCCTCCATAGCAAGCTTCCTGGGATCAGTCAGCTTACTGTCAATCAAGTGATGGCAGAGCTCTGTAAAACAATTATCTGACAAGTGCTCCCATGCAACCAAATCATAGAGCCCCTGCAAATCATTTACCTGGCTACCCTTCACCCATCCACCAGTGCTCTGCAGAAATTGGACACATACTCCACCCAAGTGTTTGACTCCAGCTTCTTACAGTTCCTAAACTTCTGCCTGTACAGTTCTGGGGTCACCCATACCTACTTATTAAGGCTTCCTTCATGGGGGCATAAGACATCTGATCCTCAGTGGGTAATGCTAGCAACGTGTTCCTCCCCTCTGAGACAAAGCGGCTCCACAACCCTGCTCCCCAGTCTCTCTCAGGGACTCTGTAGGACCTCATCGCTACCTCATAGGCCTTAAACCACTGCCCAATGTCCTCACTCTTCACAAAGTCCTTAATGACCTCCTTGGGGATGTATACCCTCCCTTCTCCAGGTATTGATGGTGCGCTGCCACTATGGGGATTGGACACTATACTGTTTGCTTTCAGGTCCAGCTCCCTCAAACCTCTCTCATGCTCTAAAAGCATCTTCTTTTCCTCCATGGCAAATCTCTGCTTTTCTAACTCCAATTTCTTACTCTCAATGTCACTCTCCTTCCCCAGCCTGAACTCAACAAGCTCCCTCTCATGCACCCAATTTCTTTCTCTGTCCTCCAACTCCTCTGGAGACAGACCTCTTGAAGATAGACTGCTGCCATCTCTGGATGGTACCCTCCCCCCTGGCAGATTCAACAGCCCCTCCTGCTGCCCATCCAAGCTAGCTAAACCGAGTAGTCTGCACATTTGGCAAACCCAAGACCCTGCCAATACCTCTCTTTTTTGCAGCCTCTTTAGCCCAATAGAGATAGCTGTGGCCCACAATCCATAATTTAAGCATTTTGAAGTGAAGGAGCAATTGTAGTCAGGAGAAGGCTGGAGCTGAATGAGATAGTTTTCCTAAGGAAGGTTGGAGGTTTTTAAAAACAAAATTTTTTAATTGGTTTTATTACTTTAATACGGAAACAGAAACAGACATACAAATGAAAGGGAGACTTTCATCTTCACCCTTAAGACAATGTATCCATAGTTACATATTAACAAGTTGTATCAGTGATCTGTACTTGATAACGCATGAAAGCATTATAGTGAGAAAAAGGGCAGATTTGAATTTAACCAAAGTCAGCAACTGATGAAACTTTAACTCTCTCTGGCCAACCCAAGTAATCTGCACATTTGGCAAACCCAGGTCCCTGCCAGCACCTCTCTTTTTTGCAGCCTCTGTAGCCCAATAGATATAGCTGTGGCCCACAATCCATAATCTAAGCATTTTGAAGTGAAGGAGCAATAGTAGTCAGGAGAAGGCTGGAGCTGAATGAGGTAGTTTTCCAAAGGAATGTTGGAGTTTTTTAATTTATTTTTATTGGTTTTAATACGGAAACAGACATACAAACGAAAGGGAGAGTTTCTTCTTCTCCCTTAAGACGGTGTATCCATAGTTGGATAATAACAAGCTGTATCCGTGAACTGTACTTGACAATGCATGAAAGCATTATAGTGAGAAAAAGGGCATACAAGAGTCAAATAATAGCACAATAAACATAGAGGGGGTAGGGAGGAGATGGGTTGGGGGAGGGTAGACATATTACTATTTGTAGCAGGATTATTTTAATCAAAGGATGCAGCCTTCCAGCAGTGGGAGTTGGAGTCCAAGTTGCCTACCTGCGTGGGAGGGGCCCCTTCCTGAGAGGTGTGTGGGATGTCCTGGGACTAGAACCAGTGGTGGGTGGACTAAATTTGGGAAGCAGAGGGTGTGATGTCATGTTAGGAGGTTGGAAGTGGAGAGGATATGGTAGAATTGTGTTGTAGAGTCTGGATATAGGTGCGGTATACGTGCCAGATATCCTTGGGGCGGGATGCGGGGGGTTGCAGTGAGGAGTAAATCTCAGTCTGCATATCGCAGTATGCCATGCTGCGGAGCCATGCCTCCTTTGTGGGGCATAGCCGGGCCCCCCAGTGCACTGCAATTTCCATTTTGGCCAGCAGCAGTGTGATAGCAGTGAACCTGTGGTAGCAGAACGGGATGTCAGGGATAATACCCAGAAGGGCCACCTTGGGAGATGGGGTGAGCATGACAGATATAATGTTTGATAGCATTTGAAAAACTGAAACACTGATGCCCAGTAAGTGGATATGACAGGGCATGCCCAGGTCATGTGAGAGAAGTCCGCTTCTAGTTGGTGACATTTGGGGCAATGCGAAGTTTTAGTAGAGTCATATTTGGCTAAATCCGTGTGGGTGATGTAGAACCTATGGACAAACTTGAAATGTAGAAGCTTGTGGCGGTGGTTAGGCAATACACATTTTGTCTGCGCACAGCTGTAGGCCCAGTCCTAGTCCGTGAGTGGGTATCTTAGGTCCTCCTCCCAGTGGCGACGTGCCCCCCTGCCTAGCTCACGCTTCAGGGTCATGCACGAACGTTAAAGTTTAGTGATCAAACGCAAGCTGTCACTGTCTGCTAAGAGTAGTGCAAGTGGTGGGAATTCATCTGTCGGGAGGGAAAAGGACGGGATAACCGCTCATAGGGCTCCGGGCAATCTAGTGATGATGAATCTGTCCATTAGGGATAATTCCGTGTGGCTAGAGAGATCTGTTATTGTTCTGATATGTCCGTCTGGGATAAGATCCCCAAATGTGTGGATATGTAGCTTTAGTAAGGTGCGTTGCACCAGCTTCTCAGACGTCAATGGGATACAAGAGTTGTGAGGTAATGGTAATTTGGCAGAATACAAAGGGCAAGTTCCTAAAAGTCGGCTAAGTTTCCGCCAGGCCCAGCATGTAGTGGAGAGAGTTTGTACATCAGTGGAGTCTAGACACATACCTTTTGCAAATATTGCGTTAAGCGGGATAGGATCTGCAAGATCCTGCTCGAGCTTGCTATAGGGTATATGGGCGTCTGGGTGGAACCAATTGTAAGTGAACTGGGCCTTCGTGACCAAGTAATATAAATCAAAGTAGGGGACCGCAAAACCGCTGCGTTCGTAGGGGAGTGTAAGTGTGTCCCAAGCTATGCACGGTTTACGGCCCACCCATATCAGATGGAGCAGCTGGCCACGGAGCTGTGAGAAGAACGTCTTTGTCAGTTGGACGGGGATATTTACAAAGCGATATAAGAAGCGGGGTAAGACATTCATCTTGATGAGTGCTATATGACCGGCCATAGACAGCAGAAATCGGACCCACCAGTCCACTTGAGTGGAAAGCTTATCCATGGCGGGCCGTAATTCAGACGGATTAACTGGATAACCAACTGATCCATCCCACCCAAACTAACGGAACCTAGAGGAAGAGGAAAAGGGAACTGATATAATAACAATTAAGAACCAAATTTCAAAAGGAAGGAGAGATGGGCCCCTGGGATAAATGGAATTCCACCAGCTCTTTTTAAACAAGATCCGGAGTACTATCAGACAGTCCGGGCTCCTACCTGCTTCATGGGAGGGCTCTATAATTTTCCCGATTTATAAGGCTGGCGACAAAACCTCACCAAAAAATTATCGTCTGATTGCACAACTAGACATAGAGGCAAAATACTTTGCCGGTACCTTATTGACAGAGCTCAAGGACTGGGTAAAAGAGAAGGAAATAACCCCCCCTCATCAAACAGGGTTTTGTAAAGACACAGGAGCATCAACCAACATACTAACCATGTCATTGCCTATTGACAAGGGGAAATCGACCAAACAGGCGATTCCATTTTGTTTCATCGACTTTAAGGCAGCCTTTGACAATGTTAACCGAGCAAGACTGTGGAGAAAACTGGTGCTCTGGGGAATCCCGTCATCTCTCTTGAACCTCCTAATACACCTCCATACCAACACATGGATACAGGTAAAATTAGGTAACGGCACCCATCTCTTGAGGCGCATACCGACTATCAAAGGGCTTAAACGGGGATGTGTGCTTGCACCAACACTGTTAAACCTGTACCCAGCAGACATGACATCAGTACTCAGCACCTACAATGCGCATGCACCTCGACTTGGTGGCAAAGCCATCTCCAGTATCTCGTATGCCGTCGATGTTGTCTTGGTAAGCCACACCCAAGTCGGCTTGCAACGTCTACTCAACAAAATGCACAAGTACACAGTGGAAAATCACATAGAAGTGAACATCAATAAAACAAAAACCTTGACAATCAATGGCAAACAACGGTTCCACTCTTGGTACTTGGAAAAAACTCCAATTGTGAACACCCTTGCCTACAAATACTTAGGGGTAACCATCAAAGAGGGTGGCCAATTCACCAACCAACTTGAGGGTATTAGGAGGAAGGGAATGGCAATAGCAACAACACTAAGGCAGTTAAAAACAAAACTTACAGGGCCTATCCTTTCACCTCTCCTCCGGGTAGCACAAGCTAAAATTCTACCCTCCATCACCTATGGCAGCGAAGCACTGAGGGGCAGGGACGCAAAACTGCTGGACACCACCATGGCCAGGGCATATAGAGTTATGTTTAACATCCCAACTTACGCTTCACCTGCACAGATCCGACTGGAGTTCAGCCTAACCAAACAACTTTTGGCAAGGCAAGATTTCTATATAATGTGTTGGCACAAAATTAAGAACTCTCCCCAGACTGCACTGAACCATCAGCTCTGGCAAGAACTTTGTAATATATCCAACTCGCCGGTCAGAAAGTACTTGGAGGATTCACTTGTCACTACCGCTCTTTAAGCAAGTAGCAAAAAAGGTAATCAAGAAAATCTTCCTTGTCGAAGACAAAGCTGCCTTTACCCGCAGAAGCCATACCTGGATGACACTGAGCGGCTATAAATCACTTGGGTCACAGGCATACTTCAATTTGGGGTATTCCAGAAAGACCAAACACAATTAGTAAAATACAGGTTAGGAATCCTGCAAGCCATTCCGCACCTCCCACCTTGGCAGAGGGAGAAATGTGGCAACACATGCAGACTATGTGGGAACGGTACTGAGGATATGGAACATCTAATCTGCTAATGCACTAAATTAAAGGCGGAAAGGGTAGGATTACTCAAAGCACACTTTAACGAACGAGGGATTTGAACTTGGAGACAGGCTGTGATTGCATGCTTCGACTCCAAGGACCCGCAGCTAAATGGGAAGCTAGTGAAATTCCTGTCACTAGTGGAATCCAAGCATGGAAGAGCTGCACCCTGTGCAAATACAAAAACCCCATAATGAAGTTTTAACTTACACAACTGAAAACATTTAGCACAGACATTTGAACCTCTTCAGAACAAGCCGAATAAGGCACTTTTATACTAGAGACTTTTACATTTTTGGAAACTTATTTCTCTTGTCTTAATAAGCACAAATTTTTTTAACGCGTACTTTTTGTAATGGTGTTAATTAATCAACTGATCCTTATATCTATGGCGTGTGATCCCTAAATATTTAGTGGTGTCAGTTGCCCATCGTAAGGGGCAAGTGTTGCCGGAGGGGATAGCTGAGTCTGTAGAGGGGAAGAGCTCGGACTTGTCCCAGTTTATACCAAGGTCCGACATGTCTCCAAAATGAACAATCTCGTCCATGAGGGGATTCAGATTTACAGCGGGGTGTCTTATGAATAGCAGAATGTAGTCCGCCTACATGGATATTAAAAGAGGGCTGGGCGGAACCGAAGGCCGCGGTGCATGTGCTTCTCCTGCAAATGCCTAATTAGGGGTCCAAGGCTATAATGAAAAGTAACAAAGACAATGGGCAGCCCTGTCGCGTGCCCCAAGACACCGAGAAGGGGTCTAAAAGAGACCTATTTACCCGAAGCCTAGCTATGGGAGACAAGTATAACTGTGAGACCATCGCAATATAATTGTTGGGGATGCCTAATTTGCAGAATGTTGCAAAAAGGAAGTGCCACTCCAATGAATCGAAGGCCTTCTCAGAGTCAAGCAGCGCCATTCCTGCAGGGGTTGAAAGCGATACCCTGTGCAAGACCGAAAAGACAGTTCTAAGGTTGAGTGAGGTTGACCTGTGTGGGATAAAACCGGACTGTACCGGTGATAGGATCTGATCCAAGAGTAGTGACAGCCTGTTGGTCAACATTTTGGCCAATATCTTATTGTCAAAATTTAGCAGTGACAATGGCCTATATGAGGCGCATCTGGTGGGATCCTTGCCGGTTTTCAGCAAGAGAGTGATTGCTGCCTCCCGCATTGTTGGCAGAAGCATGCCATTAGCTAGGGATTCGGAATACACGTCGAGCAGATGGGGCGACAGTACCTGTTTAAATGCTTTGTAAAAGGTTCTGGACAGGCCGTCAAGGCCAGGTGCCTTTGATCCATTGAGAGAATCTATCGCTTGGTTGATTTCCTCAGAGGTAAAGGGTTCGCTAAGGAATTGAGCCTGTCAGGTGGTTAACCACACCATCACCACCTCTTCCAGATAGGCCAGATGGGATGCGAAGTTTGCAGGCAGCTTAGAGGTGTATAGGGTCTTGTAGTTTTCTACTAGGTCACTGAGTATATCCGCATTATCCGTGGCGACGGTGTCGTTCTCCCAGCGCAGGGATGTGATGTGTCCTGCTCCTCGGGGGGCACAGAAGGCAAGCCTGTGTCCTGCCGGGGTGTTCTCCTTCCAAGTATCTGTGCACTGCCTGGTACTTGCCTAACAGCGTGGCTTCCCTGTCTGTGAGGTAGTTAAATTCTAATAAGAGAGATTCCCGTTTAAGGGGTGTGTCTACAGCGCGTGGGGACTATCTATGGCTGTCAATTCGCTTTCCAGTTGGGCCAGGCTGCCTCGTATTGCCCGCAACACCCTAGCCTGTTTAGAAATGCAGATGCCCCGGATATATGCCTTGAAGGCATCCCATAGTACGGAGTGTTGTGTAACTGAGCCTGTATTAAGAGTGAAATACTCATGAATTGCATCATGTAATTCCGACCCGAACAGTTAGTCCATCAATGCAGTAGCTGGGAATGTCCATCTACGTTCCCAGCCCCTGGAGTAGGGGACCACGACAGGAAGAAGTACGGGTGCGTGGTCTGAGAGAGTGTGGTGCAGTGTTTCTACATTGTGTATCTATTGGCATAAGGATGCGTCGACAAACCAGTAGTTGATGCGCGTCCACTCCAAATGGGGGGCTGAGTGAAATGTGTAGCTTGGGTTCCCTGGGTGTCGCTTGGGCCACGCGTCATGAAGTGCCATTGTATAGAGGATATCCCAGAAGGCCCGCAGGGCCTGAGGTTTGTTACCTTGTCCTGTACCGGACATGTCACAACCTGGGTCTAGCCAGTGGTTCAGGCCACCACCGATGATTAAGGTATCGGGTTCGTGCCGGTTGAGCAATGTATGTATTTCAATAAAGAAGGAGGGGTCATCTGTCTCTCTGCTCTTACACTCGTTTTCACTAGTTTTTCTACCCTTTTTTATATTTCACCTTTCTGCACTTTTCTGCATCTCTGCTCTTTTGTGCCTTATTTCTGCTCATTTTCTCTTCCTCTCGCTCTGCTCTTTCACTCATTTTCACTCGTTTTTCTACCCTATTTTAGCTTTCACCTTTCTGCACTTTTCTGCATCTCTGCTCTTTTGTGCCTTATTTCTGCTTATTTTCCCTTTTTTCTTTATCCCTTATTTCCTCCCTTTACCTTTCCCCGCCGCTGCTGCCCCGCGGCCCCTCCACCCCAGCGCGACTGGCCCAATACAGCTCCCCTCCCCGCTCCCGCCTCCCAGCTGTCCAGCCCTCCCCGACCCCTACTTAATGGTGGCCGCTGCGGGGACAAGCGATCAAGACCACTGACTCATTGTCAGTGAAATTGCTCTCCCACCCTCGCAGCTCCACCATTAAGTGAGGCCTGCCCCTGCCCCCTCGAGTGTTGGTGATCGAGGCCCTCCTCCACCCGCAGGTTTCCCTGCGCCTCATCCCTGGTGGTCCAGTGGACCTCTGTTTCCGTCCTCTCTCTCTGCTCTTTCACTCGTTTTCACTCGTTTTTCTACCTTTTTTTATCTTTCACCTTTCTGCATCTCTGCTCTTTTGTGCCTTATTTCTGCTCATTTTCCCTTCCTCTCGCTCTGCTCTTTCACAGCATGACCGGCCCAATCCAGCTCCCCTCCCCACTCCCGCCTCCCAGCTGTCCAGCCCTCCCCGACCCCTACTTAATGGCGGCCGCGGGCAGCGGGCGCGCCGCTGGCGTGCCAAAGGCGCATCAAAGGCAAGCCAGTCTGCGCCCGTCCGCGACCCGACCGCGACCAGCGCCAGGAACCCTGGACCTCCGCCCACCAATGCTATGACCCAGCAGCACTCCACGCACTCAACCCAGGCCGCAACAACAACTGCAAGCTGGCATCACCAGCCGACACCCACGGACCCTTCAGCTGTCACCGCTGCCGGCACACCTGCAGCACCGCCAAGAACACGGATCCAGCACAACCCGCCCACAAGAACACAACTGAACCGAAGACCCTGCAATGCATCCTCCTCAACGTCCAATCCCTCCACAAACACGCCACCGAAATCTGGGACCTCCTCGACAGCACCACCCCGGACGTAGCGTTCTTCACCGAAACCTGGACCAACACCACCTCGGGACCGGACATCGCCATCGCCATCCCCCAAGGATATAAGATCTCCAGGAAGGACCGCTGCACCCGCCCAGGAGGAGGAATCGCCATCGTCCACAAATCCAGCCTCCGCCTGAGCACACTCCCCGACGAGCCCACAGAACTGATGGAACACCTTCACTTCAAGATACTGGCCAGCCCCACCGCCACCCTCCGAGGAACCCTCATCTACCAACCCCCTGGACCCCGCGGACCCTTCGCCAACTCCATCACGGACATTATCTCCCCGCAGGTCATCGCATCCACCAACTACACCCTGCTGGGAGACCTCAACTTCCACCTCGGCAACCAACTGGACCCCAACACCACATCCCTCCTGGACAACCGGCACAACATTGGACTCCGCCAGATTGTGACCAAGCCCACGCACTCAGCAGGACACACCCTCGACCCCCTCTTCACTACAGGAAACTCCATCACCTTCAGCCACACCACCGAACTCCCATGGACCGACCATCGTTGCGTCCACTTCACCTTCAGAACACCCACCATCCACAGACACCAGCACCTGCTCCCACGAAGAAACTGGACCAAAATCACTGACGACCAGCTCACCTCCTCACTCAACAACTCCACCCCAACCATCACGGAAAACAACGACCCCAACACCGCAGCCCGAACCCTGCATAGATGGATCTCGGACAGCACCAACACCATAGCCCTCCTCAAGAAAAACAACAATACCCGCGCCAAGAAAGCCAGATGGTTTACCACCGAACTTTGAGAGTCCAGACGCACATGCCGCCGCCTCGAAAAGGCCTGGAGGAACACCAAATTCACAGAAGCCCACAACAACTTCAGAGCCACCACCAACGCCCACCATCAACTCATCAGAGAAACGAGGAAAAAAGCGATTGAAGACAGAATCTCCACCCACGCGCACAACAGCAAGGAACTCTTCAGCATCATCAAGGAGATCGCCCAACCCACCAGCGAGTCTACCGACATCCCTCCCTCACAAGAACTCTGCGACAAACTCAGCACCTTTTTCCACCACAAAATCAAGAGCATGTACGACAACTTCGACGAAGACAACCAACACACTGAACCCTCACCAACCACCCCCGACACCCGGAAACCAGCGATTGACGACTAGACAGCCCTCACCTCCGAAGACACACTGAAGACAATGAAGTCAATCCACTCAGGGGCCCCCACAGACCCCTGCCCCCACCACATCTTCAACAGAGCCGTCGACACCATCGCACCCATGCTCCGCCACACCATCAACCACTCCCTGGCGACCACCTCGTTCCCCGATGACTGGAAACACGCTGAGGTCAACCCCCTCCTAAGGAAACCCTCAGCGGACCCCACCGACCTCAAAAACTACAGACCCATCTCCCAACTCCCGTTCCCAGCGAAAGTCATCGAGAAAGCCATCAACAGCCAACTCGCCACATTCATTGAAGAACACAACATCTTCGACTCCTCCCAATCCGGCTTCAGAAAAAACCACAGTACGGAAACCGCCCTCCGCGCCGCAACAGATGACATCCGCACCCTACTGGACAAAGGAGAAACAGTAGCCCCTCATCCTCCTCGACCTATCAGCGGCATTCGACACAGTCTCCCACCGCACCCTAATACGCAGACTCTACGACGCAGGAATCCAGGACAAGGCCCTTGACTGGATTTGCTCCTTCCTCTCCGGCAGGACGCAGCAGGTCAAACTCCCCCCTTTCCTCTCGGATCCCACACCTACCACCTGCAGAGTCCCCCAGGGCTCCTCCCTCAGCCCGACGCTCTTCAACGTCTACATGGCTCCACTCGCCCCCATCGTCAGAACCTACGGACTCAACATCGTGTCATACGCAGACGACACCCAACTCATCCTCTCCCTATCCAACGAGCCCAACACCGCCAGACGCAACTTTCGAAGGCATGGAAGCCGTTGCCAAATGGATGAAAAACAGCTGCCTACAACTAAACACCAACAAAACAGAAGTACTCATCATGGGCCCAAACCCAGATGCCTGGAGCGACACCTGGTGGCCCCCCGCCCTCGGAAACCCGCCAACCCCCACGGACCACGCACGCAACCTGGGAATCATCCTGGACTCTGAGCTCAAAATGGACCGCCAGATCAACTCCGTCTCATCTTCCTGCTTCCACACCCTCCGCCTCCTTCGTAAGACCTTCAAATGGATCCCCCTCGAACACCGAAAGACCGTCACTCACGCCCTGGTCACCAGCAGACTCGACTACGGCAACGTACTCTATGCCGGAATAAACAAAAACCTCACCCGCAAGCTACAGAACATCCACAACGCCGCCGCAAGACTGGTCCTCAACCTGCCAAAACACTGCCACATCTCCCTGCACCTGCGCACACTCCACTGGCTCCCCGTCGAGGCGAGAATCACCTTCAAGATGCTCACCCACGCACACAAGGCCCTCCACGGCACCGGACCAGCATACCTGAACAGCCGTCTCCCGACAGCTCTCCTACGCCGTGGTCCCCCGCACCAGAAAGACCAGATCGGGAGGCCGCTCCTTCTCCTTCCTCGCGGCCAAAGCATGGAATGCCCTTCCGCTCCACCTCAGACAGACAACATCGCTCCCCATCTTCGCAAGAAACCTCAAAACCTGGCTCTTCGACAGACCCCCTCCTTGATGGAATGGAAACTGCACCCCCCTCACCCCTAGCGCCTTGAGACCCTTACGGGTGAGTAGTCGCGCTTTAACAAACCCCTGATTGATTGATTGGGAGTAGATGTTGAGAAATAGAGTTTTTCTGCCCAGAAGTGTCCCGGTCACTAGAACGTACCTTCCCTGATCATCAGCGGTGGTGGTATGGTGCGTGAAAGTAAGGCTGTGGTGTACCAGTATACACACGCCCCTTGAGTATGTGCTGTACCCAGCGAAGAATCTATGCAGTCCCCAGGAGGAGGCGAATGGAGGGGTGGTCTGCGGGGCTAGGTGCGGTTCCTGCAGGAAGGCTATCTTAATATGATGTCTGTGCAAATAGGAACTACCAGCTTACATTTTCGGTCCTTATTGAGACCACAGACATTCCAGGTCAGAAGCCGTGTTTCAACATTTCGATGAGGAGTTCCTTTCATGTAGGCGCAAGAGTGATGTCGGTACGGATATGATTGCTGAGTGTGTTATCTGTCGTGGGGAGAAGGGTACATGTAGGAGGGGATGAGGAAAGAAAATAGAAACTTAAAAAGAAAAGAAGAGCGAACACATCCCAATTAACCCAACCACCACCCACACCAGGTGAATTCCCATTGCCCAGTTCCCGAAACCCAAAAATACAACAACATAACAATCAGAGTCATCCATGGGGGCGGGCAACGCCTCGGTGGCCCTAAGCCCAATTTGAACGGATCTACCTGAAAAAAAGAGATGCTAGAGGGGGATAGCAATAGCGTAACATTTTAAAATCTAGGATCGCACTTCAAACATGTAGATGTTCATAGTAATGCTGATCTCAGTTTACATGGTAATAGCGAGTTGAGCCAAGCAAAGTGAGAGAAGGCCATCACTACTCAGAGGGAAAGAGTTCCGCACTGGGAGCCAGCTGTCTATCTGGCGAAGAGTGCCCCAACAAGGGACGGGGCTACGGCGGTTTTTATCTTTCTGTGCTTTACAGAAGGCCATGGCGATCGCAGGTGAGTCAAAAAAGTGGGGTTTATCACCTATGCTCACACGTAGTCTGGCCGGGTACAGCATGGCATAGTTAAGGCCTAGTTTACGGAGCTGCCCCTTCACTTTGGTGTATTTATGCCGTGCTTCTTGGACTGCGGCAGTGTGATCAGGATAGATGGAGAGTGTAGAGCCCAGGTACTGAAGTGAGTAGTTCTCTCGGGCTAATCAAAGGACAGTGTCACGGTCCCTATAATTCAGGAGTCTGGCTATGATGGGTCGAGAAGGGGCTCCGAGAGGGGGCGAGGGCCTTGGGACCTGTGTGCCCTCTCCACCAGGAATGCTTTGGAGAAGTGTTGTGGCCCAAACAAGTCAGTCAGGAGGGTCTCCACAAATAGCTCCGGACGCCCTAGGCCCTAGGCCCTGGCTAGTCCCAGGATCCGAACGTTGTAATTCAGGCCTGGATATGCTTTTGAATCTGTGGAGTAAACCACACCTGCGGTATCTCATTTAGAAGTTGCATGTTCCTTCTAGAATGCGCTGTGAACTTGTGACCTACTGGTTCCACTGGGTTATTAAGTTCACTGAACTAAGAGTGTATTGGAGGGGAAGGGTGTTAAAGAGACAGATTTTTTTTTTAAAAGTTGATAAGTGATGACGCAATTTAAGTGATGGCAAGCTTTAATTTCCAACTCATGACTATGTAATAAACTGTTGTGTAGTAGTTACATTAAAAAAAAATGAAGCTAGACATAGGTTTGAACTCCCTGTTTTTTTCGCGATTTCTCCGCGATCATCACGAATACATCGCAAACACACATAGTTAGGAATCTCTTTTTGAAAGAGAGGGAAACAGTATCAAAACTATCCATAAAGAGCTAAAACAAAAATGTAGTCTACAAAATGAATTCACTCGTATGTACATAACTTTTTTATTTTTTATAAAAATTAAGCATTTATTATGTTTCCCACTATTGCTACTCCTCGTGCTCCTGTGAGGTGCTGTCCCAACAGGTGATTGCAGCTCGTGCCAGAATGCAGCAACGAGGTGCAGGGAAGTCCTCTACAAAGTGGGTGTCCACAGAGGAGAAGTATGTATGCAAATCTGTAACAAGCACTCTTATAATAAGATCTTATGGTAACTTTATCAATTACTGTGAGATGTTAGCTCTGCCACCTAAGTAAATGCGGTTGGACCGCTTTCTTTCAAAATATACTTTTTGTGTGACATCTAGTTTGTCCTTCCTGGAAACTTCAAATTAGAAATTGTTAGAGCAGTTGCATTTCAAAAAGAAAGTGCACGATCATGTTGTGGCCAGTTTTCATGCTCACATATCCATCAGCAATGATGGAATCCAGGATTTTCTCATACAGGGCATGCTTGACATCACACAGATTATACAGACTTTAGGCCTATCATAGCCAAACCATTTACTTCGTCTCCACTTTATGGACATATCTGGGTAAACTATGCATATTTCCAATGGAACATGCTTTACTATTGATTGTAAATCTATACATCTTGGACAACCATTTTAATTACTGGGCCATTAGATCATCAATCTGATTTTATCATCTATAAGTCTACCCTGACCACAAATACAACCTTACTATTCATAGCGATTTTTCTTTGTCCTATAACCTTTCTCATCCAGAGCCTTGACAAAGTCCATAAGATGAAACACCGAGAAAGGACTATATACTTGTGGAATGTTTTATTACCCTTCAGTTCAACAGTAACATAACTCATTTGAGTGATCTAATATGTATTGTTTACCATACCTCATATGAGTAGGGCAGTGGAGGGAGACTAAATGGCTGCTTACAATGTGAAATGTGAAAGTCTAGTGAGTGCGTGAAGCAGGCTTAGAAATCACAAAGTTCCACACATGGAGTAGGTGTTACACATTGTTGTTAAGGTGGTAAAATAGCAGATCTGACATTACAAAATCTTTTGCTGCTTCAATGTGGGTAAGCTAGGGGTCAAACATGATGCTTTGCTCCTCTCTCTGGCCTGCACTACACCCGGATTCCAAGCCCATTGCTCTAACCAAAGAAAGGTCAAGCATTATCACCAGATAGGTATAAGAAGGCACCATTGAGTGAGTTAGGAGAAGCCTTTTCTACATGTTCCTCCTACATCTGTCCAATGTAGCATATCTTTGCCCAGGTGTCCGGTGAGAGCCTGTTCAGATCTCAGAAAAGCGATAGGGTCCATCACCTGTTCACAGACAATATTTATATCTTCAAGATAGATGTGGATTTAAGAATTCTAAATCTATACTTACGTATATATACTAACCTTTACAATATTTTAATAATCAATATTCATGTTATTATATTTCTGTAGCACAATATTTTTTACTCGATATTCTAACATACAAGCCTCCTATTCTACGCCCTCCAAATTATTGTCTTTAAGTACACATCATTTCAATGATTTTCCACATATCTATGTGACTTCTCTCTCAGTAGAGAATTCTGCTGTGTGTCGCAGTCTTTGGAAGCTCAGGATTCATGAGCGAGAACCTGCAGGGAGCCAGGAACACTGCACCCGAGCAAGGAAAGAAAAATAAGAAGAAATCCCTACAGCCTTACTGCATTTGACACTGGATGGCCATTGGGTCCCTCATGCTGAACTTCTCTGAAATGGAGGTCCTCTACTTTTGCTCCTCCCCTGTTCCTGTTTTCTTTCCTATCTCTATTCCAGTGCTTAATTTGAGCCAGCGGTTTCCAGTGCTTGGCACTGGCACTTAAATCTCAACACCAACACTAATGACAGTCTACCACATGGTGGCTCTGTTGGTCTAATTTTGAGATTAGCATGTCAACACTGTTTAATAACTCAATGTACATTAAAAATTAATAATATCTGCCACCCACGCCATTCTTATAGATTTGGGTGGCCTGGAATAATCTGAATTGTCACACTTGTAGGTGTGCAATGGTTAGTAGCTGTGTTGGTAGTGTTACTAGAAATGCTGGTGCAGGCTGCAGTAGTCTTGTGAGAGGGCTGTGGCACTTACATTTTGTTTAGAAATAAAGCACTGCTCTATTCATGTCCCTCCAAATAGCCCCACTTTCTCCCCCACCTAGAAATACAGATATACTTTTCAACACTTCAATGCATATGGAATCATTCAATATTTATTTTCAGCATCTCTCCACTGTATCTGGTCCATGTGTTTAACTATGTCCCAACACTGACACCCAGGGCCGGACAGGGAACAGCAACCAGCCCTGGCAGGTTGCTGCTCGACCGGCCCTGGGAGGTGGCAGTGGAGGGGTGCTACCAGGAAGCACCGCTCCCTCTTTTGTTACAGGGGGACGATATTGCAGCACTGCTGCAAAACCGGCCCCCAGTGACAAAACCGGACCCACGGGCACAAAACAAGCCCCCACCCCTCTGGCCCACTGGGGAAATGCCCGGTGCCCGCTAGGGCCAGTCTGGACCTGCTGACACCTTACATACATTTATTACAAGAACTGCAAACATGTTCTCAAGCCCATACAGGACCCTGCAGTTAAAAATAATGCTATTCCAAGTTGGCTACGTGGTGGCCTTATAAATGCGAGGTCAATGTGGAAGCATGCCCTTCACATTTACGATTTAATATTAAATGACAACCTTGATTGCCTCTTTGTAACTGAAACCTGGCTGAAGGCCTGGTGCAATCCTGATATTGTAAATGCCCTTCCCCCTGGCTATCTCATCCAGAGATTAGACAGAACAGAACAACGTGGGGGAGGCCTTGCAATTATCTATCGTAGCACTTTCAGGTGCTCTATAGCTCAATTACCCGACCTAAAAGGAGCAGAGGCCATCAGCTTCTGCCTCCAACTACATGACTCCTTTGCGTTTGCAGGAGCACTACTCTATCGCCCACCGGGGCCCCATAAGGACTTTTTGGATAACATTGGAGACGTGATGAGCGCACTGGCTCTCAGATTTTCCAATTTTACCTTGCTAGGAGATGTCAATATCCACCTTGACTCGCACAACGATCCAGGGGCAACCGGTTTCAAGGAGATAATGGACATACTTGGCTTAGAACAGCGGACTTTATCAGCTACTCAAAATGCCGGCCACACGCTGGACTGCATCTGTTCCAATTTGGAAACCCTTAAAGTTAAGCCCCCAGTCGATCAAACATGGACTGATCACAAATTAATTCCATTTGAAATCTCGGCCAAGAATAGGCTTTCTATAAAGGAGCACACCAGGTCCCATCAACAAGACAAGCCCAGGTGGAAGGAGTTGATAGCACACCCAGATTTCCTTCCAGACGCACTGGCGTGTAGACCTAACTTGTCAGGAGACTCTATAGTAGATAACCAGCTTTTTGGGCAGTGGATTCACACTTTGAGGGATCGTTTGGCACCCCCGGTCCCGCATTACGGCTGCCCTAAAAAGAAGCCCTCTGCCCCGTGGTACTCGCAATCCTTGAAAGAACTGCAAAGCCATGTTAGGTCCTTAGAACGCAGATGGCGTCGAAATTATGATGAGACAGAACTAAGTAAATTTAAAGCAGCCCTCAGAAAATACCATGCCCTGATTAAAACCGCCAAAAAAGCTTATTACACTGAGGCAATTAAAACCTCCAACTCTAACCAAAAAGCGATCTTTAAAATAGTTAATACTTTTACGAATCCTAAAATCTTACAAGAGATTCCCCCCTCGCAGCGTCTCTGTAACAATATAGCAGAATTTTTTTAACAGAAAGTCCGAATGTTACAAAAAGACTTCCCCCCTCCTTTCCTCCCTTTCACTAACAATGAGGTTTCTGTAGACAATCACAGAGCATTTACGCAAATCTTCAAGCTAATTACTCTGGAAGAATCGTGCCAGGCGATCCTGACTATCAAATTAGGCTCCCCTTTTGATCCTTGTCCCCCCATGTTATTACATGCTCTCATTGATATTGTCAACCCCATCATAAACAAAATAATAAACTCTTCCTTATCAACCGCCAAGATTCCGGCAGACTGGAAACTTGCAGCTGTAATGCCACTACAAAAGAAACAACTTGCGGACCCCGCCACCCTTTCCAATCTGCGTCCTATTTCTCTCTTACCTTGACTGAGTAAGATTACAGAAAAACTTGTCAATACTCAACTTACAACATATTTGGAGGAAGCAAATTTGCTTCACTCCAATCAATCTGTATTCAGAGCCCAACATGCTACAGAATCTGCCTTATTGTACACGGCTGAAACCCTAAGAGCAGCTCTCGACCAGGGAAAAAGAGCAGTCTTGGTGCTGTTAGACCTGTCGGCTGCCTTCAACACGGTCTCACACGCTATTCTCCTAGACCGTCTCACATCCTTTGGCATTTCTGGTACAGTCCTAGCCTGGATAAAGAACTTTCTGCAGAATCGCAGACAAGTGATCACACTAGGCCAATATAACTTGCAAGAAAAACCACTGCTCTCTGGTGTACCCCAGGGTTCGAGTCTTAGCCCCACCCTTTTCAATGCCTATATGGCCCCACTGATTAGGCTGATATCGTCCTTTAATATAGCGACTATCTCATATGCGGACGATATGCAGCTAATTCTGGTCTTGGACAATAACACCACTCAGGCAGAAGAAAACCTTCGCCTGTGCCTCACCGCTACTTTTAGCTGGATGAATTCTAACCATCTTAAGCTTAAGTGTAACTCCGAAAAAACGGAAATTTTACCTTTAGGCCAAGAGAATTTCTTCTCTCCTAAGCCCTGGTGGCCAGCGAATACCACCCCTCCGCCAAACACAGTGAACGTGGTTAGGAACTTGGGAATAAAATTTGATGCCACTCTCTCTTTTAAACAGCAATCACTGGCAGTTTCTGGCACCTGTTTTCACATTATAAAAAGTCTAAAGAAATTTTTTGATCTGCTTCCCATCTCAGCCAGACAGACAGTTGCCGTTGCCCTAATCACGTCCAGACTGGACTATTTTAATAGCCTCTATGCAGATGCCAATAAGTCGGTCCTACATAAGCTTCAAATGGTCCAGCACGCTGCAGCACGTTTAGTGCTGAAATGGCCTAGGAGGTCATCTGCATCAACAGCTTTAGAAACACTCCACTGGCTGCCAATCCATAAACGCGTCTTGTTCAAGGTCCTCATTATTACTTTTAGGGCATTCCATTCCTTGGGCCCTCAATATCTTCGAACCGGATTCATGCGCTACACTCCCTCTCGGAGTCTAAGATCATCAAATGCTAATCTGTTGAAAATGCCAGCTTTTAGATTAGCCTCGAAGGGAGGAAAATCGCTCACAGTGATAGGCTCAAAGGCATGGAACAAACTCCCTATTCAGCTCCGCCAGATCACATCCGAGACCCTCTTTAGGAAAGCCCTAAAAACCTGGATCTTCTCTGCGTCAGACACTCTTTGCAAAACTCTGATTTGATGCCTCCTTCTTAGCGCCAGCAGTTAACCAGTTTTGCCTCCTTCTCTGGGTTCCGCTCAGCGCCATGATGCTCCTCGGAGTGACAGCCGCGCTCTACAAATAGCCTATTACATTACATTACATTTACAATACATTACCAATGAGTGAGGAGGAGTCACTCATGCTTGGCTCCTGTTTTGCTACAAAAATAGACTAACAATGAACCTTAACAGAAGCAAATGGAAACTTCATCCTTTGTTTTGTTGCTTTGTCCTTCACACTTTGCTTTCACCCCTCACAGCATGGGACAACGGCTCCACCACCATTTCAACCAATGTTTTTTTTTTGCATTGTGAGTGATGGGATTTTTCACACATCTGCTTGAAAACGAGTGCACGTCTGTGTCAGAGACTGTGTTGGGCTGCTCTCTTAGGGGCCATATGTAGGTAGCTAAATACCGGTCGGTAACGGCCGAAATTCGGTAAATCTCCCGTTACCGACCGGTATTTAGGCAATTGAGATGTAGGAGGCTAAAAGAAGGATTCGGTAATTATGAATCGGTAAATACCGAATCATCATTACCGAATTCTAAATTACCGATTCGAATTACCGATTCCTTATTTACTGAATCGGTAAATAAGAAACAGTAAAAACGAAAAAAGAGATGTAGGTAAATTCGGTAACACCGAATTACATGAAATTCGGTATTTAGAAAGTGGGTAATTAACACTGACTGAAAGCAGGTGGTAATCATCTACAACGTATATAAGCAATCCCAAAATGCAACAGTGTGATCACTATGGCGGCTTTCTATGTGATTGCAAGGCGGCTACGTCTACAGGCAGCAGGAGTGAGGATCTGGAGACGGGAGGAGCGCATATACAGACAGCGCATCACACTCTTCCAACAGAATGAGGCTGAGATCCATGAAAGGTACAGGCTACACCCCCACACCATCCTGGACTTGATAAGGGACTTGCACCCACTCCTGGAGCACACAACACCAAGGGCGCACGCCATACCACCACATGTGCAGGTGCTCTGTAGCCTACATCTACTCGCATCTGGCAGTTACCAGGGGGTGATAGCTGCGGTAGGCGGGGTGTCTCAGAGTTGCCTGTCCCGTTTCTTCAGAAAGTTCCTGGATGCCATGATGCAGAGAATGCATCACTACATTAGCTTCCCAAACACACAGGCGGAACTGCTGAAAACCAAGACAGACTTTTACCAGATGGCACAGTTCCTGCATGTCATAGGCTGTATTGATGGCACACACATTCCAATCTGCCCACCAGCAGCCACTGAGTATATCTACAGGAACAGAAAGTCCACCCACTCCATAAATGTGCAGGTAATCTGCGATGCTGCCAACATAATCACTGACATCGTGGCCAAATTTCCTGGGAGCACCCACGACTCATACATCTTCCAGAACAGTGGGATCTACACACGCCTGGCTGCGGGAGAATTTGGAGAAGGATACCTGCTAGGTAAATCACTGTGACACTCACTCATACTTACTGCAGATGAATGTGGATTGGTGTATGTGACTAATGGCACTCTCTTCCTCACCTAGGCGATAGTGCATATGCAGTGCGGTCATTTATCCTCACTCCCTACCTAAACCCATCAACCCTGAGTGAGAGACGATACAATGTGGCACACAAATCAACACGCAACGTTGTGGAGCGCACGTTTGGACTATTGAAAAGCAGGTTCTGCTGCCTCCACAAAAGCGGAGGCGCACGTCAGTACACACCCATCATCTGCTGCAAAATCATTGCAACTTGTGCAATGCTGCACAACCTTGCCACAAAGAAAGGTACAGAAGTGGAATTAACTGATTTTGAGGACAATGATGATGAATTAGCACAGCCAGAGCCCAACGCAGCAGGAGTGCCACCAGCAACAGATGGGAGACAGAGACGGGCAGAGATCACATGCAACTATTTTTAAGTAAGTAAGGAGACACAGCCAGTTGTTGAATGTAATGACGTAGTTTTTATTTCTGGGCACTACGCCACAACACAAACGGCCAAACTTGGCATTCCAATTTGTGACATCCATAGAAGGAAGTCATGGGTTACTTCACCCAATACTGTCCTGAAAGTGTGGGCTGCATCAGCGTCTGCGGCCACGCACAACAGTACTGGATGCCATTAACTGACTGTCCTCACTGGCTGTGGAACCAGTGGCAGCCCCATGCCGTCTGCTGCTCCTCCGGGTGTCTGTTACAGGGGGGGGTAATGCTGCTCCGACTGGTCGTGTCCTCGCTGTTCCCAACTTCCACAGCACCAGTAGTGGCAGACTGACTTGTAAGCAGCACTTCAAGAGCAGTGGTCACCTTTACCAGCCCCCTAGAGACATCAGTGCTGCAGTGCGCCAGCCCCTCCTGCATGGCCACGGAGCGCCTGCAGAGCAGAGAAGTGGCAGTTGCTAGGCGGTTCACTGCCCTCGTATGGTGCTCCGTTTTCTGCCTCTCCCTGCGCCGTGTTACTCTGTCCTCATCCATTTTGCTGCACAGCAGCATCACAGACTGGGACATGTCCCGCATGCCCGCAGCCATCTCCTTCATGCCCTCAGCCATTGAGCTTATGCCCTTGTCAATGTTGGTCATGTTGTCATTGAGGCGCCTCATTTGTCGCTGGACTGACTGAATTGCCTTGCCTTGTAGGCGCTGCACCTTCACCATGGTTGCCTCCAGCCCTCCGAAGACACCATGGCTCTCACCCTGTGGGGGTGGACTGCTCACACGAGCCCTGCGGCGGCGTCTGGCACCTGTGTGTGCTCCCTCAGAAGTGGACGGCAGACCAGCATTGCTACCATCCAGTGGCACAGTAGATGTTTCCCCCCCCTCGAGTCTTCGGAGGAGGACTCAAACTCCAGCAGTCTGGCAACAGCACGCCTCCTAGGTCTAAGCACTGCAGGTGGTGTTGATGCTGGTGAGGCTAGCAGTAGTGGCGAGGCTAGCTGTGGTGGCGAGGCTAGCAGTAGTGGCGAGGCTGGCTGTGGTGGTGAGGCTGGCTGTGGTGGTGAGGCTGGCTGTGGTGGTGAGGCTGGCTGTGGTAGTGTTGTGTGCCCTGCACTCATACTGGCCTTCTCTGTGATGTCCTTCCGGGGTGCCCTCTCTCCCTTGTCCTGAGCAGTCCTGCGCGATGTCTCGCCTGTGGACAGAAATTGTACATCAGCTCAGTGTACCTGCAGCCCTGCATTGCAAGAATAAATATACATTTCTGCCACACTATCTCATTGTCTTCTGCCTGCTTATCGCTGATGTGTGTCACATGCCTTGTTGTTCAGTGCGATTCCTGTCATGATAGGGGGTTCACTGACTACATCTCCCATAATGCATTGCTGGTTTGAACAAAAATCTGTACTGGAGTGGGATTCACATAGCCCAATTGGGGATTTGGGATAGGGGAAGGGGGGCACAATGCTGTGCATGCTTCTTACCTTGTTTGGAAGCAGCCCTGGCAGAGCTGTCTGCATCCCCGATCCCACAGACACTTTCTGGCTCTATCGTGGACTCCACGAGCCGCTCAAGTTCAGTCAGGGCAGGTGCCCTGTTCCTTCCTCCTCCTGTCAGCCTGGCTTGTTTATTAAGATCAGCCATCTTCCTCTTGGTGATGATCCTGATGTCATACCACCGCTTCTTGAGCACATCAATGTCCCGGGGGTCACTCCAATGGCATTCACCTGAGACTGGATTTCAAGCCAGATGTTCCTTTTACTGACTCTGCAACTTGCAGGGACTGCTTTCCAAACAGCCTTGTGTGCTGCTTCACTACCTCCTCCACAAGGACCTGCAGTTCCCTCTGACTGAATTTCAGTTTGCTCTTCCTTTCCCCTCCTTCTCTTTCTGTGTCCTGGCTGGCCATTGTGCAAGATTTGCAGACGAGTTTCAGGCAGTGGCTCTGTTGCTCTCCTCTGCACTCCCAGACTCTCCAGAAGGTTCTGTTTATGTGCACCTGCCTGGGTGTGGCCACTTCCTGGTTGGGAGGGGTGGTGGTTGCACAGGATTGGCTGATTCCTCAATTGCTGTTTTTTTGAATTTCCGACCGTTTTTTCCGATTCGGTATTTATCGATTCGGTATTTACCGATTCGGAAAAATCGATCGGTATTGTGGATTCGGTAAATATTTACCGATTTTTACCGATTCGGTATTATTTACCGAATTATTACGTACATCGGGAATACCGAATGCTAAATACCGATTCGGTAAAATTTGGTAACTAGGAATCGGTATTTCCAGATTACCTACATATGGCCCTTAGTGCTTTCTTTCAGTCTTCAGTCCTTTAACAGGCATTTTGAGTTATTTTATTTTTTAATATTTAGAAAAGTTGAGCACAACCAGAAGAGTCCCTACCCACTTTTTGGCTGCTTTTCACTTCTGTTCGAATCTGCTTGTGCGTCTGTGTCCGTGCAGCCAGCCTGTCGTTTCTGCTGCTGCAAACTTATTGCTAAGGAAAACACAAACTTACAGCAGCATCAGTCCATGCTTGGAAGAGCTATTGGTTGTGGTGTTGCTGCAGCAGGCGTCGATTCCACTTTTGGATGGGGAGGCTCGGCCTACTCTGTATGAGCAGCTAGACACTGGAATGCTCTCCTGTTAGCCTTGAGAAGCATCCAGGATATCAAAACCTTTCGTAAACATCTGAAAACCCACCTGTTCAAAGACTAAGTTGGTCCTACTGCCTTTTGGGTCTAGCACCCGAGAAGCACCCTAGTAGTTATCGTGTGTTATATAAGTCCATCCATTCATTAATTTACCATGCCACACTAGAAATGTCACGTGCATCAGAAGCCAGCCATTGAGCACACAAGGGTATTTAAACATGCAGTTTCTGACCAGCGCTTTGTAGCGCTAGTAGGAGTTGATACAATATGTTTTACAGCTGCTTCTTCTCGACAAAGGTGTCAGATGCTCCTGAAATCTTTCTTTGATGGTCTCCTCCATGAATGAAGTGCATCCGCTTTCAGTGCACTTTGGGGTCTTAGGAATGCTTATTTCTTTATATATGGAATAGCACGAGGTGCCTGGGTTCAACACACTTCGTCTTGTGTTGCAGTGTGCTTTTCACATAGATGAAAGTGGTTAGGTGAGTGAGGCCTTGTTGATATTACTGTTCATCGTAGTTCCTGTAATGTCTATCACATCGGACCCTTGTCCGAAACCATACACCTTTGTATTGTTTTATTTTTATCTTTTTTCTGATGCAAACCTGGGGAGACCATGAAGAAATGGGTACCAATCATGATTCCTCTGTTATGCCCTTAGGTTCTCAGAGTGTAATTGAATGAATGTATTTTCTTACTAAGCACTTGAATTTCTTCCAAATAGCATTGTATAGTCGTGCTGCTATGAAGTACTGTTTCCACCCAGATTTTCAAATACTGCTGATTCAGAAACTGAATCTATCAGGCGGAAACAGATCTTCCCAAAGCACAAGCTCCTTTCTACTTAAGCCACAAAAATTCAACAAAAAGAAAATACACAAACTAACCTTTTCTGGAATTTCCCCAAAAGTCTGGAACTCTCTTCCTCCAGAGACCAGATCCACTGCCTTCCACTGCCTCCTTCAAAAAAGAAGTAAAACTTCGACTATCAAACAGATTTCGCTCACATTGAAACTTTACCTTCTTCTCCTCAAGTGTGACACTATTTCCTGCTTGTCTCAGATCATCATGACATCCATTGGAGTTTGCTCACTCCATTACCTATAATGCTATTGCCCCTATCTCCCCTCCTATTACTCGCTTCTGTAATTTTTGCCTATATGACCAATACCTTGTTGATCTTTATCGTATATCATTTGTACTATAACTACCTTTTGCTGTTCTTGTAAAGCACTCTGTCACCCTACAGGGTATTACCAATACCTTGTTTTTTGTATCTCTTTTATCGTTTGTACTAGAACTACCTTTCGTTGTTCTTGTAAAGCGTTCTGACCCTCGACTGGGTCTTGTTCGTGCTATATAAAACTCTAAAAAAAAAAAAAAAAAATTGCTTGTGACTTTGCATCAACAAGCAATTACTAGTTTGTTTTTGTTCTGACGTTTGCATTTTAATAAGGTTGAGTTGAGATAAAAAAAAAAAAACATCACAAATGGAGAATAAGTTTTTCTGTGTCATAATTATTTTTCACTGTTTGCCTTTAACTGTTGAGAACACTTCCAGGCCTCTTAGACCTTTTCATTACTTTGACCTAGTGGGCGCCTGCTCTCTTCTCAGCAGATAGGCTTTGTGTGGTACAGAATCTCACAATGTCCAATGTTTGCTGCTGTCACTGTAGCCTGGGAAATGGCATTTGCGACTGATAGGAAGATGAAAGGAGTTCAGAACTTTTATATAGAACGGATAACTTTTCTGCCTGTATGTCTCTGTGTTTGTTTCTGCCTATTACTTGCTCTGAGTGGTCCAATGTCTCGTAGTAATCAGGCATGTTTGTATGGATTTGTGAATGAGTGTGTCTGTTTATGCATGTGTTTACCCATCAAAGTATTTGTTTAGGATTGTCTATGCATGTTCGCATACCTATGTTAATAAGTCTGTGTAACTGCAGATCTGGCTTTGTTTGTGTATTTGTTTTTTTGTTTTTGTGCTTGTCTGAGTTTGTTTTTGGCATGCACCTGAGAAAGTATGTGTGTGTGTTTTATCAGCAGTGGTCCGTGCAGGTAAGCGTGATGGAGCAGGGCGGGGGTCGGATGTCAACAGTCGACGGAATAGAAATTATTTATTTATTTAATTTTCCCTATTTTGTCAACTTCCCCTCCTCCCGCCCTGCCGCCTCACCGCGCTTACCTGCATGGACCGGCGCTGTGTTTTATAGGTGTATATCGATGTTTGTGTGATGTGTTTGTGGTGTCTTCTGTCTGTCTCTGCTGGCTGCTAACATTTACATATGCAGAAAAGCCAACTCAAGTCATGTCAAAGAAACTTTATTCGGTCTAATTAATAGACAATAAAGTACAATAAAATGCATTACAGAACCATGATATCAAAAGAAGTTAATACAGTACACTTAGTTAAATTCTATTCTATTCTATGAGCACTTGTAAAGCACGTAGCTACCCGTAGGCATCCCAGCGATATTAGTGTGGCACAGATGTGAAGAGAGTTTACCAAGATACATTGGAGAAGAGACAGGCTTTCAATGATTTATTTTAAATGAAGTTCTTTCCCAGTTGAACGTAGAGAGAAAGAGACTGTTCCATAACTTCCAGCATTAGACGAGAAGGCTCGCTCTCCCTAATTTGCTTTCTTAATGGCAGGGGTCCTAACCAGATGGGCGTTAGAGGAGTGGAGCGATTTCCCGGGAGTGTAGGGAAACACTAGTGACCGAATGATTGAAGGCCCTTTGTCACACAGAGCCCTGTGGGCGATACCAAGTGATTTGAATGTTATCCTTTCAGTCACAGGGAGCCAGTGAAGGAGACATAAGGCTTATAGGACAGATTGATGCCTCGGAATATTGTACAGTAACCGAGCAGCAGAGTTCTGTACTGCCTGCAGTTTCTTTATTGTGGCTTTAGGTGCTCCCAAGTAGAGTGAGTTGCCATAATCCAGACGAGAGAGGATGAGCGCCTGGACTACCAATCTTTTTCAGATGGGGGGAGGACGGGGGAGAATTTTGCGTAGCATCCTCAACATGCCTTTACATATAGCAGCAAGTTTTATGGCTTGGTAGTCGAAGTTGAGGGACTTAACCAGTCACATTCATGGGCTCTTTACGATTGATTTTGGAGCTGGGGGAGATCAAGACAACTTGGCAAGCCTAAATTCATTGAAGATTTAGGATTATTGCCCAGGAACATGAGCTCAGTTTTGTCCCCATTTAATGTGAGACTAGAGCTCTTCATCGACCTGGCAACTGTCTCTAGACAGGGGCCTAATGAGGTGGATGCGAGGCCATGATTCTGCGTGAGGGAAAAGACCAGTTGCGTATCGTCCATGTTCAATATTATTAAAATCCCAAAGGGGAGGATGATCTCTGCCAAAGGTCTAATAGATAGATTCAAAAGAGTGGGGCTCAACAAAGAGCCCTGGAGAACTACACATTTAAGGGGGAGGCTGTGCGAGGTACAATCATCCTAGAAAATCTGAAAGACCCTGTCTAACAGAAAGGACTTAAGCCAAGGTAAGGTTGATCTGGCACTTCCAGCACTCTGTAATCTTTCCGAAAGAATGTTATGATTTAAGGTGTCAAATGCAGAGTTGAGGTCTAGGAGGATAATTGCTGCCAATTCCTGCTGATCCAGCTGCCTTTTGGCTTCTTCTACTACTGCTAGATGAGAGGTCTCTGTGCCGTGATAGGGCCGGGAGTCCGTCTGTGTGAAAGGGAAAATATCATGTTTTTCTAAAAATACTGAGAGTGCCAAATGTGTGTGTATTTTGCTTAGCCCAGGCAGCAGGAATATTGGGCAATAGTTTGCTAGGTCAAGAGGATTCAAACTGGGCTTTTTCAGACGTGCTTTAACCATGGCGTGTTCCACGCCACCGGGACAGAGCCCGTGGTTAAGGAAAGATCACAATTTTGAGCAGGGTAGGGAGGATCTCTTCTGCCCCTTTGGCTAAGATGTGCAGGGGAGCTGGATCTTTAGGAAAGCCCGATTTTATTTTGCTCCAGTTATCCAGGAGGCTATCTGATGCCAAAGAGGGAAAAACGGTCAGTTTGGGAGGATTGGTAATCAGCCCATTTTGCTTTGGGTTATCCATTTCGGATTTAGAGACAAGTTGGAGCAAATCATAAATAGTCATAATTTTCCTCTGAAAGAAGAATGCCAGGCCACTGCACCGGGCAGATGAAGATACCGAAGTGGGCCCGGACTTAGAGGGCACTAAGAGGGTTTTTATTATGTGAAACATTTTGCACGGGGAATTAGTGGTGCCATTGATTTTCTCCACAAAATATGCAGCTTGGGCTTTTTTAATTTCAGCATGGTAAATTCTAATAGTGTCTCAAATTTTTTTTTTTTGGAGGACTATCCATAGTCTCTTCTCCGAATCCTTTCTGCCTTTTCACAGAGTTGCTTGAGTTTCTGAAGTTGCATGGAATACAGGGATCTGATTTATCCTTGCCTCTTTTAGTGTAGGCTCTTTACAGGATCACTGAGTCAAATGAGGACTCTAACCATGAGGAGCTTTGGTCATTCGCTATAGTTGGGTCAGAGGCTAGAGATGGTACGGAATTCTTGAGCACCAGTTTCCATGCTTCCATGGGCAATTTAGACCAGTCTTAATCTTTCCAGGTGGCTGGTCGTGGCTTTGGAGGTGGCTGATCTGGTTTCAGGATAAGCAAGATCGAAGAGTGATCAGACCATGTGATGGGTAATGGGTCTAGTCCTTTAGCATATTGTCCGTAGAACAGACCGGATCCAGTAGGTGGCCTTTCTCATGGGTGGGACCCGACACCCTTTATGATAATTGGATGGCCATCATGTCCTTCAGGAGGCCGGCGGATTGGGCATTGGCTGGTTCTTCCAGGTGAATATTAAAATCTCCTAATAAGGAGAAGGTTGCCCTGGTACCAGCAAGATTTGCTGCCACTTCCAGAAGGGAGTGGGGTAAATTGCCACTTGGTCTGTGAAGTCTATACAACAAGATCCCTGAAAACGTGGTTGTGGGGGAAAAGGTAATCGAGAAGTTGACACTTTTGCAGTCAGAGATATATGCGGGTTCCAGTCGACAGTTGAATTCTTCCTTGACAATAATTGTTAACCCTGCCCCTTCTTGTTTTCATGGTCTTGCCATAAAATACAGTATCCGGGGGGCGTGGCCTGGATGAGGTCAGATCCTGACTCGGCATGGAGTCAGGTTTTCATCAGGAATACTGCATATGGTTTCCTATCATCGATAAGAGCAAAGAGTTCTAGCTTGTCGGCGGGGAGCAATCTACAGCTAATTGAAAGAATGCAATGACTGAATCTATCGTGCGTAGGTTTCCGCGAGTTCGCACCTTGAAAAGGAGCAAGGAGCAGTTTTTACAGGAGTTTTCTCACATGATGGGATTGATTGAATGAAGGCAATTTTGGCTGATATTCCCTCATAAGGCCAGTAGTTGGGAAGAAGAATAAACTTGCTTACTTGATGGTTAAAGACCAGGATTCCTGGTCCCTAGTCCCATTCAGGTGTGTCTGGGTGCAGAAGGGCTTGCCTTTGGCGTGCCAGTGGTACGTCTGTGCACCACCTCTCATTGTATAGAGGCCACCCAAGAAGCTGGAGCGCTAAACAAAGTGGCAACTCACAGCGTGGATAAGTGCAGCAATGTAAATGAAGAGTAAAAAAGTTCTATTTGGGACGTTTTAAAAGTAAAAACACATGACAACACAGGATTTAAAAAAGACTCAACCCCACCCCCCAGCTAGCAGCAAACAGAAATTCCATTGTGCATGGCTCTAACGGCACATCCGTGCACCGCCTCTCATCATATAGAGGCGCCCAAGAAGCTGGAGTGGTAACAAAAATGGCAACTCACAGCATGGAATAGTTCAACAGTGCAAATGAAGAGTAAAAACTTTCTATTTAGGAGGTTTTAAAGTAAAGAAATAGTAAAAACACAGGATTTATAAAAGACTCACTTTCCCCCCAGTTAGCAGCAAACAGAGATTCCCCCATATGCGCCACTAACTGCTTGTGGACGCACCGCCTCTCATTATATAGATGCCAGCCAAGAAGCTCGAGCACTAACCAAATTGGCGACTCACAACGTAGAAAAGTGCAGCAGTGCAAATGAAGAGTAAAAACTTTCTATTTGGGATATTTTAAAACTAAAAACATAGTAAAACACAAGATTTAAAAAAAGACTCACTTATCCCCCAGTTAGCAGCATACAGAGATTCCCCCCGCGTATGACAGTAAATCAGGTAAAAACAATGTAATGCAACACTGCGTGCACGGCCGGAATGGCCGCGGCTGATTTCTCGAGCGGGAGCCGATGAGGCTCTGACGCTCGCCATAACCCGAACAGCATAGTGGGGGTAATATCTTTTGTTCCTCCCTGGATGGCAGGAAGCGGCTGCTGGAAGAGAACAAACGGCAGTACAGCCACAGAGCAACTGGCTGGAAAGCCTTTTTAAACTTTAAAATCTGTTATCAAAGATCAGCTGGTGGGAACCTTAACACCAACCAAGCTCCTGGCTTCTTGATCCCTGCTGGGCTGCTCTGGAATAAATACGGAGGACATTAAGGACGCATTTTTTTCTACGGGGTGGGCTGCATTACCTCCCAGTATTCAAGCAGGCTGCTACTGCTGAGACTCGCATTCGCTGTGTCATCAGGGACCACCAGGTTTCTCGCCAAGGGGTAAGTGCATGTGCTCTGCTGCCTGTCTGTGCATGGGGCATTTGTGCTACTTGGTAGAGGGTTGCTGGGGGAGTTCTATGTACAAAAGCCTTCTTTCTCCTTTCCTGGTAATTTCCGGTAATCCAGCACGAGAAAGTAGTAGTAGCTTCCGGAACTCTCAATATGCGAAATTTATCCAGAAATACAGCTGCAACCCATCTCGATTCCCCAGCTCTGGTTCAGAGGGTCAAAAAGTGTGCTGGACAAGCAGCAGCCTGGACTAATCGTGCAGCAACTTTGAGGAAAGATCGGGACTGCCCAAAGAAAATTCTGAGATGGCTACCGCAGAGCTCTCCCGGAAACACTATCCGGGGGGGCCTCTGCTGATCTGGACACAAGTATCAGTCCCATCCCTGTTGTTTCTCCTGGGGCCTGGCCCTTAACTGCGCAATTTTTGGAGGATCCAGAGGCGATGACTCTCGGGGGCGATGTCGGGGCTGGGAAATCCAAGGAATTCAAAAAATACCCTCTATTCTCCAAAGCTAAATGCGGGGTAACATCTGGAATAGAGGGGGCGGAGAGTGTTCCACCAACAGCTGAACAGACACCTGACTCCCTGAAGGGTATGTCTCTCTGCGGTGGCAGCGGTGTCCTTTTACAACCTCAAGTAAAATCCTTCCCTTCTCCTGGACAGATCTTATCGGGACCACCCGCTTCTAAAAACGGTGGGCAGGCAGTACCTGATAACACTGTATCTTCTGTAGCAGCCTCTGTAACATCTGCAGCACAATCTAAATCTGGGACTGAATTAATTCGGGAAAGCTCTTCCCAGGATGATAGATCTTTTACTTTGCAATGGGATGCTAAGAGCCTGCTCAACTTAATTCTGGAGGAGATTAGAGAGCTCAAAACCTCTCAATCTACGGACATTGCTGCCATCCATGCCCGCCTCTCTAAAATCGAAGATAACATGGCTCGGGTTCCGGCGCGACTTCATGAGGTGGAGACTAGAATCTCGCAGTTGGAGGATCAGGTTTCTATTATGAATGATAAAGTCGCTGCTTATCAGAGCCAAAAATCCGCAATGGAGTTCAAATTGGAGGAATTGTAGAATCACTCTAGATGCTCTAATCTTGGTATTTTCTGTATCCCAGAAAGCCATGAGGGGCAGCAGACACTACAATGGGTCGACTCGTTCATCAAAATAAATGTCCTCCCGGAATTTAATGGGGATCTGACTCTTATGAGGGACCACCGGGTGCCTGCGCATCTTCCCCCTAATGCTAAATTCCCGCGGACAATCCTTGTTAACTTTGGGGACTACAGGGTCAAGGAACAAATCCTATCCAAGGCCATTAAGCAGCATCAGTTCACCTCCTCGGATCTCCCACTATGTCGCATTTTTTCTGACATGTCTGCCTCCTCAGCCAAAAGGCGGAAAGGGTTTGTTAAAATGTTGCATTTATTTAACAGGGGGCACAGGTAATGACTGCACAACAAAGCAAACTAAAAGTGCTCATAAAAGGTAGACTTCATGTATTCTGCAATGTCCCCGAAGCACAGGAACTTTTGCAACAAATTTCTTCAAGCAAGTCCAAGATTTTCTAACTCAGGGCCCTTATAGTGGCTGTTATAACCAACTGTGCATTTGCTTTTTCTGTATGTTTTTCTTTCTTATGAGTTTGGTTTTCTATTTTCTTAGATAGTATCTTGGGGCTGAGTCTCACTCTTTCTTTTCTTAACGTCCTGGATGAGGGGGGAGGGGTATGTTGGCCGATAGCACCTGGCACAAGGTCAAGGTGCCAGTTTTGGGGAGTTGGGTAAGCCTGTCAGGCGTGAGCAGGGACGGTGGACTGCTCACCATGGCTTTTCTGGGAGGGGGGGACGGGGGTGGAATGGGAAGCAAGAGGGAAAAAAGAGATCCATTTGTAAATTCTAGATTCATCCAAATTTTACCTACAAATCTATATCCTGTTAGGGCGAGCGGCGGATTAATAATAGATCCTGCATCCCTCCAGCAAATCTTAGTCTATCTTGTGACCCCTTTAGGATCATACCGTGCAGTGTGTTAATGGATAAAAAGGAAATCCTAAAGGCGATCTCTTTTAATGTCAACGGACTCAATAATAAAAAGAAAATGCAGGCCATTGAATCATGGATTAAGACAGAAAATCCGACACTTATTTTAATTCAAGAGACCCATATCGCAGAGGGGAAGCTAGCAGATTTTTCTATGTTTAGGTCCTGGGCAGCATACCGGGGCTTCTCCTCCTCCTCCGCATCACATCGCGGCACAGCGATTTTCTTGGGCAAAAAACTTCAAGCCGAGATGGTTAATTTCATAAGTGTTCAGAGAGGAAGGTGGTGTTGGGTGACCTGTAATCTGGGGAATAGAAATCTAACCTTTGCTAGTATTTATGCCCCAGTAGAGGATAATGCGGTACCATACGAAGAAGTTTTTCAATCCCTAATACAAATTCCTGTGATTATAGGGGGAGATTTTAATTTTCTAGCAAATACAAAAATGTATTCCTCAGTCATTTCTAAAAAAACAATTAAAATCTAAAACTAGCAGCATTATTCAAAATTATAGTAAAACTCTGGATATAATCGACCCCTGGAGGGCATTATTCCCAACAAAGATTACATATACCTGTTTTTCGGGCAGATTTCGCACCTCCTCACGCATTGATTTCTTTCCTATATCTTAGACCTTGATTTTTAGCCAGCAGAAAATCCTTCCGAACGGATTTTTGGATCATGCAATGCTCATTTTAAAGCTTGAGTTAGGTAAATTCTCGGCTCATTCTAAGAGATGGACTTTAAATAGGCAATATCTTTCGGAAGACATTTGGGTACTACTCTGTAAAACAGAGATGAAGGAGTTTCTCTCAAGAAATCACAGGACGTCTCCTCCCCACATTGTCTGGGACTCTCTTAAGGCTTTCATTCGAGGCCGTTGGGAAAGATGCTGAAAGTTCTAGAAAAAAGAAGGGAAAAAAGCAAAACCTAGAACAGGAGGTGCAGAGGTGCTATGATATTTATCTCAGTAGCCCTTCGGTCCCCAACCAACGAAAACTTGATCAGGCCAAACGGTATCTTAGCGATGGTTATTATGTAGAATGTGATACTTTTAATAGTAACCACAGGCAAAAGGTATATGAAGAGAGTAATTTTACCGGGAGGTTCCTTGCTTGGCAGACCCGGGAGCAAGCTGCAAGTAACCGGATTAGCACCTTGAGATGTCCTGTAACGGGTACCTGAAGTGAAGACCCAGTGGTTATAGGGGACATAATGTTCCAACACTACAAGAATATTTATGTTCAACAACAATCCATTGATAATACAACCCTGGACAAGTTTCTCCAGGAACTGGAAATTCCGGTACTTTCTGAGGCCGATAAAAGTAGAATGATGCGCCCTTTTTCCAAAGAAGAGCTGGGGACATCATAAAAAACCTCCCGAATGGTAAAGCCTGTGGACCGGACGGTCTCTCGGCGAGTTTTTTTAAAACATTTTCAGAGGCCGTTTTAGAATATTTTTTGCTAGTTGCCAATTCAATATTAGAGAGTGGCCCGATTCCGTCTTCATTCCAAAAACGTAATGTAGTTAGTTTTAAAAAAAGGGAAAATACTGCAAACATCCCAATTCATATCACCCAATCAAATTTTTAAACTCTGACTATAAAATCATCACCAAACTTTTAGCCAACAGATTCAATGTAATAGCCCGAATCTGATCCATTCTGACCAAAATGGGTTTATTGCAGGGAGACAGCTTGGGACCAACACGCACTATTTAGCAGAAGCATTGGATTATTTCGAGACCAAGAAAATACCAGCCTTGTGTAGTAAGCTGTGTTGTATTTATCTGTTTACTTACTCCCTAGCTGCTCAGCCAGTGTGAATGTAATGCATGGAATGTTGATGTGAGAGTCTTGAATGGAATGTTTGGGTGCCTCGATGCTTGAGTGTGTCAGTTGGAGTATGGGCTGAGCAGCAGGCAGACTGTTCCTGGTGGGGCTGTATCTCTACTACCTATCTACATGTAACTAACTCAAATAAACTACTTGAAAGACATCATGGCTACCTGGAGTTAGTTACTACAGAATTTTGGCGACGATTCTTGAAACGAAACTACTCGTGTTTTAAAAAGGTCTTACTGAAGCAAGAAATCTTCAAAGTAAAGCTACAGAAACTAAGAAGAAACCTCCACTCTGAAGTACAAGGCGTGCCAGCCCCACCAGTGTCTCTTACAACAGAAAGCCCCAGCCTGCGCGTACTTCATTGGCTACAAGGACTGGGTATTCTTTCTTCTATCACAAACTGTGTGATTCTCACCATGACTACTTGTGTGATCCTCAGCACTACACCAGTGTTCCTCACACAGGACAGTGTCCCTTTGGAACATTTTTCTTCACAGAGTTAACTATCTGCCAATTGCTGCTTACAAGGAACAGAGGATTTTTAATGGACAAGAATTATTGTTTGATGGATTCAACTTGTTTCATTATCCTCTATGTGTGTGCTGTAGAATGGACATCTCTGCACACTGTCTTTCGTTTGTGCCATGGTACAAGACACCACAACGTTTTACTTACAAGTTTCAGCGTGTTTCACCACTTCTGGTTTGTGCACAATATTTTTGCAACGTGGTCTCTGTGCCGGCAGCAGGTGGGGGTCATCGCAAACAGTACTGGCCTGGACAGACTTCATAAGCTATCCTACCCAACCGATCTAATGGATCATTCACCTTCACAGAGCAGTCTCCCAAAAAAATTTGTCACATCACTTTTGACTTGATGTGTGTTCCTGTTTTAATGCTGTGCTCTTGGACATTTGGTCATCATGGCAAACCACACCAGTTTGGTGTAAACTCTCAAGCCCATACTGGGTCATGTTGTACCCAACAAGCCTGTCGAAATGCGACTGAAAGTGTTTAGTTTCATTGCGAACTCTTAACTGTGTCAATTCTTTTCGTGTTTAATTTGACACTCTCAACGGCGTTTTACTGCAAACTACAGCAACACGCTGGGATTTCACTCCAGTTACCGGCGGATGGAGCGAGACTTTGGTGGTGAGATAATTTTCGTCTCTTAATTGTTATTTTTTTTTGTGTGGCTCCAACCCTTCATGGACTTATGGCAGTTGAACTGGTGTGCTTCAGTTAAAAAATATAGAGGCACAAACTGCTTTGTACGCGTGCAGTCTTGCCTCCTCTTTGCGGTCGCGTGGCTGCGCGGCTGGGACTTCGGTGTCTTTTCTATTGCTAGGCAGCACTGTGACTTGCTCTAGGACGCTGTTCAGCACGCTCCCACCTGAGCCCACCTGGCGCGGCCGTCACTGCATGCCGCCATCTTGCTGGAGGAGTCACATTACAAGCCCCGCATTTACATTGTTTGTCAAGCCTGTTTTAAACGGTACTTTCATCTTACCCAGTGAAGGTAAATTTTAGATTGAGTTTAGTTTCATCGTGCTTGTTGATTTTTGAATCTGCAATCAGTTCTTCAACCGAGCTCTCTGCAGCCGTTATTGCATCTCCGAACACGATTTGAAGTGGATTGACATTTTGTGGCTCCTGATTTTCGGATCTTTTACAAACTGTTGGAGGGTCATTAAAAAAAAAAATGCGGATTTCATTTGTTAACTACCTGATTGGATATGGTGTTGAGAGACAATTACTGATACACAGTTTTCTTTACAAGGCATATTTACTGTTTTTGTTGTGTCCATGAGTCTGCACAGTTTCACTCTGTGCTTTTGGTTTGCCCACTTTTTGGTTTACGGTGTCTCTGTCTCTCTCTACGTGACACAAACACATGTGATTGTGTTATGGATCTTTCAAAGATGAAGGTGGCACAATTTATAATTTTCTGATTTGGACATTATTTTTGTGCCCATCTTTTGCATGTTGTTTGTCCGGATAATTTATCCTTACAGGAGGGTGGTCTTTTTGGTTCATGGGTGGTGTTCACTCATTCTTGTGGTTGGTTATACTACACCTTTTGGTGGCAATGTTAGGGTTGTCTTAGCCAACATACAGTTATTGATTGTTCCATGTTCTTCTAGCACTTAAGTTGTATTGTTGTTTTTTGTTATTATACTGACAGTTTTTATACACTATCAACCTCCTCTCTGGGGCGTCTGATGGTGTCAAATGGGTATTAGTCCCATCGTTGTTCTTTGTGTCTCCACACTGTCAACCTCTGCACAAGAGTCTCTAATGGGTTTAAGTCCCATGTTTCTGTAGTGGGTGTTAGTCCCATCTACCTCGTTCTAATGGGTACAAGTCCCATGTTTTGTAGTGGGTGTTAGTCCCATCTACCTCGTTCTAAAGGGTACTAGTCCCATGTTTCTGTAGTGGGTGTTAGTCCCATCTACCTTGCTCTAATGGGTACAAGTACAATGTGTATCATTGTATGTGTGTACTTTGTGCACACTCGTTGGTTGTCTGCCCCTAGGCCTGATTAGCTGTATGTTAGCAGTCAACATTTCTTTCCCCTTAAACATGTTTTTTTGTTCATGTTTGGTGTATATGTTCCATGTTTCTGGTCCATTTATTCACCTGTAAGTTGGGGAAAGTCACTTTGGGTGTCCGTCACCCATTTCTAATGTTTTCTTTAAAATTATTGGAGGATGATGGGTGGGTAATGTATATTTTATGTATATTTATATATGCATCTCTTCTACATTGTTTATTTTAATTGCATGTACTTATTGTACATGCCATGTATATTTTCTCAGAATTTTCTTTCCTTTCTCTTGTTTTTCGGTCTTAACCTGTTGTTTCATTCTTTCTTGTTCTTTGTCTTAACCTGTTTTTTTCATTTTTTCTTTCTATTGTACTTACTCTTGCACACCTCCATTGTGTTTTCTTCTTTGCTTTTGCCTGATTTTCTTTGGTTTCTTTGCTATGATCCTTTCACGTTTTGTGTCCACTTTCTTCTCGCTTTTCCTCTACTTTTCCATTTTTCTATTTCTTTGGGTTCTCCTTGTTTGAATCTTCCTCTTCCTGGTGGTTGTTCATTTTGTTTTGTATAAGAAGGGAAGGTATGTAGTAACCTGTGTTGTATTTATCTGGTTACTTACTCCCTAGCTGCTCAGCCAGTGTGAATGTGCTGCATGGAATGTTGGTGTGAGAGTCTTGAATGGAATGTTTGGGTGCCTGGATGCTTGAGTGTGTCAGTTGGAGTATGGGCTGAGCAGCAGGCAGACTGCTCCTGGTGGGGCTGTATCTCTAGTACCTATCTACATGTAACTAACTCAAATAAACTACTTGAAAGACATCACAGCTACCTGGAGTTAGTTACTACACCTTGGTCCTTCTGTTAGACACAGAGAAGGCGTTTGACCTTGTGGTCTGGGAGACTTTATTCCATATCCTCTCTAGTTTTGGTGTCCTCCTAAAATCACAGGGTTGATTCAGAGAATATATCTTAATGCAGAAGCCAATATTATCGTTATCGCCTCTGAGGCAGGGCAAATCAGTGTAAAACGAGGGACCAGACAAGGCTGTCCATTGTCCCTGGTTTTATTTGCTTTCTTTATTGAACCTTTGGCTATTGCTATTCGAAAAAATGCAGATATTCGCACCCCTTTACCTACTATGGGGAAATTAAAATTATATGTGGACGACATCATGCTTATAATCAAAGGCGATAAGGGGGTCCAAGCAAAGGTCCTTGAGGTTTTTGAGCAGTTTGAATTGCTCGGCGTGTATAAAATCAACAAAAAGAAAACTGAAATAATCCAATGTGGATGCAAGCCTGATGTGTTACACTCTGATATTTTGTCCTGTTTAAATTCTAGACCAAAAAGATATCTGGGGGTTTATTTCTCATCTCGAATCGCTGACTTGTATGATTTAAATTTTGTCCCGCTTTTGCTGAAAGTACAGGACTTACTGCTTCGGTGGAACTCGCTCCCGTTAACTATTATGGGGAGGGTCTCACTAATTAAGATGTCTGCTCTCCCGCTATTTAATTTTTTATTTTCAGCAATTCCGTGTGTTGTAATAGCACCTTTTTTTTGCCAAATTAGAGTCCATGTTTACATCTTTTCTTTGGGGAAAGAAAACTCCTCGAATTGCACTAAGCACTTTATATGAGGAGCTGGAGAATGGTGGGCTAGCTCTCCCTAATCTTAGTGACTATTATCTTGCATATTTTGCACAATATATGTCTAGGTTTAAGTCGGACTTGAATACAGTACTATTCGTAAATTATTTTATGAATTTAATCTGTAAAGAGCACCAGATACACTGTCCATTAAAAATGTCAAAATCCCCTAAATTAGTGCGTTATAAGTGCATGCAGTGGTTCTTTCATAAACGTCAGGACTTTTAAACAAGATATACAATTCCAGTAATTAATTCTACAACCCCGCTATCCGAACTCACTTCAGTATTTGGGGTTAGAGAATCGACTGAGATCATTAAAAAATGGGCTAATGCCGGCTTCCGGAAGATCTCAGATTTTATAAGGATCGATAGGTGGCTAAACATTTCTGAAATGTATGATTTAATCCCAAATGATTTCCTTCTACTGGGGTCGTTTAATATTCTTATCAGGTTCCTTAGCAATCTGATTCAGATTAATGAATGTAAAAATCCGGCATCCGCTCTTTTTGAAGAAATCACAGTTAGGATACCAGGGGAGTGGACATTTTTTTTTAGCCCCTATCAAGGGCTCGGATCTCTCTGAGAAAGCAATAACAAAATGGGAAAAACACAAAGGTTTGGAGGTTACAGCGAGTATGTGGTCCGAATTAAATAAACTTAACTTTACTACATTAAGTGGAGCTAATTGGCGCCGGATACTATTTTTTAGCAAATGGCTTCTATATAGAACCCCACATTTTTTATCCAAGGTTTACCCCAGCCAATCCGGTCAGTGTTTCCGCTGTTTAAATCATCCGATAGCCAATTGGACGCATATTATATCACAATGCCCTTCAATTCAGGGGTTCTGGAATTATATTTTTCGTCATCTGGTGGCTGAATGTTTCACATCACATTAGACTCCAACAATTGGCTGAAAGTCCTGGGCTATGACCCTTCCTTACATCTCTCTGATAACTGGGTTAAATTACTATATATTGCAATGGCAGTTGCCGGGTCATTCTTGCTTCTGAGAAGGCAATCAGACCTGGTACAAACAAAATGCGAATGGGTTCGCAAAATGAAGCAGGTTGAAAATAGTGAGCGCTTGTATGCATTGCGAATTGGGGGGATTAAAAAGTCTGGGTGGCCCATTTCGACTGAATTTTAAATAAGAGCTTAAATTTTAAAGGTTGTCCTAATATGCAGAACTTTTATCTAATGTATGTGTTGACATATTTGTATACTCTCTTGCACTTCATTGCACTATAGACACCTATTTTACAGCACTTTATTGCACTATAGACACGTTAGCTTCTTTTTATAACTAGTCAAAGTCAACAGGACAAAACATTTATTATGACACATATGTTGATATTTTTGCATAATTTATTGTATCTAAAGAACTATAGACACCTTAGCTCGTTTTAAACCTGGCAGGCGACGTCGCAATCGATCTTTATTATGCCAAAAAACCATTAGTAGCCTTATTTTTGGCAATACTTTCAGCTTTACCCGGACTTACATTTCATTGCTTTATGGGCACTTTAGTTATTATCTTGTCAATGATGAAAGAATACTGCATCTGGTCTCTAATGTTTTAGCATAGTCCAAGGTTATCCTTTTTTCTTCTGACTATGCAACCTGTTTTCTACTGACTTTTTAAGCTCTATATGGCTATTGTAAAAGGTTTTATTACTGGATATTTATATTGCATTATTTGGATGAATTTGTAGATTTTTGATGGATCTCAATAAAAAAAAAAAAATCGTAATCGTGCCCTAAGTGCACAAATATCATTTCACTTGGTTGTATTGCACTCATCGTGAAAGGCAATTTGTTTACCTACGAGAACTATTCTTCGTAGAATGTAACGGTCCTTCACATTAAAAAAGACAGGCTGTTTTTTAAGCAAACAATGTAATGAATATGGAACTTTTCAAGATAATGCAGAAATAAATTTCCTAATTGTATATGCAACCTACTTCTTTTTGAATCAGACAGTCCTCAAAGCATATCACACTGAGCAGTACTGTAAGAAACCCATGTATTATCCATGTAATATTAGATTTTCATATGGAATAAATGGTGACATTTAAACTTCCGTACCGATACTAAATTGTATGTTGAATCACATGTATGTATGATTTTTGATATTCGTTAACTTTCACAATGTTTTACGGAGTCATTAATAATGTTCCAAGGCACTTTGTGTGATTTCAATCCCTGAAGAGAAGATTGCTGTTTTAATATTAGTATGTCCAAAGAATGGTGGCCAGCTTCACTCGGTGCTTGTCCCTGCCCAGTCTCCCACGGTAAAAACCTAGGGGTCATAGTGGATAACTCTCTGTCACTAAATCGACAGGTTAGTAGAACAGTCTCCACCTGTTTTGGGATTATTAGAATCCTAAGAAAAATCACTCCCTACCTCTCCTTTGAATCACGCAAGCAGGCGGTCATCGCCTTGGTAACGTCCAGATTGGACTATTGCAATGCCCTTTACTTGGGCATTAACAAAGGACTGATTAAACGTCTGCAGTTGGTGCAGAACGCGGCTGCAAGGCTGGTGACCGATCTGCCTAAATACCACTCAGTCTCCACAACAATTAGATCACTACACTGGCTTCCCTTGGACCGAAGGATTCTGTTCAAAACATTATGTTTAACCCATAACGCCTACTACGATGCTGGCCCCGAGGGTATCAAAGCTCTCCTTCATCGCTATGTCCCCACCAGACAGCTTCGATCCTCGGTAAAAAAAACTGCTTATAATTCCGAGATTCAAGAAGGCCAGATGGGGAGGTAGAGCGTTTTCCACTGCTGCCGCCAAATTGTGGAATTCGCTGCCGGAAGAGCTCTCTAGTCAGGTGTCACACTCTCTATTCCGAAAAGCAGTGAAGACCTGGCTTTTCAAACAGAGCCTCCCCTGAGCATTTCTACCCGGTCTACCATCCGTTGTCCCGCCCCGTTATCAGCGCCTTGACGCCCTTGGGCTAAGTTAGCGCTATACAAGATCATATTCATTCATTATGTGTTTTTATTGTTCATTTTTGTAACTTTGAAACATGTCCTTTACAGTCTTGAAAGCTGATGACGTTAGTTCTGTAAATGAATATATATTTCCTTCAAGTGTAACACGCGAAGGAGATCGTTCCTCTATCGAGCCGGTGCACTTGGGGGTGCTACCTGGCCGGGGATTAAGTAGCTGGGAGATCTGAATTTCAGATCATAATGCCCTCACACACCTGTTAGGGTGTCATGCTTCAGCAGACTAAGATCACTATTTATTACTCCGAATGGTTCTTGAATGTTTGCAGGGGCGTTGTCACAAATGAAAATATACATATGTTTATTTACTCACCTGTATTTGTATTACCCCTAGGTGTAAATCTACACTTTTTGCTAATCAACCACTTTTTAGCATAACGTTTTGTCTAAGTGTAAACTTACGTGTCTCCACCGTCTCATTTTAGGGGCTGGAGAAATCTAAAACTGAATTTAGAACTAGCAACTTGCCCCACAACAGATATCTCCCTGTAGAAAGGATATGGAACAGTAATGAACTTAATGAATTTAAAAATAAAATATTTTAATGCAAGAAATATCAATCTGATATATTTTAAAACAATTATTTTTAACCTGATCTAATAAAATGGAATGTTAAAGCACATTAAATCTTCAAAATAAATTTTTATCAAATTATTGAAAAATATATTCCTTTTTGTGAGTTATTATTTTATCAACATTTTTAAAAAATCCACCCCACTAGCATTTATGTTTATAGTTATTATGAAGTAAATGTAAATAAAAGTTGAATTTAATTAAGGCAGATTTTTTATCTTTTAGTAAAAGTTTAGAAAGATAATTTCATGTTTGAAATTAAGTTAAATATTTATAATCACAAAATATTTAATTATTGATTTTGCATAATCAGGCATTGAATTAATGCTAAAAAAGCATCTATACATTTAATTTAAAAATTCAAATTAATTTAGGTGTTATTTTAATTCTCTACTGCCACTATTTTGTGTGAGTGTATTGCAGTATGTGTATGGCCATGTGTGGTGCTTGACTTATTCCAAGGTTGTTTGTGTGAGTGTATTGCAATATGTGTGTGGCCATGTGTGGTGCTTGACTTATTCCTAGGTTGCAACATCTCAAATGGCAACCATGTTTTTCATAGAACCTAGGTACACTACAAGGTTGAACAATACTGATTCATTAGGAATCATGAATTTCATACTTTTTAAACTGAGTCTAGGAACTTTAGATGTACTCCTGACAGAATCAATCGTAATATAGTACTAACAATCAAACATACAAGATTAAATCAAAAATGTTTATAAAAGAACAACTGATCAATGAACAGATGAGGTGCACAAAAATAGAAAGTGAGATAACCCGGTGCACATAAGTTGTGACTAGGCCTGGCGAATTTTGCATTACACTGGCATAATTAACATAAATTCAGTACTTTTGTGTAACTCCTCTGATGTGAAATTCCAAAAATTGCACTAAATTGTGAAATTATAAGCCATTTGTGGTAAGAACTAGGGCTGGGTAAAATGTTAATTACGCCAGAGTAATTGGTGTAATTTCAGTAATTAAACATTACTCTTGAAATTAGCAAAATTACGCGATTATGCCATCTTGAGTAATTAACAAAAGTTTGGGTCAAATATACTTCAGCTGGAGCACAGGAACAATGAACTGAGAGAAGGTGAGTTGTTGTTCACTACTGCTGTTCGTGTCCTGTAGCATTTAGCTCTATTTTCTTAGAGTGCATTTCATCCTCAAGCCCATTTTGGATGAGAGCAGGGCCGGACTGGCTACCGGGCGTTTTGGAATGCTGCCGAGCTGGGGGCTGATTTCGTTGATGGGGACCTGCGTGTGCTGAACGAAATTCGTTTTGCCTTGTTGATTTCGCAGCACACGCAGGTCTCCATCAACGAAATTAGCCCCCACCGCAGTGACATCAGCCCCCAGCTCGGCAGCATGCCAAAACGCCCGGTAGCCAGTCCGGCCCTGGATGAGAGGGTGCATTTTGCACTAAGAAAATAGCGCTAAATGATCAATTATACTTCTCAAATAATTATGAGTAATTTTGCAGATTATGAGCAATTACGATTGAGAGAACTACCCCAGACCCTAATAAAAATTTGCAAAAAATATGCAGTTTGCAGTAAACATTTACTACGAACACACAAGAACAACGTGAAAAATGTAGCGCGATCAGCTGTTGTTCCTAGTGCTTTTCTTTTTCGCAGTATTATGAAATGGCAATTTTGCATTTTACATAACTATGTATAATTTCATACAAATTTGCTGATATTTTGCATAATTAAGCAAAAGTGTATTACACAATTTTGTATACTACTATTTGTGACCAGTGACAAGTAATAACATCCATCAACTCTTCATAGCAAAATATCAGGCAGCAAAAAGCAAACATTTACAGGACAGAGATATCAATTAATCAAGAAATGCTATCAAAGTTTTAACTCCCAACAATTATCTAAAGCATAGTCTTCATCAGGACACAATTAGATGCATCCTCAGTACCACCAGAACATGTGCCACTAATACAGAGGAAAATTGGAAGCAGCAAAACTTAATTTCCCTATGCATGTAACAGAACGTGGTATCAACAGATCCCAAATGGCTAGAGAGCTTGTCAGCAGTCAAGGTGGTGTGAGCCAGGCCATGGGGATGTGTTTTTAATTCCCTGCCTCCATTATTTTGTTTGGGATTATAATGCAGTACCTGTGACTGGCTACATGTGGCACTTGATTTATTCCAAAACTGGGCTGCATTACGGGGCATATTCATCAAATAATCATGCAGCGCAGTGCAGTAGGTCACCTTGCCAGACTGTGCTGCATGATAGAGAAAGGGCAGGGATGTGAGGTACTTAACAATATACAGTGCATTCCTGTCATTTCCCAGCACTGGCACACAATCTGCCTGTGTTGTTGTGTTGTAAGCAGGATTGTTTTTGTGCAGGAAGGAACACCTTCCTGCACAAAAACAATCCTCTGAGGCATATTCCTCTTTCTATGTGTGCTGAAAAATGCAAAAAAGAGGAAGAAACAAGGAGAAATAAAAATATTTCTCCTCATTACGACTCACCCAGGTTTACCAGAGATGGTAAATCTGGGAATGCTGCTAAATCCATGGGTGAATGTGTGGGAAGACCCACGCTCCACCCAGGAAACACCTCCCTGGGGCACAGTAACGCAATGCAGCAATTTGCACTGCGTTGCGTTACTCTAGATTTATCAAGTTACACAAGGCCTTGTGTGGCTTGATAAATCACACTTAAGGGTTGCATTGCTCTTTTGCCTGTTGCTTACTGCAAGAGCAACGCAACCCTTTGATAAATTTTCCCCCTTCAATTATAACAGTTTTGTGTCCCTTGGTGGAGTAGAAAGTTTAGAAGTGTAGTTTGTGAATAGAAATTATCTTAGTCTTTTGTGGGTGTGTGCTTGTATTAGCATTTTCTTCCATAAACCTCTCCCTGCACTTCCTTAAATTCCTCCCATTTAGGAGTAGATATTCCCCATTTGCCTATGACTCCCTCTGGTCCCTCCCACATTTACACCAAAATTCTATACTTATGTGTGCCGCGCCCTCTGCATAGAACAGATAGGAGAGGAGGAGGTCTAGTCCTGTAGATTAGTGAATAGCATTTTGTAGTACTTGCTTAGAACTACAGTAGTACTACTTCACTTTCTACTAAGAGCAGTTTGTGAATAGGCCTCATATTATTTATTTCTCTATTTTTTCTTGCAGCTTTCCTTGCAGAAGTAGCTGATTTCCGAGTAAAGTCTAAAGAAATCCATGAGTCAATATCTCTTTGAGAGCTCATATTTTGACTTGAACCCTCAAGAGAAATTTTCATGCTCATTTTTTCATTAAATAAATCTATATGTTGAGTGATTGTGTCTAATGAATAACTATTAAGCCAATTTTGCCATACCAATAGACCGTACCATAACTAGGAACCAGTTTGTTTGCAGTACTACTGTGGCATGTAAATACCAAACATGAAACTAACTTTCTTATACGTACAATTAGCAATCAATGAACAATTTCCTTCAACACTTAACACTTTAATTTGGAAAGTGTGAATAATCTTGTCAAAGTACCAAAAGAATTAGTAGCTCTCTAACATTCTCAAAACCAAAACATGGGGTCTGTTCACTATAGTCATTTAGGAAGATGAAATTTCTAAGAAAGTAACATGCAGGAAACTATGTGCCCAATTTGGCTGTCAGGCAGAAAGCCATCCGACAGTCTGTCAGAGGTTTTCTGCCCAACATCCAGGGTTTCCCTCCCACTGCCGTATTATGATGACAGCAGTCGGAGGGTAACCCGTGGGGGGATTCTGCTCCTCTTCCGACGGGCTCACAGAGCCCATCAGAAGAGGAGCAGAATTGTAATCCCTTGAATGATGGCCGAGCCAGCCTCGCCTCTGCCGTTGGGATTACGATGTCAGTTTCGAACAGCTTGTCCATGTCGGCTTTTCCGAAATGAAAAGGCTGTCAGAAAGTGACTTTAGGGGCACATAGAAGGCCCCCTATCCTCCCTGGCCCTCTTCTATATGGCCTGGGGGTACCAATGGTGTCCCCCTAAACATCAGTGCAGGGAAGTTCACAAACATCCATTTTTCAATCAAAGCTTGGGCTGCAGAACCTTTTTACCCGCCACACACGCTTCCATTGAAAAATGTATGTTTGCAACCGCCTTCTGGGCGATCGCATCCTAACCCTACGGTCGGAACCGCAAAAGTCAGGCAGTTCCAAACTGCAACGTGTCAGTTGGACATAAGTCCACCCAACATCGTAATGAGCCCCTATATTTCTGATCCCTGAATCTGTCAACGCTAATTTCCCCAAACCAATTGCAAAGGCATTGTTTATGCCTTACCATAAGAAACTAGACATATTTCAAATGGGTCATTGTGTAAATCTTCATGGCACATCTAAAGTCTACCCATCTGCTTTTTGTGAGGTTTCTGGGCCAGTTATTGAAAATTTCAATTTGGCTCTTCTGTAGATAATTCATTGACAGCAAACGTATCACACTAACAATTCTGAATCAGAAACTCCCTAATAATTTGAATTAGTAACTTTGTAACGTAATGTCAGTGGTGGGTCTGATGATGTTGCCACTGCATTTTCAGTTTGTTCAGTGCTGATTTATTGTTCTTCAGACTGATTGCTCTCTGTTTAGAGGGATTTCTGAGTAGTACATGTGTTGGCACATTATTGTCAAAAGTGGCAAATTAGGAAGCAACACTGGTCAGCTACCCTGGCTGAGTCACATAATACAGTTTCATTGAATCAATTGACACCTGGTGCTTCATTATCTTCCTAGTTAAGGTGGTAGGATTACTGTCCAAGTTTTTGTTCATTGTGGAACTGGCACAGGCATTCTAAAGCCCAGTAGAAAATTGTCCACAGGTGTCCCATGTTGAATTACTTCAAATCCATAAACCCGATAGGATGCTGTCTCAATGCTGTTTCAATTGCTTGATGATGTCATCAGTGTCGTCACCAATGATGTCATTTGAGATGTCATCACTGTTGTCATCAATGTTATCATTTAACATGTCATGAATGATGAAATATATAGGAGGTTATCAGAAGTACATGGCAGGGGTGCAAGTTATAGTTAGCTTAATAAATGTTTTTCATCTTGCTCTTGGCTTTTTCTTGTTAGTTTCTATCTCCATTCAGCACCCAACTGTAACAAGAATGGACCCTCACCACATAACACTACCTAACTATATTATGACTTTAATCTTTGTATTTTTCAGTCAATACACACATATGTGTGTGTGTGTGTGTGTGTGTGTGTATGTGTGTGTGTGTGTGTGTTTATATATATGGTCTTTTGTCGTTTCGCCACAAATAAAATGAAATTTTCAAGGTGTCGGTGCCTGCTTACGGAATCGGAAGGGAGAAAAGCAGGATTGTAACAGAGATACAAACCCAGTGAAATTCAGCAGGTATAGTTACCTTCGTTAACTATAACTTACACATGACAGCAGGCAGGGAAACAGATGAAAACTCTGCTCCCAACAAGCAATAGCAGTTTGACAGCTCCCACTTGCGGGGAACAGAGTTAGTGTTTGCACTCACTTGATGGGAGCTGTCACAGTTCCCGCCAAGCAAAAGCAAACAGCTATCTCCTGAGAGAGGGCACCTCGGGAGAAAGCAGAAGCCGGCCTGGGAGGTGGCGGTCCTCAGGGCCATTAATGGCTCCAGGAGGGGGGCCTTGGAGCACCCCTCATTTAATTGGCATGGGCCGGCCGGCCTTGAGGAGGTGGTGGTCCTCAGGCTGTATATGGCCTGGGAAGGGGACCACGCAGTCGCCCTCCCAGTTTGTAAAGTTTCTATTTGGCCCTGGGGAGGTGGTGGTCCCAGGGCCCGGGGGTTCCGCGTGGCCCGTCATCTTTAATAATTTAGTCTTGGGGAGGTGGTGGTCCCTATAGCATATTAAAGCCCCAGGAGGGGGTTATGTGTGCCCCCCTCTTTTTTTAAAATATAGACCCATGGCGGTGGTGGCCCCATGAGGCTCAATGAGCCCAATGGAGGGACAAATTCACGTCTCCAACATGGGGGCCCCCGACCCTGCAGGGCGGCCCTGGCGGTAATGGGAATGGAGGGTCCCGTCCAAGACATGCAAAAAGGATTTTGCCGAGCCTGGTTTCCGAGTTGTTATTGCAGCTTTATTCACATCTGCCAGTCCTTACGCGTTTCAGCAACATTATGCCTTGTTCACAGGTGGGAAACATTTAAATAAAGTGCGAGTGCTACTAATTTAGTCATGTGACCTTCTTCGTGCACCACAGGTTCCACAATGCATTGATGTCAGTAGAGCAAACGTAGGCATTATTTCATTAGGCTTAATAGCCTCTCCAGCCATCTCTGCACTGTTAAAACATCGCCAGTGGAATAAAGTGTCTGTGTGCATCCAATTTTCCCCAAAAACGGCAGTTAATACATTTTGAAATTGCAAAAAGACTCGGAAACTGTCCAAGTGAGGTGTACCCTCACAATCTCCCTTTCTCGCTTTCACCTCCACGAAATACCTTGGCAGTCCTTTAGGTCTGGTGTGGAGCGAGCGGGTCATGCCCCCAGCGGTGTTAGCAGCACCAAAATTCACGTCTCCAACATGGGGGCCCCCGACCCTGCAGGGCGGCCCTGGCGGTAACGGGAATGGAGGGTCCCGTCCAAGACATGCAAAAAGGATTTTGCCGAGCCTGGTTTCCGAGTTGTTATTGCAGCTTTATTCACATCTGCCAGTCCTTACGCGTTTTATATATATATCCAACCAAAATTCCCAAACTGGGATTCTTCCCGCACTCACAGTTATCCACAATGATTTAGTCCAATCTGTTATGCTTTTCCATGGGGTGTTTATTTACAGCATGCCAGCAACCCCTACGCATTTCGGTCTCATTTGCTGTCAATATTAAACCAATTAAAAATTGTTACGCATTACTTTAAATCAACAAATTCATCTGATTAATCATGTTTTTATACACTGTTATATTGCCATTGTGAAATCAGCATTCAAATTTTTGCCTGTTATAATCTGTACGGTATTGCTAGAGTTAATACAATTTACACACAAGAAACACAGAAGATTCCTGTGCCTGCCAGGAATCTTCTGTGTATCTTGTGTGTAAATTGTTTTGGTTTGATTAGTTATGTAAAGAAAATAGTCTTATTTAATTATAGCCCACCGGAGGAGCAAACATAAGCAGTCAGTAAATAGAAAAGTTCCTGCCGAAAGATTACCCTCCTTCCTAAAAAATGTATTAACTCTAGCAATAACAATTTTTAATTGGTTTAATATTGACAGCAAATGGATTGTATTTGAGGAAAAAACTGCAAATACCACAATGCAAAGCAAGACAATACAGGATGTGATGTCAACCTGTTTAAATAGGATGTGGAAATGCCGCTTTTTGTGTTGTTTTGTCCCCGTGAGCAAGGTCTCGGCTGAGACCGAAACGCGTAGGGGTTGCTGGCATGCTGTAAATAAACACCCCATGGAAAATCATAACAGATTGGACTAAGTCATTGTGGATAACTGTGAGTGCGGGAAGAATCCCAGTTGGGGAATTTTGGTTGGAAATAGTAACGGCGAGGCTCTGCCGTACTTCATCGCACCGCTGGAGAGCGCCCGAGGGCCGGGATAGTGGGCCACATTTGGAAGGATATATATATATGCTTTTCACCATCTGAGGAACTTGGTTTTTTAGTGGAGGATCGCCGCCAAACATTGCGGCAGAGCACCCAGGCAAAGAGAGGCGCAGACGGAGGAACAATTATAGAAAGCAAAGGCGCCAATGCAAAATCAGGAAACAACAGGGGCAGATGGCGAAATGCAAGGAAGAAAAATTGAGCACTGAGCCAAAAACAACTGTGGATAATACTGTCATCAACTTAACTAATATCAATCTCACTGCAGCAGAAATCCAACTATTGACACTAGGTTTGTCGTTTTGCCCGCCTAATCGATTCAAATATGTTCAAACCAGAATCGACATTTTCAAATTTATTCGGAAAATCAAACTCCTAAAACATTTCAAATTAAGCAAAGCTACTACCATTGCTTCTAACATCTCGGCAACTGACAAACCAAGCATGCAGCTACAAGTAGGTGACATTACAAATCTTAAAACCATACATGCTCTTGTGGATAATTCCGATGACATTGCCTGGTCTACGCAAGATCAGCTGGTAAATCTCGGCACCTCTGGCAATCTACCTGCCCCAAGCCCATTTCGTCCGCCATCAACCTTTATCCCTCTTATGCCTAAAGATGCCATTGATACGTTCAGTGATTGTGTCATAAATTACCTGAAAGCTCTCAATCGCAAAGTATTGGCGAGGATGAAACATCGCTCCTACAGGGATAAACAGAATTCAGCATTAATGAAGAAGCTAAAAGAAGACGCTGACATAATTGTAACCAAGGCTGATAAAGGGGGTAACATTGTGCTGTGGCCCAAAACACAATATTTACAAGAGGCATACCGTCATCTTAACGATGTCTCATGCTATAGAAGAGCCACGGCCAATGATATGAAACAATTAAAGGACTTGGTTCACAAAGTACTTGGACAATGGAAAAGGGATGGTTTGTTGAACAAAAATGAATACAGTTTTTTAAAAGTCGATTTTTCCATCACAGCGGTCAGGTATTTCATCCCTAAGGTACATAAACAATCGATGCCCACTTCTGGTAGACCCATTATATCAGCCCAGAGGAGTTTGTTTGAAGCCATGTCCAAATACGTGGATTATTTCCTGCATGAATTTGTTGAGGAGCTGCCTTCGTTTATTAAAGACACTGGGCACTTTTTATCCACTGTACAATCGGTTAACTGGCATGATGAATATCTGTTCATTGTGATGGACATTTGCTCTTTGTACACAAGTATATGACATACTGACGGACTGAATGCAGTTAAATTTTATTTGGAGAAAAGAAACATCAATTTTTACCAGCATAATACTATGTTACTACACATGATTGAACTATGTTTAAATAATAACTATTTTATGTTCAACAATGAGGTCTTCCAGCAGCTGCGAGGTGTGGCTATGGGGGCTTGCTTCTCCCCCAGTTATGCGTGTTTACACGTTGGCTGGTGGGAGGAGCATGTCCTCAGACAGACCCACAGCAAGCTGTATGAAGCCCATGTTATCCGATGGTGGCGATTCATTGATGATATTTGTATTATCTGGAAAGGGCCATATGAATCAGCCAATGAATTCGTGAAATGTATTAATGACAATAGACAATCTTGAATTTACTGCTCAGATTAGTTCGGAAAAGGTTCAATTCCTGGACGTAGAACTGTACATTGAGAATAACACACTACAAACCAAGCTCCACAGAAACGTTACAGCGGGTAATTCAATACTGCATGCCCAGAGCTCTCACCCCCATCACCTATTGAAAAGTATACCTTATGGGGAATTTTTACGTATAAGGCGGATTTGGAGTTCCAACAGTGACCTTGTGAGTTGCCAGAACGACTCTTTTCAAAGATTTTTAGCCCGTGGGTATAAAAGCAAAGACTTGAAGTATGCATTGTCAAAAGCTAACAGTTTGAATCGTAGTGAATATTTGGGAACAGTTTCCAACAAAACCATGCGTAAAGCAATTTTGAGTACCAGTACTACCTCCCAAGACCCAGCTCCTGTTCGGTTGATTACTACTTTTTGCAGTCAGGACAAGGAAATAAGAAAGGTTATTTATAAGAACTGGCCTATTGTCCAAACTGACCTCACTATGTCCCAACTGGTACCTAATCTACCGCAGGTTACCTTCAGGTGGGCGCCCTCTATGAGGGATGCCTTGGTTAGAACTAGTCCTGAGATAACCAAGACTGGTACTTGGTTGTCTAAACGCACAGGATTGTTTAAGTGCAGCGCATGTAGGGCCTGTAAATTTGGCACCACAACGTTTGAGTTCACTAATGCCTTCGAATCCAATCCTACTAAAATAAAAGGTTTTTTCACTTGCAAAACGGACCATGCAGTGTATATACTTGAGTGTTCTTGCAAGTTGAAATATGTTGGTAGCACCAAGTTACAGGTATTCACTCGCATTTTACAACACCTTCGTGCTATCGTGAACTCTGACCCTAGTTACCCTGTGGCGCGACATTTCAAACTAGTTCACCACAATAACCTAAATGAGTTAAGATATTTTGTCATTGATGCGGTACCCAAACTGTCAAGAGGTGGGAACAGAGAAAAAAGTTTGAGGCAACTGGAATCTCATTACATATTGCTGCTTGACACTAAGATGCCCAACGGGCTCAATACAGGAGAGGATTTGCACAATTTCCTATGAGTACTTTGTGGTCATTCGTTACTGTATACAGCTACTTTTTTACAGATGATTCCAGGTGTGAGCATTATTTTAGCCGTTCTTTTAGCCGGTTCGTGCTCTGGTTTTAACCTGATTTTAACCGTTTGGTTTTTCTTAGGTTTTTATCAGGGCTCTGTTTCTGGAATTTTAGGCGGTTTTATGATGTAGCACAGATATTTTACTTTATTTCATCGTTTGTGACCTCAATTTGTGTCATCATCTGCTTTATCATTTATGAGTCAGTTGGTCTATGGATATGTAATATATGCTCCCCTTATGCTGCCGTTTTCCTGCTACTTTGCACATTTTTGCTACTTTGCACATACTTCAATTGATAGCTATAGTTTTTGAAGGTTGTTGGCTGCCAATGTACTTACTCTTTAAATGAATAATTGATACTGTGAGTATAGGTGTTGGCAATCATGGACTGTTGTTCTCCTTTTGCTGCATAGAAGCTGCCTTTCTATACAATGCTAAAGTTGCACATATATTAACTAACAGTACATATTTGGAGTTTACATGATGCTAAGATTGATTGGTGCTAGTGCACTTGCACTTTATATAATTGTCGTTCAAGTGTAGTGACGAACTTGGACTGCTTTACCACTCTTTGATGTACGTTATTTGTTTTATACATTGTTCTTAATGATTTTTATCTATTTATGTCATGTATGTTATGCTATTTTGCACTTGCACTTTAACATCAATTATTATCATTAGTATTCTTAATAGAGTGATGACAGATATATTTCTGAACCAATTGAATTAAGTAGCAAACAGAAGTGGTATAGGCCCTTAGGAACTCTCCGATCACTTAGCTAGCCTCAGTAGACTTAAGAATATATAATTATCTTGTACTGTTGGCAGTTAGTTTTACTTAGCATTATCATCAACAATGTAAGGCTTTTTTATCTTCCCCACCAGTGGGTGTCTGGGTTCAGACATGATTTGTAAAATACTGTTGTCTATTTAGTTGTATCCGCTACAGTCTCTCTCTTTTTTTGTATATTTTCACATATATAGTTGTACCTCTGGGCCTAACTATGACTTTAATAGCGGTTTAGAAATAAGGGGGGTAAACCCCGTTTCTCAGTTTATTATTATTTTTTAATTCAATTTTTAGCACTTTCACTAACACATTTTTTGTGGTGTTTATTTGTAATTAGCCTCCAGTGCTGTCAGTCACAGCACCACACGATGTTTTTAAGATCAGGAATTTTTAGTATAAATTATAAACCACTGTGGTAATATTTTATATTATGTGTATAATGGCTACATGATTTTTTTGCAACTAGATCAGTATTTCTTTTACTTGCAAATGAATGTCTTTTCCTAATTTTAGTAGTATGTTGTTTAGTTTCATTGTGTGATGTCATTGGCTGAGCAGGGAGGAGGGTACTCTGTGAGATTACTTAAAGAAAAAATTAATCTTAGCGTGTCATGTGATCAAGGTCGTGGTAACACGGCCGAAAACGCGTCATGCCAATTTGCACGAAATAAATTTGCACTGAAATTAGAACCAGCAGCACGTTGTGGTCTGTACCTGTGTTTCTCCACCAATTCGGAGGTTGGGACTGTGATTATTCATATATATATGTGATATCCTAATTGGTTGTTACTATCACTTTAAAAACAGCACTAAATCATCGAACCATGTCATGTGAACAAGGCTCAAGCGAGCTGAAACGCGTAATGGCGATGGAATAAAAGCACTTTAAATTTTGCACCAACTTGGGTTCGTGTCTGTACTGTGGAGAAATCCTGGTTATACAGCGGCGATAACGCGATGTAATTGATCGTTTTTGTTTCACTCGATCAACCACGGACCCCCTCTTTGGAATGGTCGTCGTTTGAAGTGAAACATTACTTCCGGGGCAACCCGGCAGCACATTTTGGATCCAAAAAGGATACGGAACGACTGACCCCCTGCAGCCAGAGACATCCGAAACCTGCAGGAACGCCGTCGGCGCTGAGTCGGAGGACCGGGCAGCGACTGCGTGACCCAGGTAGGATAAGTGGCGAATGCAGGGTGAAGAGGAGTGCTAAGTAAGTGAATAGTCTGGGACGGATACACAGCCATTCACATCACTTCACATCACTTACAGCTTATAAACAGTAACTTGAAACATGTCGGCCTACATGGTGCGCGCGCGGGAGGCAGCAGCAATAGAAATGTTTTCGGATGACCTCCCATCCACATCAAGTGCCACAAGTACAGTAATTATTAGTTCTAACGAATCTAGTTCCATCAAGACTAAGTTCAGAACCCTGGAGAAAAAAATGAAATCGGAACAAAGCAAATGGTGGGAGTCACGATCCCTCCAGAGATATATAGACGTGGGCAGAATTCCCAGGGATCTAAGGATTTTAAATGCACCAAGTTACGATGACCCAAACCCTGATCTCATGCGTGAGTGGGCAGAATGCAACCTAGATTCATCTAGAAGGTTGACCCTCATTCTAATTAAACATGCAGACATTGACAGAACTAAGCTACTGAAAGAAATAGATGAAATCAACGAGGAACTGGATAAAATGAATAATAAAGAAGAGCAGACTAAATTACGCAAAGACATGCTGATGAGATTAAAGAAAGAGGAGGACAAGATTAAAGAAAGAAAAGCCTTCAAATTTTTAAAAGATAAACAAGACTACGAATTGGGGCAAATATTCACCTTTGCGAAACGCTATGATGCGATAAGGGTGTCTAAGTTTAAAAATATTGAAGGTTCCAATATTATGACATCCACACGCAGCGGGCTCATGACAGAAACTTCACATTCAGAGGCAAGCTCAGCTGAGGGAAGTGAATCCGAATCGGAGATGAGAAGAATCGGGGGTGACAAACAAATCCCTAAACCGTCTCCGGGGGAAGAATTGAATTTTATCTGCCACGAGCAAAGACAAACACTCCGCCCGAGGCCCCAAAAACAAAGTGGGAATGGAGAACCGTCAGTAACTACAAGCGGAGGCAGAGGCGCAAGGCAAACTCAAAACGTGCAAAATCAATACAGGAAAAGAGGAAAGAAAATTTGGCAGAACAAACAATGAATAACAATATGACTGAGAACACCATAATTAATTTGACGAATACAGCATTATCAGCGCGAGAAAAATATATTCTAAATTTAGGCTTGTCATATGCCCCTGGAATGAATTTTGATTACTCCTCGACCAGACTTGATATTTACAAAGGGGTACGAAAGTTAAAGTTGAGAAAGTTTCATTTAATGTCAAAAACGCAAACAGAGTCAAACTCACAAATTGACCTCACATGCAGAGCCCTAAACGCACATTCAAACTTGTCTCAATCGGATTTACCTTTACTCAGAACCATGGAAGATTTATCTAATGAAAACAGCAGCCCAACTACCTATGGAAATACGGAGCAAACAATCTTAACATATGAATCAACAACTCCATTCAAACCCAAGTCATCATTCAATCCTATCATGGTCCGTGATTCAATAGACATCGTTCACGAAACAGTAATATCACAAATCAAAAAACTGAACAAAACCGTGAATATGCAGAACAAGAAGAGGATCAACAAGGATCAACAATATGACAAGTTAATCAAAAAATTAAAAGAGGACAATAAAGTTGTTATCTGCAATAGTGACAAGGGCGGCAACATTGTGCTATGGTCAATTGATGAATATAATAAAGAAGCGTACAGTCAACTGAACGATAGGTCTTGCTACAGTCGCTGTAATTCAATTAGTCTCAATACATCATACAAGGAATATTTTGCAAAATTAAATGGCTGGAGGAATGCTAATCTCATAACTCTAAATGAATACAAATATTTGAAAAACGAAAACCCTACAACTCCTTCATTGTACTTTATTCCAAAAATCCACAAGGATCCGACATGCCCCCCAGGCAGACCAATTATCTCTGCGAAAGGAGGGTTACTGGAACACACTACAGTATATGTGGATTATTTTTTACAGGAGTATGTTAAGGGGTTACCCAGCTATATACGTGACACAAGTGACTTCTTAAGGCACATTTCTAATGTAACTTGGCAAGATGATTATTTATTGATGGCTCTGGATGTATCCTCGCTATACACAAGTATAGAACATGTGGATGGCTTAAAAGCAATTGAACACTATCTGGCGGGCAGACCACGGCATTATGAACAGCACAGCATTATGTTAAAAGAGATGATCACATTTTGCCTGCATAATAACATTTTCATGTTCAATAGCCAGCTGTATCGACAAGATAGAGGAGTAGCCATGGGGGCCAGCTTCTCTCCTAGTTATGCCTGTTTGCACATGGGCATGTGGGAGGAGCTGGTCCTCATGGATAAACATAACCATCACATGACTAACAATGTGAGGTTATGGTTGCGCTATATCGATGATTTATTTGTGATTTGGCAGGGAACCGAGAAAGAAGCAATTACATTTGTTAATGAAATTAATAGTAATGAACTCAACCTCCATTTTACATCAACTATCAGTGCAACATCTGTTGAATTTCTTGATACCCAAATATACATTCATGATAGGAAAATGGAAACTCGGTTATTTCGGAAAAAGACAGCAGGGAACTCTACTTTGCACGCAAGTAGCTCTCACCGCGTACATCTCATCAATAGCATACCATATGGTGAGATGCTGCGTTTAAGACGTATTTGCAGTAACGATGGGGAATTAGCTAGAGCACAGAGGGATAGCAAATCTAGATTTCTAGCAAGAGGTTATACTGAGGATATTATAAACAAAGCCATTGCAAAATCTATGCGTCTATCCAGAACTGAGGCCCTGAAAGACAAAGAGAAGACAGCAAAGAATAGCGAGCCCGACAGTAACAGCGGGGCATTTCGTATGATCTTGAAGTACAGTAGACAGCAAAAGTCCTTACAGAGAATTATACAGAGAAATTGGGCCATGGTACTATCTGATCCGGTAATAGGACCCCTGCTACCGCAGAGGGTGTCCATTACTTACAGCAAGGCACCATCAACAAGAGACAAATTAGTGAAAACCAGCTCTGAAATAATAGAGGGAGGAAGCTGGCTTAACATGAGAAAAGGCTTTTACAGATGTAAAACGTGCAAGGCTTGTACACATGGCATTAACAGCAGCACATACAGAACACCTTTCAGTGACAGGGAATTTAAGATTACTAAATTGTTGACTTGCAAGACCGAATTTGCAGTCTACGTACTTGTTTGCCCTTGTGGCTTGCAGTACGTGGGTAGCACGGTCTTGCAGGTACACAAGCGAGTGTTGCAGCACTTACGAGCCATCACAAATCAGGACAATACATATCCGGTGGCTCGTCACTTCAAAGACAAACATAATTCAAACAACACAGATTTAAAATATTTTGTATTGGACGCTGTCCCTCCTAGTAGACGGGGAGGTGATAGAACCAACAAATTAAGAAAACTTGAGACAAGGTATATATTACAGTTGGATTCTAAATACCCGGGAGGGCTAAACGCAACTGAAGACCTGCACACTTGCCTTACATAGACACACTGAGAAAGAAAGAAATCAAAAGAGGTTCTGTGATTTAGCCATACATTTTAGCCATATTTATATGTCATATATATATAGCAAAAGTATCTTTTTAATGGTGGTATTGTGTTTTAGTCTCTGAGATATGTAAAATTCTTCTTTTATCAAGTGTTTTTTATTGTACAGATAAATTTGATATATGTATTCGTACAGATTTATATTTATATAAGTATTTATTTATTTAAGGTTGAATGGTTTTTATATAGTATTTAACTTATACAAATGAAGCAATTTTATGACCTTGGTAGATACATGCAACAAGTCTGAAAATGTATTTATTTATTTATTTATTTAAATACATGCACTGATTGCAATTTGCACATTATGATACATCTAAACTTTGATATAAATATATGTCTATATATAAGGGAGAATGTTGCATACATAGGGGACAGATCACTGTGATACCATTGAAGGAGACCAGGCTAAGACACAATCTGACATAGATTTATATAAAGAAGCACGACACATATTGAGACTCAATCTTAAGGGGAAAACGTAACAATGGTACTGAATTTATCTAGTTTATCCAAAAAGAGAGGATATAATAAGTTGGAACGATTTTTAACTGAAATATGAAAGCACTATTTTTTAGCACTTTGCACTCCACTCACTTTTTATCACGCAAGATCATGTATTACAACCATTACTACAACAGCGGGCCAAGCAGTTAGCTATACAACTTTGTTTGCCAATCTGGATTTATCCATGCATTAAAAATCTACTCATCAAAAGATCAAATGGTAAACATGTCGCAATTTAAGAAATAATTATGTTATTAATTATCGCAATACATGTATTTATAACAAAGACAATTACCACATTGAATTGTAAAGATAATTACATGAATGACAAAGTGTATCTACAATGTCTATAGTCGAAAGTACCATGTGATATCCTAATTGGTTGTTACTATCACTTTAAAAACAGCACTAAATCATCGAACCATGTCATGTGAACAAGGCTCAAGCGAGCCGAAACGCATAATGGCGATGGAATAAAAGCACTTTAAATTTTGCACCAACTTGGGTTCGTGTCTGTACTGTGGAGAAATCCTGGTTATACAGCGGCGATAACACGATATATATATATATATATATATATAGTTAAAAATGGGGGTCTCTAGTTGGCAAGGGTTTGCACCTTTGTCCAAGTAGGGACCCTTCCTTCTAGTTACACTCCTAAAATAACCCCTGTTCACCCCCTTGGTAGCTTGGCACGAGCAGTCAGGCTTATCTTAGAGGCAGTGTGTAAAGCATTTGCACATAACCAATAGTAACACAGTGAAAACACTACAAAAGGACACCACACCAGTTTAGAAAAATATCCAATATTTTTATATACTTAAAACAAGACCAAAAACGATAAAAATCCACCATACAGTTCTCAGAAATCTTCAATAATCAAAATACACTTGAAATACAGTTCCTTGAAGTCGATAGCGCTGTCTGGGGCTATCACAGCGTCGTGAACAACAAATCCAAACAGTTCTGGCCGACAGCGGCATCGCAGGCCAGCTCCGGTGTCGGGAAGGCCCGCAGAACAGTACCTTTAGAAATGTAGGGCGTCGGCGACCTCTCGATGAGCCCCGAAGGGCCGGCATCCACAGGCGTCGGTTCCAGAGGACGGTGCAGGAGTAGTTGGGCCCTTGAAGTTACACGCGTTGCAGATCGAACTCCTCGCAGTTGAAGTCGGAAGCGCCGGGGTCGGCAGGCGCCGGGGCTGCGGTGCGAAGTGCAGCGATGCAGTGTGCGGTGCCCTCAGGTGGCGGTGCAGGCAGTGGCTCGGTGATGGTCGTCCAGCGGCGTAGGTGAGACCTGGGCTGCTGTGTAAAGTGATGTGGCACTCGTCACGTTGATGGCAGGTCATGGTGCAAGCAGCGGCGTTGTTGCTAAAGCGTTGTAGTTGGCTGACGAACTGGAGTTGATGGTGCCGGCATCGGTAGGCCAAGGCTGCGGTGCGGGATGATGACGGTGCGTCGTGGAACTTACGAGTGTTGCCCGCAAACGACGGTGCAAGCAGTGGCATCGATGTCGGCGTGGAGCGGCATTTTCGGGGATACCAAGGCAACGGTGTGAAGCGAGGCCGTGCGGAGTGCGGTGCCCATAGGTCACGGTGCAAGCAGAGGCTCGGTCGCAGCATCAGGTGGCGTCGTCGGTGAGACCTGGGTTGCGGTGCAACGTTGCGGAGGTGCCCTCTGCAGTGCCTTCAGGACACGGAGTCGGCTGTGGCATCGTAGACGGTGTCGGGTTGCTTTTCTTCTGTTGCAGCACAAAACACACAGTCCCCAGTGCTGATGGCAAAAGAACTTGAAGTCTTTGCTGTTCCTGAGACTTCATGAGCAGGGGGCAAGCTCTACCTCAAGCCCTTGGAGAAACTCACAAAAAGAAAGTTGCAGAAAGTTCAGTCCAGTCCTTTCACTGCCCAAGACAGAAGCAGCCACTGCAGGCAAACACAGTAAAGCACACAGCAAAGTGGTAGTCTCTCCTCACAGCTTCTCCAGCTCTTCTTCTTGGCAGTCTTCTTGGTTCCAAAAGAGTTCTAAAGTTCTGGGGTTCGGGCCCCAATATTTATACCCCAAATTCCTTTGTCTTCTCAGGCAGAGAGTTTCTGTGCTTAGTCCAAACCAATTCTGCCCTCTCAGGCCTAGCTTCCTGGCGGGGGGTGGAGACAGCATTGTGGAAGGGAGACCAGGCCCATTCAGGTGCAAGGAAATCTCCTCCCACTACTCTAAATGCAGCCTAGGTCTATTCAGCCCAGCCCTGAACCATCAGACTCTCTGGAGCCACTGCACATCCCCAGCCCCTGTCACTCCAAAGCCAGACAGTCAATCCACATCCTAGCAGAGGCACACAGGATGGCCAAGCAAGAAAATACCTACTGTCTAAAAGTGGGATTTTCAAATACAGAATGTAAAAATCACCTTTACTAAAAGATGCATCTTTAGATTCTGAGTTCAGGCACATTAAACTTTATTTTCCTATCTGGTCCCAATAGGAAGTTATATTTATAAGATGTTATGAATTAACTCCCATGCTTCCCTATGGGCCAGATAGCCTTTCAATAGTGAAGAACGAAATTGGCAGTATTTCACTATCAGGACATGCCACACACATCAGGGCAAGTTCTACCTTTCACATACACTGCACCCTGCCCACAGGGGTACCTTGGACCTGCCTTAGGGGTGACTAATATGTAAGAAAAGGTGGGTGCGCTTGCCAAGTCGACATGGCAGTTACAAACTGCGCGCAGACCTTGCAGTGGCAGGTCTGAGTTACTATTGAAGGGCTGCTTCTGTGGGTGGCACAACCAGTGCTGCAAGCCCACTAGCAGCATTTGATTTACCGGCCCTAGTAAATCAAATGACCAATCATGGAATCGCCAATCCATAACACCAATTTACTACAGGAGCACTTGCACTTTAACACTGAACAGCAGTGAGAAAGTGCGCAGAGACACTAAACCAGCAAAAACAGAGTCAAAACCGGGAGGTCAGAAAGCAAAAGACGGGGGAAATGGGCCAAAAGATGCCAAGTCTAACATATATATATATATATATATATATATATATATATATTATCTACTGGCGGTCGCCAGTAGATAGTTATAGTTACAACCTATTATCCATAGGAAATCCGCGACATTCTATTTGAAATAACGTTGGCGCCGGTTGACGAATCTTCGTGAAAGTTTCCAACTTGTTGGGGCGCTCCGCTCCGCTCCTACCCTGAAAGTCTCGGGGTGATACGTGAAGCGGGGGCCGAGAAAAAAGGGGGGTCCCAAAACGCGTTTTCCCCATTCATTTTTCCATAGGAACCTTTAGTCGCAGCTACAGCCCGAACTGCTGAACAGAATTACCCCAAATTTGGCAAAGAGGTAGTCCTTGGTTCAGACTGGTGCCTTTTGCTTAAATGGTGTAAATCCGTTCAGTAGTTCCTGAGAAAATCAAAAGTAAAAGTACATATATATCTATGGGCGCGTCGGATACGCGTACCCTCAGCGCACCCTGCGCGCACCGTCCCGATCACGAGCTGCATGCTAATTGGCTGTTAGCTGGCTGTCAACATTCCGATTCAGGAAATGTTGGCAGCCATTTTGTCCCTCGGTAGAACCGAGGGACAGAAACAAGTGCGGAAAGCGCAAAAGGGGGCAGGGTAGAAACACCCTAACCCCCTAGGTGTGCTCAGGGGTCCCACAAGGACCCCCTGGGCAAAAAAACCATTTTTTTAAAATCGGCAGGATGCGCTCAGGGTGCGCGTATCCTGCCGAAAAAAAATCGAAGCGCGGTCTCCCGCGCTTCGATGTTAATTGGCCCCCGGGTGGGCCAAGTCCCGGGGGCATGGGGGGGTATTTATAATATGAGGGGGCCTCTAAGGCCCCCCAAGCCCCGGGGTCCGCTACCCCACGGGGCTTTAAAAATAAATGGTGCGGGAGGGCTCTCGGCCCTCCCGCAGCCCCGGGACCGCCACCTCCCGGGGCACTAAAAATTAAAAATGGGGGTCCGTTTTGGACCCCTGAAGCCCCGGGGACCACCACCTCCCCGGGGCTGTAAAATTGTTGGGAGGGGGGCCGCGCGGCCCCCCTCCTGGAGCCCTTGATGGCCCTGGGGACCACCACCCCCCAGGGCCGGCTCCTGCAGTGTCCCGGGGTGCCTACCCCCGGGACACTGTAGTTTGCATTTTGAAAGAGAGAGCAGGAAACCTGCTCTCTCTTTCAAAATGCAAACCCAATTGCTTTTCCACATGGGGAGCAACATGTTAGCTGCTCCCCATGTGGAAAAGCAATGCCGGCTCCCGTAGGACGCGGGGAGCCGGCTGGGACTGTGGGGGTATTGGGGACCCCCCTCACGGTTCCCAACGTTGTATATAGGCCCCGGGGGATGGGGTCCCCGGGGAGAATACAAATTAGTACAAGGTGCTAATTTTTTTTTACGGTAAAATTAGGAAACGCGCATCCAGCGCGGCCCCTGGTGTGCACGTGTTGGATACGCGACCTGTTACACGTTTGGTACACGAATCAAACGCGTTGGGTGCGCGACCCCTTACGCGTTTGGTGCACGATTCCAACGCGTTGGGTACGCGAATCCAAGAAAAAAAAAATGTACAAAAATTTCAGATATAAATGAAGTTTAGGTGTTTAGGTCTTGGGTGGCTCTAAAAAGAGCCGTTCTGTTTTTGGGGATATTTTGGTACCTACAAGTAAGTACCGATGCAGAGTCTAAAGTTGATGAGGAAGACTCTGTTACCCTCATCTGTAAAATGTACACCATCTCTCCTATAGATGCCGTCCATATTAAAACGCAGATTGTTGTTGTAAATGGAGCCCATTCTATAATCTCTGAGATAAGCAGAAACAGCTTTATTGACGTGTTTCCTAGCTTTCTCAATCTGTGGACAAAATTTATTGGACCAGTTCCATTTCTGTCTTTGACATATATTAGAATATACAAAGTCAGTTTGGGGGAAAAGTGATATCAATTCTCCAAAGGTGTCCTTCATAAGCATTTCCAGACCTACCCCAGTCAAAGTGCCTAGGTCATTGCCACCACAGTGCACAATTATGAGGTCAGGGTGTTGGAGATGCAAAAAGGATTTAACCAATGGCATCAATTGGTGCCACTTTAATCCTCTCTGTCCAATCCATTTAATGTCTACATTTGGCAAAGCTAGGTCTTTGTCAATGCCGCTGTTTTCTGCATACCTTTGGCTCCAGAAAATATAGCTGTGTCCCACAATCCACACTCTAAGCATCTTGAAAGGAGGTCTGGATGCACTCAGAAGGTGTCTGTATGTGAAATGGCAGGTTGACTACTAAAGTTTTTCTAAAATGGTGGATAAGATGCAGTTTAAAAAAAACTGAAAAAAAAATGATTGGCTGTTTGAGAATATTATAGACTAAAAAGTAGGGTGCATGTTTCTGAGTTTCAAGAGCACGTTTCTTATTGGTTAATGAAAAGCGTTTGAAAGGAACAAAAGACAGGATAAGCTGATATTTTGAAAAGTCAAGCGCACTTGTTGTTTGGATTAGCAACATTGTGTGCTGAACTTGTGACCTGTGAGTTCAGTTCAGTGTTCCATGAACTGTTACTATGGTAACAGGCTGTAAGCAGATTGGGGGTAGGGTTGAAAGTTATATCAATTGGATAGGCTTGAAATGTGTAACCAATAGAAATGTGTGTTAGCTTTTGAATTAATGTGGGAAGTAATGTAATTTGATATTTACATGTATATGTGTGCAGAAAGAGAGGGAAAGTTTGCCATTTTTTGGTTTTGCTAAGAGCAGTGCAGTACAGACATTTGGTTTAAGAACATCTGGTGTGTGACTGACATACTTCTTAATCAACAAATTAATTTGAAAGGTGAGTTATTAATTTGTGAGGTGTTGTATGTTGTGTCTTTGTTTTTAATAAGACTAATGTTTTTCTCCTGTTAAAGTCCAGGGAGTAGTGTTGCTTGTGTAGAATCACACTGTGAGTCTGTGTGCATTTGGGCAACCATTGTGAGAGAAGCATTTGGGTACTTCATGTCTTTGCAGACAGATAACCGCTTTAAAACCTGTCATGTTGTCAAATTTTCGTAGTATTAGAAGCCAGTTATTGCTTGTGCATTCGCAGAATGAGGCAGTCATTCACAGTAGACTGCAGTAGTGAATTTTGTAAAAAGTGTGCAGTCACCTTACCCCTTCCAGACTAGTGAATGTGTTTTGGAAAGGTCCAAGGAACTGTGTTGCTTGTCTAGAATCACACTGTGAGTCTATCTGCATTTGGGCAACTATTGTGAGAGAAGCATTTGGGTACTTTATGTCTTTGCAGACAGATAACTGCTTTAAACCTGTCATGTTGTCAAGTTTTTGTAGTATTAGAAGCCAGTTATTGCTTGTGCATTCGCAGAATGAGACAGTCATTCACAGTAGACTGCAGTAGTGAAGTTTGTAAAATGTGCGCAGTCACCTTACCCTTTCCAGACTAGTGAATGTGTTTTGGAAATGTCCAAGGAACTGTGTTGCTTGTCTAGAATCACACTGTGAGTCTGTATGCAATTGGGAAACCACTGTGAGAGAAGCATTTGGGTACTTCATGTCTTTGCAGACAGATAACCGCTTTAAAACCTGTCATGTTGTCAAGTTTTAGTAGTATTAGAAGCCAGTCATTTCTTGTGCATTCGCAGAATGAGACAGTCATTCACAGTAGACTGCAGTAGTGAAGTTTGTAAAATGTGAGCAGTCACCTTACCCTTTCCAGACTAGTGAATGTGTTTTGGAAAGGTCCAAGGAACTGTGTTTCTTGTCTAGAATCACACTGTGAGTCTATCTGCATTTGGGCAACCATTGTGAGAGAAGCATTTGGGTACTTTATGTCTTTGCAGACAGATAACTGCTTTAAAACCTGTCATGTTGTCAAGTTTTCGTAGTATTAGAAGCCAGTCATTGCTTGTGAATTCGCAGAATGAGACAGTCATTCACAGTAGACTGCAGTAGTGAAGTTTGTAAAATGTGTGCTGTCACCTTACCCCTTCCATACTAGTGAATGTGTTTTGGAAAGGTCCAAGGAACTGTGTTGCTTGTCTAGAATCACACTGTGAATCTGTGTGCATTTGGGCAACCACTGTGAGAGAAGCATTTGGGTAGTTCATATCTTTGCAGACAGATAACCGCTTTAAAACCTGTCATGTTGTCAAGTTTTCGTAGTATTAGATGCTCCAGGAATTACGCTGTCACTTCCCATGCACTCCTCTAGTCAGCAATCCAGCACCATGTGCTAATGCAATCAGTGCGTCAAAACTTAAACACTTATAAATTCCCCTATGCACACTCCTTGCAGTACCAAGGCCTTAGCACATATACTGCTACAAATCCCTATCTTCTACGCATGAAGTCCTCTAACCATCTACACACTTGTCTTTCAGTCCTTCAATTATCAGGCAGTATCCATACACTCCAATAAAGACATTGTTACTCCCCATGCACTCCTCCAGTCAGCTATCCAGCACATATACTAATCCAAACACTGTGCCATAACCAAACACTTATAAATTCAGTCAGGCACTGACCTTAAAGTACTCTATTCATTCAGTCAGTACCCAATTACTCATGCAGTGTCCCAGGCTTTAGTACATAGACTGCTTCAAACACCTATCAAGTATGCATAAAGTCCTGTAACTACCTACACACTTGTTTTTCACTTCTTCAATTCTCAGGCACTATCCATACACTTCAATAAACACCTTGTTACTCCGCATGCACTCTTCCACTCAGCCATCCAGCACATATAGTAATCTAAACACTGTGCCATAACCAAACACTTATGAATTCAGCCAGGCACTCACCTTGAAGTACTCTAATCATTCAGTCAGTGTTCAATTACTCATGCAGTGACCCAGGCCTTAGCACATAGACTGCTTCAAACACCTATCCAGTACGCATGTAGTCCTGTATCTACCTCCACACTTGTTTTTCACACCTTCAATTCCCCAGTCAGTATCTATACACTCTAGCAGTCTCCTCTAGTGACCCATTCAGCTCCATGTACTAATCCATTCAATGCGCCAAAACCCAATCACTTAAAAATTCACCTAGGCACTATCCTTACAGTACTGTTTACATTCAGTTACTTTCCAAATACTCATTCAGTGTACTAACCATCTACGCACTTGTGTTTAAGGCTTTTAATTCCCCAGTCAGTCTCCTTACACTTTAAGAAACACCCTGTCATTCCCCTTGCAATCCTGTATTGACCCATTCAGCACCATGTACTAATGCATTCACTCTGCCAAAACCCAACCGCTTATAAATTCACCCGGGCATTCTCTTTGCAGTACTCTAATCATTTAATCAGTACACAAGTACTCATGCAGTGATTCTGGCTTCTGCAGATGGACTGCTACAAATCTTTATCGAATATGCATGCACTCCTTTAATCACTTACACACTTATCTTACACACCTTCATTTCCCCAGGCAGTATCCATACACTAAAGCAAACATCCTGTAACTCTCCTTGCAGTGTTGTAGTGACCCATTCAACACTATGTACTAATCCATTCACTGTGCAAAAACTGAATCACTTTTAAATTCACCAAGGCACTCTCCGTGTACTACTCTAATCATTGTTTTGCAACCCAACTACTTATACAGTGAGCTATGTTTTAACACGTGCAATGTGTTTCTATAGTAATTGAAGGGTATAATTTGTAAATTTATTAAAATTAATTTATTTATAATTATTTCTTACAGATATTGTTTATCATCATTAAAACAAACTTATCATGCCTAAAAAATCAAGAAAGAGAAAACGACAGCAAAATGAAAATTATTTGAACAAATCTGCAGAAGAAGTATTGGATGACCAACATCATGTGGCTAAAAAGAAAAAGTCTTTCGGTAAGACAACAAAAGAATTCCTTAAAAAAATTTCAAAGCCTAGAAATAGTGTACAAATTGTACAAAGTAAAAACAATGCTTCAACTAGAAAAAAGAGTATGAGTAAAAAGAAAGGAGTAAATGGAAAATTACATTCAAACGATACAATGAATGGTAAAAGAAGGCAAAATCAGTATAAAGAAATCAGGAAAAAGATTTTTTATAATAGAGTTGTTTTTAACTTGCTTAAAGATGTTAAAAAATATAAAAGAAGAGCACTATTTTATAAAAAGAAAAAGTATATTGAATCCATTGTTCAAAAAGCTTTGGAATTAAAAAGGAAATTATTTATTTTAGTTTTGAATAGAATTCGATCACTACATAAACCAATCCATTTTTTGAAGGCCAAAAGTAAGAAGAAAAAAGTAATTAACAGAACTAATTTTTGTGAATTTTTTTGGGTGAATGGAAACATAGTTCAAGTTCAGAGCCGTTCTTTAATGAAGAGAGTTATTTTCAGACCAATAATTTATTGCATGCAGTTGATACCAGTGGTCGTGCTTATGAGGTTAGAAATGGTTGTGCAATTGAGAAAGAGAAGATGGTTCCCAGAAATGTAGAAGAAGTGATAGCTGATGAAGCTCTAGGGAGACGTCCTAAAGCCCCAGTGTATACTTGGGATTGCAGTAGTATTTGTAGTGTACGACAGGAATCTATTGATATTTTACGCAATTTCTTACGAGAGTATACTAAAAAAAGTGTTAAGCAAAAGATTAAGATGTTACAAGGACTAGACCCTTGCAGAGTGAGAAAAAATACTGGTTTGCAAGGTCATTCTCTGGCTTGTGTTTCTAGAAAAGTATGTCAAAGTGTTTTTCATCATTTTAGGATGTTAGCAGTACATCATTCTGAAATGCGGAAGTTAGTTAGAAGATTGTATTATGCAAAAAGTCCAGCACTTAAATTAAATGAGTTGAACAGTGCTCTTTTGTGTGGGTGAGTATCTGATGTGAAGAAGGTTTGTGATGAAATTGAGTTTTGTTACTTTGGTCCGGAAGAAGAGAGTGCAGAAACTGACACATTGATAGAAGAAAATGTTGAAGAGAATGTGCAACATACTACTCCAAAAAAATTTGAAGAACAAATTACAAAGTTTATGGTGATTTCAGGTGAAAGGCCAAATTATTCTTGTATTTGTTGCCGGCGAACTCACTATAGAAATCAGACTAGGAGTGTTGATCTGTATTTTAAAAGTGAAAAACAAAATAATGATGAGTGGAAGAATTTTGCAACTTATTTGTGGGTAGAGAATTGTTTTGATTTGGGTACTGATCAACGTATTTGTAAATATTGTTATAACAAATTGGATGAAAATAAAATGCCTGCTAGAGCTGTTCATAATGATCTAGAGTTGATAACTATTCCTCCGGAACTAATAGATTTAAACACGTATGAGTCTATACTCATTCAATGTGTACACCCATTTCAGGCTATTGTTCGTATGGAGCCAAAAACAGGTAAATTGCCTCCGACTGATTTACAGAGAGGATTAAAAGGAAGAGTTGTATATTTACCACTGGATTTAAAGAAAAATATTGACACTATTGGTGTAGAGAATGTAGAAAGTGAACCATTAGTTATTCTAGTTAATGGTGTTCCTACTAAGAGTAAGAAAATCTGGCAAGAATTAGTGGATGTTAGAAAAGTGCAAAAGGCAACATTATATCTAATAAAAAACAATGAGTACTATAAAAATGTGTATGTGGAAGAAGAAGAAATACTTTTAGATGATGATACTGAAACATCAAGTGGTCAAATTGAAAAAGTGGACATGTCAAAAAATGAAGAAATCTATGAACATTATAGTGTACATCCACTTCATTCGAAAGAAGTGATGGGAAATACTATTGAGTTATTCCAAATGAAGGAAGCAAAGGGTACTCCCATCAGTGTATGGGAGAAAAGTTTGGAAGCTCGTTGTTTTCCGCAGCTTTTTCCAACTGGAAAAGGTGGACGATATGATGAACGACCTGTGCAGATTCCTGCATCTGAATATCGGACAACAAGATTGTATGCAAAAGATCCAAGGTTTCGACAATGTATCCCATATATATTTCATCTTTTGTTTGAGAGTGACTTATCTGGACTTTCATATGCAGTCAACCACATTTTGAAAACAGGAGTACATTTTCAAAATGTTTCTGCAAAGCAATTTATGGATAAAGTACATCAGAGAGACGATCATCTAGAATCTCAGTTGATTAATTTGATGGCATGTCAGCGTGGTACTAATGAGTATTGGTACCGTCGTCATGGAGAACTTAAATGCATGCTAAGGAACTTAGGAACTCCTACATGGTTTCTTACCCTAAGCTGTGCTGAATACGCTTGGGATGATTTACTTGAATTTCTTCGTGAGGCAAATTCAAATGTAAAAAATATTGAATACAAGACACCTGGAGAATTGTGCTCTTTGGATCCTGTTAATGTGTGCAGGTATTTTAATCATAGATTTGAAGCTATGATGTCTTTTATCTGCAATAAAAAAATCCTCCTCTTGGAGAAGTTCTGGATTTTTTTGGAGAAAGGAGTATCAAGCTAGAGGTGCTCCTCATATACATATGCTGATATGGATCAAAGATGCTCCTAAATTCGGAACTGATTCTGATGATACTGTTTTGTCTTTTATTGAAGAATATGCCACATGTGCTATACCCAAAAGAACAGAAGAAAACAACTTAAAACAACAAGTTTTACGATTCCAAAGCCATTGATGCGGAAAATACTGTCGACGAAAGTACAAGTGTAAGGAAAAGTTTTATACCAAATGTCGTTTTGGATTTCCACGTCCTGTAATATCCAAAGGAAGAGTAAACAATTTTATGTCAGCTATGAGACATACCATCACTAGAAAGTCTCCAAAAAATACATACAATTTGAGAAGAAGTGAAGATTCAAAATATATAAATGATTATAATCCTGTTATTCTCTCAATGTGGAATGCTAATATGGATATTCAGTATGTTGCGGATAATTCCATTGCTGTTGCCCGGTATGTGACATCTTATATAACAAAATCTGAAAAGACAGAATTGAAAGAAATGTGGGAAGAGATTTCTCACGAGAAGAGTCTAAGTAAGAAATTATACAGTTTCAGTTTGAAGATGTTATCCCATCGAGAAATTGGAGCGTATGAATGCTCAGATCGGTTATCATCTGCAAGTTTATACTCAAAATCTAGAAGAATCATTTGGGTGAGTCTAGGTCTTGCTGCAACGCGAAATCGAGTACTTAAATCTGTTCAAGAAATTGAATATTTAGCAGAAAAAGAGCCGGAAAGTACAGATATTGTGAAAACAAATATGTTGGACACATATTATCCAAATAGAAGTCATCATCTTGAGAACATATGTCTTTATGAAGTGCTGCAAAACTACACTTTTAAACGGAATACTACAGAAAACATCACTGAGGGAAAATATGCAGTAATTGGTTCCGAAGGATGTTTGGTGAAACAAAGGAAAGGAAATTTGATTAATCACAGAAAACTGAGTTGTGACACTACTGATAAAAGAGAATTTTACTATTTTGCACTTTTGCAACTGTTCAAACCGTGGCGTTCAGAATTGGAATTACTTGGAGAATTTCAGAGTTATGAAGATTCCTTCAATGCTTGTAAAGATACCATACAATGCACTGTTTTTGCAAATTATGTAAAGATGTTGAACGATGAAATTGACCAAGAAGCTACTATTGCAGCTGAGATTGCTAGAGACAGTTCTCAAGACAGTCAAACTTCTGCTGCGATCAGTGAAGATCCACTAGGACAACCAATTGTTGAAAATGAAGCAGCAATTGCTATGAAGGAAGTTGAAACAGCAATGCTTCAAGGTCGAGAAGATATTATGGACTTAACAAACTTGGAAGAACAACTATGGGGCCGATTCCGATCTCGGCCGGTAGGGCTCCGAATCGGATTCGGCTTTACCGGATCCGATTCGGAGCCCTGTTTCCCGACCGAACCGTACGCGGGTCCGGCCGAGCGAGTACGATGCGAATTCGCCGACCGACTCGTCCGGGCGTCCCGACCGCTCCGACCGACTCGCTCCCGGCTCGAACCGCTCCGACCGACTCGCTCGGACTCGACTCGCACCGCGCAATGGAGACGTTTCCCGGCCGGGTAAGTACGATGCGCGCCGCGAGCAGTCCGACCGAGCCGCGCACTCCGGCTCGTAAGAGCTGTCGGAGCCGTACTTTGGGGGTCCGTGTCGGACCCCCCTGTATGCGTAGCCGCGCGAGTCGCACACAGGGGGGACCCATGGGTCCCCCCTACCTGTGCGTGTACGGCGCGAATCGCTTCGCCGCGTACCCGCTGTAGGGGGCGCCCTTGTCCGACTCGCACCCATTGAGTCAATGGGAGACCGCGTACGCGTTGTACGACTGGCTCCCATTGACTTCAATGGGAGACCGACCGACTCGAGTCCGATAACATACGGACGCATCGTACTCGTTCGGTCGGACTGCACGGGTCCGATTCGGTCGGAAATCTCTCCGGGTCCGGCTCGGTCGGAAAAATTTCCGGCCCGAATCGGAATCGACCCCTAAATGTTGAACAACAAGAAATATATCAGCAAGTGAAGCAACAGATTGACCATGGATTACTTCATGAAAACAAAGAATGCTCATGCACATCTTTTGAACCTATCCGGATGTATGTAAGTGGACAAGCTGGAACAGGAAAAAGTTTCTTAATAAAAGTAATGACCAGTTATCTACACAAAATAACTGAGTCACATTTGTCTTGTGTTGTAACTGCTCCTACTGGGTTGGCAGCACACAACATTAAAGGAATTACATTACATCGTTTACTAATGCTACCTGTGGAGCATGAAAACAAATTGGAATATCATAAGCTATCTGGAGAAGCTTGTTATGAAGTTTCTAGAGTGCTGAAGAAAATGAAAGTTCTGATTATTGATGAGGTAAGCATGGTCTCAAACTTAATGCTTGCTTTTGTGCATTTAAGAATGCAGCAAATTCTTAAAACAGAGTACGATGTGTTATTTGGAGGAAAACATGTTATAGTTTTTGGAGATCTACTGCAACTTACTCCCGTAAAAGGACAACCAGTATTTAAAATGCTTGTGCATGAAGACACCAGAAAGTCTATGGGTAGTGTTGGAAATGTTAACATTTGGTCATATTTTGAATACAAAGAACTCATTACGAATATGCGACAGGCAAATGATGTTGATTATGGAACTATTCTTCAAGATGTAAGAATTGGAGTACTGACAGAACATGGGAAACAGGCTTTACAGAGTCGGTTACTTTTGAATTTGTTTCCAAATGAAAATATAGTTCAGGAGAAAATATATAAGAAAATTGCAGAAACCAAATCAGTAATCTGCTTAATGCCAACACTGCGACAGTGTTCTATATTCAACATAGAAGTTTTGAAGCTTGAAAATGAAGAAATAATAAAAATGGAGGCCATTGATAAAATAGAGCATGAAGGAATCACTATTATTTTGACCGAAAAATTGCAAACAAAATTGCATTCTTTAGAAAATTCAATATCTAAAACTGCTGGTTTAGAAAAGAATCTATATGTATGTATAAACTGTCGGGTAATTTTAAGGCGTAATTTGGATGTAGAAAAAGGTTTAGTTAATGGAGCAATGGGTAAACTTGTGGATTTTGTAAATTATCAAAAAAGAGATGGAATTGAATTTTTAAAAATCAAATTTGATGAAATTGAAGAAGTAAAACAAATTGGTCGTTGTTCAGTTCGTTTTTTGCTTGTAAAAGATTTATATGTCCGTAGAAAACAATTTCCACTTTCTTTGGCATATGGAGTGACTATTCATAAATCTCAAGGATTAAGTGTAGATAGTGCTTTGGTGAACATTGGAAGTACCGTGTTTAAAGAGGGTATGGCATATGTTGCTTTGTCCAGAGTGAGAAGTTTATCTGGTTTGTTTTTAATTGATTTTGATGACTCAAAGATTATTGCAGATACAAACTGTGTAAAAGAGTATAATAGATTAAGAAGAGCGTATGCTCCCAATTTAGGTCAGTTTCCTGTATTTGAAAAGCGTGTGGTAGGTCGAAAAAGAACACATGACAATATTTGTAGTAAAGTTATAGCAAAGAAAAAAATGAAGATAATGTTGTAATTGCAAGCAAGAAGACAAAGGACGCTAATGAAGACATTGTTGGTTATCAGTTTGAAAATAGTTCAGGTATCAACTGCTATGCTAACGTAGTAGTTAATGTTGTTTTTTTTCTTGAAAGTTTGCAACAACAAATTATGGAGAATCGGGAAAAAATATTTTGCTCCATGTTGTATTCTGTTTATGAAAAATTGAGGACTGATAAAAGTAAAATGCAAAGCGTTTCTGAAATTCGTCAAGTTTTGGATATATGTTGTGGATCAACACAATTTAGACAAAATATACAACAAGATGCTCAGGAATTTTTAATGTATATGCTTACTGTATTGGAAAATGAAGGGATAGACATTGAAAATCTTTTCGGCCTTTGTTATAAATGGGAACATGTATGTGAAAATTGTATGTTTACATGTACCACTGATATAGACACAGAAAGATTTATATATTTGACATTACCAGAGTGTAAATCAGTATCTTTTAATAAACTAGTTAAAGCAGCAAATCAAAACATGAAGTGTACCCAATGCAAATCTGAAATGTTATCAACATTATTTATAGAAAAATATGGACAATATATAATTTTAATGATGCAACGTTGTACAGCTGATGGAAGAAAATTGGACACTTTCATAAAAAAATTTGTAGCAACTCAACTATCAATATCAGGAAGGACTTTTGTTGCAGTAGCAATTATTTTCCATCTTGGTGCTTCCACTACATCTGGACATTACACTGTGTATCTAAAATGTAATAAAGGCTGGACATATTGTAATGATGCTCAGTTGGTTTTTAAACAATGTTTGCCAAGTGAATTACCAAATTCTTACCTAATATTTTTAAAACCAAAGTTTTAGGAAGATAATTTGGCCTCTGAGGAATTTATTAATATGTATTAATACGATTACTATTGGACAATTTTAATGTAAAGGACTTCAACAATACCATTTGGCCAAGAGGAAAGGTGTATGTTTCAATTGTGGACTTTTTCTTCTACATTCTCTCTGCATATATTTTTAACCAACAACATTTACAGTGTATATAAATTTACGTTTGAAAATTTTCATAGGAGTTAAGATTTTTATATATATGAGATTTGCATTATATGCTATGTTATTTTTGGATATAGTCTTGGGTTTTTTAAAACAATATTATTTATTGTTTTTTTTTGCCCTCTGTTATGTGATGAGTATGATTGAAAACACTGTTTCTAGTGAATTTCAATTTATTCTGATGACAGTAAAAAAGACAAACAAAATAATTTGTAAAATGATAAAATTATGCTGTATTGTAAAAAATATAATATTATATATTATAACTATTTTTTCTTCTCTTTCACAGATCGTAATTCTAAAATAACATTTTTAGAAATTTATTTTATAAAAAACAATTGAAAAATAATGTGTACCATTTTTTATTTGTATTACTGTGAAGGTAAGTTTAACTAAGTATTAAAATGCACAATAGCCTGTGTTTGCACAGAGGTGAAGAAAGGACAGATGGATGTGGTAGATATGTGTAGAAAGATGCTCTGTGCGTGTTTTAAGTTGCACAATAAAGTTAACATGAATACTGAGTGTCACTGGGAGCCAAGAAACCCACCAGATATGTGCAGTAACTGCCAAAGAGTTGTATTTTAGAGACATATAAAATGGGATATAGTTTTAGAACACATATCTGCAAAATGGGTATATGGGGGCAGATTTACAAGCCTCTTGCGCCACTTTTGCGTCACTTTTCCAATGTTAAAAGTGATGCAAAAGTGGTGCAAGGGGCTTGTAAATCTGCCCCATGGTGTTCAATAGAGAGACGTAGTGGCTACTAGTGTTTTGGAAGCTTCAGGATTTGATGAAGGAAGGCACAACTTGGAGAATTGGTTTTATTTCTCTTCATTTAATCACTTTCAATATATGCTAGAATGCACAGCATACATAGAAGAAGAGAAATGCCTTCATTTATTGATTTTTGTGCAGGAATTTGTGTCTTCCTGCACAAAAAAAACTCTACACGACACAGCTATCCTTGCACCGTGGTGCAAGGGTGCCTGTGTCATCACATGGCTGCAGTTTAAGCCACAGTGCAGAAGGAAGCAGAAACTTGCAACATATTTATGTACATATGTTGCATGCCTGTGCTTCGGAAGTACTGCAGTACATTGCAGCTAAAGAGCTTACAGTGTCATGCTGCAGCATTTCCTTATAGTTCTGCACTTATACATTCACCATACACCACAAATGCATTCTTTCAGTCAATTATGCACTACAGATACATTCTTCTAAACTTTCACACACTAGGATAAAAATTTAGCTCTTTTTTTAACCAGAGTAGGTAGTTCTGAAAAGAACTTTTTTTTTTGTTTTGTTGTTTTATATATATATATTTTTTTTTTGAAAAATTTTTTATTTTTTTATTTATTTTTTAGCAGGAACAAAAAGTCAACGGGACCAACAAAAACCAGGAAAAAAAGCCAACAAGATGAAAAAAACTGTCATTTTAGAAAAGAAAACCCCAAAAAAATCAGCATCGGTGGTTTCTTTGTGCTGTGCATATTAAATCAATAGACTGCTCCCCATAGCATAAAAGTTTGTTGCATTTAATGCAAACAATTTTCAACTGGCCAAATTCAGGACGGATATCAGGATGGCCAGGTGAAGAGGCTGCCGTAGATGTACTGGCCACTGCTGCAGGTGGAATAACACGCAGTCTTCTGCACTCCTCCCTTGCCAGGTTCACTGGATGCAGTGTCTTCAGATGCTTTAGCATACTTCCAGTTCCACAAGAATATTTTTTGGTGGGGTCTCCTCTTGATAATACTCGGCTGCATATTTTGCAGGTCACCTTCACTGCATTTACTTTTTTTTGCCCTGGAGGTATGGTGAAAAATTTCCACACCACAGAGGTGTATTTTTCTGGTCGTGGTGGCTCTACAACAAAATCATCATCTGATGAATGATCAGAGTTGGAGGCAGGTTGCTGTCCAGAAGCCATTGTAAATTAAGCAGTTGAAGTGTCCAAAACAAAAGTATTGTAGTCTTCTAACTGGAGATGTTGTCCCAAGGAAGGTCTAAGAAAAGTGATTAAAATGGGTGGGGTCCTTCAATACTTAGAATAGGAAGTGTTATGAACCAATCAAATCTCTTTTTTTATGGTCACATGGGATCCGCGTACAGTACACGCACGCAGCACGCATCCAGCGCGACTTCGCGAAAACGCATTTCAAAGTAATGTTTATTAAAAAACCCCAAAATACTATTTATATAATTATGTGAGATAATCTCTTGTGTTAATATTCAGGTTAAATATATATATATATGTTTATAGAAAATAAAACATTTCGCGGGATTCGCGTACCTACCGCGTAGAAGATATATATGATGTCACGCGGAAACGTGCAAGCGTCGCGTAGCGTAAAGTATTATGTGCGTATGCGTTTGAAATCGCGTACGGATCGCGTTACAAACGCGCAGTAAAATGCGTACCCAACGCACACCGTACGCGGATCCACTCAAGAATCCTAAAATGGAGGTTACGTTCCGCGTCGTAGTCGAGGAAGGTGCGCTTTGGGTGCGCGTCTTCAAAATTTTTTATTTTTTTTAAAAAAAAGTAAATATAATATTTAAAAAAATATAAAGAATAAAAAAATGAAAAAGAATATCAACATTTTTTAAAACATTTTTTTTCAATTTATAGAAAAATTATTAATTTTTTTTAAAATAAAAAATTTGAAATTAAATTGTTTTAAAAAATGTAGTAAAGAAATATAAAAAAAAAAATTCAATAATTAATACATTAAACAATTGTCATTGAAAAAACCTTTCAAATTCACTGAAAAAACCATAGGTTTCAGACACGTTATAGTTACAAATTAGCATTTAAAAAACCTTTGAAATTCACTGAAAAAACCATAGGTTTCAGACACGTTATAGTTACAAATTAGCATTTAAAAAACCTTTGAAATTCACTGAAAAAACCATAGGTTTCAGACACGTTATAGTTACAAATTAGCATTTAAAAAACCTTTGAAATTCACTGAAAAAACCATAGGTTTTAGGGACAGTTATAGTTAGTTGGACATTGCACTCGTACAAAACCCGTGAAATTCCCCGTTATAGTTAGTCCAGCTAACTATAACTCACGCCCCGCAATGCACTGCTGATGACGTCACATATTACATCACTCATGACATGGTCAGTGACATCACTGATGACATCACTGATGACATCTCAAATGACATCACTGATGACATCATCCACGTGATAATCTGATGCACCTCCTCACACCCCAATATAAACTTTGATACACCCACTCTAAATTACAGACTGCCATTCGCAAAACCATAGACACTCCAACACCAATAACTACATACCCACTCACTGATTCTTAGGTCTACGCACACATCCACTCACTCACCCGTACAGTCACTCATACTTACGGTCACTCAGTACAGGACTATCATATGCACTCATACTCCTATATAGACACTCAAACACCGCCACTCATCCATAGAGGTACTCACACACCTAGTCAGTCATGCAAATAATTAAACACACTACCATTTACTCACCTATACAGTTATACACACACCAGCTCACTTACTCATACAAATAGTAGCACATTCTTACGCTCTTATACAATCACTGATACAAGCACACACTCATCCATACAGCCACTATCACAATCACTCACTCTCGCTTATAGCTATTTATATACTCCAACACACATATATACTGCCTTTCACATATGTAGTTACTCACACATGTACCACTGGGACATACATTCACTCACTAACACACTCTTACACACACTTACCCACCCATACAGTCTATCACAGATGCACTCTTGAAACCATCCACCCAGTGAATCACCCACTCACACATCTATGCACAGAGTCGCACACACCCCTCCCACACAAACACTCAGGCACCCATACAGATACTCAGACAAGCATTCAATAACTCATATAGACACTCATGTAGCTATTCACAAACACATGCAGCCACTTACACAGCAACAGACAGACGGATACAGACATTCACCCAGTTTAGTCTCTAACACATGCATTCAGTAAGATACGTTTAATCACTCACTTATAGAGTTAGTCACGCACCTACTAAATCATCCATTCAGACACTTATACACCCACTCATTCTTCAATACGCCTTTCCCTATATATATTAAACATATTTAAACTTTACAGAAACACACAGTCACTGGATGATGTCATCAGTGATGTCATTTGAGATGTCATCAGTGATGTCATCAGTGTTGTCACTGACCATGTCATGAGTGATGTAATATGTGACGTCATCAGCAGTGCATTGCGGGGCGTGAGTTATAGTTAGCTGGACTAACTATAACGGGGGAATTTCACGGGTTTTGTACGAGTGCAATGTCCAACTAACTATAACTGTCCCTAAAACCTATGGTTTTTTCAGTGAATTTCAAAGGTTTTTTAAATGCTAATTTGTAACTATAACGTGTCTGAAACCTATGGTTTTTTCAGTGAATTTCAAAGGTTTTTTAAATGCTAATTTGTAACTATAACGTGTCTGAAACCTATGGTTTTTTCAGTGAATTTCAAAGGTTTTTTAAATGCTAATTTGTAACTATAACGTGTCTGAAACCTATGGTTTTTTCAGTGAATATATATATATATATATATATATATATATATATATATATATATATATATATATATATATATATATATACACACAGATGGGTTGAGGGCCTGTCATGACTTTCTTAAGACTAGGAACATTCACCTCCTAGGTCATACATGCATGCTCCTCTAAATGATTGAACTTTGCCTCACTGAAAATGTATTTATGTTCAATGGTATGTGGTTCAAGCAAATACAAGGGACTTCCATGGGCACCTGCTTTTCCCCCAGCTATGCCAACCTAACGGTGGGCTGGTGGGAGAAACTGGTGCTCTGGAATGATGACATGGAACCCTGGACAAAGAATGTGAATATCTGGCTACGCTACATAGATGATATTTTCTTTGTATGGGAAGGTGATGAATGTGATCTTTTGAATTTTACGGCCAAACTGAACAGCAATAGCATGAACCTCAAATTTACCATGCAACATAGCCAGGAAACCATTGACTTCCTTGACTTGAGATTAACAGTGGAGGGAGGGAATTTGTCTACTGACCTCCATAGAAAAGAAACAGCAGGGAACTCCATACTCCACGCGGTGAGTTGCCATCCACCTAACTTCAGATGGAGTATCCCATATGGAGAACTACTCAGAGCGAAATGCAACTGTAGCTCTGAGGATTCCTACAAAAGAACTTAGAAAGACATGGTAGGAAGATTCAGGGAAAGGGGGTACTTTACTAAGATGCTGCGTAAGGGAATAACCAAGGCAGACAGCATGGAAAGAACTGTGGCACTTTACCGAGCGCCCAGAAAGAAGAAAGAAACTGACTTAAACTCCACACCCATAAGGTTCATCACCACATTCAACACACAGGCCATCGGTCTTAAACAGATCCTGAAGAATAGGTGGGATATCCTCACCCAGGATACACTTCTGAAATCCAAACTAGGTGTTACACCATCAGTGTCATACAGAAAGAACCTGTGCCTCAAAGACCTCCTAGTAAATAGTCATCTCAAACCACGAACAACTAACTGGTTGGATAGAAGTGGGGGATTCCATAGATGCAGGAATTGTAAAGCGTGCAGTCATAGTGATGATGTCAAGGAGGTCAAACTAGAGAGAACAGGGAAACTCTGGAGAATTCCCAGAAGCATTAATTGCAACACAGACTGCGTTGTCTATGCAATTACCTGTCCATGCAACAAGTGGTATATTGGGTCCACCACGTTCCCAGTAAAAATTCTTATTCTGGAGCATTGGAGGGCAATAACGAATCAAGATCTGAGTTACAGCACGGCCAAACATTTCCGTGATGTCCATAACAGTGACTTGACACTCGGCAAATACTTTGGACTAGATATAGTACCCAAACACCCCAGAGGGGGTGCCCGAGTGCAAGCACTGCGTAGACTTGAGTCACGCTTTATTTTAAAAGCAGGCAGTATGTTTCCAATAGGGATGAACAATGATGAAGAGTTGCACTCACATCTGTAACAGTTGTCGAATTACACCCGGACCAAACTCAACATAAGTTCAGGAGTGGTTCAATAAACCCATTTTTTAACAGTTTTTTTCATTTGTCAATACAGACTGTACTAATTGCCTTGGTTGGGTTTTTTCTATGACATGTTCTCTCCTTTCTATAAGTTAACTGCATAAGAGAAGTTCCATACAATACCGCTTATCAAAGTGGGTTGTGACATTTGGATGTAATGTTTATTATAGGCAAATATTTATGCTGTGACTAACGGTGCAAACAAAAATGCTACTATAGGCATATATATTATTGTTGAAATGCATGAATAATAATGTATTGTTTCTCCTTGTGTTTCCATATATTCTGACAGATTGTCAGGGATTCCACCGGATTGAAGAATAGCCACAAAATACAGTTAAGAGCACAAGAAGCGGAAATCCGTTTTCTTAGCCGAGTCACCGCTCAATGGGTCGTCGCAGGAAACATTGCTCAGGGGCAATGGGTACTATACCTTCACTCTGAGTCCCAATAAGGTACTATACCTCCACTAGTAGTTTACCGTATAAACTATCACCACATTCCTAGCACTATGTCTGTGAGACATACTCAGCCCGAGACCTTTACCACGATGTCACAATCTATATATTTCTGGAAACAAACCCTAAATCTCTTTAACTGCCCACTGAATCACCTTTTATTTGTGGCAGCGATGTTTCACTAGTTTAACTAATTTTACGATTAATTTAATTGTAAACCATGGTCAATTTTTTACAATGTCATTGAATCATGTAAAACTTTATTAAGTACAGTCTTTTTACTTTATCTATTGAGCACGCTGTGTCGTGCACACTCTGACCTCTATTTTACTTCCTGGACTCAGGAACTGGTCATGTGACCAAGACCCAGAGAGAGGTCGAAACGCGTCTTTCTTTCTGCCATTAAACGTTGAGATTATTTACTGCAGCAATTGGAGTGGCTCGTTCTTCCCAGCCGAAGCTTTGTGGTCTGGCGATTTCGGATATATATATATATATATATATATATATATATATATATATATATATATATATATATATATATATATATATATATATATATATATGTATATATATAATCAAGGGAACCAGTTTTCCCAAAACGTGTTGAGTTGTTGCCTGTGGATTAAACTTTCCACATTAGGACTCCTGAAGAGTGCATGTTATTCTGTGCTAGTTGCAAGGAGCTTGTGTTTGGAGATTTCGGGCCCCCTTGCCCGTTCACATGCCGCAAACTACGGGGACGTAGGCAGAAATAGGACTTTGCTGTTTGATGTGTATATATATGTGATTATATATGTGTGTGTGTAAGTATGTATATGTATGTATATATATGTAAGTATGTGTGTATATATATGAGGTGTGTGTATGTATTGGCGTACCAACAAAAAGTGCTCACCTCCGCTATTACATTCCTACTGGTGGCACTGCATGAGTTGGATGTGAGGAACTCAATTCAATTCAAAAGAATGTATTTGGTGTGTTAAAAGAACAACCATAAAAGCAGTCACAATAAAACATGATTAAAATGAAAAGATAAAAACAACAACAGTGGCAGTTGATTATAATCATAAATGTCCCTACCAAAAGTACATGTTTAAAATTGCTAAAGGGCTGCCATCCAGTCTCAATAGGTTTCGTTACAGCATCAAAGGACAATACTTTTTCGTGTGTTAATTGCTTTTGAGATAACAAGTGCAACATTTAGGCAAACCCTAGAGTCATTCAACTAAAGCAGATATTTCAAAGCAACCATATGCGATCTGATATCTTGTGCAAGCAAAAGAGGTTTTAAATAATGACACCTAAAATTGGAATAAAAAACACAAAACAGCATAAAGTGCATAGTGCTTTGTTTGCTCCGGCCATCACAAGGACAGGGAATCGTATATAGTGGGCAAGTTTGCATAAGGGGAAAGGCAACTAAATGGTGGACAATCCCTAATCTAAATCTCGTTAGTACGAATCTGAGCATTAAATTTCAAACATGAGTTAAATAACTTTGATAACCTTCCTTCAGTGCAAGTGAGAAATAAAGTGCAGCAGTTGGTTCCCCCCCCTTGCTTCTCACCCGGGCTTCCCTTTTATGAAACATAAAGTTATCTTTGATAGACCATTTAGAGAGTGTTAGTATCAAATCGAGGAGTAGGCTGAATTGGCATCTTAAACAGTTCAATATAGTTGGAATTGCACAGTGCTTGCTTGCAGGGATGCACAGTGCTTTATCCAGAGACAAACAGTCTTCAATAATTGACTTAGTAAAACAGGTTTCTTGGGGGCATATTAACAACGAGGCGATAGACAATTATCGCCGCTTTAGCGTGCGTTTTCGGACGGAAAGCGGCGATAATTCTATCGCCTAATCAGCAAGGTCACGCTATCGCGTGAATCCCTGCACTATCGCCCTTTCCCCCAACGCCCATCCTTGCATCTCTAATGAGATGCAAAGTGGGCGTTACTGGCGTACCCCAGATGGGCTACGTTGTAAATATCGCCGATGTGCACATCGCGATATTTACAAGGCAGCCTACAGGATTATAGCAGACGTTAGATTTTGGCAAAAACGGCCGTTTTCGCCAAAATCTAACGTCTGCTATAATCCCGACTTACCTATGTTAGCCATAGGAGGTGGATTCTGCTGATACGACCCTGTGGGTCGTATCAGCAAGGTTATACGCCCTTTTGCAGGGAACATCGCTGGAAAACCAGCGATGTTCCCTGCAAAAGGGCGATAACATTGCTATCTCTGGTATTTTTATCGCCCTGGAGTAACGCGTTGTTAATAACGCGCTACCAGGGCGATAAATGCCAGAGATAGCCAGCGATAATATAATTATCGCTAAGCACGGCCAGCGATAATTATCGCTGGCCGTTGTTAATATGCCCCTTCTTTGGTCCAGATAGCGCGCCAGAGCAGCAAATGGCAATATCTGCTAGGTGCTGCAGCCCAACCTCCCTATGTGCTACCTCTGTAGAGGCGGAGGTAGGGAGACATAACAAACGTTTGAGGAAACGATTTTCCTCAGTCTGAAGAGGCTTACTCTTATAATGGCCCCATACCCCTGCCCCTTATGTGGCGGTAGCTGATACCGTTGCCTTATACATTGCCGGAATATCTTGTATGGGCCGGATGCCCAACTTTGCTGAGAACCTAAACATTCCATGGGCACTCCTACTCATCTTACCCCTAACATTGGTAATTTCGTATGACCATGAGCCATTTCCTGCAAAGGTAATGCCCAGATAGTAAAAAGTGTCAACTGTAGCTACCGGGATGTTATCTATAAAAAAATATTCAACATTTCTTTGGCTTGGCTCCGCAGATCTTTGTATAGGTTTTGTTCTTATTAACCACCAATTTCCTTGCAGCTATAAAATCACCGAAAGTATTCATTAAACATTGTAAGCCCACCGGGGTCCTAGCCAGCAAAACAGCATTGTCCACATACAAGAGAACTGGTACCGGACTCCGGGCGACTTGGGGGGGCATCTGCTTTTATAGCTTTTAGGGCCTTGTCCACCCCATTAATGAACAAATAAAACAACAGAGGGGCCTGCCCTGCTGAATGCCTCTTTGGACTTTACAATTTTCAGTGCTTTTATCTCTTGGGGCAAAGCGGACCGTACTCGATTTCTCATATAGCCTAGCAATGAAATTAATAAGCGGTCTAGGCGCACCAATGGAGAGCAGGGTTGACCATAGGATGGCGTGGTCAACTAAATCAAAAGCACTGCTTAAATCTGTAAAGCAAAGATACAGTCTACCACCTTTGACCCGTGTATATTTACCTATCAATGAATCTAGGTTCACACATTGCTCAATGGTCACCACCCCTTTTCTAAACCCAAACTGTGCTGGGGAAAGTATCGAATGTTCACTTGCCCAATCTTCCAGTCTCATGCGTAACACTTTACTCATCACTTTTACTGAAGAATCTAAAAGCGATATTAGACGGTAGTTCTTTGCTTCAGATTTGTTGCCCTTCTTATAGATTGGTACTGTAATAGATCTTCCCCATGATGATAGAATCACTGTAATAGCAGCCATATTAAAGACTCTAGTTAGAATTGGGCCCCACAAGTCAGCAACAGTTTTATAAACATCCACAGGTACCTCGTCAGGTCCTGTGGCTTTACCTCCTGCGCTTCCATCTACTGCTAGTAGGACTTCTTCTATAGTAATATTCAATGGAAGAGCAGGCCAGGGGTCATCTAACTCCCTTAGTCTATCCTCCTTCCTTGTAACAGGTAACCTGAAAATGTCTGTAATGTTGGAGACCCAGGCATCACATGTAACGTGAGATAGCAGCTCGGGGAAAGAGTAGCTCTTTAAAAAGGGTGAATTAACAGTATCCTAGAAAAGTTTATTATTACCTATGTATGCAGCCAAAGATAAATTAAATCAAGCATCCTCTTGTAGCTCTTTTCTCCTGGCAGAGATGGGTTTTTAAAAATGAAATCTAAGAGATTTAGTCAACTTGGGATCTCTTGGTTGACAATGGAGGGCCAGTTTCAATTCTCGGGAGGCTAGGGTACAAGTATGATTGAACCAACCTCGCGGTTGGCCATGGCCTGAGCTACTAGGGCGAGTCAGGAGGTCATTAGTTATATTAGTTACGCTCTTGAAACTAGAAAGTAGCTGATTAGGAGTGGCTTCATCCTCCAGACACTAAAGAATATCTGTAAGGTCCTTAGAAAAAATGACATGTATGATTTTAATTGGATCGACTCCCGCCAACTTCATATGAATGCCATAAGGTCTTGTAGGGATGATGTTAGCAGCAAAACGTAGCCCAGTGTTACTGACTTTTTCCAAAAAGAAGACCGTCAGTACGATACAATTGTGGTCACCCAGGTCCAGCTTAACAACCCTAGATGTAGAACACCATTTACTTCCACTAGCTGAAATTAGTGCATGGTCAATAATAGTGGAGGCATTCCTTCCTATAAAGGTTGGTATCTGTTCTCCATTATTATCACAGGCACATTTCAATAGGTGTAAATCCAGCTTGGTTATCATAGACTTCAATATGCCTCTATAATCATTATGGGTAGAATGCAAATAACCAGTCCCAGCCTGGTCAATGACCCCACAAACCCGTTTAGCAGGCAAAGGGCAGGGATGGATGTTAAAATCACCTGCCCAAATAAGTATAAAACTATTGGGGATAGAGGGAAGTAATTTCTCTAAACCACAATCGAAGCGAATTTCGTTTCTCGCGCTGCATCACATTTGGCGATGCAGCGCGAGAAACGAAATTCGTCTTATTTATTTATATGTGTACTTACCTGTAATCGCCCGTAATCCGTAGTTTACTACCCCCACCCTGCCCCTCCCCCGCCCCATGTCAGCGCCCGGTGGCACTCCCACCACCGACCGCTACTGCCAGCTGCACTGAAAACACGCTCCAAAGACACATTATCTGGCATATATGCAAAATACTTTATTGCCACCTTGATGAGCTCTAGTCACTGTGCCCTCTTCCCATACCAATAGGTCACTGGGTCTTGATCCAGGTACACATCTGTTGGAGTCATCCAGATAGTGCTGTGCCATCTTCTGAATTGACATTGATGCTGCCATTTACTGTGCCTGTGTTGCCTGTGCCTCCTCACTTGGCCTAGTTCCTGCTGAATTCAACCATCCCATTTCAGAGGTTGGCAGTGAATTCAAAACAGTTCTTGCTGTGGGATTTGGAGTAGCTGATGATGGAGGTGGCTGCTGCTGCAAAGATTGTGAGCCAACAGCATCGCCCTCTGTGAAAGTTAGAGGCTGCACTTCCGAACTTCTACCCTAGCTTTACGTATGATCCGAGTCTTGTAAACTGTGATGTCTGTTTAATTAAAAGGAATGAAAGTGGTCAGCGCTTTAATGTACTGAGGATCTAGTATTGTAGCACAGTTGCAGTCTTTGGCAGACACAATCTCTTTTTGCAACCTTTGATTCACTTTTAAGTGAAGGATACTATCCACCAAGGAAGACCTTCTTTATTGACATTTGTGAATGTTTTGTTTCACCTTTTTCAAATGATCCTGTAGCAGATGCAATCAATGGATTGCTTGGCTTGTGGTACTGTTATTCTTGCTGACTTCCCATGTCATATTCTCGAAGAAAGTAGAATTTGCATCAGGCACTCTTCTAGCCCCCATTTGTTAACCTGCTTTGTCATGGCTTTGACATTTGCATCTCCTCTCCTTTGAATCACATAATCACGGATAGACTTGTACTGCTCAGACAGGCATTGCAGCATGTAGTAGGTTGAGTTCCAACGTGTCGGCACTGCCTGGACGAAGGCTTTTAAAGGTAGTTTATTACTCTCTCACACTGAATGATCCTCAACTGTTTCCGGGCTTTGAAAGAATGATTGAAATGAGTGTATATTCTTCAGCAGGTGACCAGAATGTTGCTGCTTAAAAATGTGTCATAGGCTTCTTCAATAAATGTTCCTATAAAATGTATTTTAAAATTTAAAGAAAAGGACTGAAACACACACTCACTGCACAAAATGGTTGTCGTTAGCTCATGGAGGCATGGAAAACAAAGACAAAATGACAGACAAAAGCACATACATCTCATTGACTACTCAAGATGGCGGTCACTGCATGGCCAGCCAAGAAAGAGGCATAGAGAACAAAGACAAAATAAATGCCTATGACAAATACAGTACACACTTGCTACACAAAACATTGCCACCATCACATGACCAACAAAGAAAGAGGAATAGAAAAGAAAGAATGCATGGCAGCCCATGGCAAATACACACACTGGCTATGGCTATTCAAAATGGTGACCGACGCATAGCCAGCAAAAAAGACATGGAGAACAAAGAAGAGACGGTTGCCCTGTTCCACCTGGAGCACCCCCACTCCAAAAAGACTTGAAACATTGCATGGAAAACAACATTTGGAGCTTTGTGAAGATATTATTTACCCAATGTGTCTGAGCCACACATGCAACCGGTGTTTACCCAACAACATTAAATCAGCAATGGCAAAAACTAAAATTAATAAAAGTTCAAAAAGTCCCCCACCACAAGTTATCAACCATGTTGCACATGCACAAACTCACTAAACATATTTGGCAAGCATATGGGGAAGATAACATTAGCTGAGAACAACAGATGATGTCTGGCTACATGGGCCTCGACTCCAGGAGCCAGTGGTAAGTGGGCTGCATCAAGTCTTTTCATATTGAATTGAATAGTATAGGAGTGGGGTGTTGGTGAAGTAAGCTCCTGTTCACATTCAGCAACCATGCGAAGGATCACTTCTTTTGGGAAGCAGTATCTCTTTGTACCTCTTGCATGAGCTATGCAAAAAGAGTGGTCCTATGTAAATTATCTCTCTTCTACTCAAGCAGTTGATTGCCACGGTCATGGGTAGCATATCATACAAGGACTGTCATTGTGGAAAACTTTATTTGAAGCAGCTGGGTTACCAAGGGTGCTCACATATGTGTGATTGGTTGCTTTATTGATGAACTGACTCTAAACGGGCATGTGAAGCTGGTACTCTGAGTGAGACCCCCTTTGTCTGATTTGTCAGTGTGTGTAAGTATTTTTAAATGTTCCTTTCCTCTTTTAGAAGAAAAACATTAAATAACTATTAATAACCCCTTCTAGAAAAAAACATAAACAAACAAAGAGCCATCTCTGTGGTTTTAATGTGTCAGTGACTGTATATCGGTGTGAGAGCAGGTGTGTCAGTGTGTGCATCAGTGTATTCCTGATTGTATTATTGAATGCATTAGTATTTGGGTGAGTTTGTCTGTGTGTTTTGCTGTATGCCAGGGTGTGCTAGTGTCTGCATTGGTGTATGCAAGGGTGTGTCAGTGTATGTGTTAGTGTGTGCCTTAGTGTGTTATTGGATGCATTAATGTTTGGCTGGGTGTGCCAGTGTCTGCTTTTGTATATGCCTGGCAGTGTTAGTGTCTACATTGATGAATGCGTAGGTGTGTTGGTGTATGCATTGGTATATCCCTGGGTTATTGGTATATTGGTGCATTGGTATATCTCAGTGTGTGCCTGGGTTTTATTGCATGCGTTAGTGTATGGCTAGGTGTGTCAGTTTCTGCTTTGCTGTATGTGTGGTTGTGTCAGTGTGTGCATCAGTGTATGTATTGGCATGTCAGAGTATCCATCAGTGTGTGCCTGGGTGTGTGAAAGTGTATATATGAGATTCTATCAGCATGTGCCAGGGTGTCAGTGTTGGTATCACTGTGTGCCTGGGTATGTCAGTATATGTAGTGCTGTATGCCTGGGTGTGTCAGTATCTGCACTGGTATGCCCCTGGGTATGTCAGTGTGTGCCTGGGTGTGTCAGTGCATGCATGAGTGTGTGCCTGGGTGTGTTGGTGTATGCATTAGTGTTTACCTGGGTGTGTCAGTGTATGTATGTGTGTGTGTCTGGGTGTGTGATCATATGCGTTAGTGTGTGACTGGGTGTGTTATTTATGGATGAGTGTGTGCCAGGCTGTCTCAGTGTATGAACTAGAGTGTGCCTGGGTGTGTTAGTGTATTCATGAGTGTCTTCCTGTGTATGCTATTGCATACATTAGTGCTTGGCTGGGTGTGTCAGTGTCTACATTGCTGTATGCCTGGGTGTGTCAGTGTCTGTATTGGTGTATGCCTGGGTGTGTCAGTGGGCGCATCAGTGTATGCCTAAGTGTGTTATTGGATACATTAGTGTTTGGCTGTGTGTGCCGGTGTCTGCATTGCTGTATGCATGGGTGTGTCAGTCTATGCATCAGTGTATGCCTGTGTGTGTCAGTGTGTGCATCAGTGAGTACATGGGTGTCTTATTGAATGCATTAGTGTCATTGGCTAGGTGTGTTAGTGTTTGTATTAGTGTGGAGTTAGGTGTGTCACTGGCTATATCAGTATGTGTATGGGTGTTTGAGAGGCTGTATCAGTGTTTGGCTCAATGTCTAAGTGGTTGTATCTATATGTGACTGGGTATGTGATTAGCTATATAGGTATATGCCTGGGTGTGTCAGTTTCTGTATCAGAGTGTGGCTGGGTACATCAGTAGTTGTATCAGCGTATGTCTGGGTATGTCAGTGGATGTATTGGTGTGTCACTAGCTGTGTCAGAGGTTGTATCAGTGCAAGCCTGGGTCACTCAGAGGGCGTATCTGTGAGTGCCTGGGCGTCTCAGGGGCTGTATTGGTCTGTGCATGTATAGGTCAGTCTGTGTGTGGTTTTATCAGTGTATGAGAGTAGTTGTATTGGTGTATGTGTTTGGGTGTGTGAGTGGGTGTATCAGTGTATAACTGGGTATATGGGTCACTGTATCGGTGTGTGGCTTGGTGTGTGAGTGACTGTATGAGTGTGCGAGTGTGTGTGTGAATGGATGTATGGGTATATGAGTTTATCTAAGTAGTAGTTTGCATGTGTAAATGGGTGTGTGACTGTATGAGATTTTGAGTGGCTGTATGAGTGTATGTGTGGGTGTGTCAGTACCTGTGTAAATGACTCCATAGGTGTGCGAGTTCATGTATGAGTACATGCAAGGGTGTATTTATGACAGATAAGTAAAATTACTAATATACATTTTTATAACTTTGCAAATACATTTTATTAACACATTACAAAACAATTTAAACCTAACATAACTTATTTAACTATTTACAAATACACGTTTGTGCACAAGTACTTCAGAAAGCACCGATGCTTACTAATGGTGCGAAATCCCATATACCTGTCACGGTACAATTATCCTCTGTGGGTGCATTTTCCCTTTTTACTGTTCTATTCTCCCCCAAAAGTGATGTACTGTTGAAAGAATCATCAATGAAACGTGGAGAAAACCAATCATAAAGATTGTACATAAAAACACCAAAACTTGGATTCTAATTCTGAGCTGTGCAGAATATCCATGGGATGGCTTTCATGACTTTTTCTCACAAACAACTGTAACTTTAAAGACATCAAATTCACAACACCAGAAGAACTTTGCTGTTTCCATCTGTCAAATGTTTGCAGGTACTTTAAGCATAGGTTTGAAACTATGCTGTCCTTACTCTGCAACAAAAAAAATCCACATCTTTTAGAAATTAATTTCTTTTTGAAAAAGAGCACCAAGCAACAGGTGCTCCTCATATTCATATGCTGTTGTGGGTAAAAGATGCACCTACATTTGGAACAGACACAGATGAGTATGCACTTTCTTTTATAGAACAGTATAGTAAATGTAGCACCCCAAAAGACACTGAGGGAAAAAGCATGAAGCAGCAACTACTGCGTTTCCATTGACATAGATGACATAGATGTGCAAAGTACTGTCTGCAGAAATATTTAATTATTTTCTTAGCTCCCCATTGAACCTTCATGTTTTTCACAGTCTGAAGCCAGTTCCTTCTTCTAAATGAAAACGTACAAACTGTTAGAAAAAGCTTCTTAAAAAACAACAGTACTTTTTACAAACATTTCAAAAGTACTCAACAAAATCCACCCAGGACTGGTGATACTTTTTGACTGCCGCTGTATTTCAACTTGCACTCCTCTGAGGTGAATTTATACTTACTGACAAGGGCCTCCTTCATGATGGGATATCTCAACCTCTTCCCCTTCTCTAGGACCAGTAGGGTATCCCTTCCATCACCAAGAATATGACTCCAAAGGCCAGCTCCACACTATTCCTCAGAGATCCTCTGTACCTCTAGAGCTGTTTCATATGCCTGAAACAACCTGTCTATATCACCCCCCTCCTTACAGTCAGGCACAAAGTCTCTGGGTATATGGACTCTTTCTTCTACACTGGACGCGGTAATGTTCCTCCCACCATTGTTGTGAGTTTCTAACAGCTATTTGTCCTTCAGGTCCTCCTCCTTGGCAGTCGAATCATGAGGCTACAAGACCCTTTTTTTCCTCCAGGGCTCTGTCAGCCTCAGCTTTTCTCTCCTCTGCAGCCACCTGGGCCAGCTGCAGCCTCAAGCCTGTCTGTCCTTCAGCTCCTCAGGGGACTGGGTTTGGTAGGAGACACTACTTCCTGCATCGAATCCAGTAGGGAACTCTGTCTCTATGGTAAATCCCCTCTCTCCTCTGGAACCATTGCCCAGTCATTTCTCTACTCTTTTCCCTCCTTCTCAAAGCCAGTACCCTTAGTGTACCCTGATTCTAAGGTCAACTACAATCAGAGTTCTCCCTTCTCAAGAGTGCTGAAGCAGTCCTCTTAAAACTCTTCCTGTGGCGCAGATTGCATTCTGTGGATGTCCTCCCAGAGTAAGGGCAAACTAGTACTCAAACATGGACAGACAGGTGAGTAAATGGGTGGGTGAATGTTTTATGGGTGTGTGAGTGAGTGTGGTAGTCACTGTCTGGGTATATGAGTGTTGGGTACATAAGTGCTTTTGTGGTAGTGTAACTTAGTCTGTAAGTGCCTGTCTGACTGTATGAACTTATGCATATTGCATACTATTAAATTACATACTATAAGCAAGCACCCACATTTAATTTCAAACACAATCATTTATACTGGCACTATAAAATTAATATTCATTCAGCATATCAATTCCTCTTTCTTCTTTCCTGCTCCCTGTATTTTTAGTTAATGTTCTCATCCAAGCACCCTTCTATTTTCCTTTCTAGTATACTGTCTAGAAGCTGCACATTTTCTTTCATCTTACATACACTCACTATTTTTTTCTAAATATACTTTTATATTCTTCAACCTAATTACCATACCTGTAAAAGCTCTTTACTGTTCTCTCAGTTTTATTTCTATGTCTGGTAACATCTGTTTGTATTTTCAATCTCCAGTCAGAACTCCTGCAAACCACCCCCTCTCTCAGTAGAAAAACACGTAAAAAGGCTATCCCTCACCATGTGCTCTGACCTATGCTGCTCTAGCACTGGCTTCCTTTCATCTTTCTTTTTAGTTATACAACTTCTAAAAGGTCAGTATTCCTTTAAATCTTTCCAAGTTTCCTGCGAAGATGCCGAATTTGATTGTTTTTTTCACAAATCTGCCGCGACGCCTAGCGAGGCCCCCATGTAACTTCGCAATGGATTCGCAAGTGTATACAGGTTAAACCATTTAACTTTATACTACTATAAGTTTGCCTCCACATTTAAGTTTAGAAGATAACACTGAATTAGAAAATTACTCCTCCATTATAAGTAATGTGTCTAAACCACTCTACTTTTAAGTTTGAATGCACAATCTCTTCAGAACCCTCCCCCCACACTGCTTTAGCTCAGTTTTGATAGCAACTGTGGGCATCACAGTGGGTGTAGGAGAGTCTGTGTGTTTCAGTGGGAGTGAGAGAGTTTGTATGGGGCTAAGAGTGGGGGTGAGGGCATCGCTCTGGGTGTGTGGGTGGGTGTGAGAGTGTCTGTCTGTGGGTTGTGAGAGTATCTGTATGGGCGTCACAGTGGATGTGAGGGGTGAATCTGCGGATCTCGCGCATGGCAAAAAAAAAGTCTTCTGGCATTTTGCTGCCGATTGAACATGCTTTTCCCACACTTATAACACACAACATGGGGTCAGGAAAGCTCTAACCTGACCCCTTCATTTATTTTAGATTCTACCTTTCAGCCACGGGGACCGTTTCCCGATATATAAAATGGCTTCCGCAACTTTTCTGTCAAGTTGCAGCAAGCCAATCAGAACCTTGCTTTGGCGCGTGAATTCATGGAGCCACCGCATGTGAATCCAGGAGGGTCCGTGTCCTTATATACAAATTTGGCTTTCTTTTAATTTCTCGAAAATTACTGAACGGATTTACACCAAATAAAAAAAAAACACTTTTCTGGCCCAAAAACTACCTTCTTGCCAAATATGGTGTAATTCCGTTCAGCGGTTCAAGCTGTAGTTGTGTTCAAAATCCCTACTGGAAATTGTATGGAGAAAACACATTTTGGGACTCCCTTTTTTCTCCCCCCCACTTGATGAATCCCCTCGAAACTTTCAACACAGCAGCTGAAGTGATTGGTTTAAAATTTTGAAAATTTTGTGAAGATTCTCAAACAGTGCCAAAGTAATGATGTAATGCGTGAGGTCATAAGCAGTACATTGCGCGGGGCGTAAGTTGTTAGCTCAGGTAACGCTGAATTTTTATGTTTTGGGGTGTGTAAAATCTGAACAATAACGTCCCTCTAAACTTTGTTTTTTTCTGTTAATTTCTAGGGAATATTTTATTCTATTTCCTAACTATAACGTCCCAGTAACCTTTGTTTTTATCAGTGAATTTCTATGGTTTTTTAATGCTTTTCCTAACTACAATTTCCCTGTAACCTTTGTTTTTTTGTGAATTTCACAGTTTTTTTTATATAAATTGTACTGCAATTCGACCCATTAGTTCAATTTACTAATATATATTTTTACAAGTTTATAAATACATTCTATTCACACATTTATTCTTATTATATATTTTAAAACTAAAGATTAAGGTAAGTTAACTTATGTAGTTTTTCTATAAATGCAATGCACTAAGTCTTTTTTTTAATTCATTTGATGGATCCACAGATCCGTCACAAATCGTCAGGCAAATAATGGGTCTTCTGCTTTTATTGCACATATTTAATACTACAACAACAACACATTTAATACAAGCATATGCTATTGCAATTTTAATAGGTGTATCACTGCCTGTGTGTGGGTGTGTGAAGGGTTGTGTGAGTGACTGTGTGGGTGTGTGAGTAGCTATATGGGTGTTTGAGTGGCTGTGTGAGTGACTGTGTGGGTATGACAGTGAGTGTATGAGAGGCTGTATGGGTGTGTGAGTAGCTGAGTGAGTGGCAGAGTGGGTGTACAAGTGGGTGTGTGAGTGGGTATGTGAGTGACTGTGTAGGTCTGTGAGTGGGCATGTGAGTGGTTTTGCGGGTCTGTAAGTGGGTTTGTGAGTGGCTGTATGGATGTATGAATGTGTGTGTGAGTGGATGTGTTGGTGTGTAAGTGGGTGTGTGAGTGCATTTGTGAATGGCGACTGGATGTGTAAGTGGTTTGTGGGGCTATGAGTGGGTGTGTGAGTGGCTATATGGGTGTGTGAGTAGGTCTTTGAATTGTTGTGTGGGTATATAAGTAGATGTGTGAGTGGGTGTGTGAGTGTGTATGTGAGTGACTGTGCGGGTCTGAGTGGGTGTGTGAGTTGTTTGGTAGGTCTGTGAGTGGGTGTGTGAGTGGGTGTATGGGTATGTAAGCTGGTGTGTGAGTGGTTATGTAAAAATATAAGTGGGTGTGTTAGTATATGAGTGGGTGTTTAAGTGGGTATATGAGTGGGTCTGTGAGTGGATGTGTGAGGAGTTTTATGTTTCTCTGAGTGGGTGTGTGAGTGGTTGTGTGGGTGTGTAAGTGGGGATGTGAGTATGTGAGTGGGAGTGTGAATGGGTCTGTAAGTGGTCGTGTGGATCTGTGAGTGGGTGTAGGAGAGGTTTTGTGGGCCCTGTGAGTGGCTGTATGGATGGGTCATTGGGTATGTGAGTGGTCGTGTGGTGTGTGAGTGTGTGACTGAGTGTGTGTGTGTAGGTATGTGGGTCTGTGAATGGGTGTATGTGTTTTTCTAAGTAGGGTCTAGATATATGGCTCCATGGCACGGCACACATAGGGTCGCGCTGAGCACCACGGTGGATCCGTGGATCCTCACCCGCTAAAAACAATTTTTTTGTACAATTTCTTGACTATCAGAGCTCCCTCACAGACCCCCCCTGTCCATCCCCTGGGGTCAAGTTACCTCTACCCTGACCCCTTCTATCGCTTTTACATTTTATTTCCCCCCTGGAACCAAGTCCTGATGCACAAAATGGTGGCTGCAACTTTCCTCTTCAGTTGCAGCAAGCCATGTAGAACTCCGCGAAGTGACCAAAAACTCTGCCATGCTACATGGAGTTCTGCAAGCGGCGGTGGGCGTTTGGTCATGCCGTTTGTGTTGATTTTCAGCACCGGGTCTTTGTCCCGCTCTATAAAATCAGTATGAACTGCACCATGCGCAGTGCAAGAGGATGCTATTCCTTTTCTTGCCACTCAAGTAGATTTTCTACCCAAGCGGCAGCTTTCTCAATGCGAACGGAAGGTTTCTCAACCTGAGCTGTTGCGACCATCTGCAACTGACCGCGTTGAGAAATCTGACCACTCGTCTGAAGAAATCTCGCTGGGAGGTGGATTTTCCTCGCTCGTCAACTTGCCATTGGGAGCCTGAGCGAGTAAAAAACTCCACTACGTGTAGTTTTTAGAACTCTGTGTGCTCCGCGGAGTGCAGAAAACTCCGTGAACGGAGCAAAAGTCACCACCCAGGCCTATTTATTTGTGAGTTTATATAGTGCAAACTTGAACAGAAGGTAGCAGAGTGGTTTGCAGAGTACGCACAAGGAGATGATGGACGGAGCGCTGAAACTTTTCAGACACTCACCCCCAGTCACAGATCTGGGTTGAATCCATCATCGTTCTTTAGCTCACTTTGCCACCCCAGTTCAGACACAGCTATCTGCAAATCAGTCTTGACCCTGTGCCTCATGGGAACAGTCCAGCTCGAACTGCCAAGCCATGTCTTCCCTGGACCGGAGACAAGCATCCTGGGACCGGTTTCGGGCTAACAGCCCTCATCAGCCAGGCTAGCTTGAATCCAGTGGCAAAGTGAGCAAGGGACCCACGTCTGTAATAAAGATACAGTGCAGCATTGTCACAAGAAGAAGCCAAAAGACAGTAGGATAAATGAACACAGCAAGATCTGGGGTAGTTATGGAAGGGAGTCGCTAGGGTGGGGAGAGTAGAGGCACAGAATTTCCCCGAGGTAGTAAACAGACATGGCATCATGGCACTTATGTTCATGACAACTTAGCAGTTTACAAAATAAGTACATCAATAACACCGGGTACATAGAAAGAAAATGAAAATATATAACGGTAAACAGAAAGAGTAAACAATATACAGTGAGATATGTGAACAAAATAGCAGCAGTGCCCGATTTACAAAGGTGTAAATATCCATACATAGTGACAATAAATCAAGGAAGAGCCTGATAGAAAGTGTACATAAAAGTTCTGAGTTAGTTGAGGAGGAGAGAAGCAAGGATGAGGAGAGTAGATTCACAGTTTTCCTCAACTTAGGCCCAAGACTTAGGCATGTTACAGCGAGACAGGATGCAGCAGACAAAAGGAGGGAGGGGCCAGATAGGGAACGGGGCGTTGACCGTTTCTCAGTGAGAGAGGAATTTCTTTGATAGAAAATGCTTTACTTTTTTCATGAAGAAGGATGTGGATGGGTTCCACCTGATCTCAGTGGGGAGAGAGTTCCAGATCAACATATTTGAGGCCGCGCCAGAGAAGGAACAACAGTAGGTTTTCTTTTTCTTGATTTTTTGTGGCTTGAGCAGTAGGGAGCTCGTACTTCCGGAGGATCTGTATCCACCCGAAAGGGTCAGTTTTGGGACAGGTAGGAAGGGGTGTTGTGGTGCAGCGCTTTATGAGCCATGCAAGCAATTTTGAAATGTATCCTGGCCTGGATGGAATGATTGTAAATGTTGGAGGAGATAACCTTCATGATCTGTTCAATAAAAGAGCGGTTACCTCTGGGTGGGAGATAGAGCGTGTGAAGGGAGCATTTAGAGTTGCCGGTGGTGAAGATTTCGATTTTAAGGTCCTCGCAAGATGGCAGAGAAGGAGTGGGAGATTGTTTCACAGAGAGTGAGGCTCTGTGAATACAGGCAAGGCCACCCTGGGTGGTCTGACCTGATGATGCCGTACCTGGGGTGGACCAAAACATCTAAAGAGGGACAAAGGAATCGTTTAAACCTGGATTCTGTGAGCATGAGGATGTCAAGGTCCTGGTCAATAATAGGAGCAGCTATATCAGCTGCTTGTTTCACAGCTGAGCGGCAGTTTAGCAATGCACATTTCGGTGGTGTGTTAGAGGAAGCCATATTAGGAGTGTGAGAGATGAAAACTGGGGTCGAGTATTGATTCGTTTATAGATCTAGTCTTGGGGCAGGATGATCTGGGGGGCAAGAGATAATAGTCTTGGTTTTGGTGGCGGGTTGGGAGAGATCTGCAGGGGAATTGTTATAGGAGGTTAGAAGGTCATGTAGATCATTGCTTGATAGCTGTCTGACTAGCCTATCAGGTTGGGAGGAATAATTAAGGATGGGAGTGTTCTTTCAGATTGCTGAGTGCTCCCAGTGTAGGGAAGGGTACGGCCCGAATAGTGGTTGGAGACAGTGGGGGAGTTGTTAGATAGGTGGTGAGTTGAATGGGGGGCCATTTGTGCTCGAGGTTGAAGGTGATACGAAATAGTTTGAAAATGTCCGCTCGGATCAGATGCAGTTCGGAATTTAAGGTGGCAAATCTTAAATCATAGGACATGTAACTGAGAAGATTTGGGATGAGGGGAGAGTTGGAGAATGGGGAAGCTCAGAGTGAATGGGGGAACTGGTGTTGGTGAGGTTCGCTAAAGGAGCTTTTTTAGTGGTTTGGTGAGAGGCAGTGGTGGGAGGGTGGGGCCTAATACTGGGTGTGTAGAAACGGGGGGCTCTGAGGGAGTAGGGAGTGGTGATGTCAGACTGTAGTAGAAGACGGGGAGCGTAGGAATTGTCAGTGGTGGTGTCAAACTGGAGTTGGTGAGGGGGAGTAGGAGTTGTCAGCAGTGGGGGGTACGATGGGCAACAGTGATGTCTGTGGATAGGTGGGTGACCATCCGGGTAGAGGGGTGTGAGTGGGGGCTAGTGGGCTGGTGTAGTAGTAGGGGAGAGGGTGTTATCAAAGTGGGAGTTAGAGGGGTGGGCAAGGGGATAGGAAGGGGAGTGGATGCATCAAGTTTGTGGATGAGGTAGAACAGACTGCAGAAGAGTTCCAGGTTAAGATCTGAAGATTGAATGAGTACGGTGCCGTTGTTGTAGATGGAAATTATGGCCTCACCGTGGAACAGCGTGGAGGGCACGATGGTAAGTTTATGGCCATGAGGGATATTCTTAGTTATGATGGTGTTGTGTGAAGAAGAGAGAACATTTCTCCATTTGGCAAGCCTGCTGGTTAAGAAGATGAGGTTGTGGAGTAAGGAGCCCTAGTTGTGGCAAAACTAGCGGTCAGTGGAAAGAGTTTCTTTGCTAAGGTGGAGGATTTTATGTTTGAGATTTCTCTTAGCGTTTCTGGTTAAGTTGGATGGGTAGTTTATTACAAATGAGTCATATCCTGAGGAGGCTAGCATGGCATTCAGCAAAATGGCATCTTTAAGGTCCATGATGGGGTGGGAACAGAGGCGGGATGGGGACGGTAGGGAAGGGCCTTTAAAGGGGAGTGTTCAAGCGAGCTGGGTCATAAGCAACAGCTGTAATGGTACAGGAAATAATATACTGAGGTGGTTACACAACCTAGTTAGTGAGGTCATAGGGCCCTATGGCAGAAAGATAAAGACACATTTAGTGGTCACTGCATACATTGATCAGGGTAAGGATATTTTGCATTATTACAGCAACAACAACAAAACTATGAAATAGGTAACAGATTGGAGTGACAGGGTCCGACCTGGCGCTGGTAGATCAAGGTAAGTTTATGTAGCAGTTGAGCAAGCCATTTTGGTGTAGAAAATGGCAAGAACTAAGTAAGCAATCCTCCTTTAAATAAAATTGGAGATAGAAGAACAGGACATGCAATCTCAATACCATATAAATACAAGATTTTTTTTTTTTTTTTACTGGATGCACCCTCTGTTGTAATCATTGAGACAAATCAAATGTATATTTTAGTGCTGTTGCAATAACATATTTATACAGGCTATAAAGGAAATATTGACTGGATTGCACACTATGTTACGATCGTTGAGACAGATCAAATTTATGTTTTAGGTACTATTCAAACAGCGCATGAATCCGCGGTGGATCTGAGTCTCTATATATACCGAAATATTTTTACTTTATTAACTCCAAAACTACTCAACAGATTTACACCAAATTACACAAAGCACTCTTTCTGGGCCAAGACCTAGCTTTCTGCCAAATGTAGTGTAATTCCACTCAGTGGTTCAGGCTGTAGTCATGTCTAAAATCCCTATGGGACACCTCATGGGAAAATGCATTTTGGGACACCCTCGTTTTCTCAGACCCCGCTTGACGGAACACCCTGAAACTTTCCAGACAGCAGCTGAAATTACTGGCAAACTAGTTTTGAAAAATTCTTGAAGATTTGCCACACAGCATGACTGACTGACTGAAAATATTTGTAAAGCGCACTACTGCCGAGGCGTCTTGGCGCTGAATGATATGTGATGCCCAAGGCCAACACGTTCAGGGTTGGGAGAAGAGCCATGTTTTAATTTCCCTCCTAAACACCGATCTGTTAGGCAAAAACCTGAGGTGTGTGGGCAGAGAATTCCAAAGTTTGGATGCTAGGAAAGAGAAGCGTTTACCTCCACACCTTACTCTCTTTATCTTAGGCAGTTGTAAGAGATCAAGGGATGCTGATCTTAGAGCTCGTGAAGGAACGTATCGAGAAAACAAAGTTTGCACATCCTTGGATCCTCCACCAAACAATGCTTTATGCACCATGCATAGGGACTTAAAGTCAACCCGTCGCCGTACTGGGAGCCAGTGAAGTTGTTTTCTACTAGCCGAAGTAGGGTGATGTTTAGGTAGATTGAGCAATAATCTAGCTGCCGCATTCTGAATTGACTGCAGTTTGTTGAATTGCGCAGCATTTGCTCCTAAGTAGAGAGCGTTGCAATAGTCAATTCTAGATAGAATCGTAGCTACTACCACTGTTTTCCTCAGGGAAGGCGGAATAAAAGGGAGAATCTTCCTCAGACCTTTCAGCATAAAAAAGCAGGCTGATGAGACTTTGTTGATCTGGGGAGCCCAGGAAAGATCATTATCTACCAAAAGACCTAAGTTCCTGACTTTTTTTTACAGGGGCCGGACAGGTGCCAGCTGCATTTGGCCACCATAATTGGTTCCAGACCGAAATTTTCTGGCCAAACTCAATCACCTCAGTTTTATCTACATTAAGTTTTAAAAAATAGGCATTCATCCAGGTCATCAAAGCAGAGATACAGCTACAGAATTGGGATGCCATAGCATCCACGGGCTGTGTTACCGACACTATAAGCTGCGTGTCATCAGCATAAGACACCAGCATAAAGCCGTAACTTTTTATTAGTCTAGCCAGAGGAGCTACATATATATTAAAAAGTGTAGGGGATAAGGCCAAGCCCTGTGGGACTCCACCGGGAAGTGTGAATTCCTTGGACTGATATCCATCCCAAAATATCACTTGTTCCCTAGACGCTAGGAAGGAGGAGAGGAGAGCAAGAGCTTTGCCTTTGATACCTGCATCCTGTAGCCTTCGTATTAATACCACGTGGTTCACGGTATCGAAGGCTGCTGTCAAATCAAGCAGGACTAATACAGCCCCTCCTCCTCCATCCATCACCTTACGTATTTCCTCTACTGCCATAACCAATGCAGTCTCAGTAGAATGTGATGATCTGAAACCATGTTGGGTAGTATCCAAGATGTTGTTGTTCTCTAGGTATGATGTTAGCTCTGAGTTCATGGCTTTCTCGAGGATTTTAGCAGGTAGAGGCAAACAGGAGATGGGACGATAGTTTTTCTCGTCTAAGGGATCCAGCTTGGGTTTTTTAAGGAGAGGGCGAATACAGGCTTTTTTCCAAATCGATGGAAATACTCCTGATGAAATGCTTTGGTTTAGTATGGGGGATAGTGGAAAGCTAATCTCCTCAGAAACAAGATGTAGTATATGGGGGGGACAAGGATCAAGAGGAGAGCCCGACTTGGATTTTAACAGCAGATCTGCCACTATCTCATCTCCCAGCAAAGGGAAGTGCGATAGCTCACAGTGGGAGGGCTTGTCCTCCGGCTGACCTGAGACATTGCTCGTTATAACCTTATCTACATTTAGGAGATGATTATAAACAGATTGGACCTTATTTTGAAAATAATCAGCCATCTTGTCTACAAACTTTTGGTCAGGGGTAAACGAGGCGTCCCTTGGCCACTTTAATAGAGTAGAGACCGTTTGAAACAATTCTTTTGGAGAATTAGTAGCTTCTTGGATTTTAGAAGTGTAGTAGGCCGTTTTGGCCTGTGTGATTGCAGTTTTGTATTCTTCTAACGCAGCGCAGTAGGCTTTCCTATGTGTGCTGCAATATTGAAGTCTCCAAATACGCTCTTTTTGCCTGCACTTGATTTTAGCTATTTTAAGATCTGCAGAGTACCAGGGGGACGAAACCTTACTACGTCGAGAGCGCATCGTCACTTCCGGAGCAACAATATTAGCAGCTCTATTAAGCCAGTTGTGGAAAACTGTGGCCGCTTGATTGGGATCGGTAGGGGTTAAAGGCCTTTCCCTTAATGCTGACATTAAATCATTTTTGCTCACTGATTTCCAGGCCCGATATTTGATGGTCGTAGGTCTATTTCTACGACCACCTTTTGAATTTGCTGGAATGATGTTAAAATGCACAGCAAAATGGTCAGACCAGGGTAAAGGACAAACGGTCTTAACTTGGATAAAAGAGTTATTAGTAAAAATACCATCCAGTGTGTGTCCTGCTAGATGTGTGGGCTCATGGACAATTTGGTTTAGACCAAAGCTAGCTAGTTTATCTAGTAGATTAAAAGTATCCGGATTGTTATTGACTTCCAGATGAAAATTAAAATCACCCAGTATGGTGAATGAGTCAAAGTCTATACATGATTCCAGATATGTCTGGAGAGAAGATACAAAAGATGATCTAGAGCCGGGGGTCTATAGATCAGCAGCCCGGAAAGTACTTCTATGTTTTTAAGTTTTATACTAAAGGACATTGCTTCGGCATCTAGATTAGATTCAGAATTAAACCTAACCATGTAATGAAGTCGATGAATAATCGCAATTCCACCACCCTTTGCCCCCATCCTGTCAGAGTTAGCGACGACATAGCCAACTGGAATTGCCATGTGCCAGTCGGGATCACTGTATTCATTTGCCCAAGTTTCTGTAAGGAATACAAGGTCCGGATTCTCTACATGAATCAGACACTCCAAATCAAGTTTATGTTTCACCATTGACCTGGTGTTAAGTAAAATACACCTGGTAGGAGGACGGTTCTTATTAGTGGGGGTGAAAGTCTGAGCGATTGCTAAGTTGCCATTATTATCCGACAGTGGGTTAGTAGTGATTGACTTAGTCTGACCAAGTTCATCAGTGTTCATGAGCAAAGGATTGCGGTGTGTGCTTGAGCCCACCCAGCCACAAGTGATACAACCTAAAGAGGTGGGTGGAGTTAGATCACACTGAAGATTATGAGACGCACAATTACCCGGATTGAGGCGTAAAAGTTGAGTTTGTGAGTACATGTACCTTGTGAAAAGGGCAGAGTTTCTGGCGCAGGTCGCATTTCGGGCATTGACGGGCGCAGACGGGCTTGCCTTAGGCGCGCCTTTGGTGCGCCGGCGGCGAGCCCGCTGCGCGCGCCCGCTGCGCGGTCGTTGCATCCGGGTATTTATGTAATGGAGGAGCAAATGGGGAGCTAGCAGCTAGCGCGCTAACTTTCATGCGGGTCCGCTCTAAAATACGGGCACCGCGTTAGCTATCAGGAATAGAGCAGTTTCAGCTAAGAGTGGACAAGTGATGGCCTAGTTATCACTAATATAGCAGCAAGAAAATATTAAAAGTAGTATGCAGATTCAAATTCAGTTGTACATTTCGATTCTAAAAGCAAGATTAAAAAAACAGAAACACGCTAAAACCCACCGCACCCTGTCAGCGCTTGGGGAGAACAATATCACCGCTGCGCGGTCGTTGCATCCGGGTATTTATGTAATGGAGGAGCAAATGGGGAGCTAGCAGCTAGCGCGCTAACTTTCATGCGGGTCCGCTCTAAAATACGGGCACCACGTTAGCTATCAGGAAAAGAGCAGTTTCAGCTAAGAGTGGACAAGTGATGGCCTAGTTATCACTAATATAGCAGCAAGAAAATATTAAAAGTAGTATGCAGATTCAAATTCAGTTGTACATTTCGATTCTAAAAGCAAGATTAAAAAAACAGAAACACGCTAAAACCCACCGCACCCTGTCAGCGCTTGGGGAGAACAATATCACCGCTGCGCGGTCGTTGCATCCGGGTATTTATGTAATGGAGGAGCAAATGGGGAGCTAGCAACTAGTGCGCTAACTTTCATGCGGGTCCGCTCTAAAATACGGGCACCGCGTTAGCTATCAGGAATAGAGCAGTTTCAGCTAAGAGTGGACAAGTGATGGCCTAGTTATCACTAATATAGAAGCAAGAAAATATTAAAAGTAGTATGCAGATTCAAATTCAGTTGTACATTTCGATTCTAAAAGCAAGATTAAAAAAACAGAAACACGCTAAAACCCACCGCACCCTGTCAGCGCTTGGGGAGAACAATATCACCGCTGCGCGGTCGTTGCATCCGGGTATTTATGTAATGGAGGAGCAAATGGGGAGCTAGCAACTAGCGCGCTAACTTTCATGCGGGTCCGCTCTAAAATACGGGCACTGCGTTAGCTATCAGGAATAGAGCAGTTTCAGCTAAGAGTGGACAAGTGATGGCCTAGTTATCACTAATATAGCAGCAAGAAAATATTAAAAGTAGTATGCAGATTCAAATTCAGTCGTACATTTCGATTCTAAAAGCAAGATTAAAAAACCAGAAACACTCTAAAACCCACCGCACCCTGCCAGCGCTTGGGGAGAACAATATCACCCATCAAGCATCAAAGTTATTAGCAAAACAGAAAATGCTCTTCCTATGGAAACTAGGTGTTAACTATAACTACCTACAGGCGACCGACAGTAGGTAATATATATATAATTTTAATTTGGTTTGCATACTTATGGGACACACTTTTAGAGTGAATACAATATTATGTGTATGTGTTTTAGGAAATTTAATGATTTGAAGTATGATACATCATCTCAAAAACATAGAATATGAGGTACTGAATATAATGTCAAATATTACCTGAATTTATTGTGCAATGAGAAAGAAGAAATCATCTTTTCAAATTCTCCTTTAATATATCCATTCTATTAGAATGATTCGAAACAAAAATGGTGCTAGCATCTAAGTTTGAAATTGATGTGTGTAATATCAATCAAATAGATGTGGAATTAGTGTGACATTCAATACATGCCGTGGAAACTTACATTGTTAAGTATAAATAATATTAAGTATATGTACACTGGTTGGTAAAAAATGGAGGACGCTAAATGCCACAATAGTGGTAGAATTTCAGCTCTAGCATTCTGTGGGCTGCTAAAACTGAGAAAGGATTGAATAATTAAATATGGCTCACTATAGTACCTGGTGCGGCTGAGTAGAAGGTGCAAGCCAAAATGCGTTTGCCATATAATTTTTGATTTGTTGCACCCTTTTAATCTTGTGAACTGGCATTTCACAAAATAAAGTTTAATTTGACGTATCGGATTGTTGTGTGGACAGATATCTGTGCTGTGCCGCTGTATCGGAGGTTTGGGATATTGACTGAGCGTAAGGAAAATTGTAACACGCTTGCTCCTCAAGCATGAAACGGTGATGCACTGAAATGTGAAGCAGCTATTTGGTTTACCCGCCAGCTCTCCCCTTACACCGCTTCGCTTGGATCTGGGGGTTAGACCAATTGCAGAAGAAACCGCCCTCAGACCTCTGACGTATTGGCGTCGCATATGGGTAACCCCGGAACTGGTTGTGTATAGGGATGAGCTAAAGGAGATCCTGGGCCTGCAGGGCGCAGGGAAACTACCGTGGCTAGCATATGTCAGGAACTCATTTGAGGAGATGGGCAGAGCGAGTTTATGGCATAACCCTGAGGAAGCTTGTACACAATCTCCAGAAAAGAACTGGTTTGGAGCTTCAGGGAGGGAAACCTTGCCCATTTACAGGGGGGGAGCTCAGCAACGGGTTCACTGACAGTTGCATTTTTTAGTATAAAAGACGAGTACATCTTAGAGCCTGCCATGGAAGAAATACAACCTGCCTTAGCGAGGAAACTGTATATTTAGTCCAGACATGGGGTCTTCCCGCTGTGTGCCTTTTCTAACAAATGGGCATGTGCACGTTCTCTAGGCTGAGTAGTCATAGTTGCATGTGTTTTTTTTCTGTCCTGGCTACAGACATCCTAGACACTGCTGGTTAATCCAAATATGCAGCAACCTGGGGACTAAACACTGTGTAGAGGCCTTCAGGCTGTTGAAATACAACACTCTCCCTCCAATTGTATTTGCGGTGTCACGGTTTCCACTCTCCATGTGGTGTGTGCGAAAGTCGCTCCTGAAAGCCAATGTACAGGATTAAGTTGATAAGGCTTTCTTTCTCTATTTTTAACCGGGCCCCTGCCATTTATCTTTTTTAATGGAATTTTTAATGTTATTTTAAAGAGTATTTTAGTATTCTATTAATCTGAGATGTTTTAGCTTTAACTTTTTTGTATCAATTGTACATTTTATTATTCTGACCCCATGTACATGTTGCTATGTATTCTGTTTATTATTGGGGCATGAGATAACAGCTTGCTATAGTAACTTAGGACCCCGGGGCATGAGCCTGGGCCCTGGTAGATGTCTGATTGTATTTTTATTTTTTTGGTGCACTTGCACCTTTATGGTCTAATGACCAAAATAAAGTATTTTTTAAATGAAATGAAATGCGAGGTGTGCGGCATTATGAGGATGTCTTTGGAAGTGTTTTTGGGAGAAATGCTACTGCCCTCCTACTGACGTGGAAGTGAGAAAAGTGCATGGAGAGAAAACAGGCTTTTAAAGGTAAGCGTGGTTACTATCTACCTGCCAACCAGCCTGATAGTCTCTCAGGGACAAGCAGACCACATAATTGGAGGGGTGTAGTTGCATGCCTGGATTTGGTGATTGAGGACGCCGAAATAATAGTGTGCACACCGCCTTGCAAAGCAAAAGCACAGTAAATCATACCAGGAGAAAACTAATGTTTGGGACATGCAAGGAAGATATTTAAAGGTGAATAACCAGCACATGCAGTTGAATGATTCTGGATGGGGAAAGTAAAAAATAAAAATGAACATTGGGTGCTGCATAATTGAAAGGATGAATTGGATTAACAATAACAGATAGCAGTTTTTGAAAAATGGAAGACAGACAAGCAAAATGGAAGTTGGCAGAGGAGCGCACTTTCTGTGATAAATCTGGTGCTCTGAGATGGCAAGTTCATCCAATACCACAAATACAACACCAACTGAATTGATTAGAGAACCAGAGAAAGCAAGGAGGATGGAGGCTAAGCAATGATGGGAGATGACATCTCTCACCAAATATCTAGATCTAAGAGGATACAGAGGGGACTACAGATTATGTTCCTCCACACGTATGAAGATATGGATGAGGATTTACTAACTGAATGATATGAAAATACAGAAGAATGTTCAATGAGACTAATGAGGACACTGACTAAGCATGCAAAAAGAAAAATTGAATTACAAGCGGCAAAAGTTGAAACTATTATGAAAGAATTGGAGAAACATAAAGAGGATGCAACAACAAAAGACCAACGAGTGAAAATTGAGAAATCATTACAGGAATATGACAAAGAGATAACAGAGCAAAAAAGCAAGGAAGTTCACTAGAGATAGGTTATACTATCAATATGGTTGTGTGTATACTTTTGTGAAGAAATTTGATAGCTTGAGATCCAAAGAAAAATCAGACATACCATCAAGAAACATCCCTAGTGAGAGTGAAGTTAGCTCTGATCCTGGTTGAAGCACCTATGGATAAGGTGGATTTTCACAAGGAGCTTTAATTACTGTGAATGACAACACGGCAGAGTGGAAGAGATCAAACACAACAAAATTATGAAAAATTCACCGCAAGACAAGGTGGGGCAAGAGGAAGAGGATGGGGGTGAGGGTGAGGACAGAACAGAGGAAGCTAAGAATTACAACACAAGTGACAGGAACCTCTGATTTCAAGCCACTTGTGGTTAACAACTCAACCACAAAATTAAGTTGTAATCAAGAGAGAATATTGACCTTAGGCTTGACATTTTGCCCAACAGCATGTCCCGACTTCACAGACTCACATATTGAATTCTACACATATACCAGGAAACTAAAACTTCATAAGTATCATCAATTGAAAGTAAATAAGACTACCACTAGCACTCTAATGAGACCTAGACCAAAACCTTCAAAGTTTTAGATATCTGACATTCCTGATTTAATCACCATTCATGACCTTGCGGCAAAAATTGAAGGGGGTGTTTTATCGGATGAAGATAATACAATGGAAGATGCAATTGGGGTTATCGCACATGTTAGTACAGGTGAAGAACTGGTAGAACAAAACCTCAATGAATCAACTTCCCAAAGGAATATCTTGACTTATATGGGATTTGAAAGAGATCACCAAGTTGAGAGTGGATTAAGATCAAGAAACAGGTACTGTCCTTAATTATCCCTAGGAAATCGAATTGACTTATTTCATGATTTTGTTGTAGAAGATTTAAATGATCTATGAAAAAAATGGAGGAATGATCCTAGTAAGAATAATCTCTCAATGAAGGATTGGAAGGACATCCATGAATTGAAAAGCAACTCCACGTTGAACTTTAAGCCCTCAAATAAAGGGGGCAATATTGTCCTGATGGATCAAAAGATGTATTTATTTGAGATCAAGAGGCAGCAGAATAATATCACACATTACACTTGCCTTTGTGGGAATCCCATGATAGATTTAGAAAAAGAGTATCATCTTTTATTGAAAACGAGGTATGAATCAAACCTCCTGGATTGTGAGGAATACCAGTATCTTAGGGTGAGACATGCTAGGATCGCAACTATTTATCTTCTCCCTTAGATACATAAGAACATACAAAATCCACCACAGAGACTTATCGTGAGTTCCATTGGGTCCTTGTTAGAAAATAGCTCATGCTATATGGATTTGTTTTTAAAAGAATATGTTGTTAACTTACCATCTTATCTAAGAGACTCAACAGATTTTTGGAAAAATTAAATCATATATCATGGAAGTAGGGTTACATAATGATCCCACTGGATGTAACATCACTATATACTTCCATTGATCGTGGTGAAGGAATTCAAGCAATTGAGTATTTCCTGAGAGATCGACTAATAGAGTGGCTTGACCACACCCAGAAGCTACTGGAGATGCTGAGGTACTGCCTGACCCATAATGTTTTTATATTTGATGGCAAATATTATTTGCAGCACCAGGGCACAGCAATGGGCACCTCCATCACCCCTACCTACACAAATGTATTCATGGGGAGGTGGGAGAAGGAGGTGGCATGGGCTGATGAAAATGTTGAATTCACTCAGAAGGTTGACCTATGGCCTCATTGTATAGATGATCTATTTATTTTATGGGAAGGTAATGAAATGGAATTGGAACTCTTTTTGGACAAGCTTAATTGTAATAATTTTAATTTACAATTGACAAGCCCACACAGTCGAATTCATTGTGACTTCCTGGATGTGGAACTACCTGTGATTAATGAGCAATTAACAATGAAGATACATAGGAAACCCACTGAAACAAATTCTTTATTACACTCCAATAGTGGTCATCCAGGTGCATTGAAGTGAAGGATTCCTTACAGTCAAATTTTGAGAGCCAGGAAGATTTGCTCAACTGATGAATTGTTTAACAAAGAGATCACTAATATGATAACACACTTTAGCCTGACATGATATCCCAGGAGTCGCAGGAGTGACCTAGAGGATGCAAAAAGGAGATCAGCTGATAAAACTAGAGAACAGATGCTATACTCACAGGATAACTGTAATAATAAAAAATATAACATGCAAAAGAGGCTTTTTTTAATACAATCCAGCAAAATCCAGTATCAAGAAGATCTTACATAAGAATTGGCAAGTTTTAAAGAAAGATGACCACCTCAAAGATATTGTAGAGATGGGCCCAAGAATAACATCCAAAAAAGCAAGATCATTGGGAGATATTTTAATATCTAGCCATTTTTCAAGGAGAGAACAAAATAATTGGTTGTTTGTGAACACTAGAGGCTTTACAAAATGAGCTTCCTGCAAAGCATGCAGGTATGGACTAAATTGCAAGGATTATTAGACATTTGAGGGACAAACTATAATAATCAATGTTAGGATGTCCTGCAACACATATTACATTATTTATGTTCTGAATTTTGGATGTAACTGACTATATACAGAAAGCACGATTAATAAGTTAAACATCAGGATACCCCAACATATAAGAGCAATTGTTAATGCTTATACAAATTAACTGATGGCTTGTCATTTTCAGAGGTATCATAATCAGTGCCCTGACACCTTTAGATAGTCTGGGATTAGACATATACGTGCCCATCCAAGAGGTGGAGATCGAGAGAAAGAGTTAAGAAAACGAGAATCACAACTCATAATTGCCTTGGGAATTGAGACCCCAAGGGCTCATAATACTGATGCTAAATTATATGTGCATTTATGATGGGTCATTTTATGTTATTTACATGGATTGGATTCCACCTTACGTTAGTTTACAAGTTTTCAGAGGTTTGGGATTTGAGATGAAATTAGTCAATCAGCACAGTATTTATAACTGTGCTGATATATGATTATGGTTCGATATTGACATTCATGAGAAATTGCCCTTAATGTTGAATGTTCTCTGGGAAATGGTGGCATGTTCATTATTTTATGGCATATTGCTTATGTGCATTTTTTAGATTATTATGCACTTTTTGCACTTTTATGCACTTTACCATCAATGGGTACCATGTAGAGATATGAGTTATACAGTAAGGGTATTGAGATCATAACTTTTTTTTAAGGAGGTAATTTTGATAAACTAATAAGTATGATCTTGAAAATAGGAAGCATACAATCACATTGTTTACAGTTCATGCACTTGCATTTTAGAAAATATGACCAAAACAACTTTTGAATTTGCTCTTTGAGAATTAAATCCGGTTTACATCTTTTGCTGTTGCACTTTAGAAACTATGACTATAATATGAAGTGAAATAGATATCCTAAGCAGATATTTCTGCTGAAACAAACATGTATGATCATGAGTAAAGAAAGGTATTATTCCATTGTTCACAGTTTTTGCACTTGCGCTTAGTAAATATGACCAAAGAATTTTGCTTTTGCACTGTATGAGTCAATTTTGGTTGAGATCTCATGCATTTGCACTTTAGTAACAGTGATTATAATATTCAGCGAAATGGATATGTCTCAATTAAATACTATATTGATGTGTCTGCCCTTTAAATGGAGTTATATGCGGTATATAAGACATAATCAATTCATTTTTAAGATGAATATGAAATGAACACACACCCTGAATTAAGAGCATGGTTTTATATACTAAGTAAAAGAATATTGCACTTTATATTATACTTTATGTCATACCCTAAATGGATGGGATATCTAAATTAGTAGCCGTATGTTTAACATATAGGAAGTGTGTCTCATTACATTTATGATTATGCATTGTGCACTTTAAAAGTTGGAATAGTATCATGAAATGTATTTAGGATTTATATTCATGCATTTGCATTTTAATTTGGTTTGCTTACTTCTGGGACACACTTTTAGAGTGCATGCAACATCAAGTGTATTTGCTATAGGAAATTTAGTGATTTGAAATATGATACGTCATCTCAATAACATGGAATATGAGGCACTGAATATCATGTCAAATAGTACCTGACATTTATTTTGCAATGAGAAAGAAGAAATATTCTTTTCAAACTCTTCTTTAATATATCTACATTCTGTTAGAACAATTGAAAACCAAAATGGTGCTTGCATTTAAGTTTTAAATTCATATATGTAATATCGATCAAATAGATGTGGAATTAGTGCGAAATTCAATACATATCATGGGAGCATACATTGTTCAGTATACATAATATTAAGGTTATATACACTGGTTGATACAACAGAGGATGCTAAATGCCACAATAGTGGTTGAATATAACTCTAGTGTTCGGCAGGCTTCTAAAACTGAGAAAGGATAGAATAATTAAATATGGCTCACTGTGGTACCTGGCTAGGCTCACGCATCAGCTGTATAATTTTGACTTGTTGACGTTTTCTTTTCCTATGGAGACTTTGTGGTCGTGTGGCATGGGACTCGGAGTCCCAGTATTCAGCAGTACCAGGCGGAGGAGGAGGAGCCTGACAACAGCTGCCCGTGCCGCGTGCTGTAAAAGCACTGTTTATCTCCTGTGGCATGGGACACGCATGGGCTGCGCCTGGCAAAGCCCGGGCCAAGGGCAGTCCCATCCGCGCCCGTCAGAGACAAGAGGAGACTGGGCTGGGCCCCCCTCTTGGTTCTCTGACTTTGGTGGTTTTGGCAGCGGGCTGCCATTACTGCTTAATTGAAAAAAGTAAAGTATAGGAGACCCTTGGAACTATCAGAGGAGGCTGCACCTGGATTGTCTCCTGAAGGATTCCGGAGGACTCTGGACTCGGGCTCCGGCACTGGAAACGCACTCCCATGCAGGTAGGGGAGCCCATTTACTTGCTTCTACGTGAGGAGGGCTGGTCTCATTTTTTTGGGTGTCCGTCTGATGTTAAGAACCGGTGCGGGGAGTAGTCTGAGTCTTCTTGTTTCTCTGTTGCCGACCCCCAGTGTCTGTTGGTTATGTTGTGTTATAAGGGATTTTATAAAAGTGCACGTACACCAAAAGGTCTCTTGGCGCTAAGTTAAGAACCACATCAGAAGTTGTGTCTAGCAATAGGCCTGAGTGAAAAGCCAGGTTTTCAATTTTTTCCTAAAACACATATAATCAGTTGTCTGTCTGATCTCGATCGGCATAGAATTCCAGAGTTGGGGAATCAACTTAGAGAATCGTCAACCGTTCATTCTTTTGCACTTAAATCTAGGGAATATCAGCAAATTCATTTGTGATGATCTGAGATTCCGTTTTGGGAGGTAAGGTTGAATCTTTGTAGCGAGAAATTTGGGGCCCCTGATGTTGATGGACTTGAAGATAATACAACACGTTTTAAACATGGACCATTGTGCAACAGGTAGCCAGTGGAGCTCCTTCATCAATGGTTTCGTATGACAGTGCCTGGGTTGTTGAAAGATGATTCTGGCAGCTTGATTTTGTATCAACTGAAGCTTATAAGTTTGGTTGATAGGGAGACCTAAATAAATTGTATTGGCATAATCAATTCTGGACAAAATCATGGCCATCATGATTACCATGCTTGCCTCCCTAGTAAAAAATCTTCTGATTTTTCTGAAGTTTCTCAGTTGATAAAAGCAGGCTGACGTAACCATATTTATCTGGTATTGCATAGAAAGGTTAGCGTCAATTTGGATGCCGAGACTCTTTACAGCACTCTTGGGGGTTAGTGGAACTCCTAATGTTTTTGGCCAGTGTGTTGGAGTCCAAAGGTTTAGTCTATTGTCGGAAATGACTAACTCTGTTTTAGCAGAGTTCAGTTTAAGATGGTTGTGATTCATCCAGTCTTTGATGAATAACATAGTGTTTTGGAAGAATACCTTGGAGTACGGAGTCTCGTCAATTGAAAAAATAAATTGCATATCGTTCGCGTAATTATAAATCTTAACCTTCATTTGTTGAAGGGAGTGAATCAAGGGGTGAATATAGAGGTTAAAAAGGTGGGGGGGCAGGGAGGAGGTTGTGGTGACAATGGCCGAGCTGTAGGGTGCAAACCTAACCGATTGGGTACGATCTTTCAGAAAGGATTTCATCCATTCTAAGGCGGTGCCTCTAAGACCTGCCACCGCCATTCTATCCGTTAGTATCGCATGATCCACGGTATCGAATGCCGCCGACAGGTCGAGTAGGACCAGTGCTTGCGTGCACCCCCTGTCAGCTCCTTCCTTCAGGTCATCCACAACACTTAGAATGACTGATTCTGTCGAATGAGAGGGCCGAACACCTGCTTGGTAGGGATCTATGAAATTGGTCCCTTCAATAAAGGCACAAAGAAGTTTAGCTACATGTGCCTCGAGGATTTTTGCAGGGTAAGGGAGAAGCGAGATGGGTCTATAGTTGTCTAACTGTAGGGGATCCATACCACTTTTCTTTTTGAGCGGGATTATAACTGCTTCTTTAAAGCATGAGGGACCACACCTTGCATAAGTGAAAGGTTAAGCAAGGCAAGGCTACAGTCTGTGAAAATGGTAAAGATGTCTTTTTGTATTGCAGGGGTCTTTAGGTGAGCCTGATTTTACTTTATTTGTTAATTCTGTGAGACATTTTGAATTTATACCATGGAAGGTAGAAAGCGTGGAGGGGTTGGTATCTTGCTGTTGGAGTTTCCAGTCCTGAGGACTAGGAACAATGGAGTCTTGTATTTTCTTAATGTTATTCACAAAGAAGCAATTAAGATCATCACACAGTGCCTAAGAGGGAGTAATAGCAGGTGTTATTCGGTCCGGGTTTGATAATTCCTTTACTATATTAAAAATATCTTTTGCTTTATTTTCCAAACTTAAGACTTTGCTAGTAAAAAGGCTTTCTTTGCTTCTAGAATGGCTGCTTTATAGGCTGTCAGGGATTTTACATATATTTACCTTGCTTCTGGCATGTACGTTTTCCGCCATTTCCGTTCCGCCTGGAGGGTTCTTAGCTTTGTTAATTTCAGTTATATCCCTTAGAGCCATTGTCACCTTAGAGGCTTTACCCCTTTTTGGGAACCCTGAACCATATATTCTGTAGGACAAAGCTGGACAAAGCTGGGGGACAATTCCAAGGGTTGTTTGGGTTGCCATAATGGGGAGACCTAGGCATGGGGGATCCCTTGCCAAGGAGCCTGTGAATACAGCATCATCCATGAACGCTTTCCTGCAGTGGGCCGTAGGGGTTCTGGACAAGGAAATCAAATTGGTTACACGTCGACTCTCTAGATCACCTATAATTCTCCCCTCCCAGAGTTCTCCTGTACCTCTACGCTCAGTTTCTCCTGCAAAAATCTCCCCTCCTGGCCCCATGAATTTGGCCCCTACTGTGAATGGGAGTGTTTTTCTGTCTTCTCTGACCCACCCTTGACTGGAATGTGCTCAGTTATCAGCTTCCCGGACAGAGCATGCAGCTCCTGGTGTGGGCCCAGGAGTGGGCAAGGGAGCAAGGGCAAAGAGGAAGTGCCCCTCAATTGGGAACTATGCTAAGCGCCGGAAGAGTATAAGCACACACATTAGTCCCCCAGATTCCATTGCTGTGTCCCGCCCGGATGTGGCGATCCTGCTTGATGCTCTTAAGGCATCCTTGTTAGCAGCCTTGGCTCATAAATTAGACCCTATTTTACACCATTTATCAGCAATTGAGAAGGATCCCAATAAGCTGTCCTCATTACTGCAAGGTGACTCTCTCGCATTGCCCATCTGTTCCTCAGCCCCAACAGCCTTGCCTCCCAGTAATTGTCATAATATGCAGGAGCCTGGCTTGAAGATTATAACTAAGCCCGTTACTGAGGGTGCAACCCAGCACTTGTGCCATCTAGTGCCTCCAGCATGTTCATTCATATTGGTCCCAATTTCGAATAGGACTTTGCCAGTGGCAATCACCTGTAACGATGGGGCATCTTCATGTCTTAAGCAGCACCAGAACCTAGGAACTATCGCAGCTGGGTCCAACATAATGACTGACGGAAGGTCAGGTGGGATAAAGTCTGGGGCATCCAGTAACTCCAACCAGAGCCCTTGCACTTTACACCTGCCACCTGAGTCTACTCCTCTCATAGTGGTTTTAGCTAACGTCCCTCGACGTACTCTGGGTGCAAAGGAAGACTTTGACCAACTGAAAAATAAAGTTGTGCAATGGATAAATTCCAACATTGCCTCAGGGCTATGGGTAGAAAGTAATATTATTATGCTCCGTAGAACCTCATGGGTAGGAAAAGATAAGAAAAACTGGGATGGGGACAGTGTTACCATCAATTTTAATAGCCCCTATGTGGTAAACAGCATTTTAAGCATGGCCTCTCAACTTTACCCTAGGTGTTGTAGCTCAGCCATTGTGGCCCTCCCACTGGGCTATTTTTATAGACCTTTGACCCACCCACTGTTCCTACCCAGAAGAAACCAGGGGCAGTCTTTAGATGTGGGTCAGAGGAACCAGCAGGTGGCTATCCCAGGCATAGCCACATCTAATAGCCTTGCGCCCCCGAGTTTATTAGAATGCTGCGATTGACTGAGTGTAGTTCCTCCCAAGATAGATGCCCCTTCAACACAGTGCGTGAAAGTGATGTGTAATACAGATCGCAAAGGGTGTAATTTGATCTCCTGGAACATAGCAGGGCTGGCGAGAAAGTTTGATGTTCCAGATTGGGTGCGATTCTTAAGAAGGTTCGATGTAATCTGCCTTCAGGAGACATGGGCTATCGAAAATAGATATCACCTGTAAGATTACAAAACCTTCTTTGTGCCAGCCACTCCCTCAACTGTAGGAAGAGCCAAGGGGGTTCTGATCAATTTTGTCTCTCTAGCAGCCCTAGGCAGTTCCGCTATGTTGCCCTATGCCTCCCCTACTTTACAGGTGTTGTCACTATCTAATGGAACAAGCAAGCTATTGCTTTAAAATTTTTATAATGCGGTAGCCGCCTCAGTGGATGCATGTAATATCACAAGGCTGGGCTCTTTCTTGAGAAATATGCCCTTGAGAGAGCAGACCTATTCTAACATTCTCATTGCAGGAGATTTTAATGTCCATATGTGTGGGGATCCCAGACTTGGGTGGGATCAAAGACATGGGATGTGGACGACTTTCTGGCTTGCATATGGAACATACCCATCAGTGTTCCTTACTCAATACTATTTTGTCTGATTTTGACCTTATGTCTGCTATAAATAAGTTGCCTCCGGACAAGACAGATGTTGCCCCAACTTTCACCGGGAGAGGGAGTGAGTCCTTCATTCATTTTAGTTTTGTTTTCACTTTTTTTAATATATATTTGGGACTTCACCATTAGGGAAAGCATGTATAGTGATCACAACCCGGTGTGTGTCTTGACCGGATGACCCCAGGTAGCAAAGCCAATTAAGGATGGAGCAAGGGGGCCCCTGACGTCTGTGGAAGGGGGGAAGAGACTCAAGTGGGGTCAGATTATACCGAACCAGGTCTAGGAGTCCTTGTTCACTCAGTGTAACAGGGAGTTTGCCACCTGCTTAAACAGTGTGGTAAAACAGTCTGATATCTTGGTGGCGTTTGGGAGCATCTCCGGAGTTATAGCCAACTTATTGCTGTCCTCAGGTGGGCGTTCTTCTCATTCAGGCCCGAGATGGTTTGACACTGAGTGTTCTCGCGCCTCCAGGAGACTTAAGGAGGTTTTGGGCGCCACACCAAGAAACCCCCTTGCTGTCAAGAGATTTTGTAGACAATATTAGGCTGCCTTGGCAAAGCGTAGGTTGGTCTTGAAGGAGTAGGCCTGGTCAGAGTTGGTAGAGTCCAGCACACTGGGAAACAGCTCCAAGTTTTGGAGCATTATTAATAGCCCCTTTTTGGCAGGAGATTGTGCCAATTTATTGGACGCCTATATCTCTGAGGATGATTGGGGAAGCCATTTTGAGGGCATGTTTCAGTCAGACTCCATCTTGAGGGAAGCCCAGGAAATTGCCGTGGGTAAATCCGAGGTCTTATTCTCAGTACCGGAAATGAGAGCAGGTATTACGGGGTTGCCTAAAATCATGGCCCTGACGGAATTCCCCCAGATCTCTATATTTCAAACCTGGATATCTGGGCGCCTGTACTTCCTTCAATCATTAATGCCTCAGTAAAGATCGGACGCCCAGCCACATGGGCTTTATCCACCATTGTCCCTGTCTTCAAAAAGGGAGACCGGGATAGCACTCACTGCTATAGGCCCATTTTCCTCTTGGATTCTGTGGTAAAGTTGGTGGGTCAAATGCTATTAGATAGGCTAGTGAGTTGGACAGATGATAACAACATCCTGGCTGAGTTCCAATCCGGGTTTCGCCCTGGATGTTCAACGGTGGACCAGTGTTTGAATTTATAAATGTTTTCAATAAGTACACCTTTGCCCGCACCGGTTCAATCAACCTAGCTTTTATGAATCCGTCCTCCACATTTGATCGCATCAACAGATCTAAGCTCTGGCAGATGATGCTTTCCATTAGTATTGACAAAGACATTGTCTTTTTTTAAGGGATCTCCACTGTGACACTAAAGCAGTAGTCATAATCATAGACTCGACACTACTTTTGTATTTCCCATGTCCCTGAAACACAAAAGATTACTCTTATGGTCTCCTGTTACAACGTTTCTGGATGATAGTGCTAAAAGATCCTTTGCTCCAGTACCACGTATTCAAGAAGTTGCCCAACCCCCTTGATATATCTGTTTATGTTCATTTTTTCCAATTTTAAATTGTTCCATTGTAATTCTGTTTTAATTGAATAATTAATAAGACCCGTATCTGGTTTCTTTCCTTTATACCTTTTTCTTTTGTTATCTCTATCACAGACCTCTCTTTTATTATATAATCATTTGCCTACTCGCCATTAATAATATGTTTTGTATTGATTATACTTGATGCTTTGCTGCTTGATATTGAGTTTTTTCTTTTTTTTATGATCCTTTTTTGACATACTGTTAATAAACTTATCTTTGAAACTTAAAAAAAAAAAAAAAAAAGCAGTAGTCAGTTACTATAAAGACCTTAACGTGACCCGTGAGTTCCATATCCAGAGGGTAGTGCGGCAAGGGTGTATTTTGGCCCCCTTTCTTTTTATTTTGTACATTAACAATTTGGAACAGGTCCTCCTGAACTTAGAAAACTGATTGTCCTCAGAATGGCAAGTGAAGTTTGCCGGTCCTCTTGTATGCTGGTGAATCTGTCCTCATGGCGAGAACAGCGAGGAGCTTACAACTTCGGTTGAACTCCTTTGTACACTTCATGGAGGACCTGGATCTGTTGGTTAATCACAGCAAATCATTTGTAATGCAGGTGGGTCCTAAACCAGCCAAGTCCTATACATTCATGGTAGGGGCCATGCCGATCCCTAAGACTGATGTTTTTTCCTACCTAGGGGTAGTGTTTGATGTGGCCCTGAATTGGGCCCCTCTGATAAGTCGAAAGAAAGGGGATTTGGTTAGGGCGACCGCCGCTGTTTTTAACTTTGCTACCAGCTTAGAAAGCAGACCGATTGGGGCACTCCTGCAGATCTACAAAGCTAAATGCATCTCAAAGGTTACCTATGGGAGTGAGATTCGGAGCTATACCAAGCTGCTTGCATTACAACTTGACGAAAATACTTTTCTGAGACGGATACTCTGCTTACCGCAGAGCATCCCATCCTTTATAGTGCACAAAGAACTAGGGCTGGTCTTTCTCTCTGATGTGTTGGCTTTTCACCCCATATCGCTGTGGATGAAAATTTGGACTAAGAAGGAAAACGCCCTTAGTAAGGAAATTTTAAGAGACTGTCTTTCCCTTGATCATACTAAGCGCATCTGTTGGCTCAAGTATGTTAGAGAATGTTTCGTCAGTTTGGGTAGGGCAGACCTATTTGAGCGCCCAGAGGAAATCTGCAGAAGGGATATGATCTGGGTGAAGGCGAATTTTAAAAAAAAACATATATGGGCCAGAGAAGAAGTGTGTGTAGGTACTTTTTATTGAAAACCGTGTCATCAACTGTCCCTTATCTCGTTTAGTTTAAAAGTATTGATGACCGTTTTCTATTAACAAGATTTCGATTGTACCTCTTTCACTATTTTTTGGCCCATCCTCGCCGTGCACCTAGAGGGCAGTGTCTCCCACCCTGTGGCTGTGATGGAAAATCTCCACAGGATATGATGCACTTTTTAATGTTTTGTAGTTTTTACGAGGGCACCTAGAAAAACATTTATCATTCCTATTCTTAAAAAAGCAAGTTTTAGTCAGGTTTAGACCTGCTTTTATCTTTTTACAACAGCTTTCAAGCTACTCAGTATTTTATGTTCTTAGCTTTTTAAGGGTCGCCATAAGGCTCAAGTCCAGCTGTGATTATCCTTTATGGACAATTACTTGTCACTGTGATACCATGAAATTGGATTTAACATGATTTGTGTTTATAATCTTGTATCTTAGGGGGTTGCGATGGATGGTTTCACTGCACTTGATATAGTCTTTACTACCAACATTGTATTTTAATGGTGTCTGACGATGCCCATATATATCTTGGACCCCTCAACTCTGGACATAGCATTTGATTACCATCCCTGTACTTATGGGCCAATGACAGTCATATCGCACTGTTGTCCTATGTATTAGTTGAAGATTTTTTAATTTTGTTTGATTGACTTTAATGGTAATCTTTGTAAAAAACGAACAAAGTATTGATGATGATGATGACAATAACTTGTTGCACCCATTTAATCCTTAATCTTGTGAACTGGCATTTCACGTACTGGATTGTTGTGTGGAGAGATATCGCTGCTGTGCCGCTGTATAGGAGGTCAGGGATATTGACCGAACATAAGGAAAAAACGAAGAAAAAAAAATATATATATACATATGTATGTACAATTCACAGGTGGGAAATAGAAAATGTGCCCGGCGCTAGTTCTCAGTTACCCGTTTCCCTCACAGGGAATAGTCCATATAGTAGTTCATGTGCTGAGAAAAACAAATATCAAATTTCAAGTATCCAGATAAAGGGCCAGATGTACGACCATTTGATTATGCGCCTCGCAATTTGCGACAAATTGCGAGTCTCAAAATCAAATGTACAACAGTGTTTTTAACACTGTTTGCGATTCCCAATGGGGTCGCAAATTGCTAGGCTCTTTAATATTAATGAGCCTCTCGCAATTTGCGAGCCCATTGGGAATGACAGGCCCTCCCAGGGATGGTGGCCTGCTGGGCTCAGCAGACCTCCATGTCTGTGACTGCTTTTAAATAAAGCAGTTTTTTTTTTTAATACAGCCCGTTTTCCTTAAAGAAAACGGGATGCATTTAAAAAAAAAAAAAATGAAACTTTTTCGTTTCATTTTTTAAGGGCAGGCAGTGGTCCCTGGGACCACTGCCTGCCCTTAAAAAATAATTTTGCATGCATTTGCAAAGGGGAAGGGGTCCCCTGGGGACCCCTTCCCATTTGCAAATGCATTACTACCTACTTGAAGTAGGTGGTAATTGCGAGTGTTTTGCAACCGCAATTGAGGTCGCAAAACATTAGTACATGGGTTTGAGACTCGCTATAGAAATAGTGTATAAATAAATAAATAAATGGTAAGTGTGTTGACAAAATATAATTTCATGTACCTTCAATCAGCGTGATCCAAACCTTTCCTTTCTGTTTTCAAATTCCACCATTCTTTTATTTCATAAACATCATTAATAGCTTCTGGAAATGTCCTCTAATATCTACAAGAAAAATATACATGGCATTTATAGAGAAGCAACTAATGCCAGGAAAACCTGCCCTGAACATTATGAGCTCTAGATACATCTAATGCAATGAAACCCCGCCCAGGGTATTTAAACATAGAAGAGTCATCATACTAGGTTCCCTTGCCAGTATTGACACAATTATTCCTATACAGGGAAGGATCTCCATATTTCCTAACCATGTCACTACAAAATTACAAGTTATGCATTCTAATGTTTGTTGCTACAGAGATCTTAATCTCTTTCACGATTAGATGAGGACGCATTTCATCATGGGGAACAGATATCACCAATGAGACGCATCTGTGGAGAATACCACAAGAATACATACTATAACCTTACTGTACAGAACCCTCAGACGCGCCACAAAATTCCTCCATATTTAAGTTTATAAACAAAAAATGCTACTATTGGAAATAAACAGATTTCGGAACGGCCAGGACACAACGCTTACCTTACAGCGGCTGTAGCCATTATCAGTAGAGTCTCGCTATCTCTAGATGACTTAAAGCATGTGGTCCTTAAATCCTCTTGAGGTTGTAATCAATTCAACCGTTGGGTACAAATTGAACAATGAAGTTTAAAAAATGCTGCATGCCCATAGGTTAGAAAGCGATACCAAAGGGGATGATGGACGGAGCGTTAGAGCAAATCAAACACTCACCCCCAGTCAACTGATCTGGGTTTAATCCATCATCATTCTTTAGCGCACTCCACCACCCCAGTTCAGACATGGCCATATGCAAATCAGTCTGACCCTGTGCCTCATGGGAACAGTCCAGCCCGAACTGCCAAGCCATGTCTTCCCTGGACCGGAAACAAGCATCCTGGGACCGGTTTCGGGTTCAAAACCCTCATCAGCCAGGCTATCTTGAATCCAGTGGCAAAGTGAGCAAGGGACCCACGTCTGGGCATACCCTGCCAACTTAGGGCGAACAAAGCGATACCAAAGGGGATGATGGACGGAGCGTTAGAGCAAATCAAACACTCACCCCCAGTCAACTGATCTGGGTTTAATCCATCATCATTCTTTAGCGCACTCCACCACCCAGTTCAGACATGGCCATATGCAAATCAGTCTGACCCTGTGCCTCATGGGAACAGTCCAGCCCGAACTGCCAAGCCATGTCTTCCCTGGACCGGAAACAAGCATCCTGGGACCGGTTTCGGGTTCAAAACCCTCATCAGCCAGGCTATCTTGAATCCAGTGGCAAAGTGAGCAAGGGACCCACGTCTGGGCATACCCTGCCAACTTAGGGCGAACAAAGCGATACCAAAGGGGATGATGGACGGAGCGTTAGAGCAAATCAAACACTCACCCCCAGTCAACTGATCTGGGTTTAATCCATCATCATTCTTTAGCGCACTCCACCACCCCAGTTCAGACATGGCCATATGCAAATCAGTCTGACCCTGTGCCTCATGGGAACAGTCCAACCCGAACTGCCAAGCCATGTCTTCCCTGGACCGGAAACAAGCATCCTGGGACCGGTTTCGGGTTCAAAACCCTCATCAGCCAGGCTATCTTGAATCCAGTGGCAAAGTGAGCAAGGGACCCACGTCTGGGCATACCCTGCCAACTTAGGGCGAACAAAGCGATACCAAAGGGGATGATGGACGGAGCGTTAGAGCAAATCAAACACTCACCCCCAGTCAACTGATCTGGGTTTAATCCATCATCATTCTTTAGCGCACTCCACCACCCCAGTTCAGACATGGCCATATGCAAATCAGTCTGACCCTGTGCCTCATGGGAACAGTCCAACCCGAACTGCCAAGCCATGTCTTCCCTGGACCGGAAACAAGCATCCTGGGACCGGTTTCGGGTTCAAAACCCTCATCAGCCAGGCTATCTTGAATCCAGTGGCAAAGTGAGCAAGGGACCGACGTCTGGGCATACCCTGCCAACTTAGGGCGAACAAAGCGATACCAAAGGGGATGATGGACGGAGCGTTAGAGCAAATCAAACACTCACCCCCAGTCAACTGATCTGGGTTTAATCCATCATCATTCTTTAGCGCACTGCACCACCCCAGTTCAGACATGGCCATATGCAAATCAGTCTGACCCTGTGCCTCATGGGAACAGTCCAGCCCGAACTGCCAAGCCATGTCTTCCCTGGACCAGAAACAAGCATCCTGGGACCGGTTTCGGGTTCAAAACCCTCATCAGCCAGGCTATCTTGAATCCAGTGGCAAAGTGAGCAAGGGACCCACGTCTGGGCATACCCTGCCAACTTAGGGCGAACAAAGCGATACCAAAGGGGATGATGGACGGAGCGTTAGAGCAAATCAAACACTCACCCCCAGTCAACTGATCTGGGTTTAATCCATCATCATTCTTTAGCGCACTCGCACAAAGAACACAGTCATACTAGGTTTAATGCTAATACCAGTTACTACATACCCACTCACTGATTCCTAGGTCTACACACACATCCACTCATTCACCCATTCAGTCACTCATACATGCAGTCACTCATCAATACAGGACTCTCATATGCACTCATACACCTATACAGACACTCACAAATCGCCACTCATCCATAGTGTTACTCACACACCTAGTCAGTCATGCAAAGAATCCTTCACACTCCCATTTACTCACCTATACAGTTATACACACACCACCTCACTTATTCATACAGATACTAACACATACTTACTCTGTTATACAATCACTGATACAAGCACACACTCATCCATACAGCCACTCTCACAATCACTGACTCTCACGTATAGTGATTTATATACTCCAACACTCACATATACTGCCTTTCATATATGTAGTTACTCACACATGTACCACTGAGACATCCATTCACTCACCAACACACCCATACACACACTCACCCACCCATACAGCCCTTCAGATGCACTCTTGAACCCATACACCCAGTGAATTACCCACTCACACATGTATGCACAGAGTCACACACCCCCCACCCACCCACACAGACAATCAGGCACCCATACAGATACTCTGACAACCAATCAATAACCCATATAGACACTCATGTAGCTATTCACCAACCCATGCAGCCGCTTACTGAATTCAACTCTCTCAGTTGGTGTGTAAGACACTTTAATCACTCACTTATACAGTCAGTCACGCACCTACTAAATCATCCATTCAGACACTTATACACCCACTCATTCTTCAATACACCTTGGCATATATATATATATATAAAACATATTTAAACTTTACAGAAACACACAGTCACAGTGATGTCATCAGTGATGTCATTTGAGATGTCATCAGTGATGTCATCAGTGATGTCACTGACCATGTCATGAATGATGTAATATGTGACGTCATCAACAGTGCATTGCGGGGGCGCGAGTTATAGTTAGCTCAACTAACTATAACGGCCGAATTTCTCTGGGTTTGTACGAGTGAAACGTCCAACTAACTATAACGTCCCTGAAACCTGTGGTTTTTTCAGTGAATATATATACATATGTATATATACATATACACATGTTTCAGGGATGTGTGACTCTGTGCATACATGTGTGAGTGGGTAATTCACTGGGTGTATGGGTTTAAGAGTGCATCTGTGAAGGGCTGTATGGGTGGGTGAGTGTGTGTATGGGTGTGTTGCTGAGTGAATGGATGAGTGCATATGATAGTGCTGTATTGATGAGTGACTGCATGTATGAGTGACTGTATGGGTGAATGAGTGGATGTGTGTGTAGACCTAGGAATCAGTGAGTGGGTATGTAGTAACTGGTATTGGTGTGTCTATGGTTTTGAAAATGGTAGTCTGCATTTTAGAGTGGGTGTATCAAAGGTTATATTAGGGTATGAGGAGGTGCATCAGATTATCACGTGGATGATGTCACCAGTGATGTCATCAGTGATGTCATTTGAGATGTCAGCAGTGATGTCACCAGTGATGTCACTGACCATGTCATGAATGATGTAATATGTGATGTCATCAGCAGTGCATTGCGGGGGCGCGAGTTATAGTTAGCTCAACTAACTATAACGGCCGAATTCTCTGGTTTTGTACGAGTGAAATGTCCAACTAACTATAATGTCCCTGAAACCTGTGGTTTTTTCAGTGTATCAAAAAAATAAAGATAACAATTAATACATTTAAAAATTATCATTTACAAAACCTTGGAAATTCACTGAAGAAAACCATAGGTTTCAGACATGTTATAGTTAGGAATTAGCATTTAAAAAACCTTTGAAATTCACTGAAAAAACCATAGGTTTCAGGCACGTTATAGTTAGAAATTAGCATTTAAAAAACCTTTGAAATTCACTGAAAAAACCATAGGTTTCAGACACGTTATAGTTAGAAATTAGCATTTAAAAAACCTTTGAAATTCACTGAAAAAACCATAGGTTTCAGGCACGTTATAGTTAGAAATTAGCATTTAAAAAACCTTTGAAATTCACTGAAAAAACCATAGGTTTCAGACACGTTATAGTTAGAAATTTGCATTTAAAAAACCTTTGAAATTCACTGAAAAAACCAAAGGTTTTAGGGACAGTTATAGTTAGTTGGACATTGCACTCGTACAAAACCCGTGAGATCCCCCGTTATAGTTAGTTAAGCTAACTATAACTCGCGCCTCGCAATGCACTGCTGATGACGTCACATATTACATCACTCATGACATGGTCAGTGACATCACTGATGACATCACTGATGACATCTCAAATGACATCACTGATGACATCATCCAGTGACTGTGTGTTTCTGTAAAGTTTAAATATTTTTAATATATATAGGAAAAGACGTATTGAAGAATGAGTGGGTGTGTAAGTGTCTGTATGGATGATTTAGTAGGTGCGTGACTGACTCTATAAGTGAGTGATTTAACGTATCTTACTGAATGCATGGGTTAGTGACTAAACTGGGTGAATGTCTGTATCCGTCTGTCTGTTGCTGTGTAAGTGGCTGCATGGGTTTGTGAATAGCTACATGAGTGTCTATAAGAGTTATTGATTTGTTGTCTGAGTATCTGTATGGGTGCCTGAGTGTTTGTGTGGATGGGGTGTGTGCGACTGTGCATAGATTTGTGAGTGGGTGATTCACTGGGTGGATGGTTTCAAGAGTGCATCTGTGATAGACTGTATGGGTGGGTAAGTGTGTGTAGAGTGTGTTAGTGAGTGAATGTATGTCCCAGTGGTACATGTGTGAGTAACTACATATGTGAAAGGCAGTATATATGTGTGTTGGAGTATATAAATAGCTATAAGCGAGAGTGAGTGATTGTGATAGTGGCTGTATGGATGAGTGTGTGCTTGTATCAGTGATTATATAAGAGCGTAACAATGTGCTAGTATTTGTATGATTAAGTGAGCTGGAGTGTGTATAACTGTATAGGTGAGTAAATGGCAGTGTGTTTAATTATTTGCATGACTGACTAGGTGTGTGAGTACCTCTATGGATGAGTGGCGGTGTTTGAGTGTCTATATAGGAGTAAGAGTGCATATGATAGTCCTGTACTGAGTGACCATAAGTATGAGTGACTGTACGGGTGAGTGAGTGGATGTGTGTGTGTAGACCTAAGAATCAGTGAGTGGGTATGTAGTTATTGGTGTTGGAGTGTCTATGGTTTTGCGAATGGCAGTCTGTAATTTAGATTGGGTGTATCAAAGGTTATATTAGGGTGTGAAGAGCTGCATCAGATTATCACGTGGATGATGTCATCAGTGATGTCATTTGAGATGTCATCAGTGATGTCATCAGTGATGTCACTGACCATGTCATGAGTGATGTAATATGTGACGTCATCAGCAGTGCATTGCAGGGCGCGAGTTATAGTTAGCTGAACTAACTATAACGGGGGAATTTCACGGGTTTATGTACAGTAAAATGTCCAACTAACTATAACTGTCCCTAAAACCTATGGTTTTTTCAGTGAATTTCAAAGGTTTTTTAAATGCTAATTTCTAACTATAACATATCTGAAACCTATGGTTTTTTCAGTGAATTTCAAAGGTTTTTTAAATGCTAATTCCTAACTATAACATGTCTGAAACCTACGGTTTTTCAGTGAATTTCAAAGGTTTTGTAAATGACAATTTTTAAATGTATTAATTGTTATATTAATTTTTTTCATACTGATTTACTACATTTTTAGAAACAATTTTTTTTTACATATTTTATTTTTTTAATTACATTGTAATTACATTATACATTACTGTCATAAGGTTTCTGCACATACACAGAGCTATGCACAGGAAAATGGGACCCCGGAATACAGTGGTTTGCCACCATATACCGTAGCACCCAAAAACCCCAACCCAACTAGCTTAGCATCCCATTAGCACCCAAGTACTAATGTTTGGACAACCCAGAACACGGTATCTTTATCTCAGGACTCGCAGAAGCAAGAACACTCTTTCGTCACTCACTCGTACTTGTCCACAAGATGCGTAGGAAGAGACACTGGATAGGTTAAAATGTTTATTCCAACTTACGTGCTCTAATGTACAGTACACGTGTCAGTACTAATAGCATAATGCATATGACTAATATAAGCAGCATGGTTACAATTCCATAGAATACAAACGGGGAAAGCATCTCAGAGCTCAGTGGATAAACGTATAAATAACATTACCACCCTCCCTTGCAGTAAGATAGTTTATTATAATAATAGAAGACCTCTGGGCTTAGTCTAGCGAACCCCCATACCTCAGTCTCTAGATGCAGAATTACATCAGCAGGACATCATAGCTCTTCTCACTGAAAAGGATTTCTCCAAGTGTCCAGCGCCAGTACAAACTGCAGTATTAAAAGCACACAAAGTTTCATGGCATTTGCGCCTAATGTTATGTCTGGGTGCGCGAGACTGGCCATATCAGGAAGAACCGAAATACATTGTTATGCGACCTTGTACATGTTGTGCAGTCTGAGCCCAAATCGAACAAGAGAAAAGGTGAAAGACAGAAAATGCAGACAGCGCAAAAGAACTTGGCAAGAGCAAAGGGCGAGGGAGCCCTGGCTCAGTGTAACGTGCGCAAAGAAAAGCAGCATGGCAGCCAGGCCCAGGCCAACATAACAAGGCAGGTAACAATCCACAAGACACCCTCCCCTGGACAGTCCGGCGGCCAGGACAGAGGCCCATCAGAGGAAAAACACAGCCGATGGAGCACAGGGAGCGCCCAAACGGCGAAGGGCAGGTCAATCCATGAAAGTGTAAGTGCAGAAAAAAGCCATACCCTCTAAGAGTTCATCATTGGAATCGTCAAAAAACATAGATGCCATCCAATCCATGAGATCAAAAGAGCAGGAATGCTCCTCAGCAAAGGGAGCATCCAGAAGCAATGCGGGACAGCTTGCGTGATAATTGAAACAGCTTCGTTGTAGGAGATCCTGGGCAGCCGCCCAGATATCCCATTGCGCCAAAATCCCCAGTGCAGCCGCACGCGCCATACAGCCAGCAACGGAACAGTCCTGCTCATGGGCCTCTAAGGGACCCATCAACTGAACAAAATCCGGAACAGACAATGACGAATTGGAGAGGCAATAATCCAGAGTCCAGGTGAAAGGACAGCGGACACAAGTCATCACAGGTTGCACGCAAGTGAAATACGCAAAGCGAAATGAAAGAGTATATGACACACTCAGTGTCGCCAATGGCAAGACACCAAAACCGGCCAAAAGGCGTTCACGGAGCAGCTGGAGGCGTTCTGGATCGAGCAGGTCCCATCGGGGAGCAGCCATTGCGCAGAAAGCAAATTAAGAGCAAGACACCAGCCGCTAAAGCGAGGATCAATGGGAAACCGCCAAAGACACTGGAAAAAATAGAATGTATGAAAGCCGGTATGACACCAAATATAGTTTGGAAGGAGGACACCAAGCCCGACCCCACGACCTTAAAAAAGTGCACTAGGCCTTCAGTGTTAGATGCGTTAAAAATACGATGTATTAACTCCCCAAAATGTTGGGGGAGATTAGTGTTTAAAAGGGCCTGTATTTCACTGTGGGTACTCGCCACCTGGAGAATGAATGTCTCCCGGGCGGACGTGAGCATAACTTCCTCGTTTAATAATAGTGCCTTTATTCTGCTCAGTCTATTGAAATCTGCTTCCATGGTAGGGATGGAAGGCCAAATAGAGATATCAACCTTGCCATGAGGGGGAGGAAAAAGCACATTTTTGCAGCAGACAACCCTGTGTGAAACTGTTACAATGTAAGGAATGCCAGCCTGCAGGCCACAACAGTTTTCGTTATTTAAAAGCAAATAACTACCATTGGAAAGGAGAGTGAAAGTAGGTGAAATAACAGGAGCAGGAATACCTTTCAGCACACAAGCAAGATTAGGAGAGGAAACGCTACATGAGCCATGCAATTTAATGTGTTTACAAATAAGCGAATGACCCATAGTCGAGTCGCAGTACTCCCCGTGAGAAAGACTTCCCTGCCGTCCCGAAGGCATTTATACATGAAAGGCAAGGACCAGAGTTCATGCAGGAAAGCACTGCCCAATGGCCGGTAACGGCCCACAGGATAATGTTTCATGCATGAGTCAAATTCAAATAAGGAAAAAGGTAAAGCGATAACCCCATGAACTAGCCACACAGCAGAATCGAGTTCTGCAACAGAGAACGGCAGAGGATCCATTTTTTCGATATGTAATAGAGTGTAAGTTGCATCTTTCATGGACATAAATTGCTGTTTGTCAGTTAAATTAAAAGGTAGAAACAAGGCAGAGGTGTTCAAAAAATGCCAAGGAACTTTACCTAACTTGAGTGTTTGCAAAGTCCATGCAAACTGCATAACTGAGCGCAATTGATTCTGACCATGATATAACACAGAAACATCATCCTGTACAATATCGACAACAGAGGACACAATATTCTCTAAAGTATAAATGCGAGAAGACAGGGTATTAATACTATTGTCAACAACAGCAAGCACCTTTTCCAAATTTGCTTGATCTATTTCCCTAAGACGGGAAGCAGCTTCCATTTGTGATAGCTTCCAGAGTTCATTATATGTCTCATAAATGAATCTTTTAGGTCGGGGACCACGAGGTCCCAAAACAAAGTCGGACAGATCAATATTGCCTGAAAGGAGGGACAAATGTTGTTTAACAGAATCAAGGGACGAATGTTGAAGCCATTGTTTGCATAATTTACCAACAGAATATGTAGTGACAGTACGGGAATCAGTAAATCTCGGATCAGGCCTATCCTGTGTGTAACTAGCTCCTGAGTCGTGAAAACGCATTTGACATGCATTTGATGATGTAGGCCATACCAACCAGGGTGACTGACCTAGCTCAGAAACATTATACGAATTATTTTGTAACAGAGCCTGCAGTGACACGAGGGACATATTGAATCGTGAGCTTTCATTGGGAAAACTCGACAGGGATGGTATTGAGGGCGAATTCAATTGTTTAGTGGTTGCTAAGCCCCAACATGTTGTCTGATAGATGGAAGCATTTAGGAACATAATTTGGGTAGGGATGAGGCAAGCACGATGCAATGCCTCGGTTCCTTGTACCTGCCATGGCTTGGAACCCCAAATAGATTTCAAATCTACTGTATCCTCCCAGTACTCATAACCACCCACAGCTAGGGCACTTAAAAAGGAACCTGAATAAAGCAATTTGGTGTGTGTTAACATAATTTTCTGAGTTGATGTGGTATTAAGTCTAAAATAATAGGATGCAGGGTTCGACCGATTAAAATCAGTAAAATAGGTAAACTTATTTCGAAGAGTTTGTGAGCTACCTGGCAAGGGGTTTGGACAATGTTCCCATTGGGTGTAGTTAACAGAACTACGCAGGGCACTTGGCTTATGGAGAAAATGATTACCCCAATGTTGGTAACAATACAAATCGGCATAATTCGCAGAATTCATATATAAATCTTCAGCATTAAAAGATGCATAATATTTTAAATCGGCAAACAATGCTTCAACGGCATGCACATCCCAATCATCAGAATGAATATTATTTTGTACTACATCACCCATTGAAACACGAAGGACATTAGGTACATTAATAATTTCCGTCGGACCATGGATTTGATAGTTCACTGCATCCCATACGATGCCATCAGCAACTGGGAAGGCTGAAATGTTCACAAATGTGTGGTCACGCTTCATGATGTGAGACGAGGAATGAGGAGCCAAAGTTCCAGAAACATAGTCTACAGCAGAGCGTTCAGGTAAATAGTGACCATTGATTAGTAGAAAAAACACTGTGACAAAGCCAATGGACATGAACAAAAAAATCAAGAAAAGTACCAACCAGATGTATGTCCAGGGTGGAATCAAAAAATTGTCTCTAAACCAGGATACAAAAATACTGAACTTGGATGGGACTTTTGAAGAGGTGGAATCCGAATCAAAGGAGTAACGAGTCGGGCCCAGTGGCGTTGTTGGTTGATGCGCCACCGATTCAGATGCAGGATAAGTATACTCGTCCTCGTCGATATTAGTGGAGAGTTGGGGATCAATTGTAGTTTCAGGCAAAGGAGAGGATTCAGGCAAATCAACCATCTCAATTACAGCATCAGCGATCGTTCGTGTAGATGGGCCACGAACATATGTCCGATAAATGGCAGGACAAGAGACCGCTGGTGTGACACTATTCAGGATCGGCCAGGCGCTGTAGCTTGACATTTTCAACTGAGATGTATCTGTTTTCTTTGCGACCAGGAAGCGGTGGTAAAATGACTGTACGTGTTCCCTTCAGGCCAAGAACTGGAACCGGTGCACGAAAAGAGGGGCCAAATTCTTTTTTGTTTTCAACCTTCTCTCGAACCAGTTCTCCAACTTTCGGAAGCCAGCCGGCTACCGGAATCTGCAACGCAGGATCTGTGGCTGAAGGCAAATGTGTAGTTGCAAGTTTGTCTCGGGCTTCTTGTAAGTCCTGTAACATAGCAGAATGGTTATCTACATCAAACTTGGCGGATTGCGCCGCGATGTCTGGACCCTCAAGGTCAGGCACAAACATTCTTATGCCAAAGAGCATTTCGTATGGGGTCCGCCCACCCAGAGGTCTTCTAGGGAGATTATTAAGTGCACGCTGAACGGTATACAAATGGGCCAGCCAGTTCCTGCCAGTACCTATAACCCTAGCTGTTAAGGATTGCTTTAAGTCACGGTTCATTCGTTCAACGATAGAGTTGCCCTCAGGCCTATACGGAGACGAAAATTTCACCCGCACCCCAAGCGAAGCCATTGCATCCTTGTAAGCCCTAGAGGCAAACGCTGGACCTTGGTCCGAATGGAAGGTGCCGCATGCGAAAATTCCCACAAAGACACGCAAATCCCTGATTACATTTCGGGCGTCAGCACTCCGTTGTGGCCAGACCCAGAGAAACCGTGTGCACGAGTCCACTGCCACTAGGATGTATTTATAGGCAGTGTCTGATGAGAATGGACCGCAGTGATCCAAGTAAACACACCCAAAGGGTCTGTTAGCAATGCAGAGCGGTGTTTGTGGTGGACGTGTTACCGTGGAAGGCTTAATCTGTTGACAAACGTCGCAAGAAAGCACAAAAGCACGGGTGTCTTTATATAACCCACGCCACCAATAACGCTGCTGCAAGATGGAAACAGTAGCTGACACACCTGCATGAGCAGAAGCCATGCCTTCGTGTGCAGCTGATATCAAGGCACTCCTGCGGTCCGCGTTGGGGATCAGCCGATCTCCAACGTCAGGTATAGTTACATAAGGAACCTGATCGGGACTTAATGTGTAAGAATACTTGGAAGGGAAACCTGTAGGGTAATTATTACCTTCCTTGGTTGCAGCAATAGCTGCTAATATAACAGGGTCTATTTTAGACATGGACCTGGTAACCGCTGCTACTGAACACGTGACTACTGCTGAACGGGCAGCTTCATCTGCCAGATCGTTACCAATAGCGTGTGCGCCCACCCGCTGATGGCCTAAGGTGTGAACCACCTGTGTGAGGGGCAGACGTTGTTGCAATTCTGCCACTCGAACCCAAAGCATTTTATGCTTAATTGTGCTCCCTTTTGCGTCCTTGTAGTCGTTTTTCGACCAGAAAAACAGATTGTCATTGTAAGATTGTACACAGTAAAAAGAATCACATACAATAAGAGTGGTCTCATCCTGAGAAGCGAACTCAAGTGCAAGTAGCAATGCATGCAGCTCGGCCAATTGTGCGGTACTATCTCCAAGTGTGCGAGTATGCACTGCAGAGGATTTGAACTTTCCATCTACAAAGGAACCCGCAACAATAGCACATGCAGCTGAATAAGCGTGCTTGGACCCAGTGGCCGGTTGCGCCGAACCATCGGTGTAGATCACACATTTGTAATCCTCAAGCGGTAGTAAAAACAAAGGAGGAGGATGAACGAATTCATACTGCAAAAACTCCTGAGTCTGAAGAGAAGAATCGAAAATAAAGGTGACGTCTGATGACGTCAAGGATGTAGCCCATTGTATCCAACGGGGATGCATTGCTTTTGAGTTCGGTACACTTGCCTTTGTTACTGCCTCTAGGGCAGGACAGGGTGTTACCACCAGAATTCGCTTTCCCTGTGCCAGTGCGCGTTCTTTCAGAATCGCCATTTGCACTGCAGTTAGAACTTTTTCGACAGATGTAAAGCGCAATTCAGCGGAAGTGTACAGATGTGACTTGTATGCGATGGGTACTGTATCACCTTCATTAAAGGTTAAATAGGTGAATCCCACCGCCCCCGGAATAATTCTAATCACCAGGTTTGTGTGGTTATCACGAGTCAAAAGATATTTAGACTCCAAAAGGTCTGTCTGCAAAGACTGCAAAATTAAGGTATGCTCAGGCAGCCAGCAAGACCTTGAATAAGTAGGTTGTATTAAAGCATACAAAGGCTTGATACGCTGGGCATATTCGGGAATGTAAGTACGCCCGAAATTCAGGAACCCCAGCAAAGACTGAAGTTTCTTCAGAGTATTTGGGGGCACAAATGTGCACATTTTTCCAAGAAATGGGGGCTAAGCCCTTACCTTCGTTATTGAGCTCATAGCCCAAGAACAGAACGGTAAATTCAGCTATGTGTGACTTAGCAAAGTTAAATTTGTAACCCTGCTCCGCAAATTCAAGAATAATGCGGTCCACACGAGACAGGTGCTGATATAACTCGTCGTCTGTCAGATAGATGTCGTCTACATACGAACATGCGTCTTGATCAATGTCATTTAACAAAGAAACAACACGGGCAGCGAAGATACCCGGACTATTTTATAGCCCATGGGTAAACGCCAGAACTGGAATAATTTACCACCGGATGTAAATGCGGTCCATTGACCACTCTCCGGGGCTAGGTTGTGCGTGTAGAAACCGTTTGAAAGGTCAAGTGTCGTTTTGTATTTTTTACGAACAAGACTGTCTACAAGCGCAGAACTGTGTGTATTTTGCACCGCAAAGTTCCGACAATGAGAGTTTAAATGTCGGTAATCCAAAACTAAGCGGTACGATCCATCGGGTTTAGAAACCACGAATAGGGGATTGTTCATAGGTGATACGCATGGTTCAATTACTCCCTGATATTCCAACTGTGTCAGAATTTCGGAGACGGGGCCTTTTGCCTGCCGTTTGATGGGATATTGGGGTTGTGGCTGCGGTAGTGACCGCAAAGGTATTGCATGAGGAGGTGATTCTTCATCCCATCCCACATGGTTGCGGTATAACGCTGGTGCCAGGTACACAGCCCACTCAGCTGCAAGTGCTTCAGCTTTGTCTTTTGGGACATGCCGTGAAAAGCTTGGAAGGATTACCTCCTCTCCTTTATGTGCAGCTAAAACGAATGGGGGTGGCCAATCCACCTCCGCTAACAAAATGTCATATGAAGAGGTTAGATTTTCCCAAAAAATCCCTTTTATTTCACGCGGTATATCACCTTCAATTTGGATGACTATGTTGTAAAGTCTGTCAGGGGGTGCCACTCTCGTGTCAGCTGTCTCTACAGTAACGAATGTTTCAGTTGCTGTCGCCTCCATATGAGGACGTAGCGCCTCCCGCACTATGGTAACTTCCGCGGCGCTGTCTAGGAGGGTCACTGCCCACGTCCAATTCTGGAGTCTCGTTCTCACGGTCTGAGGCATATTTCGCTGTGACAGCGGCAACCTTTTTCTTCTGAAATTGCGGTCGAGGAAGATGAAATTCTTCTGCTTTCCCTCTGACTTGTTGTCGAGGTTGGTCTCGCTCCTGGGGAGCCTCTCGGCCCCTTCCTCTATCTTGCCGTCCTCCTCCACCAGCCTGTGACGACGTCTGGGCCTGTGAAGAACGAGGAGAACGCGTATCAGAGCTCTGAAACCTTTCTGGTGATTTAATCCTTGACCTATCACGTAAATCATAAGTACGTTCAGAAGAAACCGAAACTGGGGAAGCGCCTCTCGACCCCGGCTTCTTTTGTTGCTTACCCTGTTTTTTCTGTCTCCAACTCTTTTTAGTGAAGACTGGTCTATCATCTTTCTCAGATGTACTTTTTGTTTGTGTAACTTGTGTTTGCGATTGAGTTTGCATTTTTACAAAAGGCTTGTTGCCTAGGCTGTTTCTTCCAATTGTTTTATAAGCCCGGGCAATAATTTTCGGTAATTCGCGAGGCCTGTCCAACTCTGGGACCAAAGCCAAAGCATTCGCTACTTGAAAGTTCATAGCATCGCCCTTGACATTTCCAAGGATCAGCTCAGCTACTACATCAAACACTCCCACTAGTCTCATCCCTAATTCCACAGCCGCTTCAGGGCCATGTTCATCCTGTACTTTTTTAATTACAGAGGGTAGAACTGTCATGGAAGGAGTTCCAAAACATTTTGAATAAACTGCTGCGAATACCTTACCCCAGTTTTCACATGATGTCAAATCGGGGATTAAGTCTTTTGGCAAACTTATCGTAAGGATGCGATGTTTATCCACTGGGGACGTATGTGGAAACACCGCTTCTATCTGATCGAACTTTTCGGCAAGCCAATAAGGATAGTCGTCCTTATTTTGTGGACGTTTGCCCATCACAGAATTTACCATGACAGGACTTATGGTCACTCCAGCGGCTATAGCTGGTTGGCCTGCGACTACAGGAGCAGCTCCATGTAGGCTACCTGTAACGTATGTCACTAGGGCTCGATGCACTCGCACCAACTCGGTATGCATAGTGCGAAGTTCCGCAAGCGGTAATGCCAGATAATTCGGATGCGGAGTATACCCGGCCAATACAGGCCAAGTGGCCCCCTGAATTGATAAGGGGCCTAAACGAACTGCGGTAGTTGGTTGTGGTAGGGCGCCATTAAACCAAACACGGTGCTGCCAAGCCGTGAGAGGTACTTCAAGATTGGTATAGGGTCGATAGGCAGCAGGAATAGCGGTGGGCTTATATTCATGAAACAGATTATCATCTGCCTCCACCGCTTCAAAAGTGATCCAAGTGTAAAACACCTCAAAGTGGTAAGCCGGATCGGCTTGAACCACAAAGACCAACTCGATCCCTGTATCAGGCACTCCATATACCCGTAAGTGGTCTCGGAGTGCCCTCGACTATGTGCAGCAATCGCCACACCAGCCATAACTAAACAATTGTATTCGACAACCTAACAGGGAGCACAAAATGGGTTATTTATGTAACCTTTTTTAATAACTTCAAGCTTGAAAGAACCTATAAAACGTTCAATATAGGAGGTATCACCGTCACATACGCCTCCGGAAGCGTACGCGAGGGGTTTGTGGACAAGCACAAGTACTACTCAAGCGTCTCGCAGATAAGCTGCCCCACGGTGGTCGCGCCATGTCATAAGGTTTCTGCACATACACAGAGCTATGCACAGGAAAATGGGACCCCGGAATACAGTGGTTTGCCACCATATACCGTAGCACCCAAAAACCCCAACCCAACTAGCTTAGCATCCCATTAGCACCCAAGTACTAATGTTTGGACAACCCAGAACACGGTATCTTTATCTCAGGACTCGCAGAAGCAAGAACACTCTTTCGTCACTCACTCGTACTTGTCCACAAGATGCGTAGGAAGAGACACTGGATAGGTTAAAATGTTTATTCCAACTTACGTGCTCTAATGTACAGTACACGTGTCAGTACTAATAGCATAATGCATATGACTAATATAAGCAGCATGGTTACAATTCCATAGAATACAAACGGGGAAAGCATCTCAGAGCTCAGTGGATAAACGTATAAATAACATTACCACCCTCCCTTGCAGTAAGATAGTTTATTATAATAATAGAAGACCTCTGGGCTTTGACTAGCGAACCCCCATACCTCAGTCTCTAGATGCAGAATTACATCAGCAGGACATCATAGCTCTTCTCACTGAAAAGGATTTCTCCAAGTGTCCAGCGCCAGTACAAACTGCAGTATTAAAAGCACACAAAGTTTCATGGCATTTGCGCCTAATGTTATGTCTGGGTGCGCGAGACTGGCCATATCAGGAAGAACCGAAATACATTGTTATGCGACCTTGTACATGTTGTGCAGTCTGAGCCCAAATCGAACAAGAGAAAAGGTGAAAGACAGAAAATGCAGACAGCGCAAAAGAACTTGGCAAGAGCAAAGGGCGAGGGAGCCCTGGCTCAGTGTAACGTGCGCAAAGAAAAGCAGCATGGCAGCCAGGCCCAGGCCAACATAACAAGGCAGGTAACAATCCACAAGACATTACATTACAAAAAATACTTTCTCAGAATGAATTACTTTAGTTTAAATATTTTGCACATAGGCAATAGACTTTTAAGTACAGTAGTTACAGTTGTTGCAATGGGCAACACATTTTCAAACACAATGCAACATTCAGCTCAATGTGAATTTCTAGTTAAATGCAATTAGTTACTTTATGGATTACTTTTCTAACCACAGGACTGGATCCTAGATTCAGTCCTGATACATCTCCTGTAAACAGTTGAGTAAAAGCGTTTTGGTTACAGTCGTGATTTTTAAGGAATATTATTGTATTTTAAAAGTTGACACTTAGAAACTATTTCTCATAGAATCACCAATGTTATCCTATGGAAGGAAATTCACTTAGCAGGTAAAACTGTTATCGTTACTTTTCTTACTCAGTGTTGGATCCTGGATCCAGCACTGGTGCATCTCCTGTAAACAGTTGAAAGAATGCGTTTAAGTCATACAGGCGATTTTTAAGGAATATTTGTAGTTTGTGAAAATCGACACTTTGAAACTTTTCTGCTGAAAACCAGACAATGGATTCCTATGGAAGAAAATATAAGTTACTGGTAAGTACGGTTAAAATTACTTTTCAGGGTCAGTGCTGGGCTGAAAGATGCAGCACTGGGTTCTCTCCTGATAACAGGTGAGTAAATTGGAATTCGTACTTTGGTTGATTTTAGAGGAATATTATAAAGTTCCAAAACTCCACACTTAGAAGAATTTCCAAGTGAAACCAGTCAATGTTAGCCTATGAAGGAAATTCAAGTTACCGGTAAGTACGGTTAAAATTACTTTTCAGGACCAGTACTGGGCTGAAAGATGCAGCACTGAGGTCTCTCCTGATAACAGGTGAGTAAATCAGAATTCGGATTTCGGCTGATTTTAGAGGAATATTTGTATGTTTCAAAAATCAACACTTAGAAACTTTTTCAGCAAAAAGCAGGCAATGATATCCTATGGAAGGAAATTCAAGTTACTGGTAAGTACGGTTAAAATTACTTTTGAGGATCAGTACTGGGCTGAAAGATGCAGCACTGAGGTCTCTCCTGATAACAGGTGAGTAAATCGGAATTCGTATTTCGGCTGATTTTAGAGGAATATTTTAAAGTTCCAAAACTCCACACTTAGAAGAATTTCCAAGTGAAACCAGTCAATGTTAGCCTATGGAAGGAAATTCAAGTTACTGGTAAGTACGGTTAAAATTACTTTTCAGGACCAGTACTGGGCTGAAAGATCCAGCACTGAGGTCTCTCCTGATAACAGGTGAGTAAATCGAATTCGTATTTCGGCTGATTTTAGAGGAATATTTTAAAGTTCCAAAACTCCACACTTAGAAGAATTTCCAAGTGAAACCAGTCAATGTTAGCCTATGAAGGAAATTCAAGTTACCGGTAAGTACGGTTAAAATTACTTTTCAGGAGCAGTACTGGGCTGAAAGATGCAGCACTGAGGTCTCTCCTGATAACAGGTGAGTAAATCAGAATTCGGATTTCGGCTGATTTTAGAGGAATATTTGTATGTTTCAAAAATCAACACTTAGAAACTTTTTCAGCAAAAAGCAGGCAATGATATCCTATGGAAGGAAATTCAAGTTACTGGTAAGTACGGTTAAAATTACTTTTGAGGATCAGTACTGGGCTGAAAGATGCAGCACTGAGGTCTCTCCTGATAACAGGTGAGTAAATCGGAATTCGTATTTCGGCTGATTTTAGAGGAATATTTTAAAGTTCCAAAACTCCACACTTAGAAGAATTTCCAAGTGAAACCAGTCAATGTTAGCCTATGGAAGGAAATTCAAGTTACTGGTAAGTACGGTTAAAATTACTTTTCAGGACCAGTACTGGGCTGAAAGATACAGCACTGAGGTCTCTCCTTATAACAGGTGAGTAAATCGGAATTCGTATTTCGGCTGATTTTAGAGGAATATTTGTATAGTTTCAAAACTCAACACTTAGAAGAATTTCCAAGTGAAACCAGTCAATGTTAGCCTATGAAGGAAATTCAAGTTACCGGTAAGTACGGTTAAAATTACTTTTCAGGACCAGTACTGGGCTGAAAGATGCAGCACTGAGGTCTCTCCTGATAACAGGTGAGTAAATCAGAATTCGGATTTCGGCTGATTTTAGAGGAATATTTGTATGTTTCAAAAATCAACACTTAGAAACTTTTTCAGCAAAAAGCAGGCAATGATATCCTATGGAAGGAAATTCAAGTTACTGGTAAGTACGGTTAAAATTACTTTTGAGGCTCAGTACTGGGCTGAAAGATGCAGCACTGAGGTCTCTCCTGATAACAGGTGAGTAAATCGAATTCGTATTTCCGGCTGATTTTAGAGGAATATTTTAAAGTTCCAAAACTCCACACTTAGAAGAATTTCCAAGTGAAACCAGTCAATGTTAGCCTATGGAAGGAAATTCAAGTTACTGGTAAGTACGGTTAAAATTACTTTTCAGGACCAGTACTGGGCTGAAAGATACAGCACTGAGGTCTCTCCTTATAACAGGTGAGTAAATCGGAATTCGTATTTCGGCTGATTTTAGAGGAATATTTGTATGTTTCAAAAATCAACACTTAGAAGAATTTCCAAGTGAAACCAGTCAATGTTAGCCTATGAAGGAAATTCAAGTTACCGGTAAGTATGGTTAAAATTACTTTTCAGGACCAGTACTGGGCTGAAAGATGCAGCACTGAGGTCTCTCCTGATAACAGGTGAGTAAATCGGAATTCGTAGTAAGGCAGATTTTAGAGGAATATTTGCACAATGGTGAAGGGAGGGCGGGGCCTGAGGTGACATCTGTGCAAGCGCGCCCGTGGCGCGTTTTAAGTTGGGGGATTAAGTCCCCTTGAATCATGAGGTTCCCTAGGGGCCAACTAGCCCACCATGAACCTCCAGGATGCGCCAGGGGGCTGCGTTGCAGAGACGTGTAGAGAGGCCAAGAAGAACTGCCGGGCCCTCGAGAAAGCATGGCGCAGAGACCCGACTGCAGACAACATGACCACCCTCAAACACGCCACCCGAAAACACCACCAGCTGATCCACACCACCAAGAAAACCGCATTCAAGGAACGACTGGACAACAACGCCCACAACAGCAAGGAACTCTTCATCATCGTCAAAGAGCTCTCGAACCCCAGCGCCGTAAACAACGACATCACCCCCTCGCAAGACCTCTGCAACTCGCTCGCCTCGTTCTTCCACAGCAAGATCGCAGACATACACAACAGTTTCAGCACACAGCCGACGCACCCTACGACCGTTCCAACGTCCCCACCTCCACCCTCCGAGCCTGGACCCCGATCAACACCGAAGACACTATCCGCACGATGAACTCCATCCACTCCGGATCACCAACCGACCCCTGCCCTCACCACATCTTCAACAAGGCCGACGCCGTCATCGCACCCCACCTCCGGGACATCATCAACACCTCCTTCGATACCGCCACCTTCCCAGAGAGCTGGAAGCACGCCGAACTCAGCGCCCTACTGAAGAAACCGTCAGCGGACCCCACCGACCTCAAAAACTACCGCCCCATCTCGCTCCTTCCTTTTCCTGCCAAAGTCATCGAGAAGACCGTCAACAGACAACTGGCCGCCTTCATCGAGACGAATGGATCCCTCGACCACTCGCAGTCCGGCTTCCGGGCCAACCACAGCACCGAGACCGCCCTCATCGCAGCCACCGACGACATCCGAGCCCTGCTCGACAACGGGGAAACAGCGGCCCTCATCCTCCTGGACCTCTCCGCAGCGTTCGACACAGTCTGCCACCGCACCCTAGTGCAACGCCTGAACAACGTCGGAATCCAAGAGAAGGCACTGGAGTGGATCATCTCCTTCCTCGCCGGAAGAACCCAGAGAGTCCGCCTCCCCCGTTCAGTTCCGAGGCCACCGAAGTCATCTGCGGCGTACCACAAGGATCATCACTCAGCCCCACCCTCTTCAACGTCTACATGAGCCCCCTCGCAGCCATCGCACGCCAACACAACCTCAACATCATCTCCTACGCCGACGACACCCAGCTGATCCTCTCCCTCACCAACGACCCCACAACCGCCAGAACCAACCTACATGAAGGGATGAAGGACGTAGCCGAGTGGATGAGGAACAGCCGCCTGAAACTGAACTCAGATAAGACGGAAGTCCTCATCCTAGGATCATCACCCTCCGCCTGGGACGACTCCTGGTGGCCCCTGCCCTGGGCAACGCACCCAAACCAACGGACCACGCACGCAACCTGGGCTTCATCCTGGACTCCTCCCTCTCAATGACCCGACAAGTCAACGCCGTCTCTTCGTCTTGCTTCAACATCCTACGCATGCTGCGGAAGATCTTCCGGTGGATCCCCACCGAAACCAGGAAGACGGTCACCCAGGCCCTCGTCACCAGCCGACTGGACTACGGCAACTCCCTCTACGCCGGAACCACAGCCAAACTTCAGAAAAGACTCCAACGCATCCAGAACGCCTCAGCTCGACTCATCCTGGACATCCCCCGACACAGCCACATCGCCGGACACCTGAGAGACCTGCACTGGCTCCCCGTCAGCAAGAGAATCACGTTCCGACTCCTCACCCACGCACACAAAGCTCTCCACAACCAAGGCCCCAGATACCTCAACGACCGTCTGACCTTCTACACTCCCACCCGCCAGCTACGATCGACCAACCACGCCTCGCCGCCGTCCCCCGCATCCGAAGAGCCACAACGGGAGGAAGATCCTTCTCCTACCTGGCTGCCAAGACGTGGAACTCCCTACCCATCCACCTCCGCCTGACCCAAGACCACCTCTCCTTCAGGAAGCAACTCAAGACCTGGCTGTTCGAACAGTAGCGGACCCCCCTCCCCCTAGCGCCTTGAGACCCTCCGGGTGAGTAGCGCGCTATACAAATGCTTGATTGATTGATTGAGGCCACACCCCTTTTTACACCTCTCTGCAACGCAGCTCTGTGGCGCTTTCTGGATGTACCTGTTGGGCTAGTTGGCCCCCAGGGACCCTCAGGATTGAAGGGGATTTAATCCCCCATCTTAAAATGCGCCACGGGGCCTGTTTGCACACATGTCACATGAAGCCCCGCCCCCTCCCTTCACCACTGTGCAAACGCGCCCTGTGGCGCGTTTTAAGTTGGGGGATTAAGTCCCCTTGAATCCTGAGGGTCCCTGGAGTCCAACTAGCCCACCATATACCTCCAAAGCGCCACAGAGCTGCGTTGCAGAGAGGTGTAAAAGGGGCGTGGCCTATGTACACGTCTCTGCAAGGCAGCCCCTGGCGCATACTGGAGGTTCCTGGTGGGCTAGTTGGCCCTCAGGGACCCCCAGTATTCAAGGGGAATTCGTTCTCCCTCTGCAAACGCGCCAGGGGCGCGTTTGCAGAGTACTGCAGGGAGGGGGCGGGGCCTCCGGCACGATGCCGGTCGTTTTTTTTTCGTTTTTTTTTTTTTAATGGGAGGGGGCTGCGTGGCCCCCTTCCCTTGCCCACTTTTGGCCCCGGGGACCCCATCCCCGGGGCCTGAGCATTTTTTTTTTTTTTATTTAAAAAAAAACGGGAAAGGGCCGCGTGGCCCCCTTTCCTGGGCCTGTATTGGCCCCGGGACCTCATCCCCGGGGCATGGCCTCGATTTTTTATTTTTTTCTTTGGAGGGGGGCTGCGTGGCCCCCTCCTCAGGCCATTTAAGGCCCCGGGACCCCATTCCCCGGGGCCGGCCTTTCCTTATTTAAAAAAAAAAAAAAATTGAACTTTGGGAGGGGGCTGCGTGGCCCCCTCCCGGGCCACTTATGGCCCCGGGGACCCCATCCCCCGGGCCTGGCCTCACGTTGGAGACTGTGGGGGTCCCCAATCCCCCACAGTCCCAGCCGGCTCCCCGCCTCCTGCGGAAGCCGGCATTGCTTTTCCACATGGGGAGCAGCTAACATGCTGCTCCCCATGTGGAAAGCATGGTTTGCATTTGAAAGAGAGAGCAGGTTTCCTGCTCTCTCTTCAAAATGCAAACCAAGTTTGCTATGACAGGACGGGAGCCGCGAGGCTCCGGTCCTGTCATAGCAAACAGCAGTGTCCCGGGGTAGGCACCTCGGGACACTGCAGGAGCCGGCCCTGGGGGTGGTGGTCCCCAGGGCCATCAAAGGCTCCAGGAGAGGGGCCGCGCGGCCCCCTCCCATTCAGTGCACAGCCCCGGGAGGTGGTGGTCCCCGGGCTTGGGATCCGTAACGGACCCCCATATTTAAATGTTTAGTGCCCCGGGAGGTGGCGGTCCCCGGGCATGTGGGCTGGAGCCCCCACACAGGTTTAAAAAAAAAGAAGCCCGCGGGAGGTGGCGGTCCCGGGGCTGCGGGAGAGCTCAGAGCCCTCCCGCCATCATTTTTAAATAAAGCCCCGGGGGGTGGCGGTCCTCGGGGCTTGGGGAGCCTTAGAGGCCCCCTACATAAATTAAAACCCCCACCATGCCCCAGGACTTTTTTTCGGCAGGATCCGCGCTCCTGAGCGCATCCTGCCGATTTAAAAAAAAAAATGTTTTGCCCAGGGGTCCTTGTGGGACCCCCTGAGCAGACCTAGGGGTCAGGGTGTTTCTACCCTGCCCCCTTTGTGCGTTTTGCGCACTTGTTTCTGTCCCTCGGTTCTACCGAGGACAAAATGGCTGCCAACACTTCCTGATTTGGAGTGTTGACAGCCAATTAGCATGCAGCTCGTGATCGGGAGGGTGCGCGAATCCGACGCGGCCATAGATATATATGTACTTTTACTTTTGATTTTCTCAGCAACTACTGAACGGATTTACACCATTTAACAAAAGGGTTCTTTCTGAACCAAGAACTACCTCTTTGCCAAATTTGGTGTAATTCCGTTCAGCAGTCCGGGCTGTAGCCGTGTCTAAAGTTTCCTATGGAAAATTGCATGGGGAAAACGTGTTTTGGGACCCCCTTTTTCTCGGCCCCGCTTGACGAATCCCCGAGACTTTCAGGGTAAGAGCGGACCGGAGCGCCCCACAAAGTTTGAAAATTTTGCGAAGATACGTCAACCGGCAAGAGAGTTATTTCAAATAGAATGTCGCGGATTTCCTATGGATAATAGGTTGTAACTATAACTATCTACTGGCGACCGCCAGTAGATAATAAATATCTATAGATATATATATATTTTTTTTTTTTCACTGAAAAAACCCAAAGGTTACAGGGACATTATAGTTAGGAATTAGCTTTTAAAAAACCTTAGAAATTCTCTGGAAAAAAACAAAGGTTACAGGGACATTATAGTTCGGAATTAACATTTAAAAAAAGTATAAATTCACTGAAAAACACAAAGGTTACAGAGATATTATAGTTAGGCTCATGTTTCCCTCGTACAAAACCAGAGAAATTCAGCAGTTATAGTTAGCTGAGCTAACTATAACTCGCGCTCCTGCAATGTACTGCTTATGACCTCACATATTACGTCACTCATGACATGCAAAGTGACATCACTAATTACATCATCCAGTGACTGTGAGTGTTTTTTAAAACATTTATGATTGTTAAATATACATACCAAGGTGTATTGGTGAATCAGTGGGTGTATGAGTGCCTGATTGGATGATTCAGTGGGTACACAAGGAACTGTATAAGTGAATAATTAAGTGTCTCAGTGAATGTATTATGTGAGTGACTTCTGTAAATGCCTGTATTTGTCTGTCAGTTGGTGCCTAAGTGGTTGTATAGGTGTGTGAGTGGGTCCGTGAGTTTCTGTATGGGTGAGTGATTGGTTGTCTGAGTACGTGTATGCAAGTCTCAATGTTTGTGTGGGTGGGTGAGGGGGTGTGTAACTGCCTGTATGGATGATTGTGTTGGTGAGTCAGTGGCTCTATGGGTTAGTGAGTGTGTGTGTGTGTGTGCAAGTGGCTGTATGGGTGAGTGAGTGTGTGTATGGCTGTGTCAGTGAGTGAATGGATGTGTCAGTGGTATATGGGTGAGTAACAGCAGATGTGAAAGGCAATATAGGTGAGTGTTGGAGTATATGAGTGTCTGTATGTGTGACTGAGTAATTGCAAGAGTGGCCGTTAGGGTGAGTGTGTGCTTGTGTCAGTGACTGTATAGGTGAGTGAGTATGTGTTGGTATCTGTATGAATAAATTAGTGGGTGTATGTATAAGTGTATAGGTGAGTAAATGGCTGTGTGATTGACTCTATTGGTGCATGAGTAGATGTGTGATTAGCTCTATGAGTGACTGACTGTGTGTGAGTGGCTTTATGGGTGTATGAGTGGATATATCTGTGGCTGTATTAGTGAGTGAGTTGATGTATGTGTAGCTGTATGGGTGACTGAGTGGATGTGTGTGTAGTCCTATGAATCAATGAGTGGGTGTGTAAGTACTGGTATCGTTGTGTCAAAGGTTTTGAGAATGCTAGTGTGGACGTTGGAGTGGGTGTATGAAATGTTATATTGGGGTGTGAGTGGATGCGTCAAAGAATCTGTGGATGATGTCATCAGTGATGTTTTCAGTGATGTCACTGACCATGTCATGAGTGATGTAATATGTGAGGTCATAAGGATTGCATTGCGGGGGCGCGAAGGAAATTGGAGTCAGAGTACATAATCTGCCATAACAGCAGATATCCTGGTTGCCTCAACCAAGATGAAGGACTTCACGCCCATTTGGGCTAATTCGATCTCTTTTGGTTTGATCTCATCCATCGCTAAACTGTTTCCTTTCCCTGAGATTTGGAAAACACATACGGTGTCCCTTGATGTGTTGGTTCACGACTAATGAATATCTGTGAACAATAGAATAAACTGATTTTCCAGTAGGATTACATGTTCAGTGTAGTGTCTAATTTCCATATATTTATTTTTGCACAGAATTTTATTCACTCTCACATTTTTTGTAGGGGTGGGCGGAATTTGCGTAGTCGCGCTACGCAAAGCTCCGCGAAACGGTAAAGAATCTCTGCGAGCACGCAAAAGTTCCACGAACACGCGGAATTGCTTGTTCTGCCCGTTCGCGATGCTTTTTTCCTGTTTGCGAACGCTGTTTGCGTGCTCGGGAGAAATATCTCACGAACACGCATTTTGAAGCGCGAACAAGCAAAAATTCCGCGAAGCTGCGGATCGCGGAATTTTTGGTAATTCCGCGTTCTCCGCGGAACGCGAAATTACCCAAATTCCGCAAATTCCACGAGCGGAACGGAATTTATCGCCCAGGCCTAATTTTTTGTTTGTTATAATACGTTTTAGAGTTTAGTGTATAGATGGTTGACCTTATAAACAAAAATACCTCCTTGGTGCTTGAGTGTCTATGATGCCCAACCTTGTTTAGGTCACTTGACGTTGAACCACTTGACGTGTTCATAATGCCCAAAATACTTTCAGTCTCTTCACATTGAACTACTAAACTGTTCTCTAGGGGCGTTTGTATTGCTTTGCTTTGGACATTGACAATGCATTGCTTGCACATTATTATTTGTTTATGGCATTGAAAATGGTGATGATGCATTATTCAATGCACATATACATTCATATACATATCAATGATAGTCGTAGATATGCATGGACTTTTATAAAGTTGTATTTAATCATCATGTCTGGGCACTTTCTAAATTTGCCAAATTGCATGTAACAAGTCTTTCTTTTCCCGAGGGTTATCTAACAATTCCGGGTCCCGCTAGTCTGTTTATCATTTTCATCATGGTTACTGATGTGGGAGTTTTGTTTCTAAAGATAGTAGGGCACTTTCACTGATTGTATTGTGGCTTTGAGGAAGACCGTGCAGGTCAAAACGCGTCAGCCACAATATAATTGAAATTGACAATTTCTCCAGAGTGTGGGCTTCACTTGCGCTGCTATTCAAGTATCTTGTGATATTATTACGGGGTCATGTTCTCCATTGCCCAGCACTGACAACTTTATAGTTAGACTCAAATTTCACTCGTACAAAACCAGTGAAATTCAGCAGTTAAAGTTACTAAGCTAACTATAATGTACGCCCCCGCAATGCATTGCTTATGACCTCACATATTAAATCACTTATGACATGGTCAGTGAAATCACTGATGACATAACTGATTACATCATCCACAGAACCACTCACACACTTACTCACACCCCTATAGAACCACTCATGCAACATGAATTTCTAAGGTTTCTTTAATTCTATTTTACAACTATAACATCCTCTAACCTCTGGGTTAGTCTGTGAATTTCTAACGTTTATTTTGTGATATTTGCTAACTATGACGTCCCTTTAACCTTTGTTTTTTTGGTGAAGTTATAAGGTTTTTTAAATGTTATTTCCTAAGTGTAAACTGCAACCTTTGAGAATGAGTGTGTGAGTGAATGAATAAGTGTTGTATTGGGTGTGTGAGTGTCTGAGTGTGTCTGTGACTGGGTGCATGAGTGTCTGAGTGGGTCTGTGAGAGGGTGTCTGAGTGGATCTGTGAGTGGTTTCATGAGTGTGTCTGTGATTGGGTGCATGAGGGCATGAGTGGGTCAGTGACTGGGTGAATGAGTGTCTGAGTAGGTCTGTGAGTGGGTGTGTGAGTGTATGAGTATGTCTGTGAGTGGGTGCATGACTGTCAGAGTGGGTCTATGAGTGGGTGTCTCACTAGGTATATGAGTGGGTACATGAATGTCTGAGTGGGTCTGTGAGTGGGTGCAAAAGTCTTTGAGGGGGTCTCTGAGTGAATGCATGAGCGATGCCATCAGTGATCTCATCAGTGATGTCATGGACCATGTCATGAGTGATGTAATATGTGAGGCCATAAGCACTTCATTGCGGGAGTATAAGTTATAGTTAGCTCAGCTAGTTCATTTCTAAGTTTTTTATTTATATTTCCTATCTATAACGTCCCTGTAGCCTTTGGTTTTTTCAGTGAATTTCAGTTTTTTTAACTTTATATCCTAACTGTAACCTGCAACCTTTGAGAGTGAGTGCGTGAGCGAGTTCCTGAGTGTATGAGTGGGTGTGTGAGGGGGTGTGTCTGAGTGGGTCTGTTAGTGGGTGTGTTATTTCTGAGTGGGTGCCTGAGTGGGTGTGTGAGTGTCTGAGTTGGTCTGTGAGTGGGTGTATGAGTGTGTAAGTGGGTCTGTGAGTAGATGCATGAGTGTCTGAGTGGGTGTGTGAGTGGGTCTGTGAGTGGGTGTGTGACTGTCAGACTTGGTCTATAAGAGGGTGCATGATGGTCTCACTAGGTGAATGAGTGGATGCATGAGTGTCTAAGTGGGTCTGTGAATGGGTGTGTGTGTCTCTCAATGGGTCTGTGAGACAGGGGCATAAGTGTATAAGTGGGTCTCTGAGTGAGTGTGAGTGTATGAGCAGGCCTCTGAGTGGGTGTGTAAGTGTTTGAGTGGGTATCTGTGTAGGTCAGTGACTGTGTGAGTGGGTCTGTGAGTGGGTACCTGAGTGTCTGACTGGGTCTGTGTTTGAATGTGTGAGTCTCTCAGTGGGTCTGTGAGTGTGTGTTTGAGTCTCTCAGTGGGTCTGTTAGTGGGTGAGTGAGTGTCTGAGTGGATCTATAAGTGGGTTTGTGAGTATATGAGTGGGTCTGTGAGTGGGTGCCTGAGTGGCTGAGTAGATCTGTGAGTAGGTGTGAGAGTGTCTCACTGGGTCTATGAATGGGTGCATGAGTGCTTCAGTGGGTTTGTGAGTGAGTGCATTAGTGTCTGAGTGAGTGGACAATTTCTTTTTCAGATTTCGACGATCTTCGCAAATTTCTTGCGACATTGGTCGGGGGAGAACTGATGGTCACGATGTATTTGCAAATATTGATCATGGAAAACAATTCCTTTTTTTGAGGTGTTGTACACATAAGAGGCCCCACAAAGACCCCTATATTCCACTCATGTGGTTAGGTTTATTATGAGTCCCCGGGAACCTTCTGCCATTTGAAAAAATGACAAACGCAACTCTCTCCTCAAGTTGTGGCCTGCCTTCACGGTATTTCTCTTGGAGAACGCTTTCACGATTAATCGTGAAACTACGCAAAATATCCGTGGCCAGAGATATCACTAGCTTGATTCTCTTAAATTTCTAAACAACTACTGAATGGATTTACACCAAATAACTGAAAGCATGATCTGCGTAACCAAATCTACCTTTCTGCCAATCTTGGAGAAATTTCCTAAAGCGGTTCAGGGTGCAGGAGTCTCTAAAGAGTCTATGGAAATTAACATGGGAACGTACCATTTTTTGACCCCCCTTTTTCTTCTCAACCCCCACTTGACAGATCACCCTGAAACTTTCCATGAGCAACAAGACTCACTATGAGAATTTGCTTAGGAATTTTTGTAAAGATTTGTCAAACAGCTCCAAAGATATAGGCAAGTCATAAAATGTTTTTCCTATCAAAAGAATGTCTTAACTATAACTACCTACTAGCGACCATCAGTAGGTAATATATATTGCTATATATCACATATATATTATATATATATAATATATATATATAGTTAATATATATATATATATATATTCACTGAAAAAAACCATAGGTTTAAGGGACAGTTATAGGTAGTTGGACATTGCACTCGTACAAAACACGTGAAATTCCCCGTTATAGTTAGTTCAGCTAACTATAACTCGCGCCCCGCAATGCACTGCTGATGACGTCACATATTACATCACTCATGACATGGTCAGTGACACCACTGATGACATCACTGATGACATCTCAAATGACATCACTGATGACATCATCCAGTTACTATGTGTTTCTGTAAAGTATAAATATTTTTAATATATATAGGGAAAGGCGTATTGAAGAATGAGTGGGTGTATAAGTGTCTGTATGGATGATTTAGTAGGTGCGTGACTAACTCTATAAGTGAGTGATTAAACGTATCTTACTGAATGCATGGGTTAGTGACTAAACTGGGTGAATGTCTGTATCCGTCTGTCTGTTGCTGTGTAAGTGGCTGCATGGGTTTGTGAATAGCTACATGAGTGTCTATATGAGTTATTGATTGGTTGTCTGAGTATCTGTATGGGTGCCTGAGTGTTTGTGTGGGTGGGGTGTGTGCGACTATGTGCATAGATGTGTGAGTGGGTGATTCACTGGGTGGATGGTTTCAAGAGTGCATCTGTGATAGACTGTATGGGTGGGTAAGTGTGTGTAAGAGTGTGTTAGTGAGTGAATGTATGTCCCAGTGGTACATGTGTGAGTAACTACATATGTGAAAGGCAGTATATATGTGTGTTGGAGTATATAAATAGCTATAAGCGAGGTGTGTGATTGTGAGAGTGACTGTATGGATGAGTGTGTGCTTGTATCAGTGATTGTATAAGAGCGTAAGAATGTGCTAGTATTTGTATGAGTAAGTGAGCTGGTGTGTGGATAACTGTATAGGTGAGTAAATGGCAGTGTGTTTAATTATTTGCATGACTGACTAGGTGTGTGAGTACCTCTATGGATGAGTGGCGGTGTTTGAGTGTCTATATAGGAGTATGAGTGCATATGATAGTCCTGTACTGAGTGACCGTAAGTATGAGTGACTGTACAGGTGAGTGAGTGGATGTGTGTGTGTAGACCTAAGAATCAGTGAGTGGGTATGTAGTTATTGGTGTTGGAGTGTCTATGGTTTTACGAATGGCAGTCTGTAATTTAGAGTGGGTGTATCAAAGGTTATATTAGCGTGTGAGGAGGTGCATCAGATTATCACGTGGATGATGTCATCAGTAATGTCATCAGTGATGTCATTTGAGATGTCATCAGTGATGTCATCAGTGATGTCACTGACCATGTCATGAGTGATGTAATATGTGACGTCATCAGCAGTGCATTGCTGGGCGCGAGTTATAGTTAGCTGAACTAACTATAACGGGGGAATTTCACGGGTTTTGTACGAGTGCAATGTCCAACTAACTATAACTGTCCCTAAAACCTATGGTTTTTTCAGTGAATTTGTAAGGTTTTTAAATGCTAATTTCTAACTATAACGTGCCTGAAACCTATGGTTTTTTCAGTGAATTTCAAAGGTTTTTAAATGCTAATTCCTAACTATAAGATGTCTGAAACCTATGGTTTTTTCAGTGAATTTCAAAGGTTTTGTAAATGACAAATTTTAAATGTATTAATTGTTATATTTATTTTTTGATACTGATTTACTACATTTTTTTAAACTATCTATTTTTAGATATTTAATTTTTAAATTACATTGTAATTACATTATACATTACATTACAAAATATACTTTCTCAGAATGAATTACTTTAGTTTAAATACTTTGCAAATAGGCAATAGACTTTTAAGTACAGTAGTTACAGTTGTTGCAATGGGCAACACAATTTCAAACACAATGCAACATTGAGCTCAATGTGAATTTCTAGTTAAATGCAATTAGTTACTTTATGGATTACTTTTTCTAACCACAGGACTGGATCCTAGATTCAGTCCTGGGACATCTCCTGTAAACAGTTGAGTAAAACCGTTTTGTTTACAGTAGTGATTTTTATGGAATATTATTGTATTTTAAAAGTTGACAGAAACTTTTTCACATAGAATCACCAATATTATCCTATGGGAGGAAATTCACTTAGCAGGTAAGTAGTGTTATCGTTACTTTTTCTTACTCAGTGGTGGATCCTGGATCCAGCACTGGTGCATCTCCTGTAAACAGTTGAAAGAATGCGTTTAAGTCATACAGGCGATTTTAAGGAATATTTGTAGTTTGTGAAAATCGACACTTTGAAACTTTTCTGCTGAAAACAAGACAATGGATTCCTATGGAAGGAAATACAAGTTACTGGTAAGTATGGTTAGAATTACTTTTCAGGGTCAGTGCTGGGCTAAAAGATGCAGCACTGGGTTCTCTCCTGATAACAGGTCAGTAAATTGGAATTTGTAGTTCGGCTGATTTTAGAGGAATATTATAAAGTTCCAAAACTCCACACTTAGAAGAATTTCCAAGTGAAACCAGTCAATGTTAGCCTATGGGAGGAAATTCAAGTTACTGGTAAGTACGGTTAGAATTACTTTTCAGGATCAGTACTGGGCTCAAAGATGCAGCACTGAGGTCTCTCCTGATAACAGGTGAGTAAATCGGAATTCGTAGTTCTGCTGATTTTAGAGGAATATTTGTATGTTTCAAAAATCGACACTTAGAAACTTTTTCAGCAAAAAGCAGGCAATGATATCCTATGGAAGGAAATTCAAGTTACTGGTAAGTACGGTTAAAATTACTTTTCAGGATCAGTACTGGGCTCAAAGATGCAGCACTGAGGTCTCTCCTGATAACAGGTGAGTAAATCGGAATTCGTAGTTCGGCTGATTTTAGAGGAATATTTGCACAATGGTGAAGGAAGGGGGTGGGGCCTGAGGTGACATGTCTGCAAACACGCCCTGTGGCGCGTTTTAAGTTGGAGAATTAATTCCTCCTCAATCCAGAGGGTCCCTAGGGGCCAACTAGCCCACCAGGAACCTCCAGTTTGTGCCAGGGGGCTGAGTTGCAGAGAGGTGTACAGAGGCCACGCCCCTTTTTACAACACTCTGCAACGCAGCTCCGTGGCGCTTACTGGAGGTACCTGGTGGGCTAGTTCAGGATTGAAGAGGATTTAATTCCCCATCTTAAAACGCGCCACGGGGCCTGTTTGCACACATGTCACCTGAAGCCCCGCCCCCTCCCTTCACCACTGTGCAAACGCGCCCGTGGCGCATTTTAAGTTGGGGGATTAAGTCCCCTTGAATCCTGAGGGTCCCTGGAGTCCAACTAGCCCACCATGTACCTCCAAAACGCACAGAGCTGCGTTACAGAGAGGTGTAAAAGGGCGTGGCCTTTGTACACCTCTCTGCAACGCAGCCCCTGGCGCATACTGGAGGTTCCTGGTGGGCTAGTTGGCCCCAGGGCCCCCAGTATTCAAGGGGAATTGGCCTCCATCTGCAAACACGCCAGGGGGCGCGTTTGCAGACTGCTGCAGAGAGGGGGCGGGGCCTCCGGCACGATGCCGGTCTTTTTCTTTTTTTTTTTTGTATGGGAGGGGGCTGCGTGGCCCCCTTCCCTTGGCCACTTTTGGCCCCGGGGACCCCATCCCCGGGGCCTGATGATTTTTAAAAAATTTTTAAACAAAACGGGAAGGGGGCCGCGTGGCCCCCTTCCCTGGGCCTCTATTGGCCCCTGGGACCCCATCCCCGGGCATGCCCTCTTTTAAACAAAATATATATATTTGGAGGGGGCTGTGTGGCCCCCTCCTCAGGCCATTTAAGGCCCCGGAAGCCCCATCCCCGGGCCGGCCTTAACCTTTTTTTTTTCTTCAATTTTTTTTATTTTTGGGGAGGGGGGCTGCGTGGCCCCTCCCAGGCCACTATAGCCCCGGGGACCCCATCCCCGGGGCCTGGCCACTAGTTGGGGATCTTGGGGGTCCCCAATCCCCGCATGGTCCCACCGGCTCCCCGTGTCCTGCGGGAGCCGGCATTGCTTTTCCATAATGGGAGCTGCTGACATGCAGCTCCCCTTGTGGAAAAGCAATCTGCTTTGCTTCATTGAAGCGAGAGCAAGTTTCCCTGCTCTCGCTTCAATGAAGCAAAGCAGTTTGCAATGACAGGGCGGGAGCCGCGAGGCTCCCGTCCTGCCATTGCAAACAGCAGTGTCCCGGGGGTAGGCACCCCAGGACAGTGCAGGAGCCCGCCCTGGGGGCTGGTGGTCCCCAGGGCCACCACAGGCTCCAGGAGGGGGGCCGCGCGGCCCCCTTCCCATCCTGTGCACAGCACCGGGGAGGTGGTGGTCCCCGGGGCTTCGGGGGTCCGAAACGGACCCCCATATTTATTTTGTTAGTGCCCCGGGAGGTGTCGGTCCTCGGGCGTGTGTGGGGCTGGAGCCCCCCACACAGGTACTATTAATTTTAAAAAGAAGCCCCGGGGGTGGCGGTCTCCGGGCTGCAGGAGGGCCGAGAGCCCTCCCGCACCATTTTGTTTTCAAAGCCCTGGGGGTGGTGGTCCCCGGGCTTGGGGGCCTTAGAGGCCCCCCACATATTATAAATAAACCCCCGCATGCCCCCGGGACTTGGCCCACCCGGGGCGAAATAACATCGATGCGCGGGAGACCGCGCTTCGATTTTCTTTTCTCGGCGGGATCCGCGCACCCTAAGCGCATCCCGCCGATTTTTTTTTTTTTAAATGCTTTTTCTGCACAGGGGTCCTTGTGTGACCCCTGAGCAGACCTAGGGGTCAGGGTGTTTCTACCCTGCCCCCTTTGTGCGTTTTGCGCACTTGTTTCTTTTTTTTTCTCGGCGGGATCCGCGCACCCTAAGCGCATCCCGCTGATTTAAAAAAAAAAATGTTTTTTCTGCCCAGGGGGTCCTTGTGGGACCCCTGAGCAGACCTAGGGGTCAGGGTGTTTCTACCCTGCCCCCTTTTGCGCTTTGCGCACTTGTTTCTGTCCCTCGGTTCTACCGAGGGACAAAATGGCTGCCAACACTTCCTGATTTGGAGTGTTGACAGCCACTTGATAGCCAATTAGCATGCAGCTCGTGATCAGGAGGGTACGCGGACCCTACTCGGCCATAGATAAATATGTGACTTTACTTTTGATTTTCTCAGGAACTACTGAACGGATTTACACCATTTAAGCAAAAGGCACAACACTGAACCAAGGGCTACCTCTTTGCCAAATTTGGTGTAATTCCGTTCAGCAGTTCGGGCTGTAGCTGCGACTAAAGGTTCCTATGGAAAAATAAATGGGGAAAACGCGTTTTGGGACCCCCCTTTTTTCTCGGCCCCCGCTTGACGAATCACCCTGAGACTTTCAGGATAGGAGCGGACCGGAGCGCACCAACAAGTTGGAAACTTTCGCGAAGATTCGTCAACCGGCGCCGAAGTTATTTCAAATAGAATGTTGCAGATTTCCTATGGAAAATAGGTCCTAACTATAACTATCTACTGGCGACCGCCAGTAGATAATATATATATATATAGATATCTATATATCTATTCACTGAAAAAACCAAAGGCTACAGAAACGTTATAGTTAGGCTCAGGTTTCATTTGTACAGAACCAGAGAAATTCAGCAGTTATAGTTAGCTGAGCTGGAGCACCCCTGGTTCGGGAATGAAGCCCCCTTGGCTGCTGAGGGTACCTAGAGGGCCAGCAAGACATCCTGTTACCTCTAGTAAGCCCCACACAGTGGGATTGCTGAGAGGTGGTCGGAGGCCATGACCCCTTTCTCCACCACTCTGCAAACACACCTCTCAGCACACTGCTGGTGGGGGAAGAGGTCCCCTTCTCTCCTGAGGGCCTCAAGACTAAAGCGGACTTCTTTCCCTAAGCAGCAGTGCACCAGGAGGCGCGTTTGTAGAGTGGTGGAGAAAGTGGACATGGTCTCTGATGATTTCTCAGCAATCCAGCTGTGTGGGTCTCACCTGAGGTAACAGGAAGGCTAGTTGGCCCCCAAGGACCCTCAAGAGCCAAGGGGACTTCACCCCCCAACTAGAAGTGCACCAGGAGGATCATTTGCAGAATGGTGGCCACCAAAAACCTCTCAGCATACCCACTGTGTGGGACTTGCTGAAGGTAACAGGAGGGGTAGTTGGCCCCCAAGGACCATCAATAGCCAAGGGGACCTCATCCCCCACAAGTATTGTGCCAGGAGGAGCGTTTGCAGAGTGGTGAAGAAATGGGGTGTGGCCTCCTACCAGGTCTCAGTAATCCTGCTGTATGAGACTTACTGGAGGTAACAGGAGGGGTAGTTGGCCCCCAAGGACGCCTTTGGGGGCCAACTACCCCTCTTGTTATCCTCAAGAAGTCCCAAACAGTGGGATTGCTAAGAGGTCTTTGGAGGCCACGCCCCCTTTCTCCACCACTCTGCAAACGCGGCTCATGGTGCACTACTGGTTTGGGATGAAGTCCTCTTTACTCCTGAGTGACCTTGGGGGCTAAGAAGCCCTCCTGGTACCTCCTGTGCGTCCTACATAGAGGGATTCCTGAGATCTGGTCGGAGGCCCAGCTCCCTTTCTCCACCACTTTGCAAATGCAACTACTAGTTAAACAAACATTTGCAATACAATGGGTCTTGCATTATCAAAGTTTGAGCTATTGGCGTTGCTAATAATAATGCAAAGCTAATAGCTCAAACATTTAGTAATATGAGACCTATTGCATTGCAAATGCTTTTTTTCTCGCATTTTTATATAGCATGAACTCAACCCGAAGGTATGAGAGAGCGCAACGGAGAGGGCTGGTAGTAAACTGCAGCCACCAGTTAAACCTAAAAAAATATAAAACAACCTCCTTTTTAAAAATAATTAAATAAAAGCCTGAAAACAGAGGAAGGGAGAAGGGAGCAATGGACAAAAGCGTGGGGGAGAATGAAGACTGGGGAGAGAGGAGCAATGGGGGGCAGAGGAGAAGGAAATTTTAATAAAATAAAAAGAAGTATATATCGCAAAATCGACCCAAAGGTATCAGAGCACTACGAGTGGGCTGGTAGTAAACAGCAGCCACCAGTTAAACCAAAAAAATTGTAATACCCACCAGTTAAACCAAAAAAATTGTAATACAACCCCTTTTTTAATAATAATTCAATAAAAGCCTGAAAACGGAGGAAGGAAGAAGGGAGTAATGGACAAAAGGGTGTGGGAGTGAATAGTGGGAGAGAGAGGAGCAATGGGGAGTGGGCAGAGGAGAAGGAAATTTTAATAAAATAAAAAGAAGTATATAGCGCGAACTCAGCTCCGAAGGTATCAGAGCTAGTGATTCAACAAGCTGCAGCAGGAACGGGAAGGAGTAGTCCTTCAAGGGAGAGGGGCTGTTGCTAGGCTGAGTAAAAATGTTAAAGTCAATTTAACATTAAAAAAGTCATGCACACGGTGGCCAGTGAAGCCTGCGCCCTGGTTAATTACTAGCAGGATATAAAATAAGTAGTCCACAAAGGAATAGGTAACAACCTACCGCATAAGAAAACTGTAGTTGGTGGGTGCTCCTTTGCTTAAATGGAAATTATGTATTGGGAGCACCAGCCAATAAGGAGCAAGGAAAAAAGAGCAACACAGGACTAAGCCAATGGCAAGAAGCAGGCAGGATTACACTCTTCTTGCAGCAGGTCTTCCAGACAGCGCATGCGTGCTGCCAAAGTTCGACTTAAAAACAATAGAAATTCACTGAAAAAAACAAAGTTACAGGGACGTTATAGTTAGGAATTAGCATTTAAAAAAACCTTAGAAATTCGCTGGAAAAAACCAATGGTCACAGGGACGTTATAGTTAGGAACTGGATTTTAAAAAAACAACTTAGAAAATCATTGAAAAAAACAAAGGTTATGAAGACTTTATGTTTAGGCTCAGGTTTCACTCGTACAAAATCAGAGAAATTCAACTTGTGCCCCCGCAGTGCACTGCTTATGATCTCACATATTACATCACTCATGACATGGTCAGTGACATCACTGATGACATCATCCACAGATTCTTTGATGCATCCACTCACACCCCGATATAACATTTCATATACCCACTCCAACTTCCACACTACCATTCTCAAAACCACTGACACTCCTATACCAGTACTTATACACCGACCCACTGGTTAATAGGTCTACTCACATCCACTCAGTCACCAATACAACCACTCAGACACCAACTCACTCACTAATACAGCCATTGATATATCCACTCATACACCCATACAGTCATTCACACACTGTCAGTCGCCCATAGAGCTACTCACACACCTACTCACTCACCCATAGAGTCAATCACACAGCCACTTACTACCTTATATAGTTATACACACACCCATTCACTTATTCATACAGATACTAACACATACTCACTCACCTATACAGTCACTGACACAAGCACACACTCACCCATACAGTTACTCTCACAATCCCTCACTCGCACATATAGTCACTCATATACTCCAATATTCACCTATACTGCCTTTGACATATGCAGTTAATCACCCATATACCACTGACACATCCATTCACTCACTGGCACAGCAATACACACACCCAGTCACCCATACAGCCCCTGACAGACAATCTCACTCCCTCATACAGCCACTGACTCACCCACTCACTCATCCACGCAGGTAGTCACACACACCCTCACACACCCACACATACACTAATACACCCATATGGGTACTCAGACAACCAATAAATCAACCATAGTCACTCACACATCCCATCACTTGCTTATACAACTTCTCACATATCTACTCACTCACTCATATACCACTTTCACACCCACTCACTCACACAGCCACACACAGTCACTTACTCACCCCTACAGCTACACACACAGCCACTCACGTACGACTCATTCACCCATACAACTACTCACACACTCATAGACCCACTCAGACACATACTCACACATGGATGCACACAGCCAAAGAGCCACTCACATAATATGTGTTACAATAGTATCACTCTTTAGTAATACACAAACTATACTCATTTAACTTTTGTAGTACCTTGGTATATATGTTTAACACTCATAAACTTTTAGAAAACTGTCATGCTCACAGGAAGATGTCATCAGTGATGTCATCAGTGATGTCTTCAGTGACGTCACTGACCATGTCATGAGTGATGTGATGTGTGAGGTCATAAGCAGTGCATTGTGGGGGCGTAAGTTATAGTTACCTCAGCTAACTATAACTGTTGAATTTCAATGTTTTTTACAAGTGGAATCTAAGCCTAACTATAACATCCCTGTAACCGTTGGTTTATTTCTGTGAATTTCTATGGTTTTTATGATTCTTTTCCCTAACTATAACAACCCTATTATAGTTAGGAAAAGAATATATATATATATATATATATATATATATATATATATATATATATATATATATATATATATATATATTATCTACTGGCGGTCGCCAGTAGATAGTTATAGTTACAACCCATTATCCATAGGAAATCCGCGACATTCTATTTGAAATAACTCTCTTGCCGGTTGACGTATCTTCGCGAAAGTTTCAAACTTCGTGGGGCGCTCCGGTCCGCTCCTACCCTGAAAGTCTCGGGGTGATACGTCAAGTGGGGGCCGAGAAAAAAGGGGGTCCCAAAACGCGTTTTCCCCATGCATTTTTCCATAGGAAACTTTAGACACGGCTACAGCCTCGAACTGCTGAACGGAATTACACCAAATTTGGCAAAGAGGTAGTTCTTGGTTCAGAAAGAACCCTTTTTGTTAAATGGTGTAAATCCGTTCAGTAGTTGCTGAGAAAATGAAAAGTAAAAAGTTAGTGATATCTATGGGCACGGAGGATTCGCGCACCCTCAGCGCACCCTGCGCGCACCGTCCCGATCACGAGCTGCATTTTAATTGGCTGTCAACATTCCGATTCAGGAAATGTTGGCAGTCATTTTGTCCTCGGTAGAACCGAGGGACAGAAACAAGTGCGCAAAGCGCACAAAGGGGGCAGGGTAGAAACACCCTGACCCCTAGGTTTGCTCAGGGGTCCCACAAGGACCCCTGGGCAAAAAATTTTTTTTTTTAAATCGGCAGGATGCGCTCAGGGTGCGCGAATCCTGCCGAGAAAATCGAGCGCGGTCTCCCGCGCTCGATAGCATTGGCCCTCATGGGTGGCCCAAGTCCCGGGGGCATGGTGGGGGATACTTAACGTGTGGGGGCCTCAAAGGCCTCCCAAGCCCCGGGGACCGCCACCCCCGGGGCTTTTTTAGGAATGGTGCGGGAGGGCTCTGAGCCCTCCCGCAGCCCCGGGGACCACCACCTCCCCGGGCTTTTTTAAAATTAATGACAACCTGTGTGGGGGGCTCCAGCCCCCCACACGCCCCCGGGACCGCCACCTCCCGGGGCACTAAACATTTAAATATGGGGGTCCGTTACGGACCTCCAGAGCCCCGGGACCACCACCTCCCCGGGGCTTTGAACTGAATTGGAGGGGGCCGCGCGGCCCCCTCCTGGAGCCCTTGATGGCCCTGGGGACCACCACCCCCCAGGGCCGGCTCCTGCAGTGTCCCGGGGTGCCTACCCCCGGGACACTGTAGTTTGCTATGGCAGGACGGAGCCTCGCGGCTCCCGTCCTGCCATAGCAAACTGCTTTGGATATTGGAAGAGAGAGCAGGAAACCTGCTCTCTTCCAATATCCAAAGCACATTGCTTTTCCACATGGGGAGCAGCATGTCAGCTGCTCCCATGTGGAAAAGCAATGCCGGCTCCCAAGGGACGCGGGAGCCGGCGGGACTGTGGGGGATTGGGGACCCCCACAGTCCCCAACGGAGAGGGCCAGCCCCGGGGGATGGGGTCCCCGGGCAAGTAGGGCTCGGGAGGGGGCCACGCGCCCCCTCCCCAAGAAAGAAAAAAAAAATTTTTAAAAATAGAAAGGCCAGCCCCGGGGGATGGGGTCCCCGGGGCCTTAAATGGCCAGAGGAGGGGGCCACGCTGCCCCCTCAAAATAATAAATAAAGAGGCCCTGCCCCGGGGGATGGGGTCCCCGGGGCCAATACAGGCCAAGGGAAGGGGGCCACGCGGCCCCTTCCCGTTTTTTTTTTTTTGGTAATTAAAAAGGGGTAAGGCCCTGGGAGATGGGGTCCCCAGGGCCCAAAAACAGAAAAAGGAAGGGGGCTACACAGCCCCCCTTCAGGGGACAAAAAACAAAAAAACAAAACGATCGGGCCCGCAGGCCCCGCCCTTACTTCACCACTCTGCAAACGCGCCCTGGCGCGTTTGCAGAGGGGGAACAAATTCACCTTGAATACTGGGGGTCCCTGGGGCCAACTAGCCCACCAGGAACCTCCAGTATGCGCCAGGGGCTGCCTTGCAGAGACGTGTAGAGAGGCCACACCCCTTTTACACCTCTCTGCAACGCAGCTCTGTGGCGCTTTGGAGGTATATGGTGGGCTAGTTGGACTCCGGGGACCCTCAGGATTCAAGGGGACTTAATCCCCCAACTTAAAACGCGCCACGGGCGCGTTTGCACAGTGGTGAAGGGAGGGGGCGGGGCTTCAGGTGACATGTGTGCAAACAGGCCCCGTGGCGCGTTTTAAGATGGGGAATTAAATCCCTTCAGTCCTGAGGGTCCCTGGGGCCAACTAGCCCAACAGGTACATCCAGAATGCGCCACAGAGCTGCGTTGCAGAGAGGTGTAAAAGGGGTGTGGCCTCTCTACACGTCTCTGCAACGCAGCCCCTGGCGCATATTGGAGGTTCCTGGTGGTCTAGTTGGCCCCTAGGGACCCTCAGGATTCAAGGGGACTTAATCCCCCAACTTAAAACGCGCCACGGGGCGCGTTTGCAAAGATGTCACCTCAGGCCCCGCCCCTCCCTTCACCATTGTGCAAATATTCCTCTAAAATCAGCCGAAATAGGAATTCCGATTTACTCACCTGTTATAAGGAGAGACCTCAGTGCTGTATCTTTCAGCCCAGTACTGGTCCTGAAAAGTAATTTTAACCGTACTTACCAGTAACTTGAATTTCCTTCCATAGGCTAACATTGACTGGTTTCACTTGGAAATTCTTCTAAGTGTGGAGTTTTGGAACTTTAAAATATTCCTCTAAAATCAGCCGAAATACGAATTCCGATTTACTCACCTGTTATCAGGAGAGACCTCAGTGCTGCATCTTTCAGCCCAGTACTGGTCCTGAAAAGTAATTTTAACCGTACTTACCGGTAACTTGAATTTCCTTCATAGGCTAACATTGACTGGTTTCACTTGGAAATTCTTCTAAGTGTGGAGTTTTGGAACTTTAAAATATTCCTCTAAAATCAGCCGAAATACGAATTCCGATTTACTCACCTGTTATCAGGAGAGACCTCAGTGCTGCATCTTTCAGCCCAGTACTGATCCTGAAAAGTAATTTTAACCGTACTTACCGGTAACTTGAATTTCCTTCATAGGCTAACATTGACTGGTTTCACTTGGAAATTCTTCTAAGTGTGGAGTTTTGGAACTTTAAAATATTCCTCTAAAATCAGCCGAAATACGAATTCCGATTTACTCACCTGTTATCAGGAGAGACCTCAGTGCTGCATCTTTAAGCCCAGTACTGATCCTGAAAAGTAATTTTAACCGTACTTACCGGTAACTTGAATTTCCTTCATAGGCTAACATTGACTGGTTTCACTTGGAAATTCTTCTAAGTGTGGAGTTTTGGAACTTTAAAATATTCCTCTAAAATCAGCCGAAATACGAATTCCGATTTACTCACCTGTTATCAGGAGAGACCTCAGTGCTGCATCTTTCAGCCCAGTACTGATCCTGAAAAGTAATTTTAACCGTACTTACCGGTAACTTGAATTTCCTTCATAGGCTAACATTGACTGGTTTCACTTGGAAATTCTTCTAAGTGTGGAGTTTTGGAACTTTAAAATATTCCTCTAAAATCAGCCGAAATCCGAATTCTGATTTACTCACCTGTTATCAGGAGAGACCTCAGTGCTGCATCTTTCAGCCCAGTACTGGTCCTGAAAAGTAATTTTAACCGTACTTACCAGTAACTTGAATTTCCTTCCATAGGCTAACATTGACTGGTTTCACCTGGAAATTCTTCTAAGTGTGGAGTTTTGGAACTTTAAAATATTCCTCTAAAATCAGCCGAAATACGAATTCCGATTTACTCACCTGTTATCAGGAGAGACCTCAGTGCTGCATGTTTCAGCCCAGTACTGATCCTGAAAAGTAATTTTAACCGTACTTACCAGTAACTTGAATTTCCTTCCATAGGCTAACATTGACTGGTTTCACTTGGAAATTCTTCTAAGTGTGGAGTTTTGGAACTTTAAAATATTCCTCTAAAATCAGCCGAAATACGAATTCCGATTTACTCACCTGTTATCAGGAGAGACCTCAGTGCTGCATGTTTCAGCCCAGTACTGATCCTCAAAAGAAATTTTAACCGTACTTACCGGTAACTTGAATTTCCTTCATAGGCTAACATTGACTGGTTTTCAGCAAAAAGTTTCAAAGTGTTGATTTTCACAAACTACAAATATTCCTTAAAAATCGCCTGTATGACTTAAACGCATTCTTTCAACTGTTTACAGGAGATGCACCAGTGCTGGATCCAGGATCCAACACTGAGTAAGAAAAAGTAACGATAACAGTTTTTACCTGCTAAGTGAATTTCCTTCCATAGGATAACATTGGTGATTCTATGAGAAAAAGTTTCTAGTGTCAACTTTTAAAATACAATAATATTCCTTAAAAATCACGACTGTAACCAAAACGCTTTTACTCAACTGTTTACAGGAGATGTACCAGGACTGAATCTAGGATCCAGTCCTGTGGTTAGAAAAGTAATCCATAAAGTAACTAATTGCATTTAACTAGAAATTCACATTGAGCTGAATGTTGCATTGTGTTTGAAAATGTGTTGCCCATTGCAACAACTGTAACTACTGTACTTAAAAGTCTATTGCCTATCTGCAAAGTATTTAAACTAAAGTAATTCATTAAGAGAAAGTATTTTTTGTAATGTAATGTATAATGTAATTACAATGTAATTTAAAAATAAAATATGTAAAAAAAATTGTTTCTAAAAATGTACTAAATCAGTATGAAAAAAATTAATATAACAATTAATACATTTAAAAATTGTCATTTACAAAACCTTTGAAATTCACTAAAAAAACGTAGGTTTCAGGCACGTTATAGTTAGAAATTAGCGTTTAAAAACCTTTGAAATTCACTGAAAAAACCATAGGTTTCAGACACATTATAGTTACAAATTAGCATTTAAAAACCTTTGAAATTCACTGAAAAAACCATAGGTTTCAGACACGTTATAGTTACAAATTAGCATTTAAAAACCTTTGAAATTCACTGAAAAAACCATAGGTTTTAGGGACAGTTATAGTTACTTGGACATTGCACTCGTACTCAAACCCGTGAAATTTCCCCGTTATAGTTAGTTCAGCTAACTATAACTCGCGCCCCGCAATGCACTGCTGATGACGTCACATATTACATCACTCATGACATGGTCAGTGACATCACTGATGACATCACTGATGACATCTCAAATGACATCACTGATGACATCATCCACGTGATAATCTGATGCACCTCCTCACACCCTAATATAATCTTTGATACACCCACTCTAAATTACAGACTGCCATTCGCAAAACCATAGACACTCCAACACCAATAACCACATACCCACTCACTGATTCTTAGGTCTACACACACACATCCACTCACTCACCCGTACAGTCACTCATACTTACGGTCACTCAGTACAGGACTATCATATGCACTCTTACTCCTATATAGACACTCAAACAACGCCACTCATCCATAGAGGTACTCACACACCTAGTCAGTCATGCAAATAATTAAACACACTGCCATTTACTTACCTATACAGTTATACACACACCAGCTCACTTACTCATACAAATAGTAGCACATTGTTACGCTCTTATACAATCACTGATACAAGCACACACTCATCCATACAGCCACTATCACAATCACTCACTCTCGCTTATAGCTATTTATATACTCCAACACACATATATACTGCCTTTCACATATGTAGTTACTCACACATGTACCACTGGGACATACATTCACTCACTAACACACTCTTACACACACTTACCCACCCATACAGTCTATCACAGATGCACTCTTGAAACCATCCACCCAGTGAATCACCCACTCACACATCTATGCACAGAGTCGCACACACCCCTCCCACACAAACACTCAGGCACCCATACAGATACTCACACAAGCATTCAATAACTCAAATAGACACTCATGTAGCTATTCACAAACACATGCAGCCACTTACACAGCAACAGACAGACGGATACAGACATTCACCCAGTTTAGTCACTAACCCATGCATTCAGTACGATACGTTAAATCACTCACTTATACAGTCAGTCACGCACCTACTAAATCATCCATACAGACACTTACACACCCACTCATTCTTCAATACGTCTTTTCCTATATATATTAAAAATATTTAAACTTTAGAGAAACACACAGTCACTGGATGATGTCATCAGTGATGTCATTTGAGATGTCATCAGTGATGTCATCAGTGATGTCACTGACCATGTCATGAGTGATGTAATATGTGACGTCATCAGCAGTGCATTGCGGGGCGCGAGTTATAGTTAGCTGAACTAACTATAACGGGGGAATTTCACGGGTTTTGTACGAGTGCAATGTCCAAGTAACTATAACTGTCCCTAAAACCTATGGTTTTTTCAGTGAATATATATATATATATATATATATATATGAAGCCGCCAAACGGTGCTCGCACAAGTTTAGGTGGAAAGCAGCTCCTGTATAGAGCACCCTCGACACCAGCGACACTCTAGATCTGCTCACCTCAAATGTCTGCTTTTCTATCAAAGTCTTTAAGTATAGGATTAGCACAGTGCCATCCACGCTGAGATAGAAAGGGGCAAAGTATTTTGGCATCTCTACAACAAAGTCGTTAAGCATAGGACTTGCACAGTGCTGTCCATGCTGAGTTGTAAAATGACAAAAGCCTTTTACCACTCCAGGCACAGTATTACAGCTTTGAATTGGTAAAATACCAACCAAGCCAACCTGAAATGAATAAAAGCAACCCCTGACATGTGTTTTGCTCTCATCAGATCTCTTCAGAGAGGTATAGCTTTGACCAGAGACAAGGGGGCACCCAGTATAAGTCAAACTAATACCCTTTCAGGCATACAGTGACGTATAAATTATGCAAAAAAGAAGCAGAGAACTCTGGGTAGATCTCAAGTTTATGTTATGCATCACTCTATGCCTGAAAGGGTACCACATCTGAGCCTAACTATAACATCCCTGTAATCTTTGGTTTTTTCAGTGAATTTCAAAGGTTTTTTAAATGCTAATTGCTAACTATAAGGTCCCTGTAACCTTTGGTGTTTTCAGTGAAATAATATATATACATATTCCAGTGACACCGTGTGCACGGGACCAACATCTGGGCATACCCGTCCCACTTAGTGCAACACTGCTTGTGCCACCCACTTAAGTAGCACTCTAACCATATATGAGGCCTGCCATTGCCTTTGTGTGTGCAGTTTACACTGCCATTTGAACCTGCCAAAAAAAAACATTTGCCAGACCCAAACCTTGTTTTTAATACATATAAATAACCCCGAGGGTAAGCACTGGACAGCCCAGAGGGCATGGTGCAATGTATTTAAAAAGTAGGACATCTACTTTTAGGTTTTACATGTTCTGGTAGTGAAAAACTCTTAAACTCATTTTCCATTACTGCAAGGCTTATATCGCCCATAGAATAAAATTGTGATTACCTTATTACATTTTATAAGAGTAATTTCCAAATAGTAAGATACAACAAATTCAAGCTTGATGTCTCTGGAATCACAATTTAAAATCCAAACTTATGGTGAAGTTGGATTTTAAATTCCAATTCTGAAAATGCCACTTTTAGAAAGTTGGCTTTTTTTTTGCTTTAGCCATTTGGTGCCTGTAGCCTGTCTCTGATCACATGACTGGATGTAGTTGGCAGTTGGGCTTTGTGTATTCCTCCTAGACAGACACACACAATGGGAGCTTAGGTGTGACTTGATGGGTGATCCAGGCAGGATGAGAGGGAAGATCTGGGCACAGCCTCATTTACACCTGAATAGGCTGTGCCCTGTCCACACACAAAGGGCTGCATACCCCCTGTAAGGAGTCTAGAGCCAGGGCAGGAAGGGAGGACATCTGTGCACTTCAAAGGCATGTCTTTGAAGTCTCAACTCACTTCAAAGGCACCATGGGTATAAGTACTGAACCTCTAACACCATTACTTAAATACACTTCTGGACTTGAGGATACTCTGTCAGGAAGAAGGACTGCTATGCCTCTGAAGGACTGCAGTTCTGTTGGACTGCATTCTCCTTGACTCCTGCTTTGCTGTGCTGATCTGCTGTCTGCTGACCTCCTTCCTGGGTGAGAAGGGCCAGACCTGAATGAATGAATGTATGAAGAAAACTTATAGAGTGCAACTTCTGCTTCATAAGAAGCGTCCTGGCTTTTGTGGAAGTCAGTGTCAGGCAGAATCGGCTGTTATAGCTCACCAAACAGCACTGGTTTCAATTGAGCCTTGAACAAGATTTCGCTAGAGATTGAACGAAGGGAGGGTGGGAGAGCATTCCATAAGCAGGAGAGCCAGTATAGAAAAGAATCTGTCCCTTGAATGGGCTTTGCAGAATCTGGGTATGCACAGAAGGTTGTGATTAGAAGAGCGGAGTGCCCTAGCAGGAGCATAGTGTTTAAGCTTGTCTTGAATGCATCTGGGGCTCTTCTGCTGGAGTGCTCTGTGGTTGATCACAAGCGTTTTGAATTTTATCCTGGAATTGAATGGAAACCAGTGTAGATGTTTGAGCTTTTGTCTAATAGAACGACGTTTGTGAATATTAAGTATGAGCTTGCTTCAGCAGTTTGTACACACTGCAGTTGAGACAGCAGACTAATTGGGGCTCCTAGATAAAGTACGTTGACATAATCCAGCCTGAGTTGATTAGTGCATGTACAATCCCATTACGAGTGTCAAAGGAAAGATATTTTAAGAGCTTTCTTCACGAATTTAGCAAGCCGAAGCAGGTGGCTGTGGTGTCCTTAACATGGGGTTTGAAAGAAAGTTCAGTGTCCAACAAGACCCCCAGATTCCTTACGACTGATGAAGGGGTGGGAGCGGGTCCTAAGTCGGAAGGTCAGAGATGCAGTGCATTGTGACAAGAGGAGGAGCCGAACATCAGGATTTCCATTTTGTTAGAATTGAGTTATAGACAGCTGTTATGCATCCATTGGACATTGGACACCGGACACAAGACAACCCTGAAAATCCCCAATTACAGTTTTGTTAAGCTAATGGGATGATAGCATTAGATGAGTATCGTCTGCATAGGAGACAATGTTCTCATCCCAACTTTATGCTACTAGAGCTATCAGGGCCAAGCAAATGTTAAAGAGGGTTGCGCTCAGTGACGAACCCTGAGGAATACCATAGCTTATCACTCTAGACTGGGAGGTAAAGGGGGAAAGAAAAAACACCTGTTGGCAGTCTGCTAGATAGGAGCAGAGCCATTTTAGAGTGTAGCCCATAACTCCCACCTGCTCCAGGCAATGTAGCAGGATTTTAACTTACACAGTGTTGAAGGCGGAGCAAAGATCTAATAAGATGACCAGTGCCTTCTCACCAGAATCAAGGTTAATCCTGACGTATTCAGTGACCTCGACAAGGACTAATTCCATTCTGAAGCCTGCACAGAAGTCCAACCGGGTTAGGTGAAGAGTCTTGTTTTGTTCCACATGAATTGTGATCTGCTGGTTCCTCAGGGATTCTAGCATTTTGCCAAGGTGAAGAAGGAGAGAGATGGGTCCGTAATTACTCGACGTGTGCGGGTCGGCATTTGCTTTTTTTAACAGGGGAATCCTGAGTGTCTTTTTCCAACTTAGCGACACCTTCCCATGTTCTAAGGACAGGCTTAAAATGGTATTGATTTGTGAGTAATGGCAGGGGCTGCTTTGGTGAGCATAAAAGGGGGACAGGGGTCAAGAGGATAGCCACATTTGATCTTATGTTTTATTTGCTCTGAGTCAGCTAGTGAAATGGGAACGAATGACCCAGGGCGTGCCACCACCAAGGCTGGGGAGGTGGTGGAGGTTGATTCAAGAATAGGGGGATCGGAAAGCTGGTTAAAATTGGCATATATTTTTTCCACTTTTGTGTTAATGAATAAGGAGAGTTCCTCTGCTAGAGGCTTCTATCTGCAAAAACGTTTTGACAATTTTAAAAACAGTTCTGGTGATGTTCTCGGTGCTGCAATTTGTAGCGAAAAGAAAGCAATTTCAGCTTTTTAAATATTTCTCGGGAACTGCTTGAGGACAGTGCTATTTGACCACTTGTCCTTGATGTCATAGTTCCTTCCGCACAATCTTACCAGTTGTGTGCATTCGAGTTTTTCTTCCTGAAGACTAGGTGTGAACCAGCTAGCTGAAGGTGTGGTACGCTTACAAGAATAAATTTTGAGGGGAGCATGCTTACCAAAACCTTGTACTAATGAGTTGGTGAAGGAGGTGATTACCGCCTCCATTCCTGCCACGGTGTTCACTTCAATCTGATAGAACATATGTGATATGCTGGACTCAGAGATGTTCCTACAGGATCTAGAGATGTTCTTGGGCTTGGTAGAGCTCGGTTGGGCTGTGGGCAGAGGTACGTGGAAAAGCCCTAAAAAGTGATCAGTCCAATTAGTAGAAGGGGAGATCGACCGTAAGGAAGGGGTGGTTAGAGAAAATCAAACCCAGGGAATGTCCCCCATTATGACTGGCCCCAGCAACAAATCGGGGAAGGATAAGGTCCCACATTGCCTCTTTGAAATGTTCAACTGACCTACAATTAGGATCGTCCATGCGGACATTAAGGTCACCAAGGACTATAAAGTTAGAGTATTGAACATACAAATCGGTCAGTGGAGTGATAGGTGCCTCAAGGCAGAGGCTTTGGGGCGGCGATAAACTAAGACTACGGAGAGGGAGAAATTCAGAGAGATCAGGAGAGAGAAGACATGTCCTTCAGTGAGGTCTACACCTTCAAGCTTAGTAAAGGTGTAGTGAAAGTTTGAACGGTATATGATGGCAATCCCACAGCCAACTCTGGTAGCATGATCAATGTGGGTGATCAAGTAGCCTTCTTTGATGGCAAGGGCAATGTCTGGGGCTGAGTGGGTGTTAAGCCAAGTTTCAGTTAGGAAAAGGGTGTCCCATCGGTTGTCGTTAAGCAGGTCCCAAATGTAAGTTTTATGTTTGGGGAGGGATCTTGCATTGAGAAAAACAATGTATAAGATGTTAGGATAGGGGAGAAGGGCCTCTTGTCCCCCTTATCCCCTGATGCTACACTGCTGCTCAGGGTGTCACCAAGGGCTACGCAGGGAGTGGGCCACAGAAACTTACAATCAGAGTAGTAAGATGAGTGGCTAGCCTACTGAGCATTGAAAAGCAGTGTGCCACAGGGTAGGGGACGGAGAGCTAGTAGAGTCCTTACCGTAATGTAGACTGGGAGGCTGGACACGGGTTGAAACGGACAGCATGGCTGGCACTGGACACACTCTAGACATGGATGGGCTCAGATGGGCTTGCGTTTGGTGTGCCTTTGGCATGGCAGCGGCATGTCCACCCCTTTTAAACCCCATGTAGGCTGGGAGAAGTTCAGCTAGCCTCACCCACCTTAACACCTCAAGGGCTAACAAGAGCACGAGGTGGAGAAATGCCAGCTAGATAGCATTTTACTACTGTGGTACCGTTTTGCTAAAATGCTTGTGCAAGTTAATTAAAAAAAACAGTATCACCTGCACCACTTGACCCCAGAACCCACAGTGAGTCCAAGTGCTTGCTGGCTGGCCTCCTGATCTGAAGCCTCAGGGACATAACAGGCTTCCAATCCCTGCACCTGGACTCTGCCATCTGTGAGTCTTCCCTGCCAAGTAGTGCCACCCCATTCCTGAACCCTCGGATGGGAGTCTAAGGTGCTTGCCAGTAGAACGGGATGCGTCAATTGAGTGACACATCCCCAAGTAGAACCGACACATCTCCTCGGCTGAGAGGCGCATCCCTGAGCAGAACTGAAGCATCGCCGCTGCTGCGTGGACTGGACCCATCGGAAAGGACTCACATTGTCACCACCTCTCACATTTTTTTACTGAGGCATTGCCTTGAGAACCTCCACTGTGTGATACTTTACTTAGCGCAAGCTCCTTGCATCCCTCATCAATGGCAACCTCGACGATGACGCTCATTGGAATCGACATATTGCATCTGCTGCACCTCACTTTCACAACACAGGACTTTGCATCACAAGCCCCGTCGACGCATCAGAACCTGACACCACAGCCTCATCGCATCTTGGAACTGGCTCATTGCCTCTGCTGCATGACACATGACGCGGATCCATGCAATGCTCTGCATCCAGGATTTAAGGTAATTTGTTTTGGGGGCCTAACTGGGTCCCTGTAGAGAGCCCGCGGTCCATTGCGGTCTGCCTGAACAAGTGACTTTGCCCTGGTCCAGCACAGCCAGATATTGCTTTTGCTTCTTGGTGCTATTTTGCTTAAAAACTTTGAAACTCAATATCTCCAGTTCTACTTATTGGATTGTTGTCATTTTGGCCTTGTTTTATTTATTGGAAATAGAGTTATGTTTCTAACTTGGTGTGGGATCTTTTTGCATGGTGTTTTCACTGATTTACTGTTTGAAGATTTGCTCAAATACTTCACACACAGCCTCTAAAGTTAAGTCTGACTGCTCTGTGCCAAGTGGCCAGAGGGGGAGCATAGGTTAAATTAGGGTTCCCCTGCCTCTTACCCAGACTAAGGTTGTGGCTGCTGCTTAACTAGGACTCTTACCCCAGTCAACCAACAATTTGTAACAAGTAGTCAACATGGAAATGGCAATAGATGGCGAAGGATAATGTACTAAAATATAGGACTACTTCTATTTCCTGGAGGGCATTTTTCAATTATTTGAATCACATGACACCTGTCATAAATGGAAAAACTAGCACCCCGTCTGTGATTTTCACAGCATCCTGCAAAAATGCACTACAAGCTTGGGTCCCACTTCCTGTACATGCATGCATTTCATAGCTTTGCTGATTTTCATCTAGGTTTGCTTTATAAAAATATCAAATACAAACACACATATAGCTACACCATGGCAGTACCTTGTTGACTAGCCATTAATGTGAAGGACAAATACTCAGTGTAAGTCAGGCAATTCTTGCATGCACTTTTTTGAATGGGGTTTTGTAAAATGTAACTATTTCAGATTTTCCTATGCTGCATACATACGCACTGCATACTATTCTGTTTTGTCATAAATTGGCTTGTAATTGCCCCTTTGGTTGTGTACGGCAGTAAAGTCTAATCAGAGGTTAATTCAAATAATATATGAGTGAAGGCAAATTTCCAATGATGAAAATAGGCACTATCGACCTAATATTAGACGCTTGTTGTGAGAAACATAAAGGAGTCTGACCATAGTGCGGAGAATCTGACCTTCTTGAAATTACCTTTTTACTTTGCTAAATCCTCTTTAAATCTCATTACAACGTCAGATAATACTCTGTTTTCCCAGTAGTGGCCTATGTTCTCTCGCTACATATGCAAGATCATGTTCAAGTTATTTTATTTACTTTCTTTGTCAAGTTTTGTATAGCACAAACTTGACCCGAAGACATCACAGAGCTTTACAGAGTTCTCAGCAGCAATTACACCAGGTACATGAAAGGTAAATGACAGTGCATAGTAACCATATAAAAAAGAGATAACGATACACAGCAGGATATGTGAAGGATATAGCAGCAATTACACGAGTTACATAAAAAGCAAATAATAATACCTATTAACAGTATAAAAAAGAAGTATATAGTAGACAGTAGGATATGCAACAATTTAGTTCTTAGGTAGTTATGGTGGGGGGTTGCAAAGGCAGGGAGAGTGGAGAAACAGTTTTTTCCCAAGGCAGTGGTACTCAAATTTAAATGGAGGGTATGGGGTTAGATGCATCAGGCCAATCATATTGTTTAGGCTTGAGGGTTTAGGTATTTATTAATAAGAAGTTTAAGTATCTTCTTGAAGTGAGGAAATGAGTGATTGTCACGTAAATCCCGAGGCAATGAGTTCCAGATTCTGGGAGCGTTCCCAGAGAAGGATCAGGTGTGAGATTTTTCTTTCTTAAATTTGGGTGGAATCAGGAGTAGACTGTTGGAGCTTCGAAGCAGACTCTTTTAGCCGGCTTTTGGTAGTTTGTTTGCAAGGTAAGCTGGTTTTTCCATGTATAGAGCTTTGTGGGTTATACAAGCAGTTTTGAATATACATCTTGCCTCAATTGGTAGCTCTTAGAAATGGGATTTCTGGTTGGCTAGGGCAGGGGCCTAAGCCAGGCAGAAACCACCACTCTAATCAGGGGAGTTACACGCTGAAGATAACCCCTGCTCACCCCCTTGGTAGCTTGGCACGAGCAGTCAGGCTTATCCCAGAGGCAATGTGTAAAGCGTTTGCACAACACACACACACAGCAGCGACACACTAGGCACACCACAAAAGAAACTCCACACAAGGTTATATCAAAAATAGCCTTTGTATTGCTCATAAAACACATTAGAACGTAATCACATATATACACTATGCCACCTGGCACTTAGTATGACTTTGCAGGGATTATATACACTACAGGGCCAATCGGGCCACTGTCATAACATCACATATTACCCAAATCACTTTGGCCAATCGGGGCACTGTATTAACACATTACAGTAAGGATAACCAGTAACTACTGGCTAGGACTGTGCTTAGCACAACACCCCATGCCTAAACTTCTGCAGCAGCGCACATTCCATACCACTTCAGCCCCTGAACATCATTACTGCACATAGCACTGGCGGAATGCACACATCATAGTCACAAACATTACAGTTAGGGCGACCAGGCCTGACATTAGGCAAAGTACACATAAGTATCAGGGCATAACTGCAGGTCCTGTAAAAGTACTCATTACCCCAGGATGGCAGTAACTCTTCTGTCAACGTGGAGTACAGGAATCTCCATTCCCCCCCTTTGGAAAATGCGTTAAGGCACTTAGGGCCCCGTCCTGGGCTCGCCCCGCACAGCTCCTGTTCAAAAGCAAGGGCTGGGGCCAAGGAGGCCGGCCGTGCCCCTAAACCAGCAAGGCCGTATTTCCCTTCCTACCAATACTACTGAGGGCTGGAGGGACAAACACTGTCCACTCCAGCGGGGCGATCTCCTTTGGCCACCTGCTGACACCAGAAATGCAAAAAAAGAGAGAAGAAAAGCAACAGGGCTCCTCACCAGGGTCTCCTCGATCTCGGGGCCGCTGGCAACTGTGACGTCCCTTCTCAGCCTACGATCATGGTGGGAGGCTTGTGGCCAGCCCCCCCCCTCCGTTGGGGCTCTTCTCCAGACGGCCACCTGCAACCACGGTGCAGCCACTTGGTTCGGCGCCCGTAGCTCCCTACCAAGCGGGAGCAGGACCCAGAGTGGAGGCTCTGGCGGTGTTGGTTCTCGGAGGGCAGCCCCGCCCACAACCAGGCTTCGCCTCTGCCTGACTTCCGGGTAGGCGGCCTCTCCTCCGAAGTCAGGTTCCGGAAGCGGAGACACCTGTGCCCTCTCGGCAGCCCGGGAGGCGCGCTGGACATGCCGGTCAACCAGCCTTCACCACGGACGTCTGTAAATAGCTGGGAGGAGCATCACGCTCCATCTCAGCTCTCCGTTTTTGTTTTTCTCTGCCAATCCACGATGCTCTCTGGTACTTCGAGTTAGGCCTCGCCCACAACCAGGCCAGACGCCGGACTTCATGTGGCTTCTTCGTCGGTCCGCGTTGCTCGTTTACGAGCAGAGTTGGAGCACCCTCCTCGGGTTCGGGAGGATCAAATCAAGAAACGCCCTCCACGCGCTTCTCATGTGCAGACACCGTACTCTGCAGGGTTTGGCGGCCCGGGGCCACGTAGCAGCGCCCCTGCTGCCGCAAACTGACAGGGGAGCCTGGAACAAGCAAGGGAGAGGGAGAGCGCCTCCTTTACTGTGGCTCTCCCCCCCCCGTTGCTCAACTCTGGCGGGGAAAAGTACCGCCCTGCACACGCTCTGTCAGGAAATCTCAGGGAGCAACAACCCAACAAGTCCCAGGGCTCCTCCAAAGTGGAGCATCCCCTTCGAGTTCAAAAACAAGCTCCCCAAGTAGAAACAGCGCATCACCACACGCTGAGCCCCAAAGTCGCAAGGGGCAGAGCTGGGCCCAGGCAGGCCCGCTCACAGGGCCCTCCAGCAGAGGGGGAGTCCATCGTGGTGGTTCCTCCTGGCACCCAGCAGTCCTCTCTTCACAGTTCCAAGCAGGTACCAATAGCACTCTTTACATGGGGTCACAGGCCCAATACTTATACCACTGCTAGTCATTGTTCTCCCCCTGGCACAGGGCTCTGTGCCCGGTCTAAACCAGTTCTGGGGGGCACTTAAACATTCCTTTAGAGTGCACAACAACCTCCTTTGTTACTGTAGGCTCTGGCCCCAGACACACCACAGGGGGGAGGAGCCAGCATTGTGTAAGGCAGGCGCAGTCCTATTCAGGCCCAGGTGCTACTCCTCCCACTACTCCAAATGCAGATCAGCTATTCAGCCTAGCGCTGACTCACCCAGCCCCTCGGGAGCCACTGCACCTCCCCAGTCTCTATCACTCCAGAGCCAGACATGCAACACACAACAGGCAGGCACAAAGACACATAGCACACAGAAATGCCCACTTCTAAAAGTGGCATTTCTAAAATAGTGATAATAAATCTGCGAACACCATTACGCAGCATTTGTTACCACTATTCCAAACATACCAAACTTGACCACGCTACTCCTCTCATTTCAGGAATTACCACTGAAACACATATCAGGGAATCCCCAATGCATTCCTATGAGAGGGCAGCCTCACAGCAGTGAGAAACCAAAATGGCTGTTTGTCACTACCAGGACATGCCACACAGTTAAGGCACATGTCCTACCTTTTACCTACATTGCACCCTGCCCATAGGGCTAGCTAGGGCCTACCTTAGGGGTGACCGATATATAGTAAAAGGGGAGTCACAGACGTGGCACCCACTTTATGTATACTGCGCGCGCAGGCCCTGCAATAGCAGAGGCCTGAGACAGGCTTGAAAGGTTACTTTGGTGGGTGGCGCAAGCAGCGCTGCAAGCCCACCAGTAGCATTTAATGTACTGGCCCCGGGTATATGAAATACCACTTTACAAGGGACTGATAGGTAAATTAAATTCGCCAAACAGGAGTAGACCAATCTTACCAAGTTTACTATAGATAGCACATGCACTTTAACACTGAACAGCAGTGATAAAGTGCCCAGAGTCCTAAAACCACCAACACCAGGTCAGAAGAAACACCAGGAGGTAGGCAAAAAGTTCAGGGAAGACCCTGCAAAAAGGGCCAAGTCCAACAGTAGCCAGTTCAGGTTCTTGAGGGTGGGAGTGATGTGGTCGGAGTAACAATCCCCCAACAGTAGTCTGGACGCTGTATGGAGTGTAGCTTTTAAAAGGGCTAAGTGTGTTTTTGGAGACCAGTGATCTTTATGTTAGCACAGACCAGTTTGGAGAGGACTAAGTATTGTACCACAGTCTTTAGGTCTTCGGTGGGGATGAAGGGTTTTATTTTTTTAAGGTGTTTCAGCGTGTAGAAGGTGCTTTTAGCTGAGGCATTAATATACTCTTATAGGTCAGGTTTTTGTCAAGTGTAATCCCCAGAGATTTTACAGAGTTGGAGATGAAAAATGAGCAGTTTAATGCTGTGAGGCTGCCGAGCCAGATATTAATGGGGAAGGGCTTTTCTTTTGTTGGATGAACAGGAGTTTGGTTTTGCTGGGGTTAAGCTTAAGATGGCTGTTGGTCAGCCAGGACTGAACTGAGGAGAGTGCTGTTTAAGTGCTGGATGTCTTGAACTAACGAGAATTTAATATAGATTTGAGTGTCATCTGCATAGATATGATAGGCAATTCTGGCTTGTTTTAGTATATTGCAAGCAGTTCCATATAGAGGTTGAATAGGGCAGGAGACAGGATTAACCTTTACAGAACTCCTTGTGAGACTGGTGTTGCTTTTGAGGTGGAGTTGTTTAATTAACTGTGAATGTTCATTCAAGAAGGAAGAAAACCACTGAAGGACAGTCCCATTGATAACTGCATGTTGTGAGAGGGTGTTTAGGAGGATGTCATGGTTAACAGTATCAAAGGCAGCCAAGAGATCGAGGAGGACTAGGAGGCAGGCCTGGTCTTCGTCCAGAGATCTGTTTAGGTTGTCTGTGATGTTCTGTATTGCAATCTCTGTAGTGCAGCCTTTCCTGAACCCAGACTAGAAGGTGTTGTGCAGGTTGTATTTTTCAATGTGTTTGTTGAGTTGTACCAGCACACATTTTTCGATTATTTTGGCCAGGAGGGTAGGTTGGGTAAAGGTTAGCAGTTGTTACGGTCATTCTGGTTGGCATCTGTTTATTTGATGAGGGTGGGGAACTTGGTCAAGTTTGAGGGAGGTGGGCATGAAACTGCTCAATAAGGAGGAGTTGATTATTTTGGTCCATGTAGGAGAGATGATGTGACTGAGATTTTTTACAAGCACAGCAGGGAGGTGGTCGGACATGTGCAATGTTGACTTCATGCAGGCGACTAGTTTGAGGACTACTTCTTCAGGGATATAATCGAATTCAGTCCACATTACATTGTGTTTCAATTGCAAGGGGTTGAGTTTGGAGTTCTGGATTGCTGGGCGAGGGAGTTTAGAGAGACAGCCATCAGTAGAAGGTAAGGCCTTGTGTGAACCCTCTTTGCAAGGGGGGTATCCAGGGTGTTGGGTTTGGAGGTGTGTGGATCAAGAGAGAGTTTGATGTTAGGTATTTTTTCAGAGAAGAATGTTGCGAACTCTTCGCAGCACTCAGTAGAGTCATTGATTGAGCATTGAGGGAATGAGGAGGTTTGCTATTTGATGATGTTGAAAAGGTGTTTTGGTCTTTTCCTAGACTGGTCAAGTTGGGCTCTGAAGAAGGATGATTTTTCTCTGAAGATGTGTTTTTTATATTTTTGGCGTTCCGCTCAGAGGATAGAGAGATGGGTTAGCGAGGGTTGTTGTCTACAGTTTCTTTCAGCAAATCAGAGTTGTCGCCTCTCATTGTTAAGGTATTTATTAAACTAAGATCTGGAAGGGATACTCCTTGATTTCTTGAGTTTCAGAGGGGCGACCGTGTCAAGGAGTTCTGCCATTTTTGTGTTGTAGTAGGTGGTGAGGTCATCAACGGAGGTGAGGTTGGGTGGAGGTAGAATTTGAGAACTGACTAATGCTTCTATCTCTCAATGGGGGATTTGATGTGTGTTCCTCACCCAGTGCTTGGGGTGCATAGTTTGGGGGAGGGACTTAAGTTGGATGGCATTGAGATCAAAAAGGATTAGGTGGTGGTCAGTCCAGTCAGAGGGTTGGATACAGTGGAGGGATAAGGTGTTATGTCCACTCAGAGGTTAGGATAGAGTGGAGGGATAAGGCGTTATGCTCAGAGTGGGCATTGTATGGTGATTATGAAGCTTATCTGTATTCTCTGGGCTGCTTCAAGCACATTAACTTTATAGACCCATTTTCATCCTCTTTCATGAAGCATTACTTCCTCCATGACACTGCCATCTTTTTCTCTACTCCCTTTTGCGCCCACTTGCTTTAGAATAATCTGTCCCCTCATCAGTATGTTTCTTTGTTGTTTCGCATAATTTCACTATTGAAAACTCACAGAAAGGAGAATGCAATGCATTCCCACAGTGGGTCCGTCTGCTTTTCACCAGGCTGCCTTCTCCCCAACGAGGAATGCCTGTGCTTTAATGCATTACCCTATTATTTCTCGCCACAGTTTTTAACATCAGTCTTGGCAGCAGTGGACAGCCTTCTAAAAGAAGCTGCAAATCTTTATTTAGCGCTGCTCTGAAAATTCACCTGAAAGAAGTGCTATTTTAGACATGGGAGCTGAAATGACTACCCTGTTTATACATTCTCTGTTTCATTCCGAAACTTTTCCCCAATAATAACCATCAAAATCCGTACCAGATGATTAGCATCCGGAAACAGATTCCTAGAAGGAAATGCGCTTTCAAATGCCCCAAATCATGCCTCTCACTTCCTGTGCCTGTTTAAACACCAATCATTTTTTTTATAGTTTAACCTCTATGCATAGCTTACATTTCTCTTGGTGGACAACACGAATGGAATCCAATTACCTGAAATTCCAACCTACGTGATGCAACTTGATGGTCCTTCTGCCGATTGTCTAATAAAATATGTAATAGTTTATCTAAGTGGATACCTGCCAAGGTGCACTGGTTGTCTCAAACCTCCGATAGTAATCTGTTCAAATGCAAAATTAATGAATGGATTACTGAATGTCATGAAATGGCACAGTCACCATCTTCTATTCATACATATAGCCAACATTGCTATCTCAGATATATTGGTGTTAAGGTGATAGTACAAAAATCATATTTTTTCAGATATCAGAGCCAGCTGTCACCTTGACCTCGTAATCAATTACTAACTGATTTAGAACTGGATATTTTCTCTCGTGTTTTTTGAAAAGTAAGAACGGAATGCAGAGTATCTATGGGTGCTGATTGGTGGCAGCCAGCCTTTACCCCAAGCATTTCCTTTGGTACCTTCGCACCATCTTGCTACCTATGTTCTCAGTGGCTATGAAAGCAGCAGCACGAAAATAAAGTAAACAGGGCTCCTACAACTCATTTCACTTTCTGTAATCCCCTCTTTTTCACACTGCCCCGCAGGAACAAATCGGAGGCTCTTGAGAGGCTAACAATTGCGCTAAGGGGTTGGAGCAGCGTAATTTTGGCTCCATCCTTTTTTGTTTTGACCATGCCATATATAGATATACATGGCCTCATGTATTTATGCAATTTACTAACATTAACATAATGTGGTGCACTTGAACAGATACAAAAGGTAGATTTACTGTATAATCTCGACATTTATATGAATGTGCATACTAATGTTTTCCTTACAGTAGCATTGAAATACAGTTCTCATATATATCTGCATTTGAGTGGTTTAAATAATATTGCTAATTCCTGTATAATCATGTGTCCATTTAAATGGTAATCAGCATTTTCATTATGGCCTTGTATGTATCCATAACCATGCATTTAAACGTGCACTGAATGATTGCTACATTAATTTGACCAAAGGCCTAAGCATTTGTATTTTAATGTTTAATCTTCAAAGTGAAAGCTTGCTTGGGTTGCAATGTTTTTCTCTCCTCTTGCATTCATATGATCTCATAGTTAGTGAAAAACACATTGTGTATGAGACATAGTGAGGCTCACGAGGAGTATTATTAGCACGGACGAGAAGCACTAACAAACAAAGGGAGCACCACTGCCTGTGTTGTATTTGGAGACGGAAGGAATCCAAGGACGTTCTAATGTGCGGATCAGAAGAGGGGAGTTTTCAAGTGTAGTTAATGTTTTACAGTGAGAAGGTGGAAGAGCCCTGAGCCATGTGATGTGGGATTCTCGAATGTTTTTTGTGTGTTTAAATGGTGATCACACCTTAGCTTTACACAGATTCCTTTTGGACTTCGAGGGGTACACACCTCTTTGCTTTGTCTCTGTTGTGTGGCTTTATGCTATCCAATACCTATGACTTGAGTGAATTACAGAAGGTCTCCACCATGCTGACACTTGCTGCTTATTGGATCAATTTAGGGTTTCTAAAGTCATACTAACTGGGTTAGACTTAGTAAAATAATCTGGCTTTACTCAAGCATAGGCAAGGAGAATGCAAATCATATTCTGATAATCGAATTCTGCTTCTAATTTTCTGCATTGCCATTACCAGATTTCTTGTTTGTTTCAAGTTGTTAAGGCTTAATTTTGTCAGATGGTTTGGACTGCTGGTAGTGATTTTGTATTTTTACAATGTATTCTTAAAGACTGGGGTATATCAGATTGGCTCTGAATTTGTAATAAATCTATACTTAATCTCATCTACCGACTTTGAGTCCTCACTGTGTGGCTAAATGGGTTACACTGTAAATAGAATTTGTGGATGATGCTAACTCCTCTTTATTCTTCAGGCACCTAGAAAGTTCTGTAGCAGGGAGATTTGGACAAAGGGCCCAAGTACTCTAGCAGGGTTGATTCTGTAATGTCATCTGGGAATAAATGGTGTGTGATATCACTTCTTGCCCCTTGAAATTTGGTAAATTAATATCCATGGCTGTTGATTTCCGCCTTTGATTTACATGAATTTATGACTACTGAGAGTTTCATAAATATACAATCAACTTCACATGGAAAGTGCTAGTCGTCAGTGCTATAGGACATTTCCACACTGCAGCCTAAACTATACTTTGAACTCAAAGGAGTTCAATCATTCTATACCCTGAACTCTGAGAATGGTAATAGAACATATTTTGTAATAACAATCCTATAGTCATTAATCATACCGGTATTTTAGAGGCCCAAACTCCAATATGTTAATTGTTTTAGTGAACAGTTAATTTACAGAAGGAACTGCTAAATATATTAACTGATGAGCGCTTTTATTGCACAAAAGTTTAAAAACCCATTTTTAATGAACCCATTAAATATTTTCCATATTTCACAGAAATTACTTCAATATTTTCAGATCTGTACCATGGCTCACTGAATTAGTAAGGAAAAGCTTCAAACATTTCTAAGCTCGCCATTGAGCGTGTGGAGGGGCAAAGAATAAGCCTTTAGTGCGAAACAATGCCCCACCCTCACCAATAGTAATCATTTTCATATTACACTCTGTGAATCTGCATATCTGTTAATGCATTGCATTTCTTCGTATATATATGTATTACAAAACATATTTAAACAAAATCTGGGATGCAATAATTTAAATTCAAACACTAAGGTAAAACACACTGGGGAGACCTTATGACCAATACTTGAGCTGTTTCCATGGACTAAAACATTATAAGACATAATCCGTGAGGCAGTAACAGTGTATTTATCATGTCATTTTCTCCCCACTGTGGTAATTAACTGAAATCTGACATTTACACTGCAGTACTAAATGTATAAATATGTGTTTATTATTATTAAAGTTCCTCTAAATAGTATATGGTATTTGGTATATTTATTTTCACTGCAAATGCATTAAGATAGATAGATAGATAGATAGATAGATAGATAGACAGATTAAGAAAGTGGGCAACTGGCTGACTGGGGTGTGAGCCCTGGTCAAGAGGCAACTACAATCCTTGTCAGGGTAAGGCACAAGGAAACCCCAAATTAGCCTGTGCCCAACCCCCTGGTAGCTTGGCACTGAGTAGTCAGGCTTAACTTAGAAGCAATGTGTAAAGTATATGTGCAGCACTTCAAACAGTAAAACAGTGCAATCACCATACAAAAAGGTCCCATACCAGGTTAGAAAAATAGATCTGAATTTAACAAATAAAACAAGACTATGACGACAAAAAAACAATCAGTAGAACCGGAGTTATCAATTTTTAAAGAAATGACACAGCATCAATCATGCAGACCATCCACAGAGGGACCCCAATGGACCCATGCGCCCACCACTTTTACAACCTGGGAACATCACCAATCAGCACCATCCTGACCCACATCATCAACACCTCCATCACATCAGCTACTTTTCCAGATGAATGGACACACCCTCCTAAAAAATCCCATAACTAACTCGAATCAACTGAACAATTTCGGAACCATCTCCCTGCTCCCCTATCCAGCTAAAATGATTGAGAAGGCCATTAAAAAGCAACTCCCAACCCACTTCGAACCTCACCATCATTTAGACAACACACGATCAGGATTCAGAAAGAAACACAGCACCGAAACAGCACCCATCACCGGTACCAACGACATTTGAAACATCCTGGACCAAGGAGAAACAGCGGCCCTCATCCTGCTCGACCTCTCCGCTGCCTTCAACACTGTCTCCTATAACACCCTTATCAGAAGAATCCACGAGATTGGCATACAAGGATCCGCTCTCAAATGGATCTGTTCCTTCCTCATGGGAAGAACCCACAGGAGCAGGCTGTCACCCTTCACATCAGCGACCAAGAAACTCATATGCAGTGTCCCATAGGGATCGCCCTTCAGCCTCACTCTTTTCAACATATACATGACACTGCTCACCAACATCAGACGATCACAAGACATCACTGTCATCTCCTACGCTGATGACACCCAACTCATCCTCTGCCTCACAGACAAAACAAACAGCACCAGAACCAACTTCACCAACTGGATGACCATGGTAGCAGACTGGATGCGAACCAGCTGCCTGAAGCTCAACTCCAACAAGGCAGAAGTACTGGTCTTCGCCAACAAGACCTCCCCATGCAATTCCACCTGGTGGCTTTTAGAGCTAAGACCAACACTCACACCCACAGACCACACAAGGGATCTTGAGATCATCCTAGATGGCAAGCCGAATATGAGGGCAAAATGTTAACGCAGTGTGTACATCTTGCTTCCAGATTCTAGACGTGCTGTGAAAGATCTTCAAATGGTTGTCTCAGAACACCAGACGGACCATCACGCAAGCACTCATCACCAACAGGTTGGACTATGGCGACACTCTCTATACTTGAATCTCCAAACAACTCCTACACAAACTCCAGACCATCCAGCACTTAGCCCCAAGACTCATACTCGACCTCCCAGGCTGCACCCACATCACACTGCACCTCAGGAAGCTTTACTGGCTTCACATTCACAAGTGCAGCCAATTTAAACTTCTCCTGCACAAATACAAAGCCCAACATAAAAGAGGACTATAATACCTGAACAGCCTCAGACACTTTCACCAACCCACCATTTACCTTCTGCCTCTGCCTCACTGTCACTCACCCACACTCTCCGCATCCACAAAAGCAAAACTGGAGGTCGCTCATTCTACCACATCGAACCCAAGACATGGAACAACCTCCCTTACACATCAGAACTTTCTCCTCACCTCTTGAGTTTCACAAGAATCTGAAGAACTGTCTATTCATATAAGTAAGTACCTTGGGCCACACATCTACACACCTTGCCCAAGTGCCTGTATACCCTCTCAGCTGATTAGTACGCTATACAAATTAACATAGCATACCAAAGTGTAAAATAGTGCCTAAAAGCACAAAGCTTTAACTGCGGCTATCTGGTGACAATTCACCAGTTCAAAGTCAAATGTTCAGTCCAATGGAGAGCAGGTTGTATGCAGTCTCAGATTAGTCTTGCTGAAATTTTTCTTTCGCAAGTTTTGTGCCAAGAGTCCTGTTCGCATTGGAGAAGGCTGTGAGGAGCAAAGAAAGCGTAGCAGGAGGCTGTCGGCATGGCACGAAGGCCAGGTCTCTCAAATGGGCGGGCTGGAGCTTCGCGTTAGTGGTCCCCAGTGAGCGGTGGACGCTGCAGTATGAAGAAACAGGCTAGCGGCGCTTTGTGCTGATTTTCAACGCTTGTGGCGTTGTCTCAGTGTGAACAGGCCAGTTCTCAGTCATGAAGACCCCAAAAGCTTGATTGAAGCTCGCTGATCCACACCAAGGGTCCAGGACCTGAAGGGCACCACTTGGGGGTCAGGAACTTGCTGCAGCTTGGGGAGCCTTTTATGTCCCTGAGTCACAGATCAGGAGGCAAGCAGACTATCCCTTCGAGTCACTCTGGGGTCCTGGCTTGAAGATGAAGTTGCAGGTCCAGTTCTTCTTCCCCAGGCAGCAGGACAGCAGGCTAGCACAGCAGGGCAGCTGTTCCTTTAGAGCAGCAGGTCAGCAGAGTGGCAATGCTTGTAGGGAAATAGCTTCTAGAGGTTCCCCCTCTGACGTCCCCAGGCATCCTGCCTTCCCCGCCCTGGCACCAGACTAACTACAGGGGGTTTGCAGATCCGACTATTCAAGTGTAGGTTGGGCTGTACCCCGCTCCTACCTCCCATCCTGCCAGTGATGGCCCATCATGGTACACCTAAGCTCCCTATTGTGTGTGGCTGTCTAGGAGGAATACTCAAAGCTCAACTGTCAACTACACCCAGTCATGTGACCCAGGGACAGGCTACAGGCACTAAGGGGATAAGTCAGGAAAATGCCAACTTTCTAAAAGACTTAAGATGGACGGTGCTAAGTGTCATCCAGCCTAATCCTAGAGAAGCCCACTCAGAGGTTATGCTGATGAAAATAGAAGCATATCTGATCTTAAAATTAAACACTGTTAACCAGGGATTCAATGAAATGTTGGAAGTCAATAAATTATAACAGCATGAGCTCCCAGGCCATCCTAAAGGTCATTTACAGAATTTCATTTCTCCCAGCTCATCCCCACCACAATATATAAACAACTACAAGTACCAGAACGAAATGGGAAGCCAAGACATCTCTTGACTACTCAGGTCTGACTACATTAGTAGAAGTATGAGGCCATCCTCACCTACACTCACCATAGAGTAATGGCGGCAGAGATGAGAGTTTGAAAATGGCTAAGAATCTAAAGTAAGTGCTATCTTGTAGACCAAGGAAATATACTTGGCTCTCACACCTCAAATTTATTGTATTCTTTTACTGGTGCTCACAGCCGAAATGCTATCCGTCTCAGTCAATCCCTGCGGCTTCACATTTTCTCTGCATTGGAAGTAAACAATGTTGCCAAACTGAATGAAAGCTACAGCGCATCTTTTTCTAAGATGCAGTCACCATTAATGTAAGGTTCCTCGTATAATGCAGCCGAATGACTGTTACAACAGAGCATGACAACAGAAATAGACAGCGTATACATAAAAAACAGTCAAAACATAAATTCAGATACACACAGTGAAGTTGAGACTAAAGACAGCAATATACTATGTAGCAAGTTTGCTTCCAATACGCTCGATTAAACCGCACTTGCTGGCTATGGTATCCTCCCTTGTGCTCAAGATAAGCTACGCTTCAGAACTATTCCGTAGGACACGATATAAACTCCATATGACTATTTCCATCTTAGTGACAGCTTTGTCATTCTCCAATCCCAAAGGAGGCACAACGCACTACGCAGGGGCGGGCCGCGAGTGAGCGAAGCAGAGCAAGGTGCACGGCATTCTGCTTCTCCGGCCCTGTAACCGTGACCTGATCTACAAGCCAGCGGGGGGCCCTCTGGGAGCAGTCATCGAGGCGCACACCTAAATAGAGCAAACTGACAAAAAGAGCCCCCCAAAAAAATCAGCGGCAAGCGCAGCCGCTATTAGTTGGCGGCTGCAGTGAGTGCGTGCCCTCTGTGGCGTTGGGGAGGCAGCCTGACTAGGCCGGGTGCCGGGTGCAGCCTGCAGCCCCGCCTTGCATGCCCCGCTTGCTTTCTCCTTCTCCTTCGATTGTGTCCCCTCAATTGTCTCCCCCACCGCTCACTTTAGCCACTGGTCTTAGCCACCCCTCCCCCCAGTGAAGACTGCATGAGACTTCATAAGATCGTATAAAGCCAGTACAAGTCTACACAAAGGCCGTACTGACATCTCTGGTAAGGGGGGGGTTAAGGGGGAGAGGAGAGTGAGGGCAGTAACAGTACAGCACCAAAGGCAGCTCAGAAACAGCACAGCAGTGGCCAGAGTGGCAAGGAGCATTAAAAAGCCTCAAAGCATATCGAGATATTCCTAACAATGTCCCTGACCTTCAGGAAAAGAAATAGGGGGAAAGTCACAAACGCTTATAATACAACACAAAGGCGTCCTGTTTCATGGTAGCATTGAGAAGAAATTTTTTTTAAAGCGACCAATCGCAATCAGAGTCGAACTGAGTAATTGAATTGAGTAACGGCACTTGCAGGTTCAAGTAAAACCTTGAGCCTTCGTGTCAGTACCTGCGCCATGAGTTCGGGCAAAATTAGAGGAGCGGCAGGAAAAAAGCAAGGAAGACCTAAAAAGGACAAGCATTACCCCCCCATGGGTCCTCCCCGTCCCAGTCCTTACTACCTGAGGCAGTCCTGCCTCCACCCAGCCAATCAAAATGCCAGAATCCAAAGTTCAAAGGTTACATACGCCCCTCCCACCCACCGCCATGCCTGTTTTTTTTCTGCTCCGACGGTGGTCGGAACGCTGGTGCTCCCGGTTCCTGTCTCTGTTCCGGTTTTCTTCTGGATGGTTTGGCGGTGCCGTGAGTGTTTCTTTTGCATTTTTTAAATGCTTCTGATGTTTGTATTGTCAATTTCTTCTGGCGCAGCCGCTCCGGTCCTCTGGTCGGCCTCGCTCCTGTTCTGGGGTCCGGACGCTCCCCGCTCATGTGCTGGGCTGGGACGGGGAGCCCTCCTGGTGTCCTGGCCCCAGGTCGTTCCGGCGCTGGTGCTTTAGTGCAGCTTCCGGCCCCCGCGGCCATGTTCTTCATTATGTGGCTGTGGGTGGAGACTGCAGGGCTGCCCTTTTTGTTGGTTTTTCTGGTCTCACATGCAAGATTTGGTGTTTGGGGGCAGTATTTCATGGAGGTTGCTGGGCACTTCCTTTTTTGGTGGGTTGGGAGTTTCCTGTGGGGTTTACTCCTTTTTGCTCGCCATGTGTGAGGGGGCTTCCTCTCCGGTGCTGCATTCTCTTTGTCCACGCAGCATGATGTCCTGGAGCTGCAGGAGGGTGTTCTTTTGCAGTTTTTCTTGGGCTGTTTTGCGGGATTGATTGCTTCTGCTGACCTGTCTGCGTTGTTGGTGCCTGCGGCTACGCCATCTTCTACTGTTGGTGGGGTCGAGGTCATTTCCCCTGCTGGGGTGTGCGTTCAGGGTTTGGTGGTCCATGGTCAGGTAGTGCTGGGTTTTGTCCCTGATTCATTATCTGCTGCGGGGTTTGTTCCCGTTTTTGGCCTGCCCTTTCGTGCTGTCCTGTTGGCTGTACTGGCTGAGGTGTGGCCTGGCATTGCCATGCGGGGTATTCCTCGCTTTCTGGGGACACAGTTTCGCCTGGCGGTCTTTGTCACCCGGTATCCTCCAGTTCCTGTGGTCACTTCTTTTTTGCTCCTTCTTCCTCTTTGTCTTCAGAGGCGGCTTCCTTGGAGGTCCAGGTTGGGCGGTAGGTGGATTCCGCTCTCGAGAGTTCGTATGTTGCTTCTCCTTTTGGGGTGCGTGCTTGCTCTTTTTCGGCCTGTGCTTCGCAGGTTCTTCTCTTGGGCTGTTTATGGGATCTGGGGGTCCCTCCTTCCTGTCTTGTTCTGGATGGTTGGGCCTTCTCCTCGGCTGCCGGGGTGGCGGTGGCTGGTGAGAGGTCTCTCTGGCCCGCGCTTTGGTGCTTTGTCACTACCCTGGCGCCTTGGTCCACTGCCTGCCTTTTGTGGATTCTTGTGTTTTTTTTTGGCTTCCTCTACAGACTGTCTGTGTGGGGGTGCTCTGTCTTCTTGTCGGCACTTTTGTGGCCGGGGGGGCTGCGTTCCGTTTGGTTCCCGGCCTCTGCAGCGCCTGCTGCTGCTGCCCCTGGGTGTCGGGCGCATGTGTTGTGCCCAGGAGGAGTCTCCGTGGCCTGGTGGTTGCGTCTCTCCTCTTCAGATTATGTGTTCCACTCCTGGTGTTAGACTGATTGTGGGTCCCCTGTCTCCTTTGCTAACGTTGTTGCGATTTGGGGACTCGGCTCAGTTGTTCCTGGCTCGTTGGTCCGGTCTGATTTCCGACTGGTGGGTCCTGTCGGTCATCGCTCTTGGTTGCCGGTTTCCATTCCGGGACGTCCCCCTTTTCGGCTGTTTTCACGGTTGCTCCGTTGTCCCCGTGATGCATTCTGCCATCTTCTTTGGCGTCGGCCTATTTTTTGTCACTGCGCACTGTTGTGCTGGTTCCGGTGGCGGCGCGGGGCCGGGAGTCCTCTTCCTCTCTGTTCCTGGTGCCCATTGGTTCCTTCTGTGAGGTTCTGACTCCCGGGGCTTTGGTCGGGTTGGTGCCGCTGGGTCCTTTATGGTTGTTCCCATTGCGGTCCGTCGTTCCCCTCTTCCTGGTGGGTGATTTTTGGCTTCCCTGGATTTGGGAGTCGCCTGTTTTTCGTGTCCCCGTCAATCCGGCTGGTCAGCGGTTTCCTGCGGTTTGCGGTGGTTGGGTTCCGTTTCCTGTTTTTCAGGTGTTGCCTTTCGGCCTCTCTTCTGCTCCTCAGGTTTTTTTTCCACGGCGCTGGTCCCCACGGGGCCGGGGGTCCTCTTCCTCTCTATTCCTGGTCCTGGCACCCGTTGGTTCCTTCTGTGAGGTTCTGACTCCCGGGGCTTTGGTCGGGTTGGTGCCGCAGGGTCCTTTATGGTTGTTCCCATTGTGGTCCATCGTTCCCCTCTTCCTGGTGGGTGATTTTTGGCTTCCCTGGATTTGGGAGTCGCCTGTTTTTTGTGTCCCCGTCAATCCGGCTGGTCAGCGGTTTCCTGCGGTTTGCGGTGGTTGGGTTCCGTTTCCTGTTTTTCAGGTGTTGCCTTTCGGCCTCTCTCCTGCTCCTCAGGTTTTTTTTCCACGGTGCTGGCTCCTGCTGTGGGGGTTTGCTGACCTGGTTCCAGTTTCTGGGGTCGTATTGGGTCTGGCCGTTTCTCGTCTGGTTACTGTTCGGGGGCTTCGGTTTCTCGGGCCCGGTTCAACGCTTTGCAGGAGGCTGTTTTCTCAGTGCTCGCTTCGGCGGCACATATACTACAGTTGGAATGATACTGAGAAGGTTAGCTTGGCCCCTGCGCTAGGCTAACACGCAATTTCGGGAAGCGTTCCATATATCCGGTTCGGTTCTCTGCCCTGTTGTCTCTTCTGCGGGTCCTGCTGGGTCGCCCTTCTTCCCCGGCTCTGGGTTGGTTGTGAGTCCGGGGGTGGTGGCTGCCTCCACGGCTGTGGTTCCTTGGGCTCTCCTGCACCTCGTGTCCTTGGTGTTTCTTCTGTTGACTCGTTGGGTCCTTTTCCATGCTGGTTACAGGGCTCTGGTTCCTCTTTCCCCTGTTCTGGTTCCTTCTTTGGACTTTTAGCTTTGCTCTCCCTGCCTGGTGTGGGGGGTGCGTTTCTGCTTCCTTCTCTCCTCTTGTTGTCCTCGGATGCCTGTCCTTGGGGTTGGGGGCCGCGTGGGGTCCTTGGTGGCCGGCGAGTCTGTTGTTCGTGCCGGCATTCCTGTGGCTCGTTGTTGCTTGGGCCTTCTTGGGGGGTCCAGGTACGTGTCTCTGTTCCTGCTGGCTTCCGTGTTTTGTGCCTGGGCGGCATCTTCTCTGTTGGCTTTCGGGGGGTCCAGGGTTCAAGTCCCTGTTCAGGCGGTTGGTTTCTTTTGAGATTAGGTACTCTAATTCTACATTCTTTAGGTGGCTTGGGCCGCTTCCTCCCGTCCTCTGTTTTGTGCCGTCTGGTGCTCGTTTCGGCGGGACATATCCTTATATTGGGACGATGCACAGGTGCTTGGCGTGGCCCCTGCGCAGGGATGACATGCTGATTCATGTAGCGTTCCCTCTGTCTGTTCCTTTGTTCCGGGTCCTTTGTCTTTGGTTTGAGACTCTTTGGTTCTGTCTTGTTTGCTTCCCCTCCCGTCGCTCTTCTCCCCCGGTATTTGTTCCGGGGTGGTCTGTCCTCGGGCTTGGGGGTTGCTCTCTCGTTTTCTTGGCCTTCGGGTTTTCTGTATGCCTTCCCTCCTATTTTCTCCTCCCGGGGGTACTGCGGAGGTTTCGGGGGGGGGGTGTCGGTGTCTGTGTTGTTGGGTTGGCCTCACTGTCTTTGGTTTCCGCTCCTGCTGCTGCTGGCGGGGGTCGGATTTGGCCGGCCTCCCTTTCCTCCAGCTCCGCTTCTGGGTCCGCAGCTGTCTTTGCCCTATCTTTGTCGCTTGGTTCTGGCGGCCTAGCTCTTGAGCGGCTGTCTTTGGCGTCTTTGGGCTGTTCTTCTGTGGTGGCCTGTGGCGTGCATTGGTCGCGTTGGCCTTCCGCTCTTTGGAGCTGTGATGCACGTTGGGGCTCTTTTGTCTCCTGGTGCTCTTCTCTTGGTCTGGATCCGTGCTGGGGTTCTTGTTTCTGTGCTGGATTCTCCAGGATGGGTTTTTTGTTGGGCCTTTTCCCCTTCCACTTTGTCTGCTCGTTGACGGCGGTTTGTGCTTGTCGGGGTCTTGGGGCTTCCTTGGTGGTTGTTGCCCTTTGGTGAGTCGGCTTCTTCGGAGCTTTGGGCTTCGTCGTCCGGGCTCTCCTGTGCTCGATTCTTCTTGGGGTTTTGCGGGGTCTGCGGTTGCCCCCTTTCGTGCCCCTGTTGGTGGCGGACTTGTTGTGGTTGTCCGCTACGGTGGCTTTTTTGCTGGCCTTCACTTCCTCTCGTTGGTTGGGTGATTTGGGTGCCTTGCTCGTTTCGTTTCCTTCTTTGCCGTTCCTACAGGTTCGGGTTGTTTTGCGGCTTGATCCGGCTTTTCTGCCTGATGTTTCTTCGAGTTTCCTTTTGCTGCTGGAGGTGATGCTTCCTGGTTTGCCTGCTGAGGGGGATTCTCCTGTTCCCTCTTCTTTGGGTCTTTGCAGGGCTCTTCTGATTTACCTCCGACGTTCGCTGGAGTTTCGGGTTTCTCCTGCCCTGTTTTTCTCCTGTGGGTTCTGTGTCTGCTTCCTGGGCTGAGGCGGTGGGGGTCTCTATCCAGGAGTTTTGTGGGGCGGCCACTTGGCGGTCCCGTCGCACTTTTGTGCGACGTTCTCGGCTTGTTTTACTTGCCTCTTCTGACGATTTCTGTTGGCGTCTTGTACGCTGCTGTTCGTTGATACTTTATTGATTAAAGTTTTGTACTTTTGCATGGATCCCTAGTGTCCTGCGTTTTTTCTTCTTGGTTCTCTGCTTGTGAGTTCCTCACGTAGTAAGGACTGGGACGGGGAGGACCCATGAGGGGGTAATGTCTTATTACTTACTGGTAATCTTCATTACCCCGATTAGGGTCCTCCCCGTCCCAGTCCTCTTCCCTCCCTCCCGCTGTGTTTGTGTCTGAATCTTGTTGATAACAGGCATGGCGGTGGGTGGGAGGGGCTTATGTAACCTTTGAACTTTGGATTCTGGCGTTTTGATTGGCTGGGTGGAGGCAGGACTGCCTCACGTAGTAAGGACTGGGATGGGGAGGACCCTAATCGGGGTAATGAAGATTACCGGTAAGTAATAAGACATTTACAATGCAATAGGTCTCGCATTTGCGATAGTTTAAGCTATTGGCATTTTAAATGATAATGCCTTTTATTTATGTGTTTTGATAATTAACATAAATAAAAGGCATTGTCATATACAATGTCAATAGCTCAAACTCTTGTAAATGCGAGACCTCGGCCGCCATTGTCCCGGGATGCTTGGAAAGTCAAAGCACGCATGGCGCGCTGAATGTTACAGGAAAGCATGTTGTGCCAGCAGTAGGAGAAACCCATTAAAGAAAATAGTGCAGATGGACTAAATAAGACATACCGTTTAACAACAGAAGTAAAAGGGCCAGTACTCATGGGAGGTTACAAACGAAGACAAGGTGATACTAAGGAGGGACTAACAAGCCTATTAACGAATCAGAAGCCAACATTGACAAAGGACAATGACAAAAGCCAATGAAAAATATGAGAGTGGGCGGGGCTTCAAGTCTATACTCGACTACAGCATGCCTCGCAGAGCAGCGCATGCGCTGCCCAGGCTTGACCTAAAAAGATAATTATTAATAGGTCTGGGAACATATATTACCAAGAACAAATCAAGTCGAGTAAAAAGAAAGGCAGTACTAGGAGCACAAACGGCATGAATAGAGTAAATGGTATTGGCAACAAGCATTAGCAATACCAATAGATGCAGCTTTTCCATAGTGCATACAAAAAACTCAGGCAACACACACACATACACATAAATGATTAAGTGCAGATGCACGGTGAAACACCTACAGGTATCCATCACACACATAAATCCGCATGTAAAAGGAAAGAAATGCACACAGACTAACAATCTTTTGGGTTTGTCTAACCACAGCTCTTTGCTGCTAAGTCTCTCACAGTTCACAAAATCAGAAAACCCACCACATAACCTCTAGTGCTCTTCAAAGACACCCGATCAAATACCACGCATGGGACACATCACTTTTTTGCTTGGTCTTGCAAGGTAGTAATGCACATCAAAACGCATATCTGAATTCATATGGGTACTAGAAACTCAGAAGATGGACTGGATTGTGGCCCAGAGTGATTACCATTGGCTGAGATGAATTCAAGCAATGCACCTATCAAATTGTTTCCCTTCAATGCAACACCCTAAGTGACACGGGTAAATCCAGACCTGGGACCCATGCTCACTCTGCCATCTGGCTCAAATTGCACCCTACTGATGAGGCCCAAATATTCAGAAACCGATCTGCGGTTGATTGTGTTCCCTCTCAGCGGAGATCTACCGTGGCAATTGGGGTCGACGATTCATACTGGAGCGGGATCAAGACTGATTAGAATGTGGCTGGTTCGTGCCTGAGGTGCTCCAGTGACCAAAAAAATGATGGACTAGATGGCGGCCCCAAGTAATTACTAGTGGCTGAGAATAATTTAAGCAATCCGCCCATCGCTTTTTATTTTCAACAGAAACGCAGTTGATAGTACATTTTGGAAGCCTCTGGAGAAAAAGAATTACAATAAATGCTTCAATACCAGATCTCTCAGAAGTTTATTAACACAGTATCCTTTAGAGATGATGTTGAGATCCTGTTTTACCATAAGGTGGCAACCGCAGCGAAAGGGGACTACAGTGTGGGCTTATGTATATAATTCCCAGGGGAGCCCTAGTCTGAACTTCGATAAGACCAGTCTCTACAACAGACCACGCTCCCCTCCCCCAAAGTCTGTATGCAGCACCAGTGGCGTCACTATGGGGTGCGGGGGGTGCGGACCGCACCGGGTGACACCATCACATGGGGTGACACCTTTCCCAAATGAGACTATTTACTAAATAGTCTCATTTGGGAAAGGTGTCACTCCATGTGATGGTGTCATGGGGTAAGTCGTGAGGGGGTGACACCATGAGTTACCGATTTACCGCACTGGGTGACACCAACCCTAGTGACGCCGCTGTGCAGCACTTGTGCACTGACCAGACTTCACAGCGTTTACACTTGAGGACTTGTAGACCAAAGATCACGCTCATATGAATGTGTCCCTAGTCCTATTTGGTCTGGTATAGAGAGAAGGCAGTGCATCCTACTGTCTGTGAATTTACTCCTCCCATGTGTCTCCCAGGTGCTGCTGGTACACGCAGTGGCTGCCTTTGTCAAAATCACTCTTCGTCTTATTTCCAATGAAGAACAGTCATGGTAATCCTGATCTCCGACTCTAGTATTCTGAAATCAAACCTGCATCTCATGACATTTACTGGGATATGGATATCCTGAAACTTTAGTGAGTGTGGCAAGAGGTCTGAAAGGCAGACACTATTCAAAGGGACTAGTTACAGGCCCATTCAAACTTTAGCAACCAAAGCCTAAGAGTCCAAAAGACAAATCACCACAACATGTCAAGCAGCAAGTTAAACAGAAAGCCACTGTGTAGACAACATTAAAAGTCACGTGTGGACAAAAAAATACTTGTATGAGCACTAGAAAGGCACACAAAAACCTAAAGAACACTCCAAAGTTTAGAGCACTATACAGCACCTTGTAGGAGGAGGCTATAGATGATTTGGATGGCAGTAGGTGAATGGAATCACAGGTGGGCAATGTTCATAACACAATCAGGCATGTTTCAAGTTTTCGTGCACCTTTCTGCTCATTAGAACCCCTTGGTGAATACACAGATTCCACTGTTAACATTCACAAACTGGCCAGAAAGGGCATTTTCAAAAACTACCCTTTGATACTCTACAGGAGAGCTGAAACCAGTGCTTAATTTGTGAAGACGGTTGCAGGTGGTGGGCTCTCACACTCATTTATGGGGACCAACACTCATTTTTATTACCAGACTTTGACCCAGAGCAAGAGAGAGAAAAGAAGAAAAGAAAATATGGGGAAAAGAAAGAGTGGCAAAGAGAGAAAGCAGAGATTAAAGAGAACCTGGAAGAATTAGTTAAAGAAGCAGAAGTGTAGGGTGGTGGAAGAGGCATGAGGTGGAACCAAACTCGACAGCCTTAAAATTCTGCAAGCCAACATTCGGCAGTGCAGGTTGTGAGTACTCTTAAGAAAAACTTTGGGCCCCTGCAGCTTTTTACAAATTCACACATCTCTCAACTCGCTGCACACACCGCACTACAGCAATCTTCTTAGGATTTAACTTTAAATGGAATTTTGTATTTATTTTTCTAATTTGTTTTTTTAAACTTCATGTTTCTCGTGTCAGACTGCAAATGTCCCACTTTCTGACTCAAATGCCCTTTCTTTACATGTGCTAAGGCCAAGAGTCCGGCTAGAGAGCCTTCTTCCAAACAGTAGAACACGCATGACACTGATGTGTGAAACCAGAGACCCAGGGGCATATTATCAAGGCGGCGCTATGAAATTATCGCCGCTTTTGCATCCGTTTTCGGGCGAAAAACGGCGATAATTTCATCGCCTTATCAACAAAGACACGCTATCGCGTGTTTTGCTGATTTAGCGCCCGTTTCCAGCACGCCTAACTTTGCATCGCTAATGAGATGCAAAGTAGGCGTGGCTGTGAAACCAACCAGGGAAAATATCGCGAAGGCAGCTTCGCGATATTAACAAGGAAGGGTAGCGATTTTTAAATCGCGTTAAGTATGACTTAACGCAGGAATTTAACGTCTGTTAAATTCCTGACTAAGGCATACTTAACATGGGGGGTGGATTCTGTGGTTAAGACCACAGGCCCTATCATCTAGGATATCGCCGTTTTCCACCATGTAAAAACGGCGATATCCACACTATCTCTGGAATTTTTATCGCATCAGCGATCCGCGTTGTTGATAACGCGCTAACCGGGCGATAAATTCCAGAGATAGCCGGCGATAAATATGCAAGCGCTAAGCGCGCTTTGCGATATTTATCGCCGGCCCTTGTTAATATGCCCCCAAGTACTTAGGAGGTATAACCTGTTTAGCAGAGGCCGGCAGGGATCCATCACAAACCAGACACCCTTTGACAGGACGAAAACCAAAGAAAGGATCTTTTGATGCCTACAAGAGATTGTTTTCCTTTCTTTCCTCATACAAGATACAGGGCTTGAAATCCATTCATATATGCTTTGATTGAAGGAAGTTGGCAGAACTCTGTGGACACTGTCAAGCAGCAGATCCATTGTCACACACCCGTCGTGAGCGACATTTAGTTTGCTTCAGACTACTACATAGTCGTGTCGGGCATGTAAAGAAACAACGAGAATTACCTGTAGCATACTTTTTTTAGTTTACTAATTTTACAGGTGTTGACCTTGTGTTGCCTCCACAAATGAATAGGGCTTACAAACTGTTACAGGTGTTACAAAGCACTAAATACAGCACAACTGACCTGCACTGTGAACTCAGGGCGAGGTTACTGTACATTTCTGTCATTGGAGCTTAGCTGCAGGCACTGTAGGCCACATGTAAATAAGCTTCTCACATTAACCATAAACAAAGGGCTTACAGCATCCCTGTTGTCTTTTTCAATGCAGGAAAACAAATGCTCTCTGGGGCCTGAGTGATCTTGCAGGCCAGACTGCAGTAGGAAGAAGAATTTTGGCACGCGCTACATTTCACAGTGTGGGTATACTGTGGTTATACTGCGTCAGTCAGACAAGGCTTATTGTTAAAGGTATGGTTTCATGGAAACCTCTGTAGATTGCCTCAAAGGAAGAGCACTGTACTGGATTTTTACGCTTCATTTCGAACGACTCTGATATGAAGGAATCCCTCTTTTTGCACTCCATGCATACCACAATAGCATGCCACTATGTAGTGTGCCGTTCTTTATAATCTGTTTTCACTGGTAATTTTTTTATTGTTCTTGCATTCCTCTATCAAGTCTGACTCTCTGGAGCCCTGGTCCGCGCTTTAGAAGAATAATGTAAATAAATAATTAAACTAGAAACTATTTGCTGGAGAAAATCCACGAATACTGTTTTTTTCGGCCAAGTGTAGTGTGCATCTCACTCGATCGCAGTATCCTTTTATTTCAAGATCTTGTCTGTGATAGATTCTGCAAGTGGTGCAGGTGCCAATGTAAGCTCTGCTTGGCAAAACAGCATCTGAAAAGAGTTAAAGAGTTGTCTGGTCCGTTTTAAGTATATAGCACATTTTAGGAATAGGGAGATTAGGCGATTTGCCTAGAATCACACAATGTTAAGTCAAACATTAAGGCCAGGATTTGAATCTAGGTCTCGGGGCTGTAATGTAAGTAACTCTAACCAATGGGCCACATCCTCCTACCACTGTGATACAAACTTCCACTGTACAGTAGATTTATTCTCATCAAAGTTCTTGAAAGTTCAGTTCTACAGAACAGAGCTAAAAGGGAGAGGGTGTGAAGGGTCACGTGATTTGTCTAGAATCACACTATGTGAAGTCAAACACCAAGGGCAGGATTTGAACCTACGCCTCTGTGCTCTAATGTTAGTAACTTTAATCAATAGGCCACATCCTCCCATCTCTGACACAAAATTCTACTTGTAGAGTAAAATTAATATCTTCAAAGTTTTTGAAAGTTCAGTTCTGCACAACAGAGCTAAATGGGAGAAGATGTGATGGGGCAGATTCACCATGCCATTGCCGGCATGTAAGCTCATGTTCGCCATTTGCAAAATTACATTTTAAATGAAGTCCAAAGTATCAGTACACTACTTACTTTATTATACAACTAATTAAAACCGTAACATACGAACATCATAATAATACTTGATAAAATGTAAGGATTAAAATATAAGGAATAATAAAAGATTGTATACACATTTATAAGTCTGGCAATACAAAATAAATATCAAATCCAAAAAGCAGCATTTCAAATTAATGGCAATATATCACAATTGGCCGTTTGGTCCAAAGAGAAGTGTATAGTATAAAAGACAATAGCAAAAGTGTCACAATGCTTATTACTGAAGATGTAACTTTCATCGACGTTCATTTATGCAATAAGAATAAAGCTTGTCAGTTTCTTAATGCAGGGCATTATGCAGTGCAGTTAAAATAATGTTAACAAACTTCCCAGCTCTTGCTAGAACTTGGGTGGAGTTATTACTGAAGCACAAATCAGATGCTTCCCTGCAATGTCTCAGAAACTTTTCCTGATAAACTGGGACCAGTAGGCGTCGGCGATCATTGGCAAGATGAGGGCAACAACATAGCAGATGTAACCAGGACTCATGTGGATAATTGCAGAGCCTACATGTTAGCTGACCATTCCTCCGAGCCCACAGCGGGTTAAAGTCATGAATTGGAAGGGCTAACAGCCTCATATAAATGATTTTATTGCGAGTCTGCGATTGAAGAGAATAGTTAAAATATGGTTGAGATTTCCCCTTAATATACGAGTCATTCAAAGCTGCAAGGAGTGGTTTTTGGGAAGCCGAGCAACATCTCTCTCGAATGACACTAGAGTAATTTGGCTTTTTATCGTTTTTTTCCACATTGACAGGGAAATAATTGGATTAGAAAAGTTGATGATTTCAATCTTCAATGTGGAAATGGCCAAATGCAGCTGTCTGTACCAAGGAGAGAGTTCGTCCGTGAACACTGATTGCAATTGTTCTTTCATGGATTGAGCTGGTGCACATAGAGTGTAGATGTAGAATTTAATTAAGTCTCCCAGACAATAAAGATCTGCACTTGCCAGGCCCAGCTCAAGTCTCAGCCTCACCCTCCTTGCATGCTGAGGAGCCCGAAAATATTTTCTTATAGGCCATTATTTGGTAATTCACTAAAAATGAATCCATTTAGCCAGGGAAAGCCAGGTGACCATAAGACACTGCCGGGAGCAGTTTGGCGCGAAGAACCCTTAAGATTGACTCGGCTGTGGGGCTGTGCAAATGCCGATTCAAGCGCCTCAGACTATGTATAACCCCTGCTCCCTTGGGCCGAAGATGTTTGAGATGGGATACTTGATTTGCCTTTTCGTTAAACCAAACTCCTAGGTAATTATAGCTAGTACAGGTCGCTATATGTAGACCACCTGCTCGCCAAGACAGATTTTTCTTTTTTTTATGTTTCCCAAAAATCATGACTTTGGTTTTTGATTCATTCATCAGAAGATTGTTTTTTATATTATATGTGTTAAGGGCAGTGAGCGCTCTTCGTAGACCTGTTTTTGTGTGGTCCATGATAATAATGTCATCAGCGTATTGCATAATCTGTAGACGTATACCACCCAATTTTGGGGTGACCAAAGTTGCACCTGCCAATTCTTTAGGCAAATCGGCAGTATAAAGATTAAATAGTAGTGGGGCTAATACGCAGCCTTGCTTTAGACCATTTTTTGTTGCGATTTTTGCAGATACTGTTGTGGCACTTGTTTTAATCCTCACCCAGGTTTTCTGATGCAGAGATATCAGTGCAGAGAGAAGTGCAGATGGTATCCCCCAGGAGTTTAATTTGTTCCATAGCGTCCCTCGATTGACTCTATCGAACGCTGCACTGAAGTCCACAAAACAGCAGAATAAAGGTAGATGATTGGCCAAAGTGGCTCTCCACGATAGGTAGGACAGCGCTATTATATTATCCGTCATGGAGCAGCCTGATCTAAAGCCTGACTGAGTACGGGGAAGGATGCTATTTTCTGTAACCCAGTTTTCGAGTTCTACCAGCAGGACATGAGCATAGGCCTTAGCTTCGATATCCAATAAAGCTATTAGCCTGTAATTGGCCGGATTTGAGCAGTTACCCTTTTTATGAAGTGGATGTAATATTGAGCCCTGCCAAGTGGATGGAATTGTGGCTGTAAGAAAAGCTTGTTTAAAGAGAGGTGTAAGGAGCTCTAGAAACATTTTTAGTTGCCCATCCTTGGAGCTCATTAGATAACCTACAAAAGGAGTATTTAAGTAAAAATGATAACTTTGATGGTGCACACATGTAATGTCTGACAATGACAAAGAAACAGTGGCACATTGGTCAGGCTCAACAAAAGTAAGGCAAGTGTGTCATTCTAAACGCAAACATGTAGGATAGAATTCCAAGATCATAAACTCCCCTTGAATCAGTGCTTTATTTCCGATACAATAATACTACTGCTCTGCCGCTTTTGTTAACATTTCAGCATTAAATCGCTATCCCCATGTGTTCCCTCCGCGCCAATATGCTTATATAGCTACTTAAATTTTAAGTGCAAATGTGCAACACCGTTAGTGTAAATGAGTGAGTCAAAAGACAGTAGCAATTTCTCGACGTTGAAAAAAAATCGTAATAAAGTAGAATGTTTCGTAAAAACATAAATACCTCTGGTGTTGTGAAAACCAGGCTCAACATTCCGTACAGCTCCGTAGGCTCACGCACTTACGGTGCGAGGCATTCAAGTTTGGGTGACTGCTAACCTTGCAGTGACCTTTTGACGCCCGGAGCCTGAAGGGTGCTTAGCTTTGCTTGTTCAGGGGACAGCTGGCTCTAGGAGGAGGTGGGGGACTGCCGACTGCTCTCCGTCACGGGAACGCCCCCCGAAGCACTGCAGCACCCCACAAATCACGGAATGGGAAGCCCTCCTCGGGTCCCCTATCACTTCCCGAGCTCCGGCGGTGTCTGCTCATGGCGCCGTCCGGCGTCACCTCCTCGAGCGCGAGGCATGTACCGCACACACAGGACTCCCACTCTGACTGGCTCATCAGGAAGTTTGCAAACAAAATACCTCCTTGTTCACGTGTGACTCCCGTGATGTAAGCCACGGGTGGCATATTGACTCCGTCGCTCTATTGTATTCTTAAAGATGTACTTTGCGAGCGTTAAATTGCGACTTTTGTGTGAAATGTCAACAAAGGTTATGAGCAACATGTAACAGTCAAACCGAGTTGGAGAACAGGCTTTAAATACCTAGACAAGTTAAGTGTTGAGGAATTCGTACTAGTGAATGTTAATTAAATACACCTACAGAATGAATGGCGCACTCTAAACTACAGCGCGGATTAAGCTAATTAGTGCTGCACTGTCTTTTACATGTGTGAATTACAATTAATAACAAGTGTGAGCGAACGAAAACTGTAGTTAGGCGCTGCTGCTTCCGGACTACACAGAAGTTACTATCGGATTAACAGCCAACAGAAAGCAAGATAAGAACAGCAATGCTACAGTTAAACGAATCGCAAGCGGTATGACAAATTACACGGAGTTTCACCCAACATACAGATTACTTTATGTCTCGCTGAGACAGCGCATGCAGCGCATGCGCTGCCAAGGCGAGACCTAAAAAAGGGAGCCAACAAGTTGCAGAAAGTCTCAGCAGATCTCAGGACTCTGAATCGGAGATCGACCGAGACAAAGATACGGACACTGACATAGATATGGATAATGATAAAGAAGATGCCTTGACCATCACTAATATTACTTGCTTAACCGCTAAGACCAGTGTCAAATCCAGCAAGCGGGTACTCATTACGGATTTTTTTAAAGTATGTCGTAAACTATCTCCGGAAAATAACAAAGCCCACAAGGCAGCCAAGGAGGCTAAGGGAGTCAAATTTGGCAACAATCTCAATGATGCATACAGAGAAGGTAATAGAGATAGCTATAACAAAAAAACAGACAACGAAAGTACGGAACAAGGGGACCCTCTGTCCACCACAAGAGATGACATAAGTTATGACAATCCAACAAGCAATTGTACGAACTTAGTTGCCGACCGCCAAGAGCATCATCTTCAGGCCGTAGAAGCCTTAGCCCATACCGAGCCAGACTCAAACCGGGAATTTCTATCTAGCCAATGTGCCAGCCCAGCCCACTTATCTCAACAACAACAGCAACAACAAATTGCACTACAATTTGCCAATGACGACCTTGTGTTCTGGCAAGAAAGCATTTTAAGACCTTGTGCTCTATCCATCCCATCTGCAAAAGAAACAATTGATGGACGGATTGCTGGGCAATGCAAACATTCACCCCCAGTCACAAGGATCTGGGTTAAATCCATCATTCTTTTGCTCACCACACCACCCCAGTTTGGACCCAGCCATATGCAAATCAATCTTGACCCTGTTTCTTGTGGGAACAGTCCAGCCCGAACTGCCAAGCCAGGTCCTCCCTGGACCGGAAACAAGCATCCTGGGACAGGTTTCAGGGCATCACCCTTCATCAGCCAGGCTAGCTTGAATCCAGTGGTGTAGTGAGCACGGGACCCACGTCTGGGCATACCCTTCCCACTTAGGGTGACATATGCAAAAGAAACAATTGATGGACGGAATGCTGGGCAATGCAAACATTCACCCCCAGTAAAAAGGATCTGGGTTAAATCCATCATTCTTTTGCTCACCACACCACCCCAGATTGGACCCAGCCATATGCAAATCAGTCTTGGCCCTGTTCCTTGTGGGAACAGTCCAGCCCGAACTGCCAAGCCAGGTCCTCCCTAGACCGGAAACAAGCATCCTGGGACCGGTTTCAGGGCATCACCCTTCATCAGCCAGGCTAGCTTGAATCCAGTGATGTAGTGAGCACGAGACCCACGTCTGGGCATACCCTCCCCACTTAGGGCAACATATGCAAAAGAAACAATTGATGGACGGAATGCTGGTCAATGCAAACATTCACCCCCAGTCACAAGGATCTGGGTTAAATCCATCATTCTTTTGCTCACCACACCACCCCAGTTTGGACCCAGCCATATGCAAATCAGTCTTGACCCTGTTCCTTGTGGAAACAGTCCAGCCCGAACTGCCAAGCCAGGTCCTCTCTGGACCGGAAACAAGCATCCTGGGACCGGTTTCAGGGCATCACCCTTCATCAGCCAGGCTAGCTCTAATCCAGTGGTGTAGTGAGCACGGGACCCACGTCTGGCCATACCCTTCCCACTTAAGGCGACATATGCAAAAGAAACAATTGATGGATGGAATGCTGGGCAATGCAAACATTCACCCCCAGTCACAAGGATCTGGGTTAAATCCATCATTCTTTTGCTCACCACACCACCCCAGTTTGGACCCAGCCATATGCAAATCAGTCCTAGGATGCTTGTCTCCAGTCCAGGGAGGACCTGGCCTGGCAGTTCGGGCTGGACTGTTCCCATTGGGCGCAGGGTCAAGACTGATTTGCATATGGCTGGGTTCAAACTGGAATGGCATGGTGAGCAAAAAAATGATGGATTTAGGCCCAGATCTCTGTACTGGGTGAATGTATGACATTGTTCTGCATTCTGTCCATCAATTGTTCTATTTGCATTGGTCACCCCGAGTGGGATGGGTATGTCCAGAAGTGGGTCCCGTGCTCTCCATGCCACTGGAGTCAAGCTATCCTGGCTGATGATGGATGAAACCCCGAAACCGGTCCTCGGATGCTTGTCTCCAGTCCAGGGAGGACCTGGCCTGGCAGTTCGGGCTGGACTGTTCCCATTGGGCGCAGGGTCAAGACTGATTTGCATATGGCTGGGTTCAAACTGGAATGGCATGGTGAGCAAAAACGATGGATTTAGGCCCAGATCTCTATACTGGGGTGAATGTATGACATTGTTCTGCATTCTGTCCATTAATTGTTCTTTTTGCATTGGTCACCCCGAGTGGGACGGAGATGCCCACACATGGGTCCCGTGCTCTCCGTGCCACTGGAGTCAAGCTATCCTGGCTGATGAGGGTGAAACACTGAAACCGGTCCTAGGATGCTTGTCTCCAGTCCAGGGAGGACCTGGCCTGGCAGTTCGGGCTGGACTGTTCCCATTGGAGTGGAGAAGTGTGGCTCAATGGTTAGAGCGGCAGACCCTGATGCAGAGATCTGGCCCGGGACCAGGGTTCAATTCCCGCCTCGGCGGGTCTTGGGCTCAATTTCTTCGGACCTGATAATTCTCGCCTCGGTGCCTATTCTAATCATGGGTCCCACTCTGCAACTCTGGGCAATAGCTTGCTTAATCTCCACAACGGCCCCAACAGCGCTGGGATGCCTGGCTTCACCCTGGGGGTGCCCAGGAGTGGACATTTCACAGGGAAAAGCCAGGAAGGGTTCCACAGCGGTATGCGTACAGCGCCAGGACACCCCTTTGGGGGTATAAGTGCGCTTTACAAGTACAAATTTCATTTCATTGGGCGCAGGGTCAAGACTGATTTGCATATGGCTGGGTTCAAACTGGAATGGCATGGTGAGCAAAAAAACAATGGATTTAGGCCCAGATCTCTGTACTGGGGTGAATGTATGACATTGTTCTGCATTCTGTCCATCAATTGCTCTTTTTGCACTATCCATCCCATCAGCAGACCCACATCCATCCGACCAACTGGGGCCTTTAATAGCTAGTCGACAAGAACAAGTTCCCGGAAAGCTTGAGAAATCTCCTAAACCATCCCACATCACAAAGAAGATGGAACAGGAATCACCTCTACAAAAGTTGAGCGTGCCTCTGCCCCATGGGCCCTACGAGGTTGAAGAGCTCAAACCAGCCTTCCCTTTTGAATCACAGGACCCATGCAAAAACACGCAATCAAGAAACATCAAGCAACAAGGGGACCAATCTTTGACGGAAGTACAAACTTGTCCATCAATTAGCTCAGTATGGATACAGCTATTAAGTACCATGGAAACTATTGGATCTGCCATGACATATCACGCTGACAAGCTAGATACCCAAGTTGAACTATTAAACACCCTAGCTATACACGTCCAGGGGATAGAACAAAAGTTGCACGTTTTAAACACCATGATAATGAAGGTACAACAAGAGTGGGACATCACGTATCACACGTGCCACTGTCCCCAAATAATTGATAACTCTGGCAGGGTCCCAACCATAATGTCAGAGCTGTTGGGGGCAGTCAGGGAAACTCAAACAACCCCCACTCCAGCTATGGAAACAGACCCTAAGGAAGTGGACGGAGTTGGCGGGGAGAGTCCCAGGAGTTATAACAAAAATGGGAAAGAGATAACCAAATCCGAAGTCCGCGAAATTAGAACCTCACCTGATGCTGAGAAAGAGTTAGAACAACCGAATGAACAGACATACCCAGAAGGGTCAGCATCAGTTCCTAATCAAGATAATCCACTAAAGGAAGTAGTTGGAAGTAAGGAACAAACAAGTCCGAAAACATCCCTCACAAAAAGGGAACGAAAATGTCTGAGGAAAGCAAGGAAAAGCAAACAAAATAAGTCCTGCCTACAAACATCATTGACACCCATCCAGAATGGATATGACAAAGAAGAAGAAAATCTCAGGGATGCGGCAAGCACTTTGCATCATAACATCTTAACAACAAAAGAGGCTGTCATTCCGAGAAATCTAAAACTACAAAAAAATATATGATATATTCAAACCTTCAGTCAGGCAGGAACCTAAGAATACAATAAGCAATGATATTCAAAAAAATAGTACAACTCAAACTTCCCATGAAATAACGACAAAAACAAGTGAAATCAACACTCAGGATGGCGTTATCAGTGGGTTTGGAGCCACAGAGGAGCGCTGTATCAACAAAGAAGCGAAAACAAGTTTACACTCCCTGAGAGGCAGAGAGACCGTTAATTGTACTCAACAGAATCAAGTTGGTTATCTCTACCAAGTAGGATAAAATTGTCAAGGCCAAATGGAATCATCAAAGGGGACCCCAATTGACCGAATGAAAACACAACCGATTGTCTCTTATACTAAATGTCATGAACAGATAGAGCTGGTCCCACACTACATCTCGAGGGGAGCTCACGATATATTATATATAAGCACAATATTAAGGCTGCTAGAAACTCTCCCAGCCCTGAGACACATTAAATCCAGGGATCTGGAAAGAATCAAGTTTAAACCTAATCCCAATCGAACAGGGTCTGAAATCACAACAGCAACTTGGATAGATCACTCTATTTCTGAACAGATTCTTTGTCACAAGGAGTCCTTTGCAACATGGGGTATAGAGCTAAAAAAGGTTGAACCACCCTGTTACCCAAGTCCATTACAACAGACCTATTGTACAGGGGGCGTATTAAAAGGAGCAAAAGGTCCCGAGAATCCCGACCAAATGAAAGGCGACGGCCAAACAACAAGACAAATTACGATTACAATTTCATACCCAGAAATAGCTAGCTTCGAGGATAACCCGCAGTCAAGCCTATTAAATATGAACCAAGGAGCAGCATGAATAAAAACACATAAAAGTCTAAAAACAGTCCGGGGCTGCAATATCTGTTCCTGGAACGTGAACGGTTTAGCCTCCAAACTAGAAGAAGCTGATTTCACAGACTTCATCCTACAGCATCACATACTGCTATTTCAAGAAACATGGCAGTCAACAAACCCTCCAATTGTAGGTTTTAAGAATATCTCAATCCAGCCATCAAGGAGGCCAACCACGGAAGAGCAAAAGGCGGCTTATCCACTTACATCTCGACAGACATCTTTTGGAAAGAAGAGGAAATTGATTTAGACTCCCCCTGGATGCAATGCATTAAACTTGCAGCTTCGCCTTCCTGCACTTTGCTAATTTTGAATATTTATATTCATCCCGCTTACAAGCACAAGGGAAGAAATATACAACAATTGGTTGCCGCACTTAGAGCTTTAAAACTTACCTACCCATATGTCAACATAATACTGTCCGGGGATTTCAATATGAATTTAATGCAAGCCCGGGAGAAAAATTTACCAATATACATGCGGGCTAGGCAAGGCAACACAACCAGGGGTGATACTTTGGGAAGAGATATGCTGCACTTCTGGACAAACTTTCATTATTCACCTTAAAAGGACGAGGTCCGAAGGATAGCCCGGCAGCTTTCACAAGAGTGACGGCCAAATCATGAGCAACCATTGATTTCACCGTAGTGGATCCCGATTTATTCCCTTTTACATTGAACTTCCAAATAAAGGATAGAGCAGATAGCGATCATTATCCTCAAACCTTTATACTAACTAAAATTCAGGAAAGTTCTCGACCAGCTAGTGCCCTTACATCATCAACTCAACTTTATAATCTCAAACGACTTATATGGAATAAAAATAATGTAGATGCAATCATGGAGTCATGCTCTGCCTTATTGGCCTCTACCTGTGAAAAGCCATTAGGGACAGAGGCCTGGGAGTCTTTCGTCAACAGTTTAAACAATTTATGAACAATCTCAAAAGACAAAAATCACCTGTGACAACCAGGTTAGCCTGGTATACACAAACTTTAAGGATAAAAAAAGACAACTAAATAAAGCTCTCAGATTAATGCGTACCCAGGGCCCACAACCCACCCGGCAGACCTTGACAACAATTGAACAAATGAAAAGAGATCTAAAAAAGGAAATTAGAGTGGCGAAGCGAACATGCAACGAGCAATTCTGGACAAAAATGCTCTACGCCAGCCAGCACCAAAAAACACAAAACAGATTTGGGCACACATTAATCTCCTATCAAATGGTAAAAATCGGCATTTTAACTCAGACATAACTGAATATAAATGGAGATCTCACATAGTAGCCATATTTAACACTGAGGGGCCGATTCCGATTCGGGCCGGAAATCTCTCCGACCGAGCCGGACCCGGAGAGATTTCCGACCGAATCGGACCTGTGCAGCCCGACCGAACGAGTACGATGCGTCCGTATGCTATCGTACTCGAGTCGGTCGGACTCCCATTGAAGTCAATGGGAGCCGGTCGTACAATGCGTACGCGGGCTCCCATTGCCTCAATGGGTGCGAGTCGAACAAAGGCGCCCCCTACAGTGGGTACGCGGCAAAGCGACTCGCGCCGTACACGCACAGGTAGGGGGGACCCATGGGTCCCCCCTGTGTGAGACTCGCGTGGCTACGCGTTCAGGGGGGTCCGACACGGACCCCCGAAGTACGGCTCCGACTGCTCTTTCGAGCCGGACGGCGCGTGTCGGTCGGACTGCTCGCGGCGCGCATCGTACTTACCCGGCCGGGGAATGTCTCCATTGCGCTGTGCGAGTCGTGTCCGAGCGAGTCGGTCGGTGCGGTTAGACCCGGGAACGAGTCGGTCGGAGCGGTTGGGACGCCCGAACGAGTCGGTCGGCGAATTCGCATCGTACTCGTTCGTCCGGACGCGCGTACGAATCAGTCGGGAAATAGGGCTCCGAATCGGATCCGGTTATGCCGAATCCGATTCGGAGCCCTACCGGCCGAGATCGGAATCGGCCCCTCAGTCTATCTGTATCGCATCCGTTAATAACGAAACATCAGTGTCCAAAAGCAACTGTAATATAGAGTTTGCGGCTCGTACATCAATACCGTTAAACCACTTCTATCTTCAAGTCAAACAGCCAGAAGGCAAAATTCAGTCGGGTCTACTTGAAACTCTAAGGCCCGACTTATCTGAAATAACAGGGTTTGACCCATTAGACTATCATTTACGGATTACACAAAAACAGGTATTGCATGCCATAAAAAAACAAAGATCAGATGGGGCCCCGGGTCCAAATGGCTTGCCCAACACTTTATTTAAAAAAGACCCAGCTTTCTGGTCCAATCATCTAACTTCGCTGTTTGCTCACACATTGGAGACTTGCACCATTCCAGACTCGTGGCGATGAAGTATCCTACAACCAATATATAAATCAGGGGCTCGTTCAGATCCATCCAACTACAGATTAATAGCCCTTATTGATGTTGAGGCAAAAATTTACGCCACAAACCTGTTGAAAGAACTAGAGGACTGGGTCGAAAGTAAAAACCTGATCCCTAATACACAAACAGGATTTCGAGCGGGGATGGGCACCCTAACGAACTTATGAGCTGTCACACTCCTGGCTAATCAAGCCACTGCTATTTCATATCGTCTGCATGTCTGTTTTGTAGACCTCAAAACAGCTTTCGACAAGGTTCCTAGATCCATGTTATGGGCAAAAATGAAATCCTGGGGAGCTCCCACAAAATTGTTAGATGCAATTATCAATCTCTACTCAAAAACATGGGTCCAAATAAAAATGGGTGACAGCAGAAGCCTAACAAACAAAATTATGACCACCGTCGTCTTAAAATAGGGGTGCGTTTTGGCCCCCTGTTTATTTAACATCTATACAGCTGCCATAGACAACAACCTCCGCCTAACACAAGGGGACCCTCCAAAATTGGGCAATGTCCAAATATCAAGCCTGCAATATGCCGATGACATTGTGCTGCTCTCTCAAACACCCCGAGGCCTACAGCGATTAATAAACCAACTAGCAGAATACACAGCTGCAAATCAACTAGTTATAAACTTCCAAAAATCTAAGGTTATGTGTTTTTCTAGTTCACACAAAAAACAACTGAGATTCATATGGACGATTAACAACAATATCCTGGACCAGGTGGAAAAATTTAAATATCTGGGTGTACTATTAGATCGACGACTCAACTATAGGCAATATCTTGAACAACAGAAAGTAAAAGCAAAACAGCTACTACTTGCATTTAAAATCCTGTAAAAAAAACTCAGTGACTGCTCGACAACTCACTTACTCAAGGTTGTGGCAGCAAAATTCTTGCCATCAATCACGTATGGTTCGGAACTCCTAAATGCAAAGGACTCAAAAGTCTTAAATACGGCCCAAACAAGCCTGTTTAAGAAACTGTTTTTGATTCCGCGCCACATCTCACAAGCCCTGATCAGATTGGAATATGGGTTAAAAAACCAGACACCGACAAGACAAGGGGCCCTTGTTAAATACTACTGGAGAATGAGGGCAGCAGAGGAAGACACCCTAGTACACTACTGCTGGCTGGAGGTTGCAAAAGCAATCCAGATTGAGCAAATCAGTTCATCTATTTTTAAAACAATCTATTGCAGCTCTAAAGATAGAGGATGCTTGGCACACAATACCATCCTACCCGGAGTTTAAACGAATTGTCAATAAAGCCATTAATCGACAATCCCAGGTCAAAGATAAAGCCTCTGTGATCTCTAAACCCAACGTATGGGTGGTGATGCCGACATATAAAACACTTACAGGCACATGCATCAAACATGCCATTTGCGATTCCTTATTAGCAAAAAATAAGGATTCGCTAATAAGGAAGCGCAAATGCCTAGGCATGTGGGAATCGCTGAGAAAATAGCGATTCCTACAAATTCCTTAATTGCAACTCGCAAATTGCGAGTCGCAATTAAGGAATGGCTCCCCATTCATTCCTACGGGCCTACAGGCCCATAGGAATGAAAGGGAGATTGCATGCGCAATTTGCGAGTACCAATAGGTACTCGCAAATTGCGCATGCAATTTCAAGGGTGCAAGGGTGTCAAAATGACACCCTGTTGCTCTCCTGAAAAAGTGATGTGCACCCATGTTGCGCACACACATGCCCCAAGGGCATGTGTGTGCGCAACATGAAACTTTGAAAAATGCACTAAAGTGCATTTTTCACAGTTTTTGCAAATTACCATGAAATTCAACTTCATGGTAATTTGCGCCCCCTAATAGCGAAATCGCTATTCTAAAGTGGTTCTTGCATTGCATTTAAGGAATCGAAAATTGCGATTCCTTAAATGCAATCGCAATTTGAGAACTCGCAATTAATTGTGAATTCTCAAATTGCGAGTGCCTTGAACCTTAATGCATCGCAAATGCCATTTTTGCAGGCGCAAACGGCCGATTTTTGCGAATCGCACCGTTTGCGCTCACAAAAATGGTTGATGCATGTGCCTGTAAAATCTCAACAGTATCCGACCGAACATTTTGCAAACCAAAAAAAGCGAAAATTGATTTTATTGAGACTGGGTGTTTTTCCATCTAAAGATCTTATCCCAAAATGGAAACGGTCATGGTCCACAATGGACTGCCGCCTTTGTGGACAAGGAGACGAGACATTACTTCACCTATTATGTATCTGCCCGGCATTATTGTCTACACAGAAAGTCCTCTTACGGCCAACTCTGAAAACACAACAAATAAGGACTTGTAGATCCGCCATAATAAAATGCTTAGGAGGATCGACAATCCAATTGACCTGCAAGGCAATAAAATTTCTGAGCCTAGCGGCAAAAGAACTAGAAAGGAGGGACAGACAATTCAAACTGGTCGAGGATCGCAAGGCGATAAATTCCAACTGAACACTCTGCAGCTTACTTGTTTACAGTACAATGCACTTTACCTTGGAGAAATAATAGGAAACTCTCAAAAGTACAAGCATTTCATCTTGGATAACTAAGTCAACTTTAAATTTAGTCATAGCACTTTATACTAGAAATATAATTTGACTTTGTTTTCTAAAACCTTCTAAATATGAACACTGTCAAGTATACTTGTCTACAGCTCCGGGTCTCCTTCCATAGACCATATATCTTGCGTGACTGTGCACAGATTGAGCAGACTAGGAAACTAGTTCAAACTGTTTTAACTTGTTTTCATTACAAATTTTAATGAGATTTAAGGCAACTAACAAACAAGAATATTTACTTGTGAATTTTTATGTACATAAGTGGATTTGCCGCCTTTTTATGATTTATAATGAATCAAATAAAAGTAATTTTTCACTTTCACCATTTTAGTGAGATTAAAATAAAAGTCCCTGCGCTCCCGTGCAGCAACAAATACATTTCACCCAAGGATATGCTTTCAGCCTCTAAATAAGAAACCAATTCATATTGAATTCCACTCTTCCTTTTTAGGTCTTGCCTAGCGACGCAGTGCGAAAGCGCTGTCGCTAGCGAGATCTATTGTTACCGACTTGCTTCGGAAGGGAGACAGGAGATGTGCACGCGCAGGACGGACTGCAATTATGAACGCGCCCGTGAAAACGCACGTACAGACACGCGATGTGCACATCTCCTGTCCCCCTTCCGTCCTCGCCAGCCGCAAAACATGAGCTGTGCACGCATAATTAAATCTACAATTCCCAGCTGTCCTTGCACCCCCTCCAGTGTCAGCCAGCCATGCGCCATCTGCCAACCCCCACCATATTCCTCCACGACTACACACTGACGCCCTCTCCATACAGCTACTCTCTCCCAGCATTCCTTACCGTCGTTCCGCCATTCTTCAGCGCGATGCCCTGCAGCGTGTCCCCAGAGCTCACAGGGTGCTCGGTGTACCTCGCAGCCCATGCGGCCGCCGTCACGCTGGCCGTGCGTGTCTTCTCCGGCGATCCTCAGCTTACGCCGGGACAGCCGATGTGCATGCTCACGGCGTCTCGTGCGCTCCCACCGCACTTTCACTTTCGCGCGCTGAGACAGTGCCCCCGCTGCACTCCTGATGGCTCCGTGGGCAATGCAATAGGTTTCGCATTGTCGTCGGTTTCTTTGCCGAAGGGGGACAGCCCATCTGCACGCGCCCGGACATAAGATATGCACGCGTACGCTGTGCGAGCACGGCGCTCTGCTTTGGTGCATTCTACACAGTTCAGTTCCCCGGCCGTCTCTTCAATTCCAGCGTCTTAGCAGAACGCGCACACCGGGCGCTTTCACTTTCTTTCCTCCCCTCGTAAGCTTAGTTTACTCTTCGCTTCTCCTTCGTTTTCCATTGCCTGCTCCTACTTATATTTTCCCCTCCACTCTCTTCAGTCTGCCTCTTCGATGTTACGTGTTTTACGTTTGGTGCTATATATTATGTTATTATCATCGATACACAGCGTGCGGTGATGGGTGGGATTCGCTTTGCTGATACTGTTAACATTATACTTTATTAGGGATCATAAATAAACACCCACACTAGTCACACAGTAGGAGTAAACGTCACCCAGAGCTCACCTTGCATAAGAAGAGGCTGCTTAGATAAATACTTGTATATGTATTACGTCATTTCACAAGCACGCACTCTTCTGCTTTCTCTGCCTATCACGGTGTAGAGTACAACAAAAATGCTCAAAAAAATATAGTTTTACAACAATTGTTACGCGTTTTGAGTAAGTTAAATAAAAACTCACATGTGTGTTTGTCAGTAAGCTAACAAGATCAGGTATCAGTCACTAATGGAGCCTGGTTGGAGAATGTTGGCTCTCACCAGTGGCGGGCTGGAGTCTCGGGGCACTGGAGACATCTATGAGTGTGATTGTAGTTGGGGACATGGGGGTGCCTGGGAGTGGTGGAGATCCGTGTGAATGTGGCGCGCAGACGTGTGTCGGCGCTGCATTATGGTGGGGGCGGGGGAGCGATGGAGACACGTGCGTCATGGTGGGGAATAGAGATACATGTGCATTATGGCGGGGGTGGGCGTGTGCAGGGTGATGGGGACACGTGCACCTACAGTTGATGGAGAGGCGTGACTGAGAGCTCAGGGTGGAGGTGATAGAGAGATAAGGGGCTACTGAAGAGAGGGGCTACTGAAGAGAGGGGGGGGAGGGGGCACATTTAAAGTCATGAACTGATGAGAAGAGAAGGCTGCCGTTTCATGGGGCCATAGAAGAACAGAGGGGAGCAAAGGGTGTTGGTGTGTTAGGAATAAGACTTGACTACGCCAATAGAAGGTCAGATACAGAAGCAGGCCCTGTGCACTCTTCCTTCTGTCCCACCACATGGTACAGGCCATCCCTTCATTAGAACAACAACAGTTTAAACGTTCCCAGATATGCGAATTACACGCAACACAAGAATGTGGCAGGCAGCTACTCTGTAATGTAGGCGAGAGTTAGGGGGTACAACAAGCGGAAAAATAGAGAGGAATGCAGCCCTGGTGATGAAGGTAATTAGCTGGATCCGGGAATTACAGACCTTGAGCGGTACCCCCTGCTGACACACCAAGTGACCTTCGGCAGATTGCCAGCTGGCTCCCAATATCACTCGTCATTTCAGGTGCTCTTGGAAGCTGCTGGATTTTGACTCCCTCTGTGTCTTTCCTTTCCACCTTTAGGTGTCCTGCACTTGCCGGCCCCGTGACCATTAAGTCCCTAATGAGGACTACGCCTCAGATGCCTTGCAGGAGCAGGGCTGCCCACTGCGTACAAAGGGCAGTCAAGCAGCGTGGCATTACACGCTTTGTGGCCGAGCACACTTCTGCTATCAGGGGATAAATGCTTGCCGGCCGGGGACGGTGTGGGAACCTCGGAGCTCGGCAGGCAAAACACTATGGTAATGCGCCCCTCTTACTTAAAGGGGAAACAGATGCTGAGGTCGACCAATGGGCGTAGAGGTAAAGGTGGACTGGCCCTTGTTCAAGAAGCTGTAGCTATAAAGAGACCAAGAACAGTCAGGTAAATGTACTCTCACAAAATCCAAAGTGTCGGAGGCTACAGGTGTGTACTACAGAAACTAGAGAAAGAAACGTTGATAATAACACCTATCGTAATATTTCCGAAATTTCGTTGCACTGGAAATTGGCGTTTCTGTAACCCATCTCAATGGTATTTAATTTGCTGACCTGTTAAATTAGTTTTATTACACACAGAATTATGCGACAGGGGAGGACCAAACTATGCGGCAGGCTACACTAAATTATGGGGTTACCAAAATTATGCTGCAAAAAAAGGCACATTAAGCGACCGTATTACTGCATTATTTTGTCTTTTTTTTACATATGTTACTACTGTCTGGGCAGAGGTACCACTACATTAGTAACAGTTTAACACTCAGCTACAGCACTAGGCAATTGAAATTTAGTCAGTAAACTATTGAGAAGACCCTTCCACTACGCGTTGCTTTATTTCTAGCAATTTTTGATCCGTTTAAGCTAAATAAAAAAACGTTACAGCCTCGGAATCAAATGATTCCAATCACCCTGTCTATAAAATATTCACCCTCCCATCAGCCTCCAGAACGCCCTCAACATTCCAGCATCTAGCAAACTTGATATCCTCCTAGACTGCCTACTGACACAAAGGGGCGACATGGCTAAAGTATAAAAGAAACCTTTGACATAGCTACCTTCGTCATTCGTTCTTCTTAAATTACTGGGTAAGCACTTTTTTTTTATTATTCACAATGTGACTGCTGGTTTAACATTGCGGTAGCTTCAGCTGTAAGTTTTTTTTTTTTGTCATTTGTGCTGTTTTATTTTGCTTTGTAACTTGCAATGTACTTTATATCTGTGTTATTTCTCGACTTTTTTGTATTTATTATTGTACCGCCTAACTTGCGATCGGCCTTTGTAACCTTAGATCGTGTTTATGCTGTTTTATTTTGCTTAAATAATAAGCAAAATAAAACAGCATAATCGGCTTTTGTAACCTTCGATCATGTGTAAGCCATAGACACAAGCATTTGCAATGCAATAGGTCTCGCATTTACGCGAGTTTAAGTTATTGGCATTTAAAGGATACTGCGTTTTATTTATGTTTTAAAAAACAACACATAAATAAGAGGCATTGTCATTTACAATGCCAATAGCTCAAACTTGCGTAACTGCGAGACCTACTGCATTGCAAATGCTTGTTTAAATTGGAGACGAGCAATTGAGAGTCGCATGAATGCTAACAAGAAGGAACTACGAATTCACGAGCATCTCATGGATTCTGTTAGTCTCTGAGGACATAAGATAGACTTCTTAGTGCTCAGAGTCATAATGGAGTCGAGTAGATCAGAGCGATGGTGGGCATCAGTTAATATATTCCATAAATTATTCATCCACAGCAATTGACCAGCCAAAGTCCTGATGAGAACCCTACACCCTTTGTGGTTCGAAACATGTCGATGATAAAACCTTGGGGGACTTCTAAACAATAATCCCACCCTTGCTCAATGACTTCAAAACCCCCAAGTTTCTCCCAAGAGGGTCACGGCATTGAGAACAACTGTGATAGGCACCTCTGGTTTTGAATCATTGGACTGGTTCTGATTATTTTATTTTATTCAAGTCCTTGTTGATAATGTTTATTGTACAAGGAATCACTACTTAGGTTGATGTTCATTGTTTTGTTGCGCAAATTCACAGTCATGGGCTATATTCATGTTTTATTAGACATGATTGAACTTAATCAATGAAAAAGTTGAGAAGTGTTCTTTTTCATGATTCATTGAAAGCTCATAATATGCATTTTGAAATCATTATTGAGTGAATTGTAAAATAAATACACAGGCCAAGAAAATAGATTTACTTCACCTGTTTTTCTAAAGAAGAAGATTGAATAATCACAGCAATTTTTTCTGTTTTGTGAAACTTTCCAAAAGTGGCATTTTCAAAACTTTCATTTATTTTCTGACTCCACCATAAGTTAGGATTGTAAATTATGAATCCAGAGACACCAAACATGAACTGGTCACCTATTCCCATTTGGAAACTGCAAATGTAATAAGATAACTCGGAGAGTATCCTATGGGAGAGATAGGCATTGCAGTAATGTAAAACGACTTTGAGAGTTTTTCACTACCTGGGCATGTAAAATTTAAAAATACATGTCCAACCTTTTAAATACACTGCACCCTGCCATCTGGGCTGTCCAGGGCCTACCCTTATATGTATTAAAAAGTAAGGTTTGGGCCTGACAAAAGTCTGCAATGGCAGGCTTGACACATGTTTAAAGGGCTACTTAAGTGGATGCCACAATCAATGCTGCAGACCCACTAGTAGCATTTAATTTTCAGTCCCTGAGTACATGTAGTGCCACTTTACAAGGGACTTACAAGTAAATTAAATATGCCAATTGTGTATAAGCCAATTCTACTGTACTTTAAGGAGATAGCACAACCACTTTAGTACGTGTTAGCAGCGGTAAAGTGCACAGGGTCCTAAGGCCAAGTAAAAACAAATTCAGCAAAAGCCGGAGTGTAGAGGCAAAATGTTTGGGGGTTAACCTGCACAGAGGGCCTTGTACAACAGATAGATAGATAGATAGATAGATAGATAGATAGATAGATAGACGGACAAGCAGATGGATATATATATATATATATATACACATATACATACATACATACATACATACATATATATATATATATATATATATATATATATATACATATATATATATATATATATTTAAATTATCTGTCTACTGGCGGTCGCCAGTAGATAGTTATAGTTAGGACCTATTTTCCATAGGAAACCCGCAACATTCTATTCCCAATAACTTTGGCGCCGGTTGACGAATCTTCACGAAATTTTCAAAACTCGTGGGGCGCTCCGGTCCGCTCCTATCCTGAAAGTTTCGGGGTGATTCGTCAAGTGGGGATTGAGAAAAAAGGGGGGTCCCAAAACGTGTTTTCCCCATGCAATTTTCCATAGGAACCTTTAGTCGCAGCTACAGCCCGAACTGCTGAACGGAATTACACCAAATTTGGCAAAAAGGTAGCCCTTGGTTCAGAGTCATGCCTTTTGGTTAAATGGTGTAAATCCGTTCAGTAGTTCCTGAGAAAATCAAAAGTAAAATCACATATATATCTATGGCCGCGGAGGATCCGCGCACCCTGCGCGCACCCTCCCGATCACGAGCTTGATGCTAATTGGCTGTCAACACTCCAAACCAGGAAGTGTTGGCAGTCATCTTGTTCCTCGGTAGAACCGAGGCACAGAAACAAGTGCGCAAAACGCAAAAAGGGTGCAGGGTAGAAACACCCTGACCCCCTAGGCCTGCTTAGGGGGTCCCACAAGGACCCCCAGGGCCCAAAATAGCATTTTTTTTTTAAATCGGCGGGATGAGCGCAGGGTGCGCGGATCCCACAGTGAAAAAAAAAAACCGAAGCGCGGGCTCCTGCGCTTCTTTGTGATTTGGCCCCCGGGTGGGCCAAGTCCCGGGGGCATGCGGGGGTTAATTGAAAAATTGTGTGGAGGGCCTCTAAGGCCCCCCCAAACCCCGGGGACCGCCACCCCCCGGGGCTTCTTTTTTTTAAATTAAATTACCTGTGTGGGGGGGCTCGAGCCCCCCCCACATGCCCCGGGGACCGCCACCACCCCGGGGCACTAAGAATTTAAATGTGGGGGTCCGTTTCGGACCCCCGAGCCCCGGGGACCACCACCTCCCCGGGGCTTTGAACATGTTGGGAGGGGGGCCGCGCGGCCCCCTCCTGGAGCCTGTGCTGGCCCTGGGGACCACCAACCCCCAGGGCCGGTTCCCGCAGTGTCCCGGGGTGCCCACCCCCGGGACACTGTAGTTTGCTATGGCAGGGCGGGAGCCTCGCGGCTCCCGTCCTGTCATAGCAAACTTGCTTTGAATTTTGGAAGAGAGAGCAGGAAACCTGCTCTCTCTTCCAAAATTCAAAGCAAATTGCTTTTCCACACGGGAAGCTGCATCTTAGCAGCTCCCCATGTGGAAAAGCAATGCCGGCTCCCGAGGGACGCGAAGATCCGGCGGGACCGTAGGGGGATTGGGGACCCCTCCACGGTCCCCAACGGTGAGGGCCAGCCCGGGGGGATGGGGTCCCCGGGCCTACAAGTGGCCCGGGAGGGGGGCCACGCGGCCCCCTTCCCCAAAATAAAAAAAACAAAATAAAAAAAACAAAAAACAAAGGCCGGCCCCGGGGGATGGGGTCCCCGGGGCCATAAGTGGCCTGAGGAGGGGGCAACGCAGCCCCCTCCAAAACAATAAAAAAAAGGCCATGCCCCGGGGATGGGGTCCCCGGGGCCGATTAAGGCCTCGGAGGGGGCCACGCGGCCCCCTTCCAAATTTAAAAAAAAAAAAAAATAGGGGGCAGGCCCTGGGGGATGGGGTCCCCAGGACCAATAAATTAGAAAAAGAAGGGGGGCCACACAGCCCCCCTACTTAAAAAAAAAAAAAAAGACCGGCATCGCGCCGTAGGCCACGCCCCCTTCTTGCAGCACTCTGCAAACGCGCCCCTGGCGCGTTTGCAGATGGGGAATGAATTCCCCTTGAATACTGGGGTCCCTGGGGCCAACTTGCCCACCAGGAACCTCCAGTATGCGCCAGGGAGCTGCGTTGCAGAGAGGTGTTCTGAGGCCACGCCCCTTTTACACCTCTCTGCAACGCAGCTCTGTGGCGCTTAATGGAGGTAGCTGGTGGGCTAGTTGCACCCCAGGGACCCTCAGGATTCAAGGGGAGCTAATCCCCTGACTTAAAAAGCGCCATGGGGCGTGTTTGCACAGTGGTGAAGGGAGGGGGGCGGGGCCTGAGGTGACATGTGTGCAAACATGCCCTGTGGCGTGTTTTAAGTTGGGGGAGTAAGTCCCCTTGAATCCTGAGGGTCCCTGGGGTCCAACTAGCCCACCATGTACCTCCAGTAAGCGCCACAGAGCTTCGTTGCAGAGTGGTGTAAAAAGGGGCGTGGCCTTGGACCACCTCTCTGCAACGCAGGCCTGTGGCGCTTACTGGAAGTACCTGGTGTGCTAGTTGGGCCCCAAGGACACTCAGGATTCAAGGTGACCTAATCCCGCAACTTAAAACGCGCCACGGGGCGCGTTTGCACAGTGGTGAAGGGAGGGGGCGGGGCCTGAGGTGACATGTGTGCAAACACGCCCTGTGGCGTGTTTTAAGTTGGGGGATTAAGTCCCCTTGAATCCTGAGGGTCCCTGGGGTCCAACTAGCCCACCAGGTACCTTCAGTAAGCACAACAGAGTTACGTTGCAGAGAGGTGAAAAAAGGTGCATGGCCTCGGAACGCCTCTCTGCAACCCAGCTCTGTGGTCCTAACTGTAGGTACCTGGTGGGCTAGTTGGGCCCCAGGGACCCTCAGGATTCAAGGGGTCTTAATCCCCCAACTTAAAACGCACCACGGGGCGCGTTTGCACACATGTCACCTCAGGCCCCCCTCCCTTCACCACTGTGCAAACGCACCCTGTAGCGCGTTTTAAGAGGTAGTTTTAATCCCCCTGCCCTATTATGTACTAGGGACTTACAGAGCAGGTCATGCTAATCACAGGGGTACCCCAACGCATAGTGTTCTCTAGTGTATGTAGGTGTTTTCACTGTATTCTAAGTGTCTTTTAGCATAGCACTGGCTCTGGTTAGTCAGAATCAGTTACCACCAGTACCCGTCTGAAAAAGTTGTGGGCACAGGATGATTTTGCAACAAGGCCTCTTTCTGCTCCTCTGTTGGTTCTTTCTGCACATCTTTTGCTTCTTTCTGCACTTTTCTTCGTCTTTGTGGACTTCTGTTGCATCTTTCTGCATTTCTTTTGCTTCTTTCTGTGCGTTTTTTCTTCTTTCTTCACATGTCCTACCTCTGTAGGCATAGTTAGAAACTAGCATTTAAAAAACCTTTGAAATTCACTTAAAAAACCATAGGTTTCAGGCACGTTATAGTTAGAAATTAGCATTTAAAAAACCTTTGAAATTCACTGAAAAAACCATAGGTTTCAGACACGTTATAGTTAGAAATTAGCATTTAAAAAACCTTTGAAATTCACTGAAAAAACCATAGGTTTTAGGGACAGTTATAGTTAGTTGGACATTTCACTCGTACAAAACCATAGAAATTCACCCGTTATAGTTAGTTCAGCTAACTATAACTCGCGCCCCGCAATGCACTGCTGATGACGTCACATATTACATCACTCATGACATGGTCAGTGACATCACTGATGACATCACTGATGACATCTCAAATGACATCACTGATGACATCACTGATGACATCATCCATGTGATAATTTCATGCATCTTCTCACACCCGAATATAACTTTTGATACACCCACTGTAAATTACAGACTGCCATTCTCAAAACCATACACACTCCAATACCAATAACTACATAACAAATCACTGATTCTTAGGGCAACACACACACATCTACTCACTCACCCGTACAGTCACTCATACTTACAGTCACTCAGTACAGGACTATCATATGCACTCATACACCTATCCATAGAGGTACTCACACACCTAGTCAGTCATGCAAAAAATTAATCACACACCCATTTACTCACCTATACAGTTATACACACACCAGCTCACTTACTCATACAAATACTAGCACATTCTTATGCTCTTATACAATAACTGATACAAGCACACACGCATCCATACAGCCACTCTCACAATCAAACACTCTCACTTATAGCCATTTAAATACTCCAACACACATATATACTGCCTTTTACATATGTAGTTACTCGCACATGTACCACTGAGATATACATTCACTCACTAACACACCCATACACACACTCACCCACCCAAGCAGTCCATCACAGATGCACTCTTCAAATCATGCACCCAGTGAATCACCCACTCACAAATCTATGTACAGAGTCACACACACCCCACCCACACAAATACTCAGGCACCCATACAGATACTCAGAGAACCAATCAATAACCCATATTGACACTCATGTAGCTATTCGCAAATCCATGCATCCACTTACACACCAACAGACAGACGGATACAGACATTCACACAGTTTAGTCACTAACCCATGCATTCAGTAAGATACATTTTATCATTCACTTGTAGAGTCAGTCACGCAGGTACTAAATCATCCATTCAGACACTTATACACCCACTCATTCTTCAATACGCCTTTCCCTATATATATTAAACATATTTAAACTTTACAGAAACACACAGTCACTGGATGATATCATCAGTGATGTCATCAGTGATGTCATTTAAGATGTCATCAGTGATGTCATGAGTGATGTCACTGACCATGTCATGAGTGATGTAATATGTGACGTCATCAGCAGTGCATTGCGGGGCATCGAGTTATAGTTAGCTGAACTAACTATAACGGGTGAATTTCTATGGTTTTGTACGAGTGAAATGTCCAACTAACTATAACTGTCCCTAAAACCTATGGTTTTTTCAGTGAATTTCAAAGGTTTTTTAAATGCTAATTTCTAACTATAACGTGTCTGAAACCTATGGTTTTTTCAGTGAACAGATAGACAGATAGACAGACAGACAGACAGACAGACAGACAGATAGATCACAGGGGCAGTCATCATTGTAAAGTTACAGTTCAGCATGCTTTCCTTTGAGAAGAAATGTTTGGCATGAAGCATGGTTTATGTCCTTTTATTTTACCATTTTGGACCCAAGTGCTCACTCAACTAAGGGCCTCATTACGATGTCGGTCGGAAAGCAATCCGATCGACTCATTGTCGGAATCGGTTCTGACCGACTCCGGTTTGGCGAGTCCGACTGACCGATGATTCGGTCGGACTCTCATTGACTTCAATGGGAGCCTGTGTTCCGACCGACAACACAGGCTCCCATTGAAAAAGGGGTGGTTGCGGAAAACCTTAAACCCTGTTGCAGGCACCCCATGGTGCCTGCTACACTGTGCATGGTTGTAAAGAGGGGACCCATGGGTACCCCCATAGGCCCCAACCAGTGGCCTCTGGGTGAAGGGGGGGCTACTACGCGCCCCCATAGTCAGTTTCCAACAGCCGTTCCGTGTCCGACAAACCGAGCCGGAAAGGCTGTCCGAATCCGACATCGTAATATGTCGGTCGGAAACACGGTCCATAGCGTTGTACGATTTGGCTCCAACCGACTCGGAATCTCTGAATGCCGGTCGGGACCAAGTCGGAAAGACCGAACGGTTACCTTCTATCGTAATCGATCGGTTGGACATGTTTCCAAGTCGGTCGAATACATGGGTTCCGACATGGGTTAGGAAAATCCAAATGCTGTTCGGAGCCTTTCCGGCCGACATCGTAATGAGGCCCTTAGTTTGTTGATGAAGACTTGTATTTGCTGGGAAATTAAGCTTATTTTATTGTCACCTTGCTAGGATTGCCCTTCTTAAGTCAGGAGTTTTCCTTTATGCAATTATTGTTGCAAGACTAGGCATTGCTCGCACCTGGCTTCAGCACAAACGGCCGAATTATAAATCCTAGTGAAATGAATTTATATCCCTCAGTGGCCTAGAAATATCAATTATCCAAAGTGATCTACAAAGGCGTAAGGTTAAAAGGAATCTGGGACCCTTTAACAGACTGTGTAGGCATGATTGTTCCTGGTTATACTGCTGAAAAAATATGATAAAAAACTATTGTTTCTGAATGAATTTGTGTCAATGATATCTCAGATCTTAAAACGTATAATGCAGAAATCTCTAATGAATTTTTATAATGCATTTTAATTTTTCCTTTTTATGGCTATATATTAAATACATTCCTAAAAAATATAGTAATTTTTAATTTACAAATAATTTTGCCCCTTCTAAAAAGATCTGAACCAAATTTGACAGTCACTTATTGTATGGAGTTGAAGCCTGGCATGGCAAATTTTGTGAAGTTCTGCGCAGAGGAAAAAGTTGGGGAGGAGTCAAAAAAACGTGGTTTATCATTTTTGCTCGGTTACAAATTTTTGCTTGCGGATGCAGCATAAACCAATCAAGTGGCCTTACACCAAACTTGGCATGAGAGCAGATCTTTTCTCAGAAAGTGTGCTTTGTTGGTTTGCTTTAAATCCATTCAGTTTTTGAAATATTTGCATTAAAAAAGTTGCTGGGTGGGCGTAAAAGAGTTAGCACTCTTGTATATTTTGGCTGTTTTGGTCCCTGGACAGTCCACGGACCCAAAACACGGAACATTATCAAACTAAAATTAAAAAGTGAAGGCTTCCAATCAGACAAGGGAACGTTTTCTCCTGTTTCCACTTAGGGCCTGGTCCCAGACTGTGATCATCAAACTGAAGGCTGTGATTGACTGGTCGCAAGAGATGAATTGCAGGGTCCCTGTATCTCGCTTAAAAAAGGCTACAGAAGGGGCAGTATGTTTACACTCTGACTCTCCTACCATACTGCGTGGCCCTCACACATGTTCATCTCCACCCATAATTAATTTGACTGCGTTGCACTGTCCATCAGCACATTTTTTAAGCTGTAGATTCCGCAAACACAAAATAGTATCCACAGCCTTCAGGCTTTAAACTGAAGCCAGTGACAATAAGATTTGTAGGCCTGATTATCCACCCCTTTTTTTAGTCCACTGTCTCGCTACAAAAGGTGCGAACTTTGGGTGCCATTTTAGATATAGTGAGTCTGCAGCCTCAATACCAAGACCACCAACTATAAATGTCATGGACACGTGTTGGGACCCCTTTAGCCAGTCACAATCTCGGCACCAAGACTGCAAATTAGGGCCCCATTTTAGGGATGTCAAGTTAGCTGATCCTGCAACAAAATTTGGTGATATTATAAGTTTAAAAAGTAAAAGATCTATCCATAAACATGTCCACTTAGGTGTGAAAAGACATCAGAGTCAGTTTTGTGGGTGAGGGGGGTCGAATATAGTGAACTCAACTAATTTTATGATGCAATGAGCCAGTAGCCTATGGCAAGACCACAGATTTGGCAAGCCTAGCAATGAAGCAGGACTCTCTCCGTAATCGGGGATTTCCTGTCAGGTGATGATCTACAGATGATTTTACATTTTAACTTGCATTCTGAACTTCTAATTAGTTAATACATCAGGTAACCTTTCAATCATTAAAAAGTGCCAACCACATAGAAAAAGGAAAGGCATCCGCCATTTTGTGAAGAGCAGGATACCTGAGCAGTTGGGTTTGGGAGAGTTGTTTTCGAGCTCTGACCACAGTAGACTAGGCACATCAAAAAATGCAGGGCCATTTTCGCCGTTTAATAACTTTGTGCAAATTTCCCCATCACAGATACAAGGGGAGAAAATGTTTTCCTCTGGTAATTATTTTGGTGCTGCTTATGGTATCTGCATGTATTTTGGAAGATTTTCAGCAGGTTAAGCCCAGTGCAGAAATCATTTTTGTTTATGTATAAGCCTGGGCGGTGAACTACGCTCCACTCGCGAAGTTTGCGGAGTTTTCTGCATTACGTGGATCTCGCGGAGTGCAGAAAAAATATGCTACGCGTAGCGTAGCGGACATTTTTGCTCGCTCGCGTTCCTCAACGTCAAGTTGGCGACCGTGAGCGAGCAAAATCAACATCCCGGCGATATTTTTCCTCGTTTGCGATCGGCAACATCAAGTTGGTGAGCGCGAGCATGGAAAATAAACCTCCCGGCGAGATTTCTCAACGCGGGGGGGTCAGGTTTCTCATTGCGAGTGGTCGCGTATGCTCGCGACCGCTTGCGATGAGAAACTGCCCGTTCGCGTTGAGAAAGCTGCCGCTCAAGTGAAAATCTTCTTGAGCGGCAGAAAACGACCGCTTGCACTGTGCATGATGCCGTTTGCAATGATTGCACAGTGCGGACAAGCATCCGGCACTGTGCAAATCACTGCGAACAGCATTTTCCTATCGCACTACGCTGCTCGCGTAGCGCGGCGGAGTTTTTTTACCGCTTAGCGTCGCGTAGCACAACTCCGCGAACTACGCCCTGGCTTATTTATGTATACAAACCAATATTCCAAAGGGTGCTGTGAAATATGGCAAATATTTCACAGTTCCCTGTGAAATATGGATTTCATAATTTCTTCATTATAATGACAGTGCGAAAACTACTTTACAGAGCTTTACTATTGTCAGTGCTGATGACAAAATTATGCAACAGGTTTATCTATATTATATGGCAAAAAAGTAAGTTATAGACACATTTTCTGGCGTTAGTTTCACCCATTTGAACTAAATATAAATTTGTGAAAATCTGCACATTAGGAAAATTATGTGGTACTGGTAAATGCGATAATTTCATAATTGTGGGGTAAAAAATGGAGACACAAAATTGCATTTCCACTGGAAGTTACCAATGTTTTTTGTTTTATCAGCAATTTATTCATGGATAAACAAAACCTAAACATTCTAATTCGACTCAGAGGCCATTGCTTAGCTCCTCGGCTGTGGAGGGTGTGTTGTTCACATCCTCTGCATTACCCGCACAATGTGAAGAACATGAACATTTTGTCCTCCAACAAAGGGCAGGAAATCCCTCAGGTTCTCACACCAGAGTGAGTCTGTTTCATAGCCAACATCTCAGAATGCTTGGGAGGAGCTTCCTTAGTGCCTAAGGCTTTTTTTTTGTGTGAATGATAATCAGCTTACATGGTTTGCTGATGTCATCACTGCTAAAAGTAAAAGTTTGCCTTGTTTTCTTTTCACTGTTTTTGGTGCTCAGGGACACAGCTCTAGCCTTGAGAACAAATCACCACAGGCGAGGTATCATTGCAAAGGAGCGAACCTCCCCTCTTTCTGCGCTACCTCTACCTAGTACCAGCTGCTTCGAGGCTGCCAAAGGGGGGGCAATCCTCAAGGGAGGACCCACCCCCTCAACAACCGAGTTGAAAAGGGAGGTTCGGCTCCTCAGCCATGTTCCCCCCACCCATTAACATTCTCTACAGTCTTGTAATGTGGAAACACAGAAAAGTTGAACATTTGCTATTATCTATTGAGTTTTTCTCCATTTTTGCTTCCAAATGTAAGTCAGAACACATTTTGCAAATGTCCTCTGAATCACATGATACTATTGGTAATCCAAAAATTAAGGTCTTACAGTCACTATACTCAAACTCCAATTGACGGACACATTTAAAAAATGAATAGCTTTCCTTCATACCCATTTGCCATTCATTAGACTTTACATTATGAATTGATGTATGGCCCGAACATAATAAATAATCAAGAAAAAATCAATATCAGCTGTAGCTCAGTTGATGACTCTGGGTATCATATGTTTTTGGACAACCAACAAACATTGCATATTTACTGCAACCAGAAGAGCCTGACAAATGTACTTATGTAGATTCAACGTCAGATAAAAAATTTGAGATGGAAGTATTGTTACCCATTTCTATTGTTGTTCTTATTACTTTCAATAGTTTTTATATTTCACTGATCAGTTTGTTTGGGAAAACCATGAGCCATCTACACCATGTACCCCTTGTTGAATTTGTAAAGATGGTCCTTTTTGGACATTTACAGCTTTCCAGGTCCACCCATGAGTTTCACACCTCTTTTGTTATGTTATGTTAAATAATTTTGTATAGCGAAAATAAATGCCCGAAGGCGTCAAGGCACTGCTGAGTTGCAGCGCATAAGAAGCTGAATCAATAGGTAAAAAGTCTGTGAACTGAAAGGAGGTAGAAATCACATAGACAATGTGTCACAAACATGGACTATTACTACCACTTAAAAAGTTGCAGAATATGTTGTGGAAAAAAATGATTTCTTTTCAACTATGTCTGTTCTTAAAAATCTAATAAAAGGGTGATCTTAGCACAATCACTTTTTCTAGATTCCATTTTAGGAAAAACACTTACATTCTTGCAAAGTCCTTTTTTCCTTATTTGTTTTGAAAACATTTTTACTAGATTTTTCCTATTATACTGGTTCTCCCTGAGGAACTCGACTAACCATGAGTACCTTTAGAATTCCCAGCATGTGGGCAAAATTCTGTTTTTCCTTTAACAAAAATAAACCACCCTTACAACTTAGGGTCTGATTTGGAGTTTGACAGTCAAGATACTGTTCACAAAACTCTTGGTCCACCTGCCCTTTATAAAGATGGGAAGACCAGAAGCTTTTTGTCAGTGGAGATACCATTGGCTCCATTGATGAAAAGCTTACTCCAACAGCCGTATAGAGTAGAGGCCGTCAGAGTAAAACAAAAACACTGCCTGCTGCATTTAAAACAGATGGTTTGATTGAGGTTTTTTTTCTGTCTATCGCTGACAGGAAATGCCTGGTGGTTAAGGACAGAAAAAAATAATATTAACCTCCTCACCCAGGGAGAAAGCTGGTGAGTGTGAAGGTCCATATTTTTCAGTTTTTCTGAAGCAAATTCCTGCTTGGTAACTAGGTTCTAACTATAACTACCCAGTAGTGTCTGCCACTGCCCACTGGGATATATATATATAAATATATATATGATGTTTATTTCTATGTATTTTAAATTATAGGCACTTGTCACTTTAAGAGAACACAGGTTAAGAAAAGGGAAAAAAACATTAGAAAAGCACTACCCACCTGACAGAGCGTGTCATGTGATCAAGGCCCTTGACGGGCTGAAACGCGTCATGGCTGTAGAGGTCGGAGAGCAACAATAAACTGTTTTGCACTATCTTGTGGTCCGTGCTCCGTTTGTGGTGAGGATTCCATGGTGATTGACGGAGTTGCTGTTGAAATATATATATATATATATATATATTATCTACTGGCGGTCGCCAGTAAATAGTTATAGTTAGGACCTATTTTCCATAGGAAATCCGCGACATTCTATTTGAAATAACTCTTGCGTCGGTTGACGAATCTTCGCGAAATTTTCAAACTTTATGGCCCGCTCCGGTCCGCTCCTACCCTGAAAGTCTCAGGGTGATTCATCAAGCGGGGGCCGAGAAAAAGGGGGTCCCAAAACGTGTTTTCCCCATTCATTTTCCCATAGGAAACTTTAGACACGGCTACAGCCCGAACTGCTGAACGGAATTACACCAAATTTGGCAAAGAGGTAGTTCTTGGTTCAGAAAGAACCCTTTTTGTTAAATGGTGTAAATCCGTTCAGTAGTTGTGGAGAAATTAAAAAAATAAGAGTCAAAAAATCAATTTCCCATAGGAAACTTTATGCAAGGCTACAGCCCGAACTGCTGAACGGAATTACACCAAATTTGGCAAAGAGGTAGTTCTTGGTTCAAAAAGAACCCTTTTTGTTAAATGGTGTAAATCCGTTCAGTAGTTGCTGAGAAAATCAAAAGTAAAAACACATATATATCTGGGCGGAGCCTAACCACACATGTCATCGTGAGATCTGATTGGCTGTCAGAACTTCATCCTGGAATTGCTGGCAGCCATCTTGGGACCAATATAAATGATAGTACCCCTTTGAAATGCATTGTAGTGAATCAAAGATTTTGAGGGTTACCAAAAGGAGAACTATAAAGGGTGATAACAGACTTTAGTTACATTAGAATTCATTTGTTGATGGTACCATACTAATTTCAGGAATTGTGGTGTGTTCTAAGGTGATTTTACCCTGTGAAAAACCTTCTGCTGGGATATCATGAATCATGTTTGAGAGAAAACTATTTTCACATGCTTGTCCCATACAGTTTTGGAAGGTGCCCCAGAAGCTAAAATGAGAGCATATTTTCTGTAAATTCACATTATCTTTCTCAGTCATGTGAGAATGAAGTCTGACATTCTCAGTAAAACATGTACATCCAACAAGGGCAGAGACTGTCAGTTGATTCCTTTGTGTTCTACTGCAGCTTCCCAGAGTGTTCTAAAGAACAACTAGAGTGCTAACAGCCTTACTTATGACAAAAGTATGGCACACCTGAAGCCATCTTGATTGGAATAAACTGGTAACACTTAAAACATTTAATTTAAAAAGGAACAAAATGATGGGGTTCATCTTGTCAAAGAAATTATGGTTAGTGCTCTGGAAAGAAAAATTAGGACATGTTTCAAGTGTGATCTCAAATATCTTCCTGTTATATTTCAACAGGAGCAGCCTGTCAGTTGATGCCTTTGTGTTCTACTGCAGCTTCCCAGAGTGTTCTAAAGAACAACTAGAGCGCTAACAGTCTTACTTATGACAAAAGTATGGCACACCTGAAGCCATCTTGATTGGAATAAACTGGTAACACTTAAAACATTTAATTTAAAAAGGAACAAAGTGATGGGGTTCATTTTGTCATAGAAATTATGGTTAGTGCTGTAGAAAGAAAATTAGGACATGTTTCAAGTGTGATCTCAAATATCTTCCTGTTATATTTCAACAGGAGCAGCCTGTCAGTTGATGCCTTTGTGTTCTACTGCAGCTTCCCAGAGTGTTCTAAAGAACAACTAGAGCGCTAACAGTCTTACTTATGACAAAAGTATGGCACACCTGAAGCCATCTTGATTGGAATAAACTGGTAACACTTAAAACATTTAATTTAAAAGGAACAAAATGAGGGGGTTCATTTTGCCATAGAAATTATGGTTAGTGCTGTAGAAAGAAAGAATTAGGACATGTTTTAAGTGAGATCTCAAATATCTTCCTGTTATATTTCAACAGGAGCAGCCTGTCAGTTGTTGCCTTTGTGTTCTACTGCAGCTTCCCAGAGTGTTCTAAAGAACAACTAGAGTGCTAACAGCCTTACTTATGACAAAAGTATGGCACACCTGAAGCCATCTTGATTGGAATAAACTGGTAACACTTAAAACATTTAATTTAAAAAGGAACAAAATGAGGGGGTTCATTTTGCCATAGAAATTATGGTTAGTGCTGCAAAAAGAACATTTAGTGCATGTTTTAAGTGAGATCTCAAATCTTCTTCTATTTCATTAGAAAATTCTGACATGCAGACTGAAACAATCAGTTTCAATACCAGCAGTAGACTTCCAGTTAACTCCTTGGTGAGCAGTAGCTTTACTACAGTGATCTAATGAACAACTAGAGTAATAACATTCTGAATTTATGGCAAATGTGTGACACATCTGAATGCCTTCTTGATGGAATCAAAGTAAAAAACTGAAAGCATTTCCTACTGAGGAGACTGCAGTAAATGAGGAAATTAGGAAACTTCATAACAAAGAAGTCTTCCAAGATGGCCACCAGTGAAAAAAGAGCCCAAATGTAGCACAAATATTACCCAGATGTAGCCCACATATAGCCCAATGACAAAAGTGTGCAAAACACTTTTATTTTTAGTTTTTTTGCAGTTTTATGTAGTGCAGACTGGTCAGGTATTGGAGCGTTGCATCTTAAAACATGACCCCCTACACTACATAAACACCACTGCACTACCCTAAACCCTAAAACACTACCCCAGCACGACCCCCTACACTACACAAGCACCACTGCACTATCCTAAACCCTAAAACACTACCCCCAGCATGACCCCTACACTACACAAACACCACTGCACTACCCTAAACCCTAAAACACTACCCCAACACCACTGCACTAACCTAAATCCTAAAACACTACCCCCAGCACGACCCCTACACTACCCAAACACCACTGCACTACCCTAAAACATGACCCCTACACTACACAAACACCACTGCACTACCCTAAACCCTAAAACACTACCCCCAGCATGACCCCCTACACTACAAAAGCACCACTGCACTACCCTAAACCCTAAAACACTACCCCCAGCACGACCCCCTACACTACACAAACACCACTGCACTACCTTAAACCCTAAAACACTACCCCCAGCACGACCCCTACACTACCCAAACACCACTGCACTAACCTAAATCCTAAAACACTACCCCAGCACGACCCCTACACTACCCAAACACCACTGCACTACCCTAAACCCTAAAACACTCCCCCAGCACGACCCCCTACACTACACAAGCACCACTGCACTACCCTAAACCCTAAAACACTACCCCCAGCACGACCCCCTACACTGCCCGAACACCACTGCACTGCCCTAAACCCTGAAACACCAGCCCCTGCACGACCCCTACACTGCCCGAACACCACTGCACTGCCCTAAACCCAGAAACACATACCCTAGCACGACCCCCTACACTGCCCAAACACCACTGCACTGCCCTAAACCCTGAAACACCACCCCCAGCATGACCCCCTACACTGCCCGAACACCACTGCACTGCCCTAAACCCTGAAACACCACCCCCAGCATGACCCCTACACTGCCCGAACACCACTGCACTGCCCTAAACCCTGAAACACTACCCCCAGCAAGACCTCCTACACTGCCCGAACACCACTGCACTGCCCTAAACCCTGAAACATCACACCCAGCAAGACCCCCTACACTGCCCGAACACCACTGCCCTAAACCCTGAAACACCACCCCCAGCACGACCCCCTACACTGCCCGAACACCACTGCACTGCCCTAAACCCTGAAACACCACCCCAGCACGACCCCCTACACTGCCCGAACACCACTGCACTGCCCTAAACCCTGAAACACCACCCCCTGCACGACCCCCTACACTGCCCGAACACTACTGCACTGCCCTAAACCCTGAAACACCATCCCCAGCACGACCCCCTACACTGCCACGAACACCACTGCACTGCCCTAAACCCTGAAACACCATCCCCAGCAAGACCCCCTACACTGCCCGAACACCACTGCCCTAAACCCTGAAACACCAGCCCCAGCACGACCCCTACACTGCCCGAACACCACTGCACTGCCCTAAACCCTGAAACACCACCCCCTGCACGACCCCCTACACTGCCCGAACACCACTGCACTGCCCTAAACCCTGAAACACCACCCCCTGCACGATCCCCTACACTGCCCGAACACTACTGCACTGCCCTAAACCCTGAAACACCACCCCCAGCACGACCCCCTACACTGCACGAACACCACTGCACTGCCCTAAACCCCGAAACACTACCCCCAGCAAGACCCCCTACACTGCCCGAACACCACTGCCCTAAACCCTGAAACACCACCCCCAGCAAGACCCCTACACTGCCCGTACACCACTGCACTGCCCTAAACCCTGAAACACCACCCCCAGCATGACCCCCTACACTGCCCGAACACCACTGCACTTCCCTAAACCCTGAAACACCACCCCCAGCACGACCCCCTACACTGCCCGAACACTACTGCACTGCCCTAAACCCTGAAACACCACCCCCAGCACGACCCCCTACACTGCACGAACACCACTGCACTGCCCTAAACCCCGAAACACTACCCCCAGCAAGACCCCCTACACTGCCCGAACACCACTGCCCTAAACCCTGAAACACCACCCCCAGCACGACCCCTACACTGCCCGAACACCACTGCACTGCCCTAAACCCTGAAACACCACCCCAGCACGACCCCCTACACTGCCCGAACACCACTGCACTGCCCTAAACCCTGAAACACCACCCCCTGCACGACCCCCTACACTGCCCGAACACTACTGCACTGCCCTAAACCCTGAAACACCATCCCCAGCACGACCCCCTACACTGCACGAACACCACTGCACTGCCCTAAACCCTGAAACACCATCCCCAGCAAGACCCCCTACACTGCCCGAACACCACTGCCCTAAACCCTGAAACACCAGCCCCAGCACGACCCCTACACTGCCCGAACACCACTGCACTGCCCTAAACCCTGAAACACCACCCCTGCACGACCCCCTACACTGCCCGAACACCACTGCACTGCCCTAAACCCTGAAACACCACCCCCTGCACGATCCCCTACACTGCCCGAACACTACTGCACTGCCCTAAACCCTGAAACACCACCCCCAGCACGACCCCTACACTGCACGAACACCACTGCACTGCCCTAAACCCCGAAACACTACCCCCAGCAAGACCCCCTACACTGCCCGAACACCACTGCCCTAAACCCTGAAACACCACCCCCAGCAAGACCCCCTACACTGCCCGAACACCACTGCACTTCCCTAAACCCTGAAACACCACCCCCTGCACGACCCCTACACTGCCCGAACACTACTGCACTGCCCTAAACCCTGAAACACCACCCCCAGCACGACCCCCTACACTGCACGAACACCACTGCACTGCCCTAAACCCCGAAACACTACCCCCAGCAAGACCCCCTACACTGCCCGAACACCACTGCCCTAAACCCTGAAACACCACCCCAGCAAGACCCCCTACACTGCCCGTACACCACTGCACTGCCCTAAACCCTGAAACACCACCCCCAGCATGACCCCTACACTGACCGAACACCACTGCACTGCCCTGAACCCTGAAACACCACCCCCAGCAAGACCCCCTACACTGCCCGAACACCACTGCACTGCCCTAAACCCTGAAACACCACCCCCAGCACGACCGCCTACACTGCCCGAAAACCACTGCACTGCCCTAAACCCTGAAACACCAGCCCCAGCACGACCCCCTACACTGCCCGAACACCACTGCACTACCCTAAACCCTCAAACACCAGCCCCAGCATGACCCCCTACACTGCCCGAACACCACTGCACTGCCCTAAACCCTGAAACACCAGCCCCAGCAAGACCCCCTACACTGCCCGAACACCACTGCACTGCCCTAAACCCTGAAACACCACCCCCAGCAAGACCCCCTACACTGCCCAAACACCACTGCACTGCCCTAAACCCTAGAACACTACCCCCAGCACGACCCCCTACACTACCCGAACACCACTGCACTACCCTAAACCCTAAAATACTACCCTCAGCACAACCCCCTACACTACCCGAACACGACTGCACTGCCCTAAACCCTCAAACACTCCCCCAGCACGACCCCTACTCTACCCGAACACCACTGCACTGCCCTAAACCCTAAAACACTCCCCCAGCACGACCCCCTACACTACCCGAACACCACTGCACTGCCCTAAACGCTAAAACACTCCCCCAGCACGACCCCCTACACTACCCAAACACCACTGCACTGCCCTAAACCCTAAAACACTACCCCCCGCATGACCCCCTACACTACCCAAACACCAATGCACTACCCTAATCCCTAAAACACTACCCCCGCATGGCCCCCTACACTACCCTAAACCCTAAAACACTACCCCCGCATGACTCCCTACACTACCCAAAGACCACTGCACTACCCTAAACCCTAAAACACGACCTCCTACACTACACAAACACCACTGCACTACCCTAAACCCTAAAACACTACCCCCTACACTACACAAACACCACTGCACTACCCTAAACCCTAAAACACTACCCCCAGCAGTACCCCTACACTACCCAAACACCACTGCACTAACCTAAACCCTAAAACACTACCCCCAGCAGTACCCCCTACACTACCCAAACACCACTGCACTACCTAAATCACTACCCCCAGCATGACCCCTACACTACCCAAACACCACTGCACTACCCTAAACCCTAAAACACTACCCCAGCACGACCCCTACACTACCCAAACACCACTGCACTACCCTAAACCCTAAAACACTCCCCCAGCACGACTCCCTACACTACCCAAACACCACTGCACTACCCTAAACCCTAAATCTACCCCCAGCATGACCCCCTACACTACACAAACACCACTGCACTACCCTAAACCCTAAAACACTACCCCCAGCACGACCCTCTTCACTACCTAAACACAACTGCACAATTTGTTACAGGCGTTGCAACGCAGGCCTGTGGTGCTTACTGGAAGTACCTAGTGGACTAGTTGGGCCCCAGGGACCCTCAGGATTCAAGGTGACCTAATCCCCCAACTTAAAACGCACCACGGGGCGCGTTTGCACAGTGGTGAAGGGAGGGGCGGGGCCTCAGGTGACATGTGCGCAAACACGCCCTGTGGTGCGTTTTAAGTTGGGGAATTAATTCCCTTTGAATCCTGAGGGACCCTGGGGGCCAACTAGCCCACCAGGTACCTTCAGTAAGCACAACAGAGTTGCGTTGCAGAGAGGTGAAAAAAGGTGCGTGGCTTCGGAACACCTCTCTGCAACTCAGCTCTGTGGTCCTAACTGTAGGTACCTGGGGGGCTAGTTGGGCCCCAGGGACCCTCAGAATTCAAGGGGACTTAATCCAGCAACTTAAAACGCGCCACGGGGTGCATTTGCACACATGTCACCTCAGGCCCCCCCTCCCTTCACCACTGTGCAAACGCGCCCTGTAGCGCGTTTTAAGAGGTAGTTTTAATCCCCCTGCCCTATTATGTACTAGGGACTTGCAGAGGAGGTCATGCTAATCACAGGGGTACCCCAACGCATAGTGTTCCCTAGTGTATGAGGTGTTCTCACTGTATTCTAAGTGTCTTTTAGCATAGCACTGGCTCTGGTTAGTCAGAGTCAGTTACCACCAGTACCCGTCTGAAAAAGTTGTGGGCACAGGATGATTTTGCAACAAGGCCTCTTTCTGCTCCTCTGTTGGTTCTTTCTGCACATCTTTTGCTTCTTTCTGTGCGTTTTTTCTTCTTTCTTCACATGTCCTACCTCTGTAGGCATAGTTAGAAACTAGCATTTAAAAAAACCTTTGAAATTCACTTAAAAAATCATAGGTTTCAGGCACGTTATAGTTAGAAATTAGCATTTAAAAAACCTTTGAAATTCACTGAAAAAACCATAGGTTTCAGACACGTTATAGTTAGAAATTAGCATTTAAAAAACCTTTGAAATTCACTGAAAAAGCCATAGGTTTTAGGGACAGTTATAGTTAGTTGGACATTTCACTCGTACAAAACCATAGAAATTCCCCCGTTATAGTTAGTTCAGCTAACTATAACTCGCGCCCACGTAATGCACTGCTGATGACGTCACATATTACATCACTCATGACATGGTCAGTGACATCACTGATGACATCACTGATGACATCTCAAATGACATCACTGATGACATCATCCATGTGATAATTTCATGCATCTTCTCACACCCTAATATAACTTTTGATACACCCACTCTAAATTACAGACTGCCATTCTCAAAACCATAGACCATAAACCAACACCAAAAACTACATACGCACTCACTGATTCTTAGGTCTACACACACATCCACTCACTCACCCGTACAGTCACTCATACTTAGTCACTCAGTACAGGACTATCATATGCACTCATACACCTATATAAACACTCACACACCGCCACTCATCCATAGAGGTACTCACACACCTAGTCAGTCATGCAAAAACTTAATCACACACCCATTTACTCACCTATACAGTTATACACACACCAGCTCACTTACTCATACAAATACTAGCACATTCTTACGCTCTTATACAATCACTGATACAAGTACACACTCATCCATACAGCCACTCTCACAATCACACACTCTCACTTATAGCCATTTATATACTCCAACACACATATATACTGCCTTTCACATATGTAGTTACTCACACATGTACCACTGAGATATACATTCAATCACTAACACACCCATACACACACTCACCCACCCATACAGTCCATCACAGATGCACTCTTGAAACTATGCACCCAGTGAGTCACCAACTCACACATCTATGCACAGAGTCACACACACCCCACCCACACAAACACTCAGGCACCCATACAGATACTCAGACAATCAATCAATAACCCATGTAGACACTCATGTAGCTATTCAGAAAGCCATGCAGCTGCTTACAAACCAACAGACAGACGGATACAGACATTCATACAGTTTAGTCACTAACCCATGCATTCAGTAAGATACATTTAATCACTCACTTGTAGAGTCAGTCACTCACGTACTAAATCATCCATTCAGACACTTATACACCCACTCATTCTTCAATACGCCTTTCCCTATATATATTAAACATATTTAAACTTTACAGAAACACACAGTCACTGGATGATGTCATCAGTGATGTCATCAGTGATGTCATTTGAGATGTCATCAGTGATGTCATCAGTGATGTCACTGACCATGTCATGAGTGATGTAATATGTGACGTCATCAGCAGTGCATTGCGGGGGCGCGAGTTATAGTTAGCTGAACTAACTATAACGGGGGAATTTCTATGGTTTTGTACGAGTGAAATGTCCAACTAACTATAACTGTCCCTAAAACCTATGGCTTTTTCAGTGAATTTCAAAGGTTTTTTAAATGCTAATTTCTAACTATAACGTGTCTGAAACCTATGGTTTTTTCAGTGAATATATATATATATAATCCACAGCAGGATCCCAGGGGTACCACCATCCAAAGAAAGGCGCAACACCAGGAAACAGACTCCAAAGGCAAAGTTAGAAAGTAAAATGAAGATTTATTCGAGCATCAAATGTCCAAATGATGCGTTTCGGGCGCCAGACATGCGGCCTTGATCACATATATATATATAAATTACCTACTGGCAGTCGACAGTAGGTAGTTATAGTTAGGAGCTAGATTCCAATGGAAAAGCATTTTTTGTTTTGCTAATAACTTTGGGGCTGTTTAACAAATCTTCGCGAAATTCTCCAACAAAAAAGTCTATCCAGGTCAGCTCCTATCCTGAAAGTTTGGGGGTGATTCGTGAAGCTGGGGCTGAGAAAAAAGGGGGGTCCCAAAACGTGTTTTCCTCATGTTAATTTCCATAGGAAATTTTGGGACGAGCTACAGCCCGAACTGCTGAACGGAATTGCCGCAAATTTGGCAAAAAGGTAGAGCTTGGTTCAGCAAGCAACCTTTTTTTAAATGGTGTAAATCCGTTCAGTAGTTGCTGAGAAATTCAAAAAATAAGAGTCAATAAATCAATTTCCCATAGGAAACTTTGGGCAAAGCTACAGCCGAAACTACTGAACGGAACTAACCCCAATTTGGCAAAAATGGGGTCCGTTAAGGACCCCCGAGCCCCGGGGACCACCACCTCCACTAGGTGGAGGGGGGCCGCGCGGCCCCCCTCCTGGAGCCCTTTATGGCCCTGGGAACCGCCACCCTCCAGGGCCGGCTCCTGCAGTGTCCCGGGGTGCCCACCCCGGGGATGGGGATGGGGATGGGGGATGGGGTCCCCCATCAGTGATGTCATCAGTGATGTCACTGACCATGTCATGAATGATGTAATATGTGACGTCATCAGCAGTGCATTGCGGGGGCGCGAGTTATAGTTAGCTGAACTAACTATAACAGTGGAATTTCTATGGTTTTGTAAGAGTGAAATGTCCAGCTAACTATAACGTCCCTGAAACCTATGGTTTTTTCAGTGAATATATATATATATATATATATATATATATATATATATATATATATATATACAAAGCTCGTAGGGGTGTCCAACACAAGAGAAGCACTCTAGACACTGACCGCTTTTTCCCCATTAAAAGCCTTTATTGGTACGAGCAGCTGGCAGATTCAGTCCATTAAAAGCAGCCGACCGCTGCCTGACGCGTTTCGAGATAAACTCTTCCTCAAAGACAATAGCGGTCGCGAAGGCATTGGGATTGCAGTTACCCTTTTATGAAATATCGTGGGTCCTGGTTGGACCGCCCTGAATGAGAGCACGTAATTCTGGGATATGCAGTCCTTAATATTGCCATCGATGGATGCCCTCGTAATTTCTGCTATAATCAAGCCTTCCATGACTCCTGAAATAAACCGTTGCTCTAAATCCATGATCTGTGCTCCACACCAGAGTCCCGTGTATCGGGCTCGGTGGCCCCCTGCATCTGGGGTGGTGCTCACTCGACGGCAGGACCGCCGCCAAAATACACAAAGCTTGTAAGGGTGTCCAACACAAGAGAAGCACTCTAGACACAGACCGCTTTTTCCCCATTAAAAGCCTTTATTGGTACGAGCAGCTGGCAGATTCAGTCCATTAAAAGCAGCCGACCGCTGCCTGATGCGTTTCGAGATAAACTCTTCCTCAAAGACAATAGCGGTCGCGAGGGCATTGGGATTGCAGTTACCCTTTTATGAAATATCGTGGGTCCTGGTTGGACCGCCCTGAATGAGAGCACGTAATTCTGGGATATGCAGTCCTTAATATTGCCATTGATGGATGCCCTCGTAATTTCTGCTATAATCAAGCCTTCCATGACTCCTGAAATAAACCGCCGCTCTAAATCCATGATCTGTGCTCCACACCAGAGTCCCGTGTATCGGGCTCGGTGGCCCCCTGCATCTGGGGTGGTGCTCACTCGACGGCAGGACCGCCGCCAAAATACACAAAGCTCGTAGGGGTGTCCAACACAAGAGAAGCACTCTAGACACAGACCGCTTTTTCCCCATTAAAAGCCTTTATTGGTACGAGCAGCTGGCAGATTCAGTCCATTAAAAGCAGCCGACCGCTGCCTGACGCGTTTCGAGATAAACTCTTCCTCAAAGACAATAGCGGTCGCGAGGGCATTGGGATTGCAGTTACCCTTTTATGAAATATCGTGGGTCCTGGTTGGAC